>JAMXBB010000008.1:47842430-48529514 GCA_024138015.1 Lumnitzera littorea | reverse complement strand
TGGGGGGGGGGGGGGGGGGGGGTATGGTAGGGATGTGTTAGGTCCTAGAGAAAATGATGAAGAAGGTGGGTCTAAGAGAAAATGAGAGATTGAGATGGAAGGTGTGCAATCCGAATGAGAGAAGAGAATGAGGCGAGTGTGGGGTTTGAGAGAGGAAAAAAGAGGATGAGGGGGTGTGAAAGAGATAATGGTGAAGGAAAGTAGGGTTTAGCCAATAAGAAATGACAACGAGAGAGGAGAAAAGAGAGATTAAGAAATGAAATTGGGGGTAGGGTCAGACAAAGCAAAAGACAGTGAGACAGAGTGATGAGGGTTAAAGAGAGAAAAGATGACGAGAGAGTGATGGTAGGGTTCGGGAATTTACGGTGATGGCTGTTGACCATTGGTTTTCACCTTATAACATTATTCATCTACTCGATTGACATGAGGCCAAGTTACTTTGTTTTCAACTAGAGCCGACTGAAGCTCGACCCATTCGATGGGCCTTGAAGCCTAGCATATTAATACGTCCAATTTAAACTTAGGAAAGTGGTACAAATAGTTATGATCTAATATGATCTCATTACATAAATGCCCACTATTCTTATATCTTCAACATGTGTTTGATTATAAAATCTCCACATGTCCTACTATTGATAATTGACTGTCATTTCAGATACCCAATTTTCACCTATAAATATAAAAAGGAGGCGTTGTAAGAACTCTTTTACGACAGTAAACTTTATACTTATATTACCCCTCTCAAAAAACACTTATTGATTTAGGTATCGAAGTGACTACAATAGACTGGCTCGATACTACTTAGTTGTTTGTGTCTTTCCAGGAACCAGATCTTATCCTAAAATCACTCAACAACAAAGGCAAGAGAGAGAAGGAATAAATAGGGTAAGGGTTAAGGTAAATAGATTATCTTAGAATTTAGGGTAGGGATTCCAAGAAAATTGAGGAAAAATAAAATGGAAATAAAAAAATAAAGGATAATATGAAAATAGAAAGGGGTTAAAACTATAAGAAGAGGTAGTGTGAATATGAAATAAAATATATATCCTTTATTTGTAAAATGAAATTATCCTATTTCATAATTATATATAATGAGAGTTATCTAAAAATATTACCATGATTCTTGATTTAAATATTTATAAGATAACGATTCAAATAAGTCTATAATTATGCTAAAATATATAAGTTAAAAATTTTTCTTTACTAGCGATGCATTTTATAATAACATTACCTAAATAAATTTTATTACTTAATTATTATTTTTACTTTCACTAAAGTGTTTCAACATAATAGTACAAAATAAATATATTTTTGAAATTTCGCAAAAAACCCCATATCTTATTCCTAAATCTTAATATTGAACTTTATTATAGTTTTTATTATGAATAATTAAATTTTTTAATTTTCTTAATTTTTCAATCATAAAAGCGTATGTCTAGCACTACACTTGATATAGAAGTATTGTACTGAGTATCGTATATAGTACTATCTAATTCTCCTTATCGTATTCAATTTTAATAAATAAATGCTACCTTGGAAACTTCATGATAGGGGTGGGCAAAAAAATCAAAAATAGTTAACAAGATTGAGAACCGAACCAAATTGACCCAAAAATTAGGTTTTTTTTTTTTGTTTTTTTGCACATGGTTCGATTCGATATAAGTGTTTCGATTCATGGTTTCATTCGAAACAATGAACCAAACCTAACCAATTTCACCAGAAAAAAAAAAAAAAAAAAAACCTGGCTTCAATCTGTGTTCGTCATTATGATTGCATAGCTGCATTCCTAAATAACTTAAGCTTGAATTTTTCATAGTGTAGTTTAATGAAATCTCGAAAAGCAAAATATCACATGTTGATATACAAGCAATTTCAAAAGAAGATTATGTCCTTATATAGAAAATTCTATATCGTTTTTATATTGTCTAAAGTTGGTCCGCTATTTCCTAATTTAAGAGTAGCTACATTTCACATGGAAATCGTGATTTTCCAAGTAAGCATCTTTGTAAAATCAAATACACAAAACCAAAAAAGATTTGTACGGAAATTTTCAAAACAATTAGATTCTCTTCCAGATTTTATGAACTCGTGAAATTTTTAGCTTAAGTATAAAGGACCAACAAGAAATTTGTAAAGTTTGGACTCTTCCAAAGTCTAGAAATTTGCAATATTTTATTTAAGAAAAAAAAAAGATTGGGACTATGAACCGAATTGTGCCAAACCATTTACTTTTAAATTCAAAAAATTTATAAATCGAACCGTATGATTAAATTTATTTTTTATAAAAAAAACCAAACCATTAATTTTAGATTAGTTTCTGCTCAATAAAAGGAGATAAATTATATCAAATCGAATCACATTCACCTTTACTTCATGATAAGTGGTAGGATTAAATATTAAGTATTCTTTTAAATATAATATGTGTGTGCATATTGATTTTTTACTTTTTTTTTAAGTATCTTTTTTATCAGTTATAGTCTCCAAGGGACTTGGTTATCTCTTTGGCCATCTCCAATGGAAGACCTTGGTGCAACTTTTTAGAACCAAAAAACTCACTTTAGCGTTCGGGTGAGTTGCAATCCCTTATGAAGGATTGCACATTGCCATTTTTTTTTGACATGGTTTCCAATAAGTTTGTCTCCATGGGTACCTTTGTAGTGTTGTTTTAGTTTAAATATACATATATATATTTATTGTGGACCATATAAATAATATAAATAAATCTTAAAACCTTATTTAAAAAACTTTAGGATATAAAAAAAATGCTCTTGAAAAAGAAAGTTTCTTAATACATTGACTTGATATTAGAGATCCAAAATAACTTTTTTAAAATTAAAAATGGCCTTAAACAATGACATCCGCTTGAAAAATAAAAATAAAAGGCAAAAATCCTATAGTTGTCAATTCAACAATATTTCGTGGGTAGTTGAGCCATATGCTGTTTCAGGAACTACCCTTTCCGCAATAAACTCACGCACTTTGGCTTAGACATATTTCATAGAAGTCAACATTTCAGTTTTATTAGGCTATCCAAAACCTGCCAGCTTCCTCGTTTCTGTCATGTATTCAAAGCGCTCTGTCTCTTTCTGATCGATCTCTCTCCCTCTCTCTCTATCTCCCAGTCTAACATGTGTCATAAGACGTGTCGGTTGCGCCTACCCAATTTTCTTGACTCTTGGTCATGTGATTAGTTTAGCATAGTTCATCTTCTACGGGGACTTACCCTATATAATATGCCTCAACATGCATGTGGATCAAGCACTGCATATCCAAGTATGGAACAGGAACAGGAACAGGCGATGAGAGAAAGAGACATGAAATATATAGAGGTGGATAGTAAGGAGAGATTGACCGCCGAGATGAAGTTGAAAGATTCATCTTCTGCAGTCATAAAAGTCCGTCATGGTTTACCCGATTTTCTACGATCCGTAAAACTAAAATACGTGAAACTCGGTTATGGATACTCCCTCCATAGCTGGACCACGGTCGTCATCATCCTTATTTCTCTCGTTGCCAGCTTAGGTCCAATGATTATAAGTGTGGACGCCAGGGTACTGTTCCACTGCGTTCTGCTGATCGGGTTCCTTGTAGGCATGTCCATGTACTGGACAAAGCGGTCGACACCACCGGTTTATCTGGTGGACTTCGCCTGTTACCGACCGGAAGAGGATCGAAAAATGTCGGTGAAATCATTCCTGAGGATGAGTGAAGAGAGCGGTACCTTTGAAGAGGAAACTCTGCGTTTCCAGACGCGGATATCAGACCGCTCGGGTTTAGGGGATGAGACTTATTTACCAAAGGGGATCACATCTAGACCCCCCAACCTGTGCATGGAAGAGGCTCGATTGGAGGCAGAGACGGTGATGTTTGGTGCCGTGGATGCTTTGTTTGGTTCAACAGGGGTACAGCCCCGGGACGTGGGCATACTCATCGTAAACTGCAGCTTGTTTAACCCAACCCCTTCTCTCTCATCCATGATCGTGAACCGTTTCAAGATGAGGCCCGAGATCAAGAGCTACAATCTTGGAGGCATGGGGTGCAGCGCTGGTCTCATCTCCATTGAATTGGCCAAGAATATGCTCCGAGCCAATCCCGACAACTATGCGCTAGTGGTCAGCACCGAAAACATAACCCTCAATTGGTACTTTGGTAATGACCGTTCCATGCTCCTCTGTAACTGTATCTTCCGCATGGGAGGAGCGGCCGTGCTTTTAAGCAACAAAGCAGGCGATCGAGGGCGGTCCAAATATGAGCTGGTCCACACAGTTCGCACACACAAGGGTGCTGACAACCGAAACTACAATTGCGTGCTCCAGAGAGAAGATGAAAGAGGGATGGTTGGGGTGTCCCTCGCAAGAGAACTGATGGCAGTCGCTGGCCAAGCCTTGAAGACTAACATTACGACCCTAGGTCCAATGGTGCTACCTTGGTCCGAGCAACTCATGTTTTTGTGGACGTTGGTATTGAGGCGGATAAGAGGAAGTGCGGTGAAACCTTACATTCCTAACTTCAAGCTCGCATTCGAGCACTTCTGCATACATGCAGGAGGCAGGGCGGTGTTGGACGAGCTGCAGCACAACTTGGAGCTGAGCGACTGGCACATGGAGCCCTCCAGAATGACGCTGCACCGCTTTGGCAACACCTCCAGCAGCTCCCTCTGGTACGAGTTGGCTTACACCGAGGCAAAAGGCCGTGTTTCTCGGGGCGACAGGATTTGGCAGATTGCTTTCGGTTCTGGCTTCAAATGTAATAGCGCCGTTTGGAGGGCTATTAGAACGATTCATCGAGAGGCCGGTTCCGGTGGTAGTAGTTGCAATCCCTGGCGCCAGTCCATTCACAACTATCCCATCAAGGCCGTGACTAACTGCCTAAAGCAAGAATAAAGCCCGTGTTGACCCACCCTGATTTTCTTTACTTATCTGTACATTCGATTTCATTCCTAGAGCTGCTAGGTCTCGCTTAGCCCTTTTCAATAGTGAAAATTACGGTTGCATTTCGATAGTTTTAGCTTTACTTTCTTATCTAAAGGTGTTAAAATGAAGTTTGTGGGAGTTTTAAACTTTTATATTATTTTTGGCATGCAAAAATAATTTGAAATAGAATAAGAACTGGAGTAATAAATACATTCTTATATTTGAAAATATGAATGGAGTCCTTCATTCTAGTATTATAGTTGTATTTGGTAAGAAATTCTTTAACTATTAGATGTTATAATTGAGCTAAAGAATGTATTTGGTAAGAAATTCTTTAACTATTAGATGTTATAATTGAGCTAAAGAATAACTAAGTAATTGATGAGAGTGGAATGGGATCGATACTCCTCAAAAGAACAACCGAATTTTCCTTGAAAAAAAAATCACTAATTCCAAGCAATCATAATTCCATCTTTTAATAACGCTTATAAATATGAAATTAGGAATAGAAATAGGAATCATAATTCCATTCCAAATGCAATATCAAACTTAACATTAAAAGATGTCATGATTAGTAACACTCGAGGATATAGGTGTATATTGAATCTCATAACTAGGTTGGGTTTCCGAATTTTTTATAGCTACTGCTATATGATAGTGTTGGATTTTGCAATATAAAAACATAGCAAAATATTAAAAATTTTTTTACAAAATCTACCATAGGATGCACATATATATATGCATAATATTATCAGAAATCAAGTTATAAGAAAATTACCTTTTTCAACAATGTAAAAACCTTATCCTTTTGGGGATGGAGTTCAAATGAGATTTAATTCTCACAAAACCTTTTGCAAAATAATATATGTCATTCACTACTAAGACAATAAGTATTATCCCTCTAGTAGTATGTACACACATGGCAAAAGAAACAATTTTAATTCTTTCTACTAGATAATTTGGATTAAAATTTTTATAAGAACCTTTCTTTTGTTAATGGATAGAACCTTTTTTTTTTCTCTCTTCTCTTCTCTCATATAGAAAAGATTCTCTCCTTACCCTATATATATCTATATATATAGGGTAAGGAGAGAATCTTTTCTTATAAGATTAAATCTTTCTTATAAGAATAAATAAGATTTGATAATTAAATCTTCTTAAACTAGTAATCATATCTTATTAAGGTTTAGATTATGTAAATATCCATTTGACAATTAAATATTTCTTAAAATATTATACTATTTCAGAATAAATTAATTATCTCATTAATTCTAATTCTGAAATAGCCAATGACATAATTTTAGTATCCACTACAATTACAACTAATTAAACTTGTTCCCATAAGTCATGCTATTGCATGTGACTCTCTAAGTTTCTATATACAACGGTAGTGTCTATTTAAACATAGACTAAGATAACTATTTAGCAATAGTTATTGGTCATCCAACGTAACGGAAAAACTTTGAACCAGAAATCACTATGAACTGATTACTGTATAATTAAATCTCTTCATTAAATGATATTCCGATTAAACAATTGCATGTAATGTCATCAATGTTTAATTATTTACTTGGTTTCTAAGATAAAATAAACTTAGTAAAACTTGCCGTAACTATAGGTTTATAAGTTATTGCTATCTTAACCAAGTGACCTTAGATATTGACTCTTTAATCCAAGAAACTGATGAATTCTATCTTGACTCATTATTATCCTTTCTATATTTCATGTTATGCCTAATAATCATATTATTTACAATCTAAATTAAGATTGCATTTAATGACATCAATGTATGACATTCCATAAATAGTATAGTAAAGGTCTCAAGTTTAGGGATTATTTAGACTCATTCATATAGAGTAAGATCAATGACATTAAACATATAGTATTCTCTATTAGCGAGTCGTGTCTATTGTACCCGTTTAACTTTAAGCACCCACTTATATAACTTAGATATCTTTTCCTTAGTTTAGTGAGCTAACCTTAATTATATAACGTATTAATCTAAATATATATATCCTTTGTAAATATTTATCTTACCAAAGATAATTTATTATAATATAATGTCATAAAATCTCACTAATAATATACCTTTATTATAATTCCATTTGTCTACTAATTATCTATGGAACTTTATTGTAAAATATACGAGTAGAGAAGTATATAAACACAATAAATACTTGTCTTTTATTAGTAATATTCATAAATATATTAAAAATGTTTTGGCACATTGTGCATAAATTTCAACACTTCCACTTGCACTTTTGCTAAGCACTACAAACTCTAAGTCCTAAGCTCCTTACATGCGTCTCATGTTTCTACTTAAGTAAGGCCTCTATGAGTGGATCTACAACATTTTCTTCCATTACTACTCTGTAAACCAATGCATCACCTCTCTGTACTATCTCTTTGAGAATGTGAAATTTCCTAAGCACATGTTTGGACCTCTAAAGAGACCTTAGTTCCTTAGCTTGAGCTATAGTTGCATTGTCACAATATAGTGTAACTAGATCAACAATGGTCAAAACTACTCCGCACTCAGAGATGAAATTTCTAATTGAAACGGCTTCCTTAGCTACTTTAGAAGCTACAATGTACTTAAACTCTACTGTAAAATCTACTACTATCTCTTATCAGGAATTCTCTAACAAATAGCTCCATTGTTTAGGCAAAATACATAACCTTGCTATAAATTCATATCATCTTGATTTTTTTTGGAAACTAGCATTAGTATATCCTCTAACAACTAGTTCCTCATCTCCTCCATAGATTAAGAACAAATCCTTTATTCTTCTCAAATACTTGAGAATAATCTTAATAGCAACCCAATAACCCTCACTTGAGTTGGCTTAACAACCACTTGTTATGCTTACAGCATAAGTGATATTTGGTCACATACATATCATGGCATATATTATAGACCCAATTGCTGAAGCATATGGTACTTTGCCCATTTTATCCTTCTTTGCTTATGTTTTATGACACATTGCCTTAGAGAGATATACACCATGTGACATAGGAAAAAATCATCTCTTGGAATTTTGCATAGTAAATCTATTCAATACTTTATCAATATATAAGCTTTAACTTAATCCAAGCAGCCTTTTAAACCTATCTCAATATACCTTAATTTTTAAGATATAGGCCGCTTCTACTAAGTCTTTCATGAATAAGCACTTACGTAACCAAGCCTTAGTAGACTCTAAAGTAGGTATATCATTTCTAATTAGAAGGATATCATCAAAATATAAAACTGAAACACAATAACGCTCTTACTCACCTTCTTTTAAACGCAAGGATCTTCTAGATTCTTAATATAGCCAAATTCCTTGATTGCCTCATTGAATCTCATATTCCAACTCTGAGAAGCTCACTTTATTCCATAAATAAACCTCTTCAACTTACATATTTTAATGACATTCTCAAATACTGCAAAACCAAGAGGTTGTACCATTTACACTTCCTCCTTTAACTTTCCATTTAGGAAACCTGTGTTGACATCCATTTTCCAAATCTCATAATCCTTGTAAGTTACTATTGTAAGTAAGATTTGAATGGACTTAAGAATTGCTAATGACAAAAAAGTTTCATCATAGTCAATTCCATGATGCTTGGTGAAACCCTTCACTACTAGTCTAGCATTATAGGTACTTACAATCCCATCCATGCTAGTTTTCCTTTTAAAGACCCATTAGCACCCTATAGGTTTTACCTCAATTGTGCATCTACCAAATCCCACACTTAGTTGGTGTACATAGAGTCCATCTTAAACCTTATGGCTTCTACCCATTTCTTAAAGTCTGGTGAAGTAATTTCTTCTTCATATGTCAACAACTCATCATTCTCAATGAGTATTACATCTTCTTGATTTATCATGAGAAGATTTAATCTTTCAAGTTCTTAACAAACTCTTATTTACCTACATGGTTCTTATGTTTCAAGAATAATCTCTAGCTGTGGCACCATATGTTCTTGTGACATATGTTCAACTTCTGATTGCTTATATCCCAACTCATTTGTGAAATCTTGAATTTCTATGAGACCTATTTTACTCCTATTGCTTTCTTTAGAGATAAACTCTCTCTCTAAGAATGTAGCATATCAAGCAACAAAAACTTTTTGCTCACTTGAAAGATAAAAATAGTACCCTTTAGTATCTTTAAGATATCCAACAAATGTACATTTAATAGATTTTACTGTAACCTTATCAAAGAATCCACTCTTCACATAAGCATCATAGTCCTAAACTTTAAGATAAGATAAATTAGATTTCTTCCTAAACCATAATTCATATGGTGTCTTATCTACTACTTGAGTTAGAACATGGTTGAGTATATATGTTGTTGTTTCCAAAGCATAACCCCGAAAGGTTAAAGAAAGATTTACATGACTCATCATTGACCTAACCATATCTATTAGGGTATGGTTCCTCCTTTCTGAACACCATTCCACTTTAGTGCTCCAGGAGGTGTGAATTGTGAAATTATTCCACACTCCTTTAGGTAGTCAATGAACTGTTGGCGAAGATATTCTCCACCTCTATCACTTTGAAGTGCTTTTATCTTCTTGCCAAGTTAAATTTCTACTTCATTTTTAAATTCTTTGAATTTCTCAAAAGTTCCTAACTTATGCCTCATCAAGTAGATATATCCATACCTACTTAAATCATTAGTAAAAGTTACAAAGTAAGAAAATCCACCTTTGACTTGAGTTGATAATGGTACATACACATAATTATGTACGAGTTCTAATAGCTCCATTGCCCTTTCACCTTTCTTGGTAAAAAGTTTCTTAGCCATTTTACTTTGTAAACATGCTTCATATGTATATATGGACTCAAAATCAAATAAATCCAAATACCCTTCGAAATGAAATTTAGCTAAGAGTTTCTTGTTTACATGGCCAAGTTTACAATGCCATAGGTAAGTTAAATTCAAATCATACGATTTATGTTTCTTAGTCTCAATGCAATGAGCAGGTTTGCTAGTATTAAGGATATAAAGACCATTAATTAATGTTTCATCACCATAAAACATATTATTTAAATAAAATGAACAACTCTTGTTTTTAAACTCAAAAACAAATCCCTTAGTATCTAAACATGATACAGAAATTATGTTTCACTAGGAACATAATAACAATTATCTAATTCTAACAAAAGTCCACTAAGTAAAGAAATGTTGTAAGTCCCTACAGCTGAAGCAACAACTCTCACTCCATTAGCTACTCGTAGATTCACTTCTCCTTTAAACAATTTCCTACTTTATTTAGACCCTACAAGTCAACACAGATATGAGAACCATGTCATGTATCTATGACCATGCAAAAGAAATAAAAAGATTGTATACACTCATAAAGATACTTGAGGTATTACTGTTACTTGACATCTTCTTCTTGAACTTAATACAATTTCTCTTCTAATGGCCTCCTTGCCATAATGGAAACAAATTGCTTCCTTCTTATCAAAATTAGGCTTTTGTTGTCCTTTCTTGAGCTTAACCTACTTTGCTTTCTTGGCCTTAGAATTACAAGTTCCACTAGCCTTTCTCTTATTGAGCTTACCAATCAAGAGAGCTTGTTGAGGAACTGATGTCTTAGACTTCATGTCTTTTTCTACTATCTTCAACATAGCAAGCAAGTCTATTAGAGACCTCTCCATACTGTTCATGTTGAAATTCATGACAAACTGGGAGAAGGAATCTGACAAAGAAGACAATATCGAATTAATGGCTAAGTTATCTTCTAACTTAGAGCCTAAGCACTTGAGCCTCTCTATGTACCCTATCATCTTAAGTATATGAGGCCTAACTTAGCTCCTTTCAACCATCTTACAGTTAAATAAGGCATGGGAGGCATTATACTACTCGACTCTAGTGCTTTCTCGAAATAGCTACTACAAGTGAGCATATATCTCTTTTGCATACATATTCTGATGTTGCTTCTACAATTCTGATGATATTTCAAACAACATGAGACATTAGACATCAATAAAGTCCTCTAGGTACTTCTAATATTATTCATATTGTGCTATGGGCTCAATTCTATAATTTCTTCATCTTCTATAACATAAAATTTCCTTTCATGCCTAAGGACAATTTTCAATTCCATTAGCCAGTCAAGAAAATTTGGTCCAACAAGGATATTATCTTTATCAAGAATAGATCGCAGCAAAAGATTATTGTTGTTATTTGCCATTTCATATCTACACAAAATAAATGTAGAGTTTAATATTTACAAATTAATTTTATAAAGGTCTTTTATAATTAGCTCCTACTATTTTATTCAAATCCAATAACCCCCTCCTTGAAATTCAGAGAACCTCGTTAGAAGGTTCTCTAGTAGATCCAAAGTCCCAAATAAAATTAATATATATGCAGTTGAGCTATACCTACATGTTATATTATTTTAGGCAAGCTTGATTAACTGTCATATCTTGGCATAGCACATGATGTACTATCACACAGGAATACCTATTTATACTTAACAAAAGTTCTATTTATAACAAAAGAGTATTACAACGAAGTTTAACTTTATACCTGTTTATACAAAAGGTACATCTATCGACATAACCAAACCTAAAATATAATACTTTTTTTTTATTTCATACGTACAAATCCTTTATAGGAATAAGATCAAAATACAACCAAACTTCTTTAAAAGTGGCTGACTCCATTTTATACACTCTCAAAAGACACTTTCCTCCAGCTAATGCTGCCTCGTCAGTTCTCTTCATAACTTAAGGATATACAAGTATCCCCTCAGCTCTTTGTGAGCTAAGTGATAGTGGATAAAACAAAACATAGAACGCACATACGTACTTCTAGACAAATCAATACTATAAAACATTCAATCTCACAACCGGAGTTATCAATACAAATGGTTTATGTCAAAAATATGTGCTATGCTCATGTACATAACATGCATCAATATTGATATCCTATACTTTTCCAATTCCTTATCTAGTTAGTCGACATAGCCAGGTATTTGGATACAACGTCTAGAAACCTAGAGCAACAAGGAGCTACTTAGGAGTAGGACCCCCAACAAAAACCACTAACTATGGTTTGAAAATCTAATACATAGTTGGTCACACAATGTAGCCAAAATAAGTTAAGCAATGTAGTCTTTATGCTCAAAAGCCAACACAATAGTTTTCGAGCTTTCAGAAACTTAACTCGTAAGTCCTTTCGTGCCGTGCCGTGCCGTGCCGTACCGTACCGTGCCATGCCATGCCAATTCAACTATCTCAACTTCAACTTTGTTTCTCAACTTTATATTATATTCCTTCGCATAAGGCTTGCTTAGGCGAACACTCTAAAGAACAGTTTAGTTTTTAAGTTTTCTAAACAGAAATACATATTGATGAATCAGTCATACATAAGGAAACATTTCACTTTTTTAACACACATTTAACAGAATCAAGTATTCAATCAATCTAGCATGTTATTACAATTTATAACACAATTGACTCTACGTTAAGTAGACATAGGTTTACTTGCACGAAAATAAAAATGTCCACTTTCTCGAGCTCGACATTAGCATAAAATCCTAAGCTTTACAATGTGGTCGTTCTTCACCTATCACACGTAGAAAAATATACACAAACCTTAAGTCAACTACCAGGCCAATATTAAGTCCTTATGTGTTTTTGTTATTACATTTCCAAGCTTAATTCGATTGTATCCTATTCATTTTTTATCCGATTTTAGTAAACTTTATATCATTATAATCGTTATTCTAAGTACTATTGAGATATCTTAAGAATCATAACTAACCAATATTTCCAAATATCTAAAAATACCTTTTTGTATCATCGATTCGAGCGTATGCTATTATAACTTCGTAATTAACTTAACTATATCCTAAATCTAAATTAAAAGTCATAAAATTCTTCATTCTCCGAGCTACTCGGCATTTACTATATACTCAAAAATGCAAATCCTTTACACATTTAATGAGTATCATAATAGTACTAATTAATATATTATATATTAGACTAATATATAGGTTTATATTAATAAAATACATAATAAATAGTATATGAGCCTGATTCATTCCACGAAAAATCCTATAGACTCACAAAAATACGTAGTTTAATTATTGACCATGAATAATACTAAAATAGCTATTATATATTTTTATGAAAATAGCGATCTTAACTCAAAATTAGCGAAAATTAAGCAAACAAGTGAATTTAATCACAAGATAAAATTCAAGTGTCCCAATCATCATTATGAATTTCCAAAAATCATAATACATAGGGCTCATACTTTGATTTTGTTAAAAAGAAATTAATTTACTAAAATAACCAAATTACCAGTTTTATCCAAAATAATTACAATAAATAATAAACATAATTATTTCCAAAAATTATTTTTACTGAAATTAAATACATATATTGAGTATATCACATACAAATTTTTAACTTAAAAGGACATTATTTACTATTTCTAAAATTTAATTCAATTTTCGTCCAAATAGAGTCATTTCTTAAGAACCTTATATTTCCAATAATTATTTATCAAAAATAAAATTATTACATTAATCTACACATAAATTAACTATAAAAATCCAAGTTTCATAATTAAATAACGTCATTTGATGTTTTAGAAAAATTACAAAGTTTCAACCGGAAATTTGGTTCACCTAAACCGACTGCCTTTAGCTACTAAACCTTATCAGAACACCTCCTCTGGTGGTACTTTCCTTGACCCCAAATGGCTACCATAACTGGACACTAACAACCTATTAAACCAGCTCGATCAGAATCCGTGCTCTATTTTTGCTCTAATTTTCTTATTTTTTTCTAATTTGTTTCAAAATTTTCTTGAGTGATTTTCTAGTTTTTTCAAACTTCCACCTCTAGTGGTGGTTTCCTTAACCCCAAATGGCTACCACAATTGGACACTAACAACCTATTAAACCAGCTTGATCAAAATCCATACTCTATTTTTGCTCTAATTTTCTTATTTTTTTTTTTCTAATTTGTTTCAAAATTTTCTTGAGTGATTTTCTAGTTTTTTCAAACTTCCATAATGTTGTTTTTGAAGTGTACAAACCCTATTTATATTTTCCAAATGGATTAGGATTTATAAAAATTGGACATATGATTTACACATGTCATTTTCTTATTTTTCCATAGCATGAGATGTCATTTTCTTATTATTTGCCTTTTAACTCATCAATCCAATTTAATCCTTGGTTGTCACATCATAAGATAACTTAACCTTTCTTTTTTTTTATTAATTTTCCATTTTTTATATTAATTTACCTTATTTAAATAATAATTTCTTATTATATATGTGTATTTAATATAAATAATGCATGTTCTATGTTAATACATGTATAATTCAACTTCATCTATTATATCTAAATACTCGAATTTCATGTTTTCGATATTTATCAACTTTAGCAATAAATTAACATTTTTTTAAATTAATATTTTTATATAGCTTATTTTGAGAAATTGACTCTACTTGAATTACTTCATCTAATTTTTCTAACATTACTATGAAGTTTGAAATTAAACAGGTATCATAGCTTAACACCCTAAATTTAGGGACTTAGATCCTAAGGTAATCATATAGGCTTGAAATCCTAGGGTGTTACATTAACTCGCCAATCGTAAATCTATACAACTTTCAAATTTCTTGTTAGACTAATAACTCTTTAAAATCCAACACTCACCCGTTAAATTATCAACTTTAGTTAAGCTAATAAATCAATAATTAATTTAAGTCAACTTAGTACTAAATTATAAAAACTATAGTAATTTAATATGAGTACATAATTGAGCTATAGAGATTCACTTGAAATCCTAACTATTTTATAATTCATAACAAGAAGGCAAATAATGTATCTTGACTTAATATTTAGCGAATTTCCTTTAGTTGCAACATCTCACCTAACATGTATACTATCACTAACATTCATCAACAATACTTGTATATGGTAGATAAATAAAATAATAAAGATAATAAATATGCAATAATCATGGACCAACTAACAAATCATGGGACAATACCATGCCCACAACCTGAGGGTCAGGATCCAAAAGATCTATCAACTTGAATTATAGCTTCTTTTAGTTTTCTATGCTTCTTCTTAAATAAATATGAACCTCCAGTCTTCCATGTAGTACTAAAATTTTCTAAATTTCTAAAATACCTATTTAGAAAATAAAGAAAATGAAATGCGAATGGAATTTTTTAAATTGGGATCCCAATCCCAAATATACTAAAATTATATTTTATCTATATGCAAACCCAAATAAAATATAAAATTAAACTCAACTCACTCGAAGGTCATACGAGCCTTATTTCATAAAATCATAAATATTCACATAAAGTCCATTATAAATCCTAAGCCTATGATCATGCATAAGTAAATAATTTCATAAAACACATATACCAATATTAGCCAATTCATTCAAAATGACTACACTATATCTTTCAATTTGTGAAAATTTATAGTCCAAACTAAAATTTGGAATCCAAAATATTATATTTCCCTTACATATACATAATACAATCAAAGCACTATCATTCAAAATTGCCCCATATATATATATATATATGAATAAATAATTCTCTAAATGAAAACGTTGCAAAACTGAGGCAAAATAATGGCCATATTGGTGCTATTATCTACTACGGTTTGTCAAATAAATACCATAAACAAATATTGAATAAACCTTAGACAATGGCAATCCAATTCCGAAACCTCGAACCATGTTCAAAACTTTGAGTAATAGAATAAAACCAACATATGGACGATGGGAAATATAATATTTCTAATTCTAAAAACTCATCAACCTATGTTTAAGAGAAATCAATAGCATGATAAAATAATCCACTTTATGAAGATCATAAGCAAACATTCCATGAATGAATTATAGGCTAATATTCATAGCATTTTACATGTACACAAGAGGCTCTTATACTACTATTGGATTTTGTAGTATGAAAACACAGCAAAATATTAAAATTTTCTGTACAAAATCTACCATAGGATCTATGTATACATGCATAATATTATAAGAAATCAAGTTATAAGAAAATTAACTTTTCTAATAATGTAAAAAACTTCTTCTTGTGGGGATGGTGTTTAAGAGAGATTTAATTCTCACACACCTTTTATGAAATAATATACCTCGTTCACTACTAGGACACCAAGTGTTGTTCCTCTAGCGATATCTATACACACAATAAAAAAAACAATTCAAATCCTTTATACTACTAGATAACTTGGATTAGAATTTTTAGAAGAACCTCGTTAATGGATGAAACTTCTTCTTCCTTGTCCTCTTCATATATATATATATAATAGCAACGTTGGAGGATCTATCTTAAATGATAGAAAGAAAGACAGATGAAAAATGAGAAAAGGAAGATTAAAAACATTCAAATAATATGAACATTAAATTAAAAGACATTATCTTCTAAAATAAATATCATATAAATAGAAACTTTCTCTTAATAAATTATATGCCTAATTTATATAATATAAAAATTCTATAGTATCTTCTAAATAACATAAAAATTCTATAAAATTATTTTCACCATTATCTTTGATTATTTGAGACATTAATATCAAACATTAATAAATAAACATTTGATAAAGGTACGTAGCGTTGTATTGCTAAGCATATAAGGGATTAGTTACCCTCCTTTTGACCAGTAACCCACAACACCTAGTATTCCAGCCTATATACCTTTAAATCCTTAAACCTACATAGGCAACAGAACCAAGGCTAGTAGGGTTTATTTATACATAAATATAGAGCATTAAAGAACATAAACATTAAAAAAAAAAAAACACCATAGGTGGTATAGCCAACCGATTATGGGGTTTATGAATTAAATAAATAAACAGAAATCTTATGGAGATACACACATCTAAAGATGAAGACTCCTACCATAAGATATGAGAAGAAGAAAATAGAAGAACATAAATTTTATTTCATTAATATGTACAAAATATACAAAACAAGAGCATTACATTTAGATTATTGGGTCATAAAAGAAAGAACATAAAAGTATAAACATTAAATGTATGTTTTATACCTTAAGACAGAAGTGTATGAACGCTTCTTAATTATGGAAAATTGGATATTGTGATTAGTTTAAAAGCAGTAGAAGAAAGGAAGCATTAACTCATCAAAAGAAGTATTAACTGATCAAAAGAAAAGAAAGAAGAGAAGGAGAAAGAAAGATGGAAGAAGAAGAGAAGAGGTGAATGGAAGAGAAGAGAGCAGAACAGAAGAGTAGAAGAGCTTAGAAGATAGAGAGATAAACCAATCATCCGAAGAAATTCAGATGATTCAAATGGGGGAAGAGGCCCTTTTTCATAATAAAAGAGGCCAACATTTCACTATAGTGAACAGCAAAAAGTTAAATATTATGGTAGACAGTTTACTGTAGAAAATAGTGAAAAGCCATAAAAGGATATCATTATGTTAGAAATGGGATCTAACGTCATTGTGACATCATTATGATGTTATTGTACCTTTGGATACAAGTGGAAAATGTATTTCTACTAGTATGTTACAGTGAAAAATACAAAATACATTCAAAATTACATACGTTCAAGGATCTCCTAGATCTATCCCGTAGTAGTCATCTTCATTTGTATCTCTACTGTAATGGGATTCAGATTCAATAGTTGATCCTTTTGTAGATACTCTTAGACATGTCAATGCTTTCTCCAATAATTCTCTCATTTGTTATGGAGAACTAACATGAGCCATTGAAGCCATTAGGAACCCATTGTCGTGGGGAACCATTTTTGGAATTATCAAAGACTTGTAATTTTTTATCCAATTAAGGACAACATTTTTCTCAACTTTGTTCTACATTTTACATTCATCCCACCATTTAACTTTGTATCTTCTAATTAAAATGATAGTTTTGAATTCATCATCGATCTTATAATCATAAAACCAAGTCATTACCCATGATATGCAAATATGCATGAAGTTGCATATCTTTTCTAAAACATTGTTCAAAGGTTGTCAGGACATAATATTTCATAAAAATATTATATCCGTTATGGGCTTTGTCATGAATGATTTCATTGGTGGCTTCAAATTCATCCCATTAGTATGCAAACTAATAGAGAAGATTTTTGGAAAAACATTTTTCAAACAAAATCAGCTATGTGTGTGATTTCTTTGGGTTCATTCGAAAAAAAAAAGCATTTCATCAAGCTTGCTTATAATCATAATAATTAAAAGTAGCTCAATAATTAAGTTGGGGTTTTTGGTGACATTTGAAATTTTATTGGCATTCTTGGATGATTAGACCATTCAGTAAGTTTAATGACCTTACGAATCCAAACCATTGAATAACTTATTATTCCATTTGATTCAAAATATTTAAATGAAACTGAATCAGTTTCAATTAAAATTCTTTCATAAAAATTAATTGTCTTATAATAATCATATGGGATAAAAGTGAAATTTTCAATAAAATTCTTTTTTGCATAATCATAAGGATATTTTTCAAAAATACCTTTTTCGACTAAAAAGATATATTTGAAAATTCCTTTATTATAAAATTTTGATTTTTGAGGGGTTGTAAGCTTCCCGAAGGAAGATGCTACCTCAGTAATTTAGACATTTGGTCGTAACATTTTTTCCTGTGGAATAGTTTCCACTTGTTGTTCATTGGGTATCATTAAAGTCATTAGTTAGCTTAGAGTAGTTGTAAGTGCTCTAAGAAATTTAGGAGTGATATGAAGTTCGGGCATTTGAGATGTTTGTTCACTAGGTTTATTTTGAGGAGTCATTGGGGGTGGTTCATTTTTGGAAGTCATTAAAGATCATGCCTCATCCTTGATTATTAATGGAGCATTTCATGGTTTGGTAGCATTAAGTTACGATTAGATATTAGTTAGACCTTTTTTCTGGGTTAGGGGATTTTTCCTCTTATTCTTTTTTGGAAGCATCTCCCTGCAAAAATTCACAAGTAAAAAAGTCAGAGAGAGAATTGGATTATCCATTGATATGCTCAATTTCAAAATAAAAAAACAGATAAAATTGCTTGCCATTTAGCAAAAATCAGTTTCGAAGTAATATTTTGAACATCTTTTAATAAAACATCATTACAATCAATTCGTAAAAGAAATTTTTGGCTTAATAAATCTCCTTGAAATTTGGAAATTGCTAAAACAATTGCTAAAATTTCTTTCTTAATTGTAGAGTAATTCTTTTGACATTCATTCCATTGTTTGGAAATAAATTGGATAACATATTCATTATCATTTTGTTTTTGTTTAAGTATTCCACTGAATCCAATATCAGATGCATATGTCTTTACTTTTTTAAATAGAGATGGGTTTGCAACGTAGAGACATGGAATTTCCATAATTTTTTCTTTGATTTGCATTATAACATTGGTATGAACTTCTGACCATTGTAGGGGATTCTTTTTTAATATTTGATAAAGTAGTTTACATAAAACATTAAGATTTGGAAAGAAGTCTGCAACATAATTCAAACTTCTTAAAAATCTTTGAAGTTGAATTTTATCCTTAATCTCATTAGAAAATATGGATGAAAAATCAATTTATCTTTAGATTGGGATTATTGTTCCATTATGTATGTGAAACTTTAAGAATCTAATCCTAGTTTGGAAAAGAGAAATCTTAGAAGGTGACACAACTAAACCGATCTTTCTAACAACATTGATAAAAATTTTAACATGTTTGAAATGTTAATCTACATTAGATGAGAATATTAAGACATTATTGATGTAAACAATTATGAAATTTGAATAATCATTAAAAAATTTCCATTCATGTTGTCCAAAAGAAACAATAAGGCAGTTTTATACCTATCAGATTCTTTAATTTGAATATACCAAAATCCATATTTCATGTCAACTTTTGAAAATATTTTAACATTATAAAGTCTATTAAGTAAATCATTTTTATTAGATATTGGATACCTAATCCATTTTAAACCATTGTTAAGATGTTTATAATTTATTATCAATCTTGGTACTCCTCTTTAAATTTCAACATTTTTATTAACATAAAAAGTAGAATAACTTTAGGGAGACTTGCTCTTACGAATTAATTTTTTATTAAGTAAATCATTAATTTCATTTTTACTATAATTTATGACTTCATTATTCATTTAGGAAGGTTTAACTTTAGTTGGAATATTTTTCTTATTAAAATTATTTTCATATGGTAAATCAATAATATGTGATTTACATTCCCAAAAAGCATTTAGTAAAGTGGAACATATTGAATTTTTTATTTCTAATTTCAAATTATGAATTCTTTTCTTCAAATTTTCATTTGAAAATTAAACTCAAGATCATTTTTTAAAAACATTAAATGTTTTTCCTTACATTCAATTAAATAGTTCAATTCTGAAATTGAATTCTGTTTTAATTCATTTAAATATTTAGTTTGTGGTTTTGTGACAAGATTGAAAATAATTTCCTTTTTAAAATACCTTGTCTCAATACCCTTATCATTTATAGAAAATGGTTGGACTAAATTGATAAAAGGTATTCTTAAAATAACATTGTGCTTTAAATTTTTAATAAGAATAAAAATAGTTTTATAGGAAGCATTTCCTATTATAATTTTAGCATTAGATAATTTAAAATCAATCTGCAATTTGTTACCAAATGCAGAACATAAAGATTAGATTGTTTTTCCAAAATATTTTATAGGTATCAACTCTTCTCTAATGCAATTTAGATCAACACTAATATCAAATAGTGTAGTTGTTTCTAAAAAATTTCATAATTAATTCTTATTGTAACATTAGTTATCCATTTTCTTATTTTTATCTCTATAAGTTGTAGAAGATAATCATTTTCAAAAACATTTTGGATATTATCATTTGAAGTTTGTCCTTCAACAATAGAACTTTCATTATTAGAATTTTCTTGAATAATGATTTTTTGTTTAAATTCAAGAAAATCCTTTTGTAATTTTAATTCTTTTATTTCTTGTTTTTTAAGATTGATTTCATTATGAAGATCATTTACAAAGATAGATTTTCTCTATGATTTTTTACCTCTTTCAAGAATTTCCTTAAGATTATAAAGTAAATTACATGTAAGTGAAAGAATATTATTATTAACATTTTTTAAACATTCAAATTTCTCATTATCATTGGTTAATAAATCGATTTTTCGAAGAATTTCTTTTTCTTCATTTGTTAAAACATTTAATTCATTTTCATCTTCAGAAGATGTTGATGTTGATTCAATTTCATTGACTTAAATTCCATTATCATTTTCTTCTTCAAATGTTAAAGATTTATTTTCTATAAAAATTTGCAAAATACTTTCCATTGTTTCTTCATTAAAGTTTAATTCATTAATTTTGTTACTAATCCTACAGTAATTTGTTGTATGGCCAATTTTTTTGCATTTGTAACATCTTAATGGTTTATAAGATTTTTTCTTATGTTTTTTATACATTGGTTTATTTTCAGGCATTTTAAGAGATTTTTTCTTAAAATTCCTTCTTGATTTTTCATTTGAATATTGTGAACATTTAACATTCTTCTTTATCTTTTTATCAAAAAAGGATAGATCATATTATGTGTAAAAATGACCAAGACTTTAGCATTCCATGCATTATTCATTTTTTAATTGTTTTTGCAATCTTATTGTGACATAGATTGGTTCCTATTTTGTAGACATAAGATGCTAAGTCTCCATATGAAAAATTATCGTAAGGAATTTCTTCATTGTTTTTCCTTCATGATTTTATCCTTTATCCTTAACTTGTTCTCCTATTAGTTTAGGTAAACCCGCTAAAAACTTTTCTTTTCAGAAAGGTTGGTTATAGTCATTTCTAAGAAGGACTCTTTGGAAGAATATGTCATTATATTGACAAAATTCTTCTACAGATTTGCATTTCATATTGGATAGAAGATCTACGGTTTTGTTCCTAATGTAAGAAGAATCTCCTATAAAATGTTGACTTATTGAAAAAATTAAAATATTAATCATATCTTGAATTAGTTCATCATTATCATCAAGGATTCTAATTCCATTTTCATCAGTTTTATATGAAGTTAAAATATTAATTCATTGTTCCTGAATGAGATAATTATCTCACTAACCTTTTAATTGTCCAGTAAAATTAAAGATTAAAAGAAGTGCTACCTGATAATCAGTAGTACTTGGAACAGTTTTATCAGTATTTAAAAGCATTATTATTTGATTGAGAACATTAAAAATTTTTTATTCTGAGGCTCCATCTATATTCCATTCATAGGTAAATCTTGTAGAAATATTTTATTCTAAAAATTATCATTTTTTTCTTCAAAAATTATATCTAGAGGCGTAACTCTTTGATAATATAATTTTTGAGATTCTTTCCAGTTAATCTTATTAATTTCACTATCAGACCCATTTATCTTTAAATCATTTAAAGAAACATTTGTCATTGAATCATTTTCTAAGTCACTATTGCTTTCATTAAGGATATTAATTTTTTCAGAAGAAGTATCATTTATAACAATACTCCTTAATTTTGAAGTGTTAATTGGTGTTTCCATTTTTAGAATATCAATTGGTTTTAATGAGGTTTCTTCCTTAATCATTTTGTTTTTTAACATTTTTTTCTTATCTTCTAAGGCTTTTAAAAATTCATTACTTGGATTTTTAGGCATTTCAAAAGGTTTGAATAAAGGTACTTTTTTATTAGTTGAAATTTTTTCATAGGTTTTATTTGTCACATTATTCATTACAATTCTATTCTATCTAATTGTTTTCCTATTATATGGAGATATTGGTTTGTATAATTATTTTGATCAATTATTTTTTTAATTGCTGTCCCTTCATTTTTTGTTGCATTTTTAAAAGGCGTAAGTTTTATCTCAATATTTTTGTGAATAGATTTTATATTATTAAGTGGTGGATGATTAAATTCTATAATCTGTCCATCACTTAATTGCCATTTGAAATATTAATTTATAACATGAATTTCTTTGGGCTTCAAATAATATTCTTCAAACTATTTAAAGAAATATATTTGAAAGCTATTTTTGTACATAAAATCATAATATTCATCTTTTATTTGTTTAGTAATACTGTTGAAAGTATTAAAAACCCATTTTCTAATCTTTTCATTTTATGGTGAATTGAATTTTTTATTTAGAAAAACTTTATCTAGTTCGAAAGGTTTTTCTAAGATATTGAGGTCTAGGTCTCTTAGAATAGAGGTAGATGGCTATTCATATTTTGGTTCATTGTTAGGTTGATAAACTGATCTAGTTACACCTGACATATTATTGGATATTCTAGAAAGTAAAGTATCTTGGATATTAGGTTGAACATTAATCATAAGAGGAGGTAAATTTACCGATCTCCTAGATAAGGATGACATTGACTTTATTTCTAAAAGTCTTCTAAGATAATCTAAAGATCTCCTAGCAAATTTAATTGTTACCTTATCTTCAGGATGTTGGATTATATTAGAAGGTTTGGTATTGCAAATTGGATGTTTTAGAAGAGGACTATCTATTTCCCATTGTTCAAGCAAATTAGCCCGATCCCATTGTATCATTCTAGGTACAGAAACATTGGCTTTGGTTAAGTCTGTTTGGATTAAAAGCGTTTGACCTTTTTTGTCAATTTTAAATGCTTTAGATCTAAAAATAGTCTTCATTAATTTAAAATACATTCTATATATTATAGCCAGTGGTAAAGCTCCTTCTAACATTTTATGCTTATCGATCATCAAATTTGCTTACAACCACTCAACTCATAGCTTAACAGGAAGGTCACCTTTTTTAGGTCATCTATGGACTTAACCTAAGTTTACCCTTAGACATGATTATCAACTCGACCTCTCAAGGAGAAAGTCCATTAGGCCTGCAGCATGTTGAGGAATTTTAGAAACTGTATTAGAAGGTTGCCGAGCAATTAGCTAAGGCTATGGCCTGATAGAGAGAATAAGGAAGTCGAGGAAGGAAATGAGTCATTTACAACTTAGGAGACCTTGTCTAGATCTACCTTAGTAAGAGGACAAACAAGTTATCTCCTAAGTTCGATAGCCCTTTCAAGGTCCTTCGATGCATTAATGACAATGCCTATGAGCTAGAACTACTCGAAGGATATAGAGTATCTCCTACTTTCAATGTCGTTAACCTGATGCCCTATGTGCTGAAAGAAGAAGAAGAGGACCAAGATTTAAGGGCGAATCTTCAATAACCTTAGGGAACTGCTAGACTGCTAACCTCCAAACCCATCACTTGCGCTTGCCTCTAAAGCCTCTAATCTCTCACTAAAAGGATTCTCTCTTGTTAGCCTACCAAGGATAAGATCCTATACATGTAAGAGCTATAGGCAAACTCTTTGAGGGCCTCACTTAGATACACCCTACTCTGCTCAGACTCTTGCCTAGTTGTTGACTAGTTGAGTGCCAAGACCGACTTACCAAATGTTGGGGTTGACCTACCAAGTGTCGAGTCCAAGGTCACTACACACTAAGCCTTACTCTTCTAACCTACAGAATTGTAATGTCATTCAATCGCTTCGGCAGCTCCAAGCACAATTCCTCAACAATAGCCCCTACGTCATTTCAAATTAGCCACAGCATACCAAGACCCTAAGGTATAAACCTATTGATAGGCCACCATCTGTCCTTTACTTTTCTAACACTTATACTATATTCCTTTTTATTCTCTATCATATTTATCCTTTTTCAATCATATTAAGAATTTTTTTCTTACATTATCTTTTATGTAATTTTCCATTATTGTATTTTCCCTAAAGGACTTACTATAAATAGTCCTTTTTAGTATAGTCGTAATCATCTTATACCTTTACAAATATTGAATATCCTTGTTCTTACGAGATACCCTTGTTCAAGTAGTATTTTCCCTACACTCTTATGCAGTATTGCCAAATTGCTTAAGATTAGTGGTAAGTAGATCTTAGTATTAGCTTATGAGTCATATCAAGCGAAATAATACTAAGAAGTGTTGTGTTCATTAATGCGTTAGACCCTTCGAGTAGCTTCATAGAAGCTATTATGTTGTTGTCTTTTCTTCCATTACTTCATCCTTCGTTACTTTGAAGGACCTACAATTGTTACTTCCTACGGTAAGCCCTAGTGATCAATTCAACTCCTAGGTACATCAAATAGGAAAGAAATCCAAGATCATGTGGGTATGAAAGGCAAATTAAGTATATAACTTCCTAAATTTTGACTTCTAAAATGTGTATGTTAAAGATTTAGTCACTTAATATATTGTAAATAAAGGGTATGAAATGACAAAAGGGCTTGCAAACCATCATTCTCCTTCCCGCTCCTTCAAAAGGGAAGCAAGTCTTAAAAACAATATTAAAAATTAACTCACTTTAAATTAGGCAAATTAAGATTCAACACTCTTAAGAAGTTCCCTTTGAAAATCTTCTTTAGAAACCTAAAACTCAATTCCCGAATAATGCAATGAAAATCCTTGACAATCTAAAATTAGAGAAAAATTGACATCTTTGTGAAGGCTCCTCTCAATTCGAACCAATAGACATAGAGTCTACTCCTAACAATCCTATGATGAAGATCAAAGAGAAAAAGAAAAGCATGTAAAAAGAGAAAGGAACAAAAGGAAAGAAGATTGATGGAAAAGATCATCCTAAAGAATTCATTGAGGTAAGTTAAATGGACTTTGAATCTTTCTCTAGAGCAAGAATTGACCTTAAGATACTATTTTGCATGCATTGTTAAACTAGAATCTGTGAGGTTAAAGAACCTTACCTTGAACCAGAAACTTTACCTATTAAGCTTAAATTTTTCTCGATTTATTATTTTTCTTAACTTTGTTAGTATTAAACTCTAACCCGTTTAATATTAACCCTCAACAAAGAGTTAAAAAAAAAAAACTTAGTTTTTTGTCTTTTAAAACTTGGAGTTACCACCCAATCGGGGTTTGGAAAAAGAATGGGTTAGGTTAAATCAATTGAGTGGATTGATTTAACCTAACCAATGGTCTATTGGAAAACTAATTTTAAGAACAAGGTTTTGAAAACCAGAGATCAAGTCCGAGAGTTAATCTTTTAAACTCTCATGGGTACCACTACTACCTTTTTGAAAGTAGATTTAATTTTCAAAATCAACCTTTTTAAAACAAAATTTAGTTACAAGTATATAAATTAAATTGAATTTATTCAAAAAAATGAGAAACTAAAGTTTTTATAATTTTTACATGGTCCCAAAGGCGCTTATGTACTTATTAATCAGGATCAAACGTTCATAGTTTATTAATAAAACTTTAGGTGTGTTGATTAATTTTAATTTAAAAAAGTGGCTAAGTTTTCATTTTAATTCAGTTAATTTTTTTAGGAAAAATTCTAAAGGGTCCTAATTTTAGTGGTTTATTCTTTTTTATTTTTGAAAAATTCTAAAATAAGCCTTAATTTTGAAAACGGTTGATTAAATTTTTACTTTTGAAAAATAATTTGCCTAAGTGAATAAACTCTTTTTGTTATTTCTTTTTTATTATCTTTATTATTTTTTTTTTGTATTTTCATAAATAAAATAAAAATTTCCTCTCTCCTTTTTTTTTCTTTTTCTTTTTCCCTCTTTTTTTCTATTCTTTTTCCTTTTTTGGATTTTTTTTAATACAATTACAAAGTATTATTACAATAAATAAATAAATAAACAAATAAACAATTACAATACGTATGAAAAAGGAAATGGTGTAAGATCAAAATCAAGTAGGGTATGTGGGTTAACAAGGCCTAGAGCTAGGTGGATCTATGGATTTGGGTCAGATCTCGGATCCCCCAACCTAAGGTACATACATTATACGTAGGAAGCTGGAAGAGAAAGAAGGTGGTTGGCAAAGGTCTCCTAGGGCTACTTTAAGCTAATTTTTTTTTTTTTATAGGAAAGGCTAGATTCAAGTGTTTTTTATTAGATAAAGGGGCTTTGGTGAAGTGCCACCATATTTAGTGGCCTCCTCGGTGGTTGTCAAAGTTGGGAGGGTAGTGATGGTCTAAGTGGTTGTTGGGCATGAAGGGGGTGTGTAGCTAGAGGCTTTGGACTAACATGAGCAAGGCCTTGGTGATGGTTTGGTTTGAAATTGTAGGCTAGGGTGGTGGTTCAAGGAAGGGGTCGTGGTGGTTAGGGTTTAGTGGTGGTAGCTCTCTAGGCTATGGCAAGGGACAGGAATGGTGGATATTAAGAGCTTCGAGCTTGGGTAGGCTTGTGGTGGGATTAGTTTAGCTTAAATCACCAAGGATTTGAGTGATTCCTAAAGAGAGAGGCGAGACTTAGTTAAATAGAGAAAGCTTAGAGAAACTCAAATGTGAAGAAGTCCATCCTTATTCCTTACTAGATTACTTATTTGAGCTCCAATTTATTATGTTGGAGCTCGATCCAAAGATGGAAGGTCAAAAATGGTCACGAATCTGACTTTGATTGCACACAATTTTGACTCAATTCAATGTACAATCCAAATGGAAAATCTATGTAATCAGCAGTCAAAGGTTATTCATTGGAGCTTAATCTTGCCATTTGTGATACGTAAAAGCTCAATCCTAAGTTTTCGACTATGTTCGGTCAAGAAGGAGCTTAAGACGTGGAGCTGATTTTTTTCCACTTTGAAGGTCAATTTAATCTACTAGATGGATGAATTGAGTTAGGTTCTTAATGTTTCTTCATAATATCCTATACAATCGTCATGATTTCACCTTTAAATTGGTGAAACTACAAAGAAAATTTGATCAAAAGTAGCCATAAAAAGAGCACCTTCGACTTGATTTATGGGAAAATGGGAGAAAGAAAAGTAAACAGAAGGAAAGAGGGGGAAGAGGGCACTAACGTAGTGTGATGTTAGCCACGTAGCCCTATAATTACTTGCCATGTATCATAGTGGTCATATGCTTGAATCAAATTACGATATGTAGCAGATGAGGGGAGTAAAAAAAAAATAAAAGGCTTGTTGTGCCCTTTAGGAGAATCAAACCCAAGAACTTCATGTTAATCACAATGTAAGTTCAAGTGTGTTACTATCAAACCATTGGCTTATATCTTATTCATATATGTAATTAAATTACATATATGGATAAGGTAGCCTAGGCCAAATTGATTTCCAAACCATGTTTAGCACTCTTTATGCAAAATCTTTTTTTTAAGACCTAACCTAAATGATTTTTAAAATTCTAAAGCTATTTAAATTTCATATTCTTATTTTAAATTATCTTTTTTTTTTCTTTTACTTTTCTAAATTTTGTGTTTTTTTTATTTTTCTAAATTTTTTATTTATTGTGCTTTTTCTAAATTTTCTTTTTTTTTTTGTACTTTTCTAAATTTTCTATTTTTTGTATTTTTCTAAATTAGAACCCTTTTTCTTTATTCTAAACAAAATTCCTAAAATTACAAAGGGGGGAAGGGGTTATGGTGGAGAGTGGGAAATGTCTACATTACCTTAATAACAAAATTCTAAACAACCTCAACTACAAAACAACCCTAAGAAACTTCTTGAAGAAGTTAAAGAACAAAGAAAGTTTGTTATGGAACAAATCAATGACATGGTGCTTGATTCAAATGCTAAAGTTAGTTTGAATTTCAAATATGTGAAGGACTTAGTGAGATCTAGAGGGGTCTAAAGGAAATATCTATTAAGACTATTTTTGATGAATTATCTTAAGACTTTTATTAGTTTTTTTTTTTTTTGTGATGAGCCTTAAGTATTCTTGAATAACATGAAATTTCCTGATTTTGATACATAATGATTAATGAAAAGGTCAACAAGGAATTTGTTATTATAGGGCTATAATTTAATAACTATTCCATAAAATTGTTTGAAGCATTTTATGAAATGTTGACTTCTTATTTAAACTTTTCAAAATGTTAATCTTGTATTTGAACTACTTTGCAAAATGTTGATTCTTTATTTGAATATTTTGAAACACTGATTCCTTATTTAAATATATCCCTAAACATTCATGCCCTCCCTTGTAATTTTCCCATTCTAAATTATTATGAAATGATGGAAAAGCACAAGAAATGAATCTGTCTAAGTCATTTATGAAAATTATTTTCTAAAAATTTGATTCATGTTGCACAAAGCATTTGTCATGAAGAGACTGAATAATTGATTTGTATAGAAGAATGAATGTTTAATCTCTTGATGAGAATAACGATTTTGATGAATAATCTCATTACAAATTGACTAACTTATGTAGGATTATGAAGATATGAGCTTATTAGAAATTATGCTAGCATTTACCAAACAATTTTTTGCATGAACGCATCAAAATAATGATTTTGATAAATAGAACTTGAAATGTTTATGCTCTCTTGAGAATATATCTAATGAATTAGAACCCATTATGAAAAGTTCTTGATTGCATGATTATTGATTTTGAAATGATGTATCTTGTGATGATTTGAGAAATTTAATGAGTTTGAAAAAAAAAAAAATATTGAATGACATGAACACATCTAATATGTCTAAATATGAGTAAATGGATGAAGTTTTGAAGAACATCTTTTATGTTGTTTTGATTGATATGATGAGAAACCTTGATGATTATTTGATGAACATAGCAATATACAAAAGTAAGAATATGAAGATTTGAAAATGAATGATAGTAGAACCCTTGTGAATTTAGGGGGACCATATGTAGTTTCAAAATACAAAAGGGGAGAAATATGAGAGAAAGATAGATAGGCAAACAATATATATTCTTCACCCTAAGAACCCTCATGTAAAACTTGATAGTTTTTCTGATAACAAAAAGAGGGAGAGTAATAAGACATAAAGGAATATAACAAAAAGGGAGAAAAAAATACAACAAACAAAAGAAGAATAATGGAAATGAAATATAAAGGCAGTGAAATAAGAAATTTTTCGATTTCAAGAAAAGAACTATCAAATCAAAAGCTAGTCCTTATATAGGTTGAGATAACATTGAATAGTAACATATCTCATGTGTAGAACATTTTTTAACAATATAAGAGATAAATTGTCAAAATTGAATATTAGCTATATTAGAATATTCATTTTTTGATAAAAGGAGTGAATATTTTGTTATTATAAAAAAGAGAGATTATTAGTGTAAGAACCCAAATGAATGCACCTCTTATGATAAACCCTAAGTTAAATGTTTTTTATTAATGACAAAATATATGTGAAAATATATGAAAAGAATTTCTTTATTACTAATCAAGTCACCTAGTATGCAAAATATAAAGTTGTATTCTTAAAGGTACTTGAGTTGAAGGATGAAAATAATAAAAAGTTCAAAAACTACATAAAGAATGAAAAACTAAAAGATAAGAATTAGTAGTAAATGTTGACTTAGAACCAACATCCAATAGAAGCTGATCGAACATGTGAAGACTTGGCCATAATATTTTCAAATTAAGGAAAAAAAGAAAAGAACTTATTAGAAGACAAGATTTATTAGAAGTGCAAGACTTAACAGTCTCATCAAAAACGGATCTATCAAAAGTACACAAGATGTTTTAGAAGCAAAAAAGTAATTAGAGACTTATTATTACAAGTACATGTCAAGACTTAGCACCATAGAGATATATTTAGGTAAAATATCTAGACAAGCTAAGGGACACATTTACAATACTATTAAATTTTTCAAAAGCATATGATACAATAGACTGATATAATTTTCTAAGTATATGAAGAAGCTATATGGAAAATATCACATGACATATGAGCATATCTTAAAGATAGCAAATTACAAAGATTAGAAAGATTTGAAGATGCAATAACTATACAATCACTATTGCCATATCGAGAACAATTGAATGTTGGAAGCCATAAATATTTAAAGAAGAAGTGATCAATGTAGAAAGGGAGAGAAGATATAAGAAAAAGGATAGGAATGAAAGAAAAGAGAAAGAGCTACAAAAATTTTTGTATTTTATTAGTTTAATTGAGCTTAATGAGTTTACTTTATCCAAGAAATATAGCTCAAAAGCTTGAGAAATTTCATATTACTAAGCATTGTCCAAAGTGTGAGGAAATTTATTGTAACTCTCAAAGGAGTTTGTTAATCTCTTTAAAAATCAATGGTATACCATTTGAGAGAACTTAGGAAGAAGACTCTTTAGACTTGCGACTTTGAGGCAAGGTAGAATTATGGGAACTGTTGACCTTTGTGTAAGAATTTTCTTTAAATAGTGGAATTATGATGTAGAAAATCATATCCCTAGTAACAGGTTGAAAGAATAAATTGAAGTACAAGGCGGAACCACTGTATATGATTGCATGATTTTCTAATCTTTACACTTTTTATTTATTCACAACCTATTTAATGTTTTTTGTGATATATTAATTGCTTGATTACATATTATACGATTTATTAGAACCATCTACATATAAGCATTGGGATCAAAAGCATGAATTAACTATTAATCTACTCAAGAGTTCAGATTGGCAAGTAGAGAATTAGTTTTCACTTGCATATCTCTAATCTAAATTTGTTAATATTTCATATATATCAAGAATTAAGAACAAATGTAGTATAGGTATCAATATTTGAATATCAAGAAAAAAATTGGTTTAAATATAGAAATTCGACAATAATCTATTTGATCCAATCTTCTTTATTGTTCATTGGATCTAACACTTTAGAACCAATTTGAACATGTCGGGTAAATATAATAGGTCAACTAAACTGAGGTCAATACCACCTGTTTCTTATGCCTCTCCACAATTGGGCAATCTTAGTGGTAATGAGTTTAACAAGAGGAGCAACGAGGAAAAATGCTATTATTTCTTACCTTTGTAATCTTTTGCATAAGATGAGAAGGTTTCAAAGAGATCCCATTTTTGTAGTTACTCAAAGAGACAAAGATAGAGAGAGAGAGAGAGAGAGAGAGAGGGAACATTGTAATTGCATTTATAACAACAGGGGTTTTGGTTTGGGGGTTTAGGGGTTTGGGCAAGGAAAATGGGCTCCTAGAAGTTGTAAATTTATTGAAATTATAATAATACCCTTAAAAATATCTTGTATTTTAATTTTTTATTAAAATGGATGCAGTTTTAAGTATAAGCCTATATAAAGTAATAATGTAGAAAAGAAAGTATTATGACACTAAACAATTGCTATAGATCACCTTCTTGCTTAAAATATAAATACATATACACAATGCGTATGCACAAATGCTAATATATCTACCTATATATATATATATATATATATATTGAAATAAAGACAAAAAGATATATAACAACAATTGTATTTAGCTTAACGTAAAAGAAATTGGCAAAAGAAAGAAGGTGCATTTGATGAGTGGTATTATTTCTAAGGGTAATAAAGTGAAAAAGTAATCAAGAAAATGAAGAAAGTTTTTTTTTCCCCCTTTATTCTATGAACTTGAAAAAATTAAAAACCAATCTAGTGGAGCAACTTCAAGTCCATGTTTGGATAGACTATTAGATCTTGATTATGACAAAGCTTTGGCATAAGATTTATGGTTCAAAGTACTATACAGTGATTATATTTTATTTTTTTTCTAATCATTCTCAGTTATTCCTATTGAATTCATGCTTTTACTATTTTGCTTATTTCCTTGTTATTTTATTATTAATGTCCATCAATTCACTTGCTAAATACTTAATTATCTACTAGTTTAATTAGTGAGAAGATACATTATAAGCTCTTAATTTATTAATAGGGGAAGGTATTTATGGTAAAATTTCATAATTTTTCCCTAATTTTAGTTTTTCATGAAATTGGTGTCGCATTATTATATATTTTTTCTTATGATTCTTTATCACTATGACATAAGAGGAATATACTTTATCGTTAAAGGCATAATGTTCCTAATAAGTGTTAGAAGAGTTAGGTTATTAAATTGGTATCCATGTTATAAGTTTAGCATAATCATCAAGCGTTATGATTAAATTAAATTCTTTAAACAATTTAATTTGAAAATTTGATGATGAAAGTCTTTTGTGTCATAAACATTTGTATGCACCTTTAAATGGTAACAATGTAGAGCTAAATGATAAATCCTCTATAATAAAGCTAAATTCTCCAAGTAATTTAATTTAAACGTTGATAATGAAAGCCTTTCTTATCATAAACATTTGTATGCACTTTAGATGGTGACCATGTAGAGCTAAATGATAAATTTGATCAAAATTGGATGATCATGTATAGAAAAACTATCAATTATATTAGACAAATGGGTAGATTAGAATGTTTATCATCATGTTGTAAAAAAACCAAAGCCAATGTTCTATCAAGGAAATTAAAGTCCATCTAAGAGAGACAATTACTATAAATAAAACTACCTTAATTGTGAGAGTGATTGATTTGAAGTATAAGGATGAAAATATAATAGAACATTTCAATAATTTTTAAGGTCTAGTGTATAAATTGAATAATATGAAGCTTATGCTTATTGATAAGGTGTAGACACTATTATTGTTGAGTTTATACCTATCAGTTAGGAGACACTTATAGTAACTATTAATAGGTTTATTCTAAAAGGAAAACTTATGATCGTAATGGTGACAAATAGTTTTGATGAATGATGACATGTCAAATTTCCTAACTTTATCGAACTCAAAATCTCTACTTATATGTATTAACTAAGCAATTCTATAGAAAATGAGTAAAATAGACTAATTGTACATTAAATTGTCTAATTGAACTTAAATGAATTGAAATGATGAAAAAGAACTAAACTTAGTTGAAAATGGAATGAGTTTATGTGTATTTTTGGAAGTAGTGGGTGGTGCTTGAATGCTATATCAATTAGCATCTAAACACCAAGAAGATAGAAGATGTAGGGCTAAGTTAGGGTTTGGTGTCCAATGCCATTTCAACAGGCATCCAAACGCTAAATGCACAAATAGAGTTAGTAGCAATTATCTCTCATACCATCCAAACACAAGCACAAAACTTTAGTTGCCACATGTCTTGGATAAACCATAATTGTTTAGAAAGAGACAATTTTCTAACATCAGAATGCCATTACTCTTAGTGTCTAAACTCTATCTAAAGTTTTATAGTTAAACATAGCCACTAAAGGAGAGGCATATTTCCTAAGGGTTTTAGAGCATTTCTTATAGGTTTTAGTTCTCTAGGGAAGATTGAGGTTAGTTATAGTAGATTTAACTTAGTTTTTACTGTTTTCCTATATTTTGGAGCATTAGAAGCACATTATAGCTCTTTGATTGGGGAGATTTCGTACATGAAGATTTGGATTTTATTGTTTTTGCAATTTAGTGATTTCTAACACCCTTTCTAGTTGATGCCAATGATGTTGTTGATGTTTACTTGTTGTCTTATGTTTGTTCTTGTGATTACAATGAGTGGCTAAGTGTTCTATAAGTGCACTTGTGATGTTTTAACTAGATTAGCAGTGTAATGTGTGCTATTTAGGTATATGCATGTATGTTTGAATGCTTGATTAGTGTAATGTTATTGAAAGTTTGCTAAATTGTGTGGTGAATGGGTTTAATAGACTTAGTGATGTGCCTAGGAGCTCAATTATCACTAAGGCTTATTGTAGCAGATTTCAAACCAATGGGTCCTTTAAAATATCAAAGAAAGTAGAGTAAGTAGATCTATGAGCTAATAAGAGTAACTGACATGAAGCTAGTTAGAGGATATGATACACTAATGAATACAACAAGACTTGACACTTCACTTGATATGACATATAAGTTAATGTTAAGGTCCACTCGCCACTAATTCTGAGTTATTTGGTAAGATTAGATAAAAGTGTATGAAAAATGGACTTAGAGAGGGTTGTCTTGTAAGAACAGTATATTCAATGTCTATTTGTAAAGTAAGATGATACCGGCTTACAAGTAAGATAGACTACTTATAGTAAGTCCTTAGGGCAACCATACAAATAAAAAAATTACAAAAAGGCATACAAAAGAAGAATTCGTAGTACATACGAAAAAGGTTAAGAAGGACAAATAACAAAAAGGGAAAAATAGTATAGTGTTAGGTGAAAAGGACAGGTGGCAGTACAACATTGGTTCCATATATAAATTCACAGCAAGCAGGGCAATCAAGATGTTGCTGCATTAGGGACTAGTAGGAGGTTGAAAGAAAGTACTTGGCCTAAAGAAGAGTATCTCTTCACTTGGCAGCAATCTCTCGGCAATTGAAAGCTTGATCATTCGGTACAAAGCCCTCAATAAGCGAATAATTGGCACCAGCATAAGAGAGAGAATAAAGTAGGGTGTATCCTCTTAGAGTTGTTAAGGAATTCAGCCATCCTTCTTCCACATAGAGTCTCTCGTCATTGGTAGGTTGCCAAGATAGGATTCTTTGAGTAAGGGATTGGAGGACATGGAGTCATACACGCGTAAGAGGACCAGTGGTTGGCAGTTCATCAGTTCCTCGAGGTTATTAAAGATTTGCCCTCAAATCTTGGCCTTCTTCTTCATCGGGTACATAGCATTGTCATTGATGCACTCAAGGATCTTAAAAGGTCCGTCTGATCAGGGCAAAGCTTGTTCGTTCTCTTCCTAGAGAAACGCTCCTTACTGAGGTAGACCTAAACAAGGTTTCTGGGGTTATAAACCACTTGTCTCCTTCCCTAACTTCCTTGTTCCTTTTGTCAGGCTACAGTCTATGCTAGATGTCTAGTAACCTTTAGATGTAACTTCTGGATTTCCTCAGCGCATTGCAAGCTTGATTAACTTTCCCCTTATACAACCGGACTAACAATTATATCTAAGAGCAAGTTTAAGTTGAGTCCATAGACAACCTCTAAAGGTAACCTTTTTGTCGAGTTGTGAACTGATCGATTGTAAGCGAACTCAATGATAAGTAGGCATAGGTCTCAATTATGTAAGTTTTTCCCCACAGCCGCTCGCAAAAGGTTGCTAACTGTCTTGTTTACTATTTCGGTTTGGCCATCTGTCTAAGGGTGGTAAGAAGTACTGTACATAAGCTTGGTGCCAAGTTTCCTCGACAAGGTTTTCTAGAAGAAGCTTATGAACTTTGAATTACGGTTGGATACAATACTTTTCGGCAACCTTTGCAAATGTACAATTTCCTGCCAAAAGAGGTTAACAATAAATAAAGCATCATTGGTTCTATGATAGGGAATGAAATGGCTCATCTTACTAAAACGATCGACCATAACCATAATGGAGTTATGTATTTTCGGCATTTGGGGAAGGTTGAGCATGAAATCCATGCTTAGGTTGATCTATGGGCACTTGGGTATGGGCAGGGGTGTGTATTCTCCGTAGGCTTGTCTCCTGCTTTTTTCATGTTTACACACCTCACACCTCTTAAGAACTTAGTACACATATTTCATTATCCCAAGCTAATAGAAATGTTTTTTCAGTATATCAGCTATCCTCTTTTCATCAAAATGGCCAACCAAACCTCCAACATGAGCTTTACAGATAAGTAGTTCTCTAACCGAACCACTAGGCATACAAACTTGCTTACCCTTCATCAAGAACCCCTGACTCAAGTAAAATCCATCTATAGTACATCCAACATTACACTTGGCTACTAAAGGTCTAAAGTACTAGTTGTGCTCATACTGATCGGGCAGAGTGCCAAATTCGAGTACCTTGGTTTGCATGGTCATAATAAAGGTGAAGCGAAGAGAACGAGCATCAGCCACAATGTTGGTGCTACCTTTCTTGTACCAGATGACATAATAGAAAGTCTTTAAGAATTCAACCCATTTGGCATGATACAATGAAAGTTTCTACTACTTACATAGATGCTTAAAAGACTCATGATCTGAGTAGATAATGAATTCTCTCGACAACAGATAATGTTGCTAATTCTGTAGTGTTTAGATAAGTGCATAGAAATCCTTGTCGTAGGTAGAGTAATTTAAGGAAGCACTACGGAGTTTCTCATTGAAATGGGCAATTAGTCGGTGCTCCTACATAAGGACAGCACCAATGTCGACTCCAGATGCATCACATTCAACCTAAAAAATCTTCTCAAAATTCGGTAAGGCGAGTACTAGAGTAGATGTCAACTTAGACTTTACTTCTTCAAAACTCTTTTGAGCTTTCTTTGACCACCTGAACTTAATGTCCTTCCTAGTCCATTTAGTTAACAGCGTAGTTATGGAACTAAAGTTCTATATGAACCTCCAATAGAACGAAGCTAGACTATGGAAGCTTCTGACTTCAGTAGTGCTAGTTGACGTAGGCCACTCAAGAGTAGCTTTGACTCTCTCATCATCAACTCGAACCCCCTTCCCCGAAACAACATATCTGAAGAATACAACCTCGCTTTGACAGAATACACATTTCTTTGGGTTGTTGAATAATCTCTTGACGCAATGGACATTGAACACCAATCTTAAATGCTTAACATGAGTGATGAGGTTAGCACTGTAGACCAGAATATCATCAAAATAAATTATAATACATTTGTTGATCAATGTTTTGAGCACATGATTCATTAGTCACATAAATGTGCTCGGCGCGTTAGTCAAACCAAATAGCGTCACTAACCATTCGAACAGACCATCTCTTATCTTGAAGGTCATCTTCCATTCATCTCCAGGTCTCATTCGTATTTGGTGGTAGCTATTCTTCAGGTTAATCTTAGAAAAGAAGTAGGCACTATATAACTCATCAAGCATTTCATCAAGTCACGAGATCGAGTATCGGTATTTAATAGTGATCTTATTGATGGCTCAGCTATCAATGCACATTCTCTACATTCCATCCTTTTTTGGCATGAGCACAACTAGCACGGCACAAGGGCTTATGCTCTCATGGACATATCTACAGTCTACTAACTCATCCATTGATTTCTTCAATTCAATTGCCTGCTCAGGATTGAGCCTGTAAGTAGGTCAGCTCGGTAAGGTAGCTTTTGGTTAGAGGTTGATGCAATACTCAATACCTCTTAAGGGAGGCAAACCTTTTGGCATCTCGATAGGAAATAAGTTAACAAAGTCTTGAAGTAGTTGTTGCACCTTGACAGGTAAGTTTTTGACTTCTCTTACCTCTAAGAGTCTCCTGGCTAAGAGGAGCACAAAGTCCTCGAACAAGACTTCTCGGGCAAACTAAGCTTGGGAAATCACCAAAGACTTCCACTGCAAAGATCTAGCAACCTTCTCTTAGGCTTCTTGTACTTCTATAGGACTCATGAGTGTCAATATAATTTTCTTCCCATCCTTCTAGAACATATAGGTGTTCTTACATCCATTGTGTAATACTCTTAAGTCAAACAGCCATGGTTAGCCAAGTAATATGTGAGAAGTGCACATGGGAAGGACATCCTACAACACCTCGCCTCTATACCTATCACTAATGGTAATTGGTATCCTAACTTATTTGGTAACGTGTAACCCTCCTTTTTCGTTCAACTGATGAATCTTCTAAAACTTAAGGTATGGAAGGGTTGATAAATTCATGGCCTTGATGAGCCCTCAAGCTATGATATTAGTACAGCTCCCCCCATCAATGATCAGGGTGCATAGCTTGCCATTCATTGGCAATTCGTATGGAAGAGGTTCTCCCTTTGCTCATTCTCGTTAGCTACAAAAGCATTGAGAGATCGTCGAACGACAAAGCAGTATTTGGTACTACCCTCAAGTAGTGTCTTAGCATTGGGGTCTTCCTAAAATTCTTCCAGCATCTAATCAACTCCCATTTCTTCCTCTCCTTTGCTCGTACTCTTTACTTTAAACTAGGGCTTATCTCCCTTTATAGCCATGAATCATTGGTTGGTACACTAACTAGCCACGTGTCCATAACCAAGACATTTAAAGCATTTGATTTCTTAGGTCTTTCTTCCAAAGCTCTAACCTTGGTCTCTTTGAACCTCAAGCTCCTTGGCCTTATTCTTGCTTTGGCCTTCTTCTGGTCAACTTGACATCTGCCCTTAATGTTCCACCTCGGAATTGTTTGAGGCTCGGTCATTCCCTAATTGGCTTGACATGCTACTCTTATTCGTTAGCATTGGTCAGCTACTCGGCATTTGACTAACCTAGCTCGGCCTTTTCCTTTCAACTCTCTGTGCCACTTGGATGGTTTTATCCAAAGTTATGAGGCTCTGCAGCTCCACGATGTTACCAATCTCTACTTGTAGTCTAGAGATGAACCATGCTATAGTTTGCATCTTAGGTTCATGGACATCACATTGAGTCATGAGCAACTGAAACTCTCGAACATAGTTGTCCACTAATCTATTACCTTGCCTCAAGTCTTGGAGTCATTTGAAAGTGTCTTGCTCATAGTGTTCAAGAGCAAACCTACTTCCCAAAACTCTCTTCATCTCATTCCATGTTCGGATTTCTCGTTAGGCTCTCATTCGGACATTCTGCAACTTCTTCCACCACATTGCCACATATCTAGAAAATTTCAATGTAGCCACTCAAATACAAACATCGTCTTCATAATCATAAAAATTGAATATCTTTTTTATCTTCTCCTCTTAGTGTAAGTAGTCGTCAATACTATCAAACCCATTGAAGCTTGAAATCTATACTTTAAGGTGTTCTGCACCTCTCAGTGCTTTAATCTCATACTCATGAATCCTAACATATTGTTTCTCTTCTTCTTTATACTCTTCCACTTTGTCCAACTCTAACCTTTTTCTTGCCATTCTATCAACATGACGTGGTGGTGCTTAGTTCATAGGAAAGGCTTTTAGAGCTAGTTCATTCGTCTGCCTTCTAGGCTTCTCTCTCATTTCTCGACCTTGTTCAACTACTCTCTCTCTCAACCCAGTCTCTAAGATGCTCTATACAAAAACAATTAAATTAGCTACAGTAGCATTAAGATCTTGTATATGCTCATCAGTAGTACGTAATGTTTGTTGGGTAACTTAACCACGTCCATGAGCATCACTTTTGACATCATTAATCTCTCCCTGAACATTAGGATTCAACATTCTCATAAAAAATAAGCCTCAGAGCACACTCTTTACGTAAGAAGGCCTTTGACACCATAAATATCTCAAACAGTGACTTGTAAGGATTATCACTATACAACTTTCAGTTACAACCTTAAGCTCTAATACCATGATTATATGATATGCTTAGGAGCTCAATTATCAATAGGACTTACCGTAGTAGATTTCGAAAAAATGGGTCCTTCGAAATATCGAAGAAAGTAGAGTGAGTAGGTCTACGAGCTAATAAGAGTAACTAACATAAAGCTGGTTAGAGGATATGATACACCAACGAATACAACACGACTTGACACTTCACTTAATATGACTTACAAATTAATGTTAAGGTCTACCCGCCACTAATCTTGAGTTACTTAGTAAGATTAGATAAGAGTGTATAAAAAATGGATCTACAGAGAGTTGTCTTGCAAGAACGGTATATTCAATATCTATTTATAAAGTAAGATAATTATAGCTTATAAGCAAGAAGGACTATTTATAGTAAGTCCTTAGGGCAACCATATAAATAAAGAAATTACAAAGAGGCATACAAAAGAAGAATTCCTAGTACATATGAAAATGGGTGAAAAGGACAAACAACAAAAAGGGAAAAATATTATAATGTTAGGTAAAAGGGATAGGTGGTAGTACAACATTGGTTCTATATATAGATTTACAACAAGCGAAGGGAATCAAGATGTTATGGCATTAGGGATTGGTAGAAGGTCAGAAGAAAGTACTCTACCTAAAGAAGAGTGTCTCATCACCCGGCATAAGTCTCTCGGCAATTGAAAGTTCGATCATTCAACACAAAGCCCTCAGCAAGCGAATAATTGGTACTGGCATAAGAAAGAGAATAGAGCAAGGTGTATCTACTCAGAGTTGTCAAGGAATTTAGCCATCCTTCTTCTGCATAGGGTCTCTCGTCATTGGCAAGTTGTCGAGAGAGGATTCTTCAAGTAAGGGATTAAAGGCCTCGAAGTCATGCGTACGTAAGAGGACCAATGGTTGATAGCTCATCGCTTAGGATTTATGAATGTCCAAACCTCAGATTTGAAGCTTCATTAGAGATTGTCTATGGTATTTTTACTATTTCTACAACTATGGATTTAATAGAAATCACTTGAATTCATTAGTTTTACACAATTGTAAGTATGGTTATAAAGCTAACCAAGCACTAATAGATTAGTAAAGGATCTTGAGACTAAGTTATTTTCTTCCTCTCGTTGTTAGTAAAGTAAAGTAAGATTAGTTAAATCATGTTTCTTGTTAGTTGTTCTTGATATTAATTAAAAGATTCTAACTTTGGTGGCATAATTGGATGGAAAGATTGAAACTTCACTATTGTTTGTTAGATATTTTTTTTATTTGTCCCCAGCTAAGACTTAGTTGATCTACGATAATGTTAGATTTAGATCTTATCATCGCTTTCACTAGTTGTAGTTGAGGTAGTTCAATATATGTGAATGGAAGCCATGTATGCAAGAAGAATGAGGGAAAATTTGTTGGTATAAGATCTAAAATTAGAGAGAACCTTACATAGGCATCTAAGAGAGCAAAGGAGTGCTAAACAAAAGGCTAAAATAAATAATCTGGGTGAAGAGTTTAATAATAGATATCGAAATGGAGAAAATGGGAATGGAATTGGTAATGTTCCTAACAAGGAATGATAGGAATACTTGCTACCAAATATGAATGGGGTTACACTACCTATAACTTAGCTTACAATACAAGCAAATAATTTAAATTAATGCTAGTATTAATACAAATGTTATACTTAACCAGTTTAGTGGATCACCATTAGAAGACCTATAGACAAACATTAAAATTTTGTGTAGCTTTGTTGAAATTTAAGGACAAATGGGGTCATTGATATCATGATGTTTCAATAAACTAACGGGAAGTTATTAAACAAAGCTTGGGAATAATTTAAGGAATTATTGACAAAATGATCCATCATGGTCTACCAATTTGGAGTGAAGTGAGTACTTTCTATTGTAGATTAGGACATTAATTAAGGATAATAGTGGATACAGCTACTAGTTGAATATTGATGAAAAAAATCATAGAAGTGGCATATAGTTGTTCAAGGAAATGTTTATGCATGCCCATGATCGGCAAAATGAAAGGGCTTACCCTAAACAAGTAGCTAACGTATAGAGTACAAATGAAGTTAAGCAATTGAGGGATTTAGTAAATGTACTTAGCACTCAGCTGTCTTAAATGAGGAGACTTATCTAAGCTTGTGGACCATCTAAAGTACATCAACTAAGGAAAAGTTGCAACCTTTTGTGAGGAAGTAGGTCATAAGAGCATAAACTACCAAAAGGGGAATCTTTTCACTCCTTTAAGATCAGAATAGAATGAAAATGTGAATGCAATAGGAGACCATAAACATAGAGCTAGGAACTATAACCCTTATGCAAAACAGCCTTAGTTGGAGAGATCATCTTAACTTATCTTTGGAGGAAACAATGGTAAAGGATTTAATAGAGGTTTTATTACTTCGACCCCAACCTAATCTTTGCTAGTTGATAGGAATCGAGGACCTCTTACTCATTCTCAAGCATAAAGACTAGCTACTTTAGTCCATTGAGCTCTCTCACAACTGCATATGGACAAAGGAGCTAAGCTCCACCACCAAAGTACCCAAGCTCTCACCAGTACTTTGCCATTTCTCAAGTAGAGGAAGAATACCTACATCCTGACTTATTCAAGGTCAGTTTGGTAGTATGCTAACCTATTTAAGTTTAGCTTGGTTGACCACACTGTTAACTTGACAACTGTGTTTCTAAGCTCCCAATCTAAAATGCTAACCTATATTGATGAGCCAAACTGTAACCGACATTGACTAGTAACCAATTCACCATGCTAACATCTGCCAACCATGGTATAACATGTGTGTTTCACTTTTTCTAACATTCTATAGTGTACAAGACACACATTCTTCTACAGAATGTCTAATTTGTGTTTGTTACATCATTTATATTGTATTCTTAGTGTAATACCTTTTTTATAAGTATACAAAGCTTAAGAGTTGCTCTAAATAACATATATAAATATCCATTTATGTACATAGTTGAAAATCATCTAATGAATATTCCATTTTATAGATATCTTATTCTTCTTGCTTGTTCTTAAGTGTTAGCTTAAATCTAGCAACCTTAAGTTTGAGTGCATTCTTATCTAGCTCTTAAGTAAGGTCACTGGTGAATGACCCTCAAAAGCTAGTCATGCATTATATCAATTAGTGACTTAGGTGTAAGGTAGTTGGTGAGTCATATCCAGTCATATGCGCATGGGTTTCCTTCAAACTTGGATTTGTGTTTACTTACTTTTTAGCCATCTTAAGGTCGAAGCCTACCCTTATGTTGGCATGGGTATTGACTAGCCATATTCACTTGAGCCTAGCTTTTACATCATCTTGGTATTAGATTATTGGCAATGACAATCATTGGAGCTATTACCGTTTGTGTGTTTGTGCTATTGGGTAAAGAGCTATAGTGTGAAATGTGGTTTTGGCATTGTATAGGGTTAATTTCAAAGCTTTTGTGATGAAAATGACTAATTCCAACATCAACACTATAGTTGGCAATAATGAAAGAGGTATTCCATGCCATGGATAGCAAAGCATCGTTATCCCTAGGTTTACATATGAGAAAATCGATGAACTCACTACCATAATGGCTAAGTTAACTTGAGCTATTGATTGGTTTGCTATTGTTTGAGCTATTAAAGAAGTGGATGTTTGAGTTGCTCCTTAGCAGAGAGGATAAGGAGCTAGATACTGAGCTGATCATGTTGCTAGAGATGATTATGTATATCCAAGATAGAATGCTCAAGGTGTAAGAATAAACAGAAGATCACATAAGAGAATTGATAGGAATCAACCTTTAGGACTGATCATGTGCTCTCGAGCTAAAGGCTTAGCTAACATGACTCAATAGATCCTTAAGTGTTGCCCAACTCTAGATGAAGTTGACCTCCTTTATCGAGCTGATCTTATGCTGCTATCGCGATATCAATCATTTTGTCTTCTTGTCAAGTAATGGCTAGATGATGTCAAGCTACTCAAAGCCTACCGATCTGGCTCTTTGACCTATTCTAAGGATCTCTCTCTTTCACAAATGCATGTCTATGGAACGGATATTCTTAAGCTATTACTAAAGAAACTCTCTAAGCTGAACAAGACACTACCGATCTTATCCTCGTGCATCCAAATTAGTTATGCAACAAGGCTGGCTGTATACGCGTCCATTTGTACCTTGAAAAGGAATCTTCTCTTTCTAAAAGGATTATCAAATTGTCCTTTTTTCATTTTGTACATACATGTATATTCTATTTACCCTTTTAAGTACATGTACTTTATAACCCTAAGTAATTAGGTATCAATACCCCATTATAATTACATTCAGATTATTCTCTTTTGATTAAATGAAATAGCTTCCTTTTCTGTATTTCATTCTCCTTCATTGAGAAACCCTAACCCAATTGATATCAACCCCGAAGTAAGATTATGTAGTGAGTAACCCTTTATCTTGGATTGGTGAATTACATCCAACAAGGTAGCAATCATAAGTGTCTAAGTGGAGCTTCACATCCACTGGGTAGCTTACATTAATTTAAACCTACTACCTTCAATTCTACCTTAACCTCTTTCATAATTCTTGAATAGTTTTGGAAGGACCCATTCTTAGCTATGGTAAAACCTTATCAAGGGTTCCATTTGTGTGTCTGTATATGTGTGTTCATGTTGGTGTGTAATTAGTATTATCTTGTTATATTGGTAAAGATTTGGTAATGGTATAGCTTGGGTTGTGTTGGTTGAGTTGAAGTCAGGTATACATGTATGAGTCTAGTGAGCTCCGTTTTTTTTATCTATAAAGTAGAGTCATGGATTAAAGTCAAAGTTTACATAGCAGGACAATAAGTTGTGTAAGTTATTGAGTAGTAGTTGTTGTTTGGTTAAAAGGTAGTATGGTGAGTATTAAGGAATTAGTCAGGAAGTTGTTATGTTGTAGTGAAAATGATGAAACCTATTGTAAATGATGTGATTGGAGACATTAAGAGTGATGCTCTAGGACCGCACTGTGGAGCAAACTACTAAATACACTAATGAATGGATAGATCGCCTCACAAAGATGATGGAAAATATGATGGCACTTATGCAAGGAGCAATGGCTATTTGTATAGACAAAACTTGTTGAGTTGAGAACCAAACCGTTGGTTAAGTTGAAGAGAATACCCAAGATGAAAAACAAGCTAACCATAAGGTTAACTGAGCTTATGATGCTTTACATAAAAGAGAGGTCTACCCAGCTTGTTATGCATGAGTTGGAGGGGTTGAGCACAATATCAATCATAGGTTAGAATCGGTAGGAAAAGACAAAAGTGATGGAGAAGAGCCCTATGAAGTCGAGGAAAGAATGGAACGTACACCTAGAGGTGAATGATGTAAGAGCCAACCTAGTTGAGTACATTTCCTATTCGACACCTTCAAAGAAGAGTTAAACAACATGCTCATCGATGGATGGACCTTGACAAAATAGATGAGGTGGAGGGCTTGGTGAGGAGTATTACGAAGAAGAACGTATTGTTCAAGCTCTTATGGGTATAGAAAATGTGAAGGTTCAAATCCCAAGCTTCTCTAGATGTAGGAATGTTTATAAGTACTAGTACTGGGAAAAGCGAGTTGAGAAGTTATTTGAATGTTGTCCTTATGCTAAGGGAGATAAAGTATGAATTGTCACCCTTGAATTCATTGGTTAGGCTCACATGTAGTGGAAGAAATTACAAATGATGAGGCAAAGAGAAGGTTAATGTAGTGTTTGTACTTAGGATAAAATGAAGAGTCATGCATAATTGATTCATTCTTGCACCATAATATCAAGATACCTTTGCTAAGCTACAAGAGTTGAAACAGGTTAACCAATTTGTTGATGAATACATCTAAGAGTATCAACTGTTGATAATATGGTGTGAAGTAGAAGAACTAAAGGGCTGATCTGTCTCTAGATTTGTTATTGGTCTAAAGTATGACATAAGGGATGTTGTTGAAGCATAACCCTTTCATAACCACAAGGAAGCCATTAAGGTCACCCAACATTTTGAGAGATAGAGGAGAAACTGAACTTACTAAGCTCCTAATCTCCAACCAATTCAAGTAGTTCGACTTGTCTAAGGATGTAGCAGCAAGCTTGTTAGCTTAGTACCGATCAAAAGGGAAGGATTGTTGTTACATGTAGAGGAAGTAAGGAAGGAGCAAGGAATAAGAGAGAAGGAATTTGAAAAGAGGTAGACTTTTGGAGGAAAAACTGGTGAGATAAAATGTTTTAAGTGTAAAAGGTTTGGACACATGGCTACCTAATGTCTAAATAGACGAACTATGGTTTAAAAGGGTAATGTCTTAGCATTTAAATTATATATCATTGATGAAGAAGTTAGAGAAGTTGTGGAAGGAGTGAAGGTAGAAGTTGTAGGAGATAACATCTATATCTAATGGAAGAGAACATGTTAAAGTTGGTTATCTGCTAAGCTCTTAGTATAGAACATGGTCAATAAGAAGAACAATGAGAGAACTTGTTTCATACCACCAGCAAGATAAAGGACCAACTTTGTATGAATGTTGCATCCATGAGAATTGTTGAGCAGTTAAACTTATTGACCTTTACACATCCTAAACCATATAAATTACATTGGTTAAACAAAAAGGGACCATTACATGTTACAAAGAAAGTGTTGTTACCAATCACCATTAGGAGTTATAAGGATGAAATATTGTGCGAGGTATTGCTAATGTGTGCTTCACATGTTCTACTTGGTCAAACTTGGTTATTTGGCAAGAGAGTTGTACATGACGAGTATATAAATACCTGTACATCTAAGAAAGATGGTGACTTGTTACATTCTTCCTAATGACACTAAGCTAAGTTAGTGGTATGCAATCCAAACTAAGTCAAAAAACTAAGAAAACTCTAATAATGAGTCAATCTAAGCCTATAGAAGTTATGAAGAATAATGAACTGACCATTTTGCTAATACAAAGATTGCTAGAAGTTCAAGGGCATACCGACCTACTTAAAGGGTTTAAGAAATTGCTAAATGATTTTGTCAATCTGTTTCAAGTAGACTTGCCAAAAGGATTAACCCCAAAACAAAGAATAGAGCATCGTAGTGACCTGCAACTAAGAGTTGCATTACCAAACCAACTAGCTTATCTAATGAATCTTAAGCATGCCATCAAATTATAGAGATAAGTGAATAAACTCATTGTATGTCCAAGAAAGCATGAGTCTATGCGTTATACCTATACTGTTATTTCCTAAGAAGGGCAAAAGTTAGAGGATATATGTGGACAGCTGAGCTGTTAATAAGATCACAATCAACTATAGGTACCTAATCCCCAGATTAGATGATTTGTCAGATGAATAACATGGTGCAAGTATATTTTCCAAAAGTGATTTGAAGTCAAGATATCATTAAATTTGAATGCAGGAAGCTGATGAATAGAAGACAACCTTCAAAACAAGACATAGATTGTATGAGCAACTATCATGCCATTTAGGTTATCTAACACCTTAAGTACATTTATGAGGTTAACCATGTTTTAAGGAACCAAATATGAAAGTTTGTTGTGATTTATTTTGATGACACTTTGGTATATAGTCCCAACCTAGCTATGTAAAACACCTTTAAGTTTTCTTTAAGGTGCTCCAAGCAAGTAATTGTTTGGCAATTTAAAGAAATGCTATTTTGGCCAAGATGAGGTTGTCTTTTTGGGATATGTAGTTAGTAGTGGAGGCTTGAGAGTAGATGAGGAGAAAGTCTAAGCTATTGTAGAATGGCCTACACCAACCTCATGTATGGACATCAAAAGTTTTCATAGCTTAGCTTCTTTTAATCGAAGGTTCATTCAAAATTTTAGTTCTGTAACTGCATCCTTTACTAGCTCACAAAGAAGAATGTTGAATTTCAATGGGGAGAAAAAAGAAGAAAAGAGTTTCATTCAAGCCAAAGAAGAGGTTAAATTCAACCATAGTATTATCTTTACCTAATTTTAGTAAGGTCTTCGAGCTGGAGTGTAATGCTCTAAGCATATTAATTGGAGCACTACTCATGTAAGACTATTGACTTATTGCTTACTTTATCAAAAAGCTTAAGGGATCACCTCTAAATTATTTTTGTTTATGAGGAGGAACCGTATGCACTTGTTTAAGCATTACATATCTTACAACATTATTTGTTGCCAAAGGAATTTGTTGTTTATTCCAACCATTAAACCCTAAGGTACTTAAAGAGCTAACATAAATTGTCAGAATGATAGATAAAGTGGGTAAAATTTTTGGAAGGGTTTTCGTTTATGATCAAGATGAACATAGTTGCAAATGCCCTATCTAGAGGTCATGCACTACTTTTCGACTTATAAACAAGGTTAATGTGATTCTTCAATATTAAGGAACAATATCCCTAGGATAAGTTCTTTCAACCAATCTACACCTAATGCAAGGAGGGTAAAGCATTAGATAATTATTTTTGTTGAGGATAATTATCTTTTATGAGATGGCAAGCTATGCCTACTGAGTTGTTCAATATACGAGTTGCTCATCAAAGAGGCCTATAGTAGAGGGTTAGCTGGTCACTTTGGAGAAAGAAGAACTTATGAGATACCAAAATCAAGATTCTATTGGTCAAGGATGATAAGAGATGTAGATTAGGTCATTGAGAGATGTTCGACTTGTGAAGAGGCCAAGAGCCGAGCTAAGTAAGGAAAAGTTATGTCCTTACCAATTTGGACCAAAACATGGGTCGACTTGAGTATAGATTTCATTCTTGGTTTGCCTTAAACATCCCGTAGGAAGGATGCCATCATGGTTGTGGTCAAAAGATTGAACAACATGGCACACTTTGTGCTTTTGTCATAAAACTAACAATGCATCAGCTATTTCTTTTCTGCTTTTATAGGAGATCGTAAAGTTGCATGGAGTTTTAAGAAGTATAGTGCCTAATAAAGGCCCAAAGCTCTTGAGGCATTTTTGGAAGACCCTGTAGCACCGACTAAGAACTAAGCTACTATTCAGCACTTCATGTCATCCATAGATAGATGAATGGACAAAGGTCATCAATTCTACACTAGTTTCTATTCTCTAAGCTATAGGAGGGAGAAACCAAGCCAACTAAGACAATTGTTTACCTATTGTTGAGTTCACCTACAACAGATTCATCTACAATACGATTGGAAAAACTCCATTTGAGGTTTTCTATTACTTCAATGTTGAGCTACCTCTTGACTAAACATTATCGAGCCTGATTTTTCAGTTTCTTGTATTTAAAATTGATTTCTCCATTTCCGATTAATAATAAATCCTAACCCATTTAATATTAATCCTCGACTAAAGAAATTAAAAAATTTCAGTTTTTTATTGAAAATAATTTTTTAGAGTCGCCACCCGACCGAAGTCAGGAAAAGAAGAGAAACCGTAACCAATTGGGTGGATTGATTACGATTTAGCTACTGGTCTTTGATTTCAATTTGAATAAAGAACCAAAGGATTCCGAATTCGGGAGCTAACCTATTAAACCCTAACGGATACTACTATTTATTTACCGAAATTAGGATTATTTTTCTAATTATATTATTTAAAATAAAAAGATAAATAAACAAAAAAAATCAAAAGAAAAAGAACCTAAGTTTAACATATTTTATTGTCGCCCCGAAGGTGCTTACGTATCCGCTAGCCGAGATCAGACAATTGTAGTTCTTTTGAAAAAATCTTTAATGTGTTGATTTATTTTATTTTTGAAAACCGACTGAGTTTACGTTATTATCAATTTATTTGGTTTAAAAAAAATCTAAAGGGATTCTAACTTTTGAGTGTTTTCATTTTATTAAGAAACTCTCCAAAAATCCTTTTTTAAAAAAAATTACTATTTTTGTTTCCAAAATAAATTAATTTTCTAAGTGAGGAAATCTTAAAAACTTAATACTAAAAAAAACACCTAAGTTAATATATATACCTATATTATTATTATTAAACAACTAGCTACAGTAAAATATAATATATTTAACCTATAAAACTAATACCTAAAAGAATCTCCTAAACTAATATACTCATACATATACATATATATATATATATATCTATGTTAAATAACTAAGGATCTAAAAAATAATGATATAAATAAATAATTAATCAATCAATTTATCAAAGAAAAAAAGAAAGAAAAGAATTGAACCTGAACTTGTTTGGTTGAAGGATAGTGGCGTTGGATTGCTGCCGGCATTGAGGACTAGTCGTCATGTTGGTGCTAATCGCTGCAGTAGACGGTAGGGGCTGTGGTGAAGCTTGGATAAGGGATTAGGGCTATAGCAGCGGCAATTGGAATTGAATACGGATTGTGATGTTGTGGCTATGTGAGCGTGTGTGCAGTCAACGAAGTGGAGCAGTAGACGTTGGCTACCATAATGAAGTGTAGACAGAGGCTACTACAATCAGTTGGATGTTAGTGATTAGCAGTAAACTTACGCTTACTAGTCATGTGTGAACCTAAGTGTTGGCTGCAACAGATGCATGAGCGTGTTTCAAAGGACGGTATGTGCGTGTTGGATAGTGTTGCGTTGCTGAGGACGTATTGGATTTGCTCCTCTGGACATAAATAAGGGATGAAGATGGAGCAGCTTTTGTTTCGGTGTTGATTACAATAGTGTCGTAGATGTAGATAGTAGAGTTGTGTAACATGTGTGGACGTGGACAATGGAGTTAATCGTGCACAACAGCAGCATGGACAGCGATGCATCGGTGAACTAGGAGATCGGTGGAAGTGTATGCAAGTGATATTTAGCGTGCACCGTATGTTCATGTGTTATGTTGGGCTTAGACAGTGTATAGTGCTCAGTCAGTGGAGGTGTGTGGAAGGTGCTGTTTATGTGTTGGGGACTGAAGTGTGTTCATGTGTACAGGGTGTTGGTGATCAGGGGATGTGTACGGTGCTGATTGTGGATGGGGATGATGTGTTTAGAGATTAGGCTCTTGTTCTTTTTTATTGACTGTGTGTGTATGTTTTATATAGCCTAAACCATATCATATCTAATTACATCTTATTCGGTAATTAAATTAGATTCAAATGAATTCAAATCCGATTTAACTAAAGTCATATGATTTAATTAGATGTGACCCATTTTCATCTCGCTTCTGCAGAGATAGAAAAATAAAGACATAAGTGCCTTCTAAGACTCGAACCCAAGACCTCAAACTAAATCCATCCCAAATACTCCAATACTTATCCATTAGGCTATTGGCCTGTGCCTTGACATTCATTCCAATTAAATTATATTTAAACTATCCGATTTCCTAAAATAAAATTTTTTAACTAAACTAAAACTAACACTAACACTAAAATTAATTATTCCTAATATAAGTTACTTCCTAAAAATCTACAAAACTCTTTATAATAATTTTTTTCTTTTCTTATTTTTTTGATATTTTCATCATTTGTTAATTTTTATTATTTTGTACTTTTTGAATTAGGACCCTTTTTGTAAAAGTAAGAAAAAATTAAAATTAAAATTACAAAGGGGCAAAAATTAGGTGTCTACAGACACCAAGAACTCGAGGTGAATACGGTGATCTAGATGTAAAAGACTGAGATGAAACCTTGTAATAGATCTATCAAAGAGTTGCATGTCTATGGCAAGGACATTCTTGAGCTATTACTAGAGTCTCTCTAAGCTAAACAAGATATAAAAAAAATACTAATCTTATCCTTGCATATCTAAGTTAGTTATGTAGCATGCTTGCTAGCCTCTCCTATGTCCAATCGTATTACCTGATAATGAATCTTCTCTTTCTAAAATGTCCTTCTTTCATTTTGTACATACACATATATTTTATTTATCTTTTTAAGTAAATTTTATGTACTTTGTAACCTTAGGAATTTAAGTATAAATACCCCATTATAATTGTTGCATTAAAATTATTCTCTTTTAGTTAATTGAAATATCTTCATTTTATGGTTTCCTTTCTTCTTCATTGAGAAAACCTAACTTAGCTCATATCAACCTTAAGCAAGGTTGTGCAGCAAGCAACTCTCTATCTTTCTGTCTTAGATTAGTAAGTCACATCTAGTAAGGTAGCGATCATAAGTGTTCAAGTGGTACATCACATCCACTAGGCAACTTATGTTAGCTTAAACTTACCACCTTCAATTCCACCTTAACCCATTTCCCAATTCTTCGATAGTTTTTGAAGGACCCATTGCCCACTATGGTAAGACCTTGTCAAGGGGCTCTATTTATTTGTGTATGCATTCGTGTTGGTGTGTAATTCGTATCAAGAATGGACTTAGATGATATTGAGGAGGGTGATGAAGAGGAGTACTATAAAGTTGAGTAAAGAGAAGTCAAACCTATTTGTGGTTTTGAGAATTGAAAGTTGCAAATGCCAACCTACTCTAAGTCCAATAATGCCAACGGCTATCAAAATTTAGAGGACAAGGTTAAGAAAATCATTAAGTGCCATAAGGTTGATGAATGAGCTAAAGTAAGATAGGTTGCACTTGAGTTCACAGGCTATGCCACCCTATAGTGGAAAAATCTACAAGCAAGCCAATGTAAAGAAGGAGAGGTCGAGATTAGGTAATGGCAAGAGATGCAACAACTATGAGGAGAAGATTTGTGCCTAACCACTACATGTTGGATACTCTTAAAAAGTTACAAGAATTGAGGAAAGGAGGACTTAGTGTGGACAACTGATGGAGCTTAATTGTACATATTTAATAGGTAGATTTTATATTGCTTTTATAGGCTTTTTAGTGTAATTTAGTACATTATTTATTAAAATCTTATTTTAGCACTTGATTACGCTAATTTGCATATTTTTATATTTTTGATAGGAAAAATGTGCGAAGTTGGAAGATATACATGTAAAATTGCATCAATGGAAAATGGAACGCGAGAGCTCCGTAGGCACGTACTAGTGTTATGGTCCAACCAATGTTGATCATATACTTGCACTAATCTTACATATCGCTTATTGATAGATCAAGCGGTTGAAGTGAGATTTGAAGCATAGAAAGACCATATGCTAAGCCTATAGCCATGGTTCTAGGGTGTAGTCATTCTAGAACATTATTAGAAAGAATTCAAACCATTCAAGAGAAGATATATATAATTGCATCTTGCGTACCTACTCCTTATGAGGATCCTTTATAATATAAATAGTAGGCATTGTAATAAAGTAGACAAGTAGAAAACAAGAAGAATAGAATAGAATATAGAATAGATTTTTCTATCGTTCATTAGTCTAAGCTGTTAGAAGAGTAGTTTTATTTTCTTTTCCTTTTGGATTTCAACATCAAGGAATAATGGGAGCGATATTTGATCTTGAATCAGAGATTAAAAATTCTAAAAAGGTTGTTTCATTCTTTTTAATGAATTCTTGATTTGGATATTGTCTTATCTATTATTTCTCCATTTTGCTTTAATTAATATTGTTTATTGGATTTTTGGATTATCGGTTGATGAATTGTACTTATTGTTTAAGCCTTTAATTCCCTAGTCACAACAATATTTATTTTAACTCTGTTAGAATGTGTATTAGTTACGATTAAGTTGCAAGACCTTTTCTAATTATTTATTGTGAATTGGATTATCTAGATTAAAGAGACATAAAGTATGTCTTTAATTTAATTAAGGTTTAGAAATAAGAAAGGGTTGATTTAATTTATCCCTTGTTTAGCGATATAAAGGATAAATCAGTTAATCTTGGGTATTTGCTTCATGAGAACGAATACTTAGTGCTTCATTGCCTTTAAAATAGACCTATTAAGGATACCTTTGTTACCATAACTAGTAAATATATATGTAGTTTGCAACCAAATTTTTAAAGATGTTCAATATCCCGGTTTATTTGTTTTATTAATTTAGTTTTTCATAATTTAATAATTTCCAAAAACCCTTTATTTTAATTTCTTAGATTTAGACAGGACTAATACTATTAAAAATAAGACACCATTCCCAATAAATTTGACCTTGTTTTCACTAGTTTTATTACTGCATACACGACCTAATGCATTTACTAGTAAAAAAAAGCTTTTGTATTTGCTATAAAAAGTAAGATTAGGTTAAGCATATTAAGCTTTTGGCACCGTTGTTGAGGAATGAGTTGCTCTAATTTTAATATTTAGGTGGTTTATTTTCTTTGCTTGTTTTCCTTCTTTACTTTTGTTTTCTTTATTTATTTTCTTTCAGTTTGTTTTTAGTGGTATATTTCTACTTCTTTTTATTTTATTTTGCCAACACTTCTTATGGATGATCAATGTGTACAATCTTTTCCTTTAAGTTGTATAGTAGAGCGTCGAGTATAAATCCTTTCTTTCTAGTGACATGAAAAGAATTACTATAGTAAGCATGGTGAAGGTTCTGCAATTTGATAAATAAATGTCCATATCATGACATGCCTACTTGAATTTAATTGTTAGTATTTTATGATGGGATCTAATGTCATGACAAATCTAGAATTAAAGCTGTTGTTGAACGGTTATTGCTAGCAATGCTAGTGATGCAAGCGATTACAATAATTGACAATGTAGCATATTATCAACATGATAAACAACCTTCCTCTATAAATTCTATGATTCCAACTCTATAAAAAGAGATTTAAAAATTATTGAGGGATTTGGAGCAATTGTGGGAAGAAAGATTTGAAAAGCAAAGTTCAATCATTTGAAGGTTGGAGACTTAGTTAATATAGGCCCTAGAACTTTTCACCACCACACAAATGGCTGTAAAAGAAAGCCATAGAGATCCCTGCGAAAAGGAGAAGGATTAAATTCTTTTCAGTCTACCACGGATGAGGAAAAATGAAAATTGCCACTAACTGTGTCTAAAAATTCACAAGCTGAATGTAGCTTTTAAGTAGTAAGAAAAGTGAAGCAAAGAGAAGAAAAACTAGCTTAGAAGTTGTAGTTAAGAAGCTTACCAATGTGATTGTAGAGGAATTTAGGAGACTTAAGAGGCAATTTCAAAATATTGTGAAGATTTTCACCCCAACCGATAGTTAATGCAATAAATCTAAGAATAGGAAAAAAAGTTGAGCTCCAAGAATTACTAACTTCTACAATGATTTCAAAGGAAGGAGAGGTACAACAAGGGCACACTCTTGAAGAATGTGAGCCCAATGTTAAACTAGGTACGCATTGTGAGCCTACTACTAAACAAGGTATGCACTTTATACCTATTCTAGAACAGTTCTTTAAATGAAAAACTAATGAGGATTATGAGTCGTTTCTAGAGATGTCTAAGAAGTTAGACATTAATATTTCCATGGTGGATTTATTAGAGTGAACACCTCACTATAAATACTATTTGAAAGAAATAATGGCTAAGAGAAGAAAAATTAAAATGCAGGAAAAAGTTATGCTGACTTAAGCTTGCACTAAATCACTAAAGGATACCCTTCCCCCATAAATTAAATGATCCAAGAAAATTCAGTTTAAATTGCACCATAGGAGATAAAAATCTTTAAAAAAGCATTTTGGTGCAAGTATTAATATGATACCCTTCTCTGTTGTAAAGAAATTAGGATTTAGGGATATGATTAAAAGAATTGAAATACCAATCCAATTAGCTGAATGAGTCCTTTAGGAGACTTAAAAGGATGATTAAGAGTATCTTCTAAAAATGGATAAATTTATATTCCTTGTAGACTTTGTAGTCGGATATAAAAGAAAATTCAAAAATTCCTATCATCTTAATGCATCCATTCTTAGCTATTATAGGAGCTGTAATTGATGTAAAAAATAGTAAAATGGTATTAAGGGTTTGAAGTAATGAGCTTCATATAAATGTTACAAAAAGATGGAAAAAGAAAGACCCTTAAATCACTAAATCAACTAGATACAGAATGCTCCATTCAAGGTAACAATTGACTCTCATGATGAATTGGAAACTTTAAGAGAGATTTTTAATAAGGTGTCTTATGGATTTGAACCACCTTATGGAAAGGAGCAAAAAGCATTGAGCTAACGACATTAAGCAAAAGCGCTCATTAGAAGGCAACCCAATTTTTTATTTACTGTATCCTTTTGTTTTATTTTGTTTCTTTTCATTTTATCTAATTACTCCACTTGCAATTAACTTTTTATTTAGCAACTTGTAGAAGAATTTTGAGAGATTTTAATCATTTCATCCCTTCAGAGTTTATGTGGTGTTTTGTTAGTTGCATTGTAGGAATAATGTGGAAAATTTTGGCTAAGGAAGAATCAAGAAAGTGGAAGATGAACTAAAAAACTGAGAGGATTACAGGTGAAGAACACATTCGTGATCTAAGGTATGATCCTCTTAGATCATAGGTAAGGAATGTACAAGAAATTAAAAATACGAGAGGACCACCAACAAGAAACATGCCTATGGTGCTAGGCATATTCCTCTCATTAGGTATGTGTAGTTTCTTAGGTTAAAAAAAAAAAAAAATTTGCTGAGAAAATCATAGGCAAGGACTACACCGTGGTCCTTAACTGTGATCCTCCTTATATGAGTAAATTTTTTGAGTTTTCAATTGTTTTATTTTTCATTAAAGAAAACCAAACTTAATATGTCAATTCATAGATTAATATGATATACATTTATGATAATTGCCAACTGGTGTATTTTATTTTATATATTTTGTAGATAATAAGGGATTAGCCTTACTAATTCTAATACTTCTCTTTAAACTTTCATCTATATAGGATGAGTAATGATTGGAAGAATTTTTAATTTATTTTTATTTTTTATTTTTTAGATATTTTTCTTTTTCTTTTTCTTTTGCAAGGCCTGTGTGAACTTTCAATGGTATAAGAAATCCTATGGCACAATAGGTTCAGATTCAGTATTAAAGCTAATACTGTAGAAGTTTTAGTTCTATTTCTCTTTTCTATTATTTTCCCTTATTGATTTGTGTGCTTTTTATTGATTATGTGTTCTTTGGGGACAATGTACAAGTTAAGTATAGGTTAAGAGGAAGGGCAAAAATAGTGTAATAAGGCATTGATAGAAAAATCTATAAAAGCATGTGAGTTGAATGGATTATATTCCCATACATAGGATTTTTATAAAAATAATTTTTTTTGCAAAATATAGAATCAATTTATTTGATACAACACATCTATTCACCATTAATTTTTCATTTAAGTAAAGAACTAGCTTTTTGGGATAATTTTTTTTTTAGTTTTTGTATCAAATTTGCTTGATCATTATGACTTTTTTACACAATACTAGAATTGGGTAATGAAATCCACATAAAGTGTAGAGTTTTTTGTTATTTAAGCTTAAATTTAGACTTGGTATTGGGATTAACATTGCTTATTAGGAACTAATTGTCTATATCTTACTATAGTATATACTCACTTCTTAGAAATCTTGAAAGCCCTCCAATTTTTAACAAATGAACAAATGATACTTATTTTCTTAAAAGTCTCTTAAAAAATCAAAATGGTAGAGGCGATTGAAAAAAATATCTAATAATTATAATATAAGTTGGTAAGGATCAACCTTTGTCTCTCAAAAGAGTAAAGTTCTTTCCTATTACTAACCTAAGAAAATTGGTAAAAAAAATTGGTATGGATCAACCTTGGTTCTTTAAAAGAGCAAGATACCTTTCCTTTACCAATGTGTGAATTAAAATGGTATGGATCAGTCTTAGTTTGTTAGAAGAGCAAGTTTCTTCCCCAATGTCAAAGTAACTGTGCTTAATTAAAAAAAAAAAATGAATTGAATTGAAAAAACCCTCCAATGAAAAATTAAAAGAAGTAAGAAGACAATAAGGGGACTAACTAATGTAACATGCATTTGTTTTTAATTATTCTACTTAGAGAGGTAAAAAAGGAGAGTGTATACCTTTAGTTTTTATAATGTTGATAACTTTTTCTTAATTAAGTTAATGTATATTCTAATTTCCAGTTTAATCTTTGTCTTAATGATGTGGTTTAACTCCAATTTACATAAATTAACTATTGGACTCTAGTTGGTTTCAATGGCCATGTATTGTGTAATTGTGCTTCAAGGTCATGTAAATATGGTTGAGTGAAAGTCTATGGAATAAAAAGTTGCTAGAGCTCTGAATGTTGATATTTATAAGGATGAATTCTAATGAAAGAGTATGCGCTCTTGTTCATGAATAGACTATGTGTGGTATTCATTTTGATTTAATAATTTGAGCTTTCACTGAACTTTGTCCTTAAGAGTATTTCATTGTTTTTTTTTATTTTATTTGAGGATAAGCAAAAGTTAAAGTATGGGGGAATTTGATGAGGTAGACTTATTTTATATGTAAATTTTATGTTCCTTTTATAGGCTTTTTAGTGTAATTTAGTACATTATTTGTTAAAATTTTATTTTAGCACTTTATTAAACTAATTTGTATATTTTAATATTTTTTATTGGAAAAATGTGCGAAGTTGGAAAATATATATGCGGAATTGCCAGGATGAAAAATGAAACATGAGAGCTCTACAAGCACATACCATTACCATGGTCCAACCAATGTTAGTTGTATACTTGCAATAATCTTACATGCCGTGTTCTTCATTAATTAAAGTCATGTATCACTTATTGATAGATCAAGCTTTTGAAGTGAGAATCCAAGCATAGAAAGACCACATGTAAAGACCATACCCATGGTTTGAGGGTGTAGTCATTCTAAAGTGATATTGGAAAGAATTAAAACCATTCAAGAGAAATATATATTTGTATCTTGTAAGCCTACTATTTATGGGATCCATTGTAATATAAATAGTAGGCCTTGTAATAGAATAGACAAGTAGAAAACTAGAAAAATAAAATAGAATATAGAATAGATTTTTCTATCATTCATTAGTCTAGGCTTTAGAAGAGTAGTTTTATTTTCTTTTCTTTTCAAATTTCAACATCAAGGAATAATAGTAGTTATATTTTCTGTTCTTTATGGATTTCAACATTAGAGAATAATAGGAGCGATATTTGGTCTCAAATCAGAGATTAGAACTCTTAAACAGGTTATTTCATTCTTTTTAATGAATTATTGATTTAGATATTGTCTTATCTATTATTTCTGCATTGTGCTTTAATTAATATTCTTTATTGGATTCTTAGATTATCGGTTTATGAATTATACTTTTTATTCAAGTCTTTAATTCTCTAATCAGGACATATATTTTAACCTTGTTGGCATATGTGTTAATTAAGATTTAGTTATGAGACCTTTTCAAATTGTTTACTATAAACTAGATGATTTGAATTATAGAGATATAATGTATACCTTTAATTTAATTAATATTTACGAATAAGAAAGAGTTAATTTAATAGATTTCTTATCTAGTGATAGAAAGGATAAATTGGTTAATCTTGGTTATTTGCTTCTCGAGAAGGAATACCTCATGCTTAATTTCCTTAAAACTAAAACTGTTAAGACACTTTTGTCATCATAACCAATATTCTAATTATCTTATTTACAATTGAATTTTAGAGATGTCAAATATCCCAACTTATTTGTTTTGTTAATTTAGTTTTTTGTAATTTAATTATTTCCACAAACCATTTGTTTTAATTACCTAGATTTAGATGGGATACTATTAAAAATTAGACATTATTCCCTTTGGACTCGACTTGATTCTCACCAATTTTATCTTTGTATATGTGACCTAGTACACTCACTAGTAAAAATACACTTTTACATTTATATAAGAACTAAAGTTAGGTTAATTGTACTAACGACTATGCCAAGGAATTTCAAGTTCCCATATTGCAATGTGAGGTTAAGGAGCCAAAGCTAATATAGTGTCTAGATTCATTAGAGGTTTGAAGGATTAGATTAGCAAAGTGTTGCATTTGCAAAGGATTGAAATTCTTGAAGATGCCATCTATGCTACTCAAAGGGTAAAGCACTAGAGACACTAAGGATATTCCCTAGCTCCTCAAAGCAGAACATAATAATTCAAACCCATTCCAAGCAAGGCAACTAGATCAAAACCAAGTAAGACAGAAGAGGTTAGATCTAACCTTGTAAACCCTGCAAATTTAACTATTTAAGAGTATAAGTAAACTCTAATACTACAGATGACTTGAAGAGTCATCAAAATCAAGCAAAATAAAAATTTAATAAATCATAAATTTAAATATATTATAAATAATAAAAACCTTAGGAATTGATCGAAACCCTAAATCATATACTAACACCTTAAAACTGCTTTAAGTATCATTAACCAAAATTTAACCCGAATCTGATCGAAACCCTAAAATTATAAAAATAAACCTATAAAATAATTAAATATTACTCAATGATGATAAAATTATAGTCGATTGTAATTTTCGACTAAAATGCCTATTTGTACGAAATTGTAATGAAATTACCACAATAACTTGTAAAAATTATAATTGTAACAGGTATTAGTTAAATTGATAAAATTTCACAAAATTTTGAAAACTAATCTACGAGAAAATTCATTATAATTTATATGATTCAAAAAATTACACATATTTGTTAATAATTTTCATTTTCCTTCTCTTCTACTTCTACTTCTATTTCCATTTCCTCTCTTTTTCTTTTTCCATTTCCACTTTCATGTTTCTATCCTACACAAAACGTGGACAATTAGCAATTAAAATAGCAAACGCAACCCACGTGATGATTCTTTTTATTTTATATACATTAATGTAAAATTTAACTTAGCTTAAATATTAAGCTATCAATCACATAAGCAAGAGAAAAATATAAATATGGAAAAAGAAAAAAAAAATTTCTGCACAAACACACACTAACGAGAGCAAATCGTGAGGAAGAAAAAGAAAGAAGGAAAAGAGAAAAAAGAAGAAGAAAAGAGGAAGGAAAAGAACAAGAAAAAAAAAAAAAAGGTAAGTGATTTATTTTAGAGAGTATAGATGTATATTATAGTATACACATGTAGAATTATAGTATTTTTACATATAACACTAATAGTACATGTCTATGTACATGAATACCTAAATTTAATTATATATATAAATATAAGGTTAGGTTATACATGTACATACATAAGTATATAGTATGTATTATGTATTTGTTTTTTTTTTATACATCTAATTAGTAAGTTGCATAACTAATTACATAACTATAGTATAAGTATATATGTATGTACCATAACTTTATATATATATGGGTATACATATATGATTATATATATATATGTGTGTGTAGTTGTATAGTATATAGTGGGGTATTTTTATAAGTATGTATATAAGACATATGAATATATATATATAATAATAATAATATACAGCATATTATGTATGTAATGTATAGTATACATATTTTATGATAAATACTATATATTTTATAATAAATGATAAATATTATATAAGTATATATATATGTATGTATTTATTGGTATGTATACATGTAAGACATATAAATAAATAAATACAAAATATATATAAATATATGAATATATGTATAAGAGTATGTTTTAAATAAATACATATACATATATAATACGTGTAATATATAGTATATATATATATGTGATACCATAATTTAAGAATTTACAATAACATAAACTATAAATTATATATTATAAGTATAGGAATATATATATATGTATAATTGTGAGGTACATAAGAAAAATAAGAAAATGAGAAAAATAGGAAAATATACCCAAAATAATAAAAATAACAAGCATATGATTTAAATAATTATTAAATTATAAATATGTTACGAAAAAGCGAAAATCAATATTTTATAATTTTTAAATGTAAATAATAATTTTTGTGATATTTTTTTATCACAATTTAAGTTACGAGTCACAACGTCCAAAACAGACCTCATTACGAAAAAATATGCTCGAAAACGATCAAAATGGACTATAAGTTCATAACGATCAGAGCTAAAATGAAAAAGTTACATGCGATTCGATAAAAAGCTCGAATCAGTAATTTCACGTAACTAAGTAAGGTAGACCTTATAAATTCTAGCATTAGTTAGCTTTAAATTCCCAAGCTTACAAATTTTCCTTATTCTCAAGTGATCTCGATATCGACTCTGAGCTGTCTACAGACTATTACGATCCCTGAGCTAACCATGGCCGAGTGAGTTTTTCCTTATGATTCCATACTTGTTTGTGCTTGTAGTTAGTGAACATAAATGATGAATTATAAATGAATGTGTATGGGGTTGGGTTATACTTGTGCATGATAATTGATGTTGATGATGAATCTACTTTAAATTTCAATAATATAATGTTTGTTGCATGGTAGATTCAATAGATTGATTGTTTGTGACTTGGAATGATCATTGATTAAATATGACTTAACCTTTATTCGACTAGAAAAGTTAACTTGGATTATGCATAAATCATGCACTGCATAACTAATTTTGGGTAGTCACATTACACGGAGGTAGCGAGAGGCCATACTTGGGTTGATTATTGATTGTTATTGATTTCATACAGTGTACACGTGCGATATGACCTTACCCTAGCCCATGGGATGATTAGGCATTGGAGGCGCCAGCCGTCCGGCTATGGGTCGAGTCCAGAGGCCTTCGTTTAGGGGTGAGTGAAGGTTGCGTGAATCTACTCACAATCATATGTAGAACTCGTTTTGATAAAGTTGGTAATGGATGTACCATTACATTTTAAATACAAAACGCGGAGTTTTGTTATGAAATAAGTTCTAATATAATACCTGGATCTGATTGTACCAAAGAATCTCTAACCCTGACTTCAAAGGACATTAAATCTGAGTTGCATGCAGTACCTGGTCACCTGTATGTATTTGTTTAGCATACTGCTTGTTCATGCATTCATTTGGTTGAACTTAATTGTGGTATAACTTGATTGTTGTATGGTTGAGGGAAATTAACTCACTAAGCTTTTGTAGCTTACTCCCTAATAGTTTTCTCTTGCAAGCTGCTAAACGATCAGGCATGGGTTAAGAACTGAGGGTTGAGTGCCAACGTCAAGATGCATAGAAGTTAGACTCTGAGGACAGACTATATGGTTCATTGGAATTCTTGTATACTACATTTAAAGTTTGTGACTTTAGTAAGTTTGAGTTTTAGAACTTTACTATCCAATCTTATTATTTGGTAGGGGATACCGATTCTCTGCGGTTCTATTGGACTGTGGCTTATTGGATATCCATAGTCACATATATATGATAGTAAGATAAGTAAATAAATAAATAAAAACTTTAGTAACTAATTATTTAGAATCTTACAATCTTTAACTTATAAGATGATTTTCAAATCGTGGGTGCACACATGATGTGAAAATTTTAGGCAATCCTACTAGGCTCCCGTTAGGGTCATGACAAACCTGATGTCCCAACCTAAAAAGAAGGAGATGCCAAGAAAGTTTGAATGGGAACAATCTTTAGTAACGAAGACCAATAAAATTAGGTGTTTTAAGTGCTAAGGGTTTGGTTATATGGCTACCTAATGCCCTTATAGAAGGACCTTGGTTATCAAGGGAGAAGTGCCACTATCAAAGTAGAGAGCACTCAAAGGTGATTGAAGAGTTAAAACAAAGAAGTCGTGCTAGGCAAAAGAGTTCTTAAAGAGGATGAGGTTGTAGTTAGCACTAAGCAAGGAGAGTTTATGAACATGTTTATTTGATGAACTATGAGTGTAACTCCTTCAAATGAGGATGAACTAAGGGAGAACTTGTTTTATATGAGTTACTGAGTAAAGGGACAATTGTGTGCTGTGATTGTGGATAGTCGAAATTGTAATAACTTAGCTTCAACAAGCATGGTGCAAGAACTGAAGCAATCGACATTCCTCACCTTAAGCCCTACAAATTGCATTGGTTAAATGAAAAGAGTACCTTAGATATTACATAGCAAGTTGTTGGTCTTATTTTTGTTAGAATCTACCATGACAAGGTGCTTGCAATGTTTAACCTATGTCTACAACACATATTTAGTTGGGATGACCCTAGTTGTTTGATTGAAGAGTCATCTATGAAGGATTCAGAAAACTTACCCTTTTGAGTATAAAGGGATGGGAATTGTATTGAATACCATAACTTTAAACCAAGTCAAGAGATGCAAGCATAATTGACTAAGCTTTGATAAAGAGCCTAGTTCTGTCCCAAGTTGAGTTATCTAAAGAATTAGGGTCAAATACCCTAACCTTCTTGTTAATCCAGATACTATTGAAGATGAGGGGATAAGGAATAAAGCTTCTTATTGAGATGTAGAGGATAAGTAATGAGTTTGTGGATTTATTCCTTACTAACTCTCATTTAAGCCATTGAACATGCTATTGATTTGCAACCAAGAGCTACCTTATAAAGCAAGTTGCTAAGCTCTAGAGACAAGTTGATTAAAAGAGGTTATGTTCGAGAGAGCTTAAGTCCCTATGTTATACTTGCTCTACTAAGGCCAACGTAGGATGGGTCTTTGGATTCCTTTTACTATTTTAGGGGTTTGCATGTTGAAATGGCTCATATCTTCTCTATGTTACACAAAGTGACAATGTAACTTGAAAACATTCCTGATGAAGTGCCAAAGGGACACTTGTAGGGGTTAAGCTTCATGTTGCATTTTCACAATGTGTCAAAGGTTTCCTAGAGGTCCTCGAGGTGGTCATTAGGTTGCTTACTCTTAACCATGATGTTGCTAACATAGATCTTAATGTCATGACCATTTATCATAAGCTATTGTAGGTTTCCCTAGCAGTCTTAAATTAGAAGGGTATGGCCTTATATCAATATGTTCCAAAATCAGTAACGAAGGATGTGTGGACTTTGTCCGACTCACACATTTTCTAGTTGTAATTGGAAAATGTATCCATAAAGCTTAGGAATTCATGGCTCGAGATTGAATCAATGAGGTGGTCAATCTTAAGGAGATGAAAGCCTTCCTTTGGGTTAGCTTTGTTAAGATAAGTGAAATCAATACACATTGATTACTTTCCTTTGAACTTCTTGATGAAGCTAGCTTTGAGCAGCTTGTAGACCACCTCTTCTATTGTTACTTGTCTCTCAAGGGAGAAATATCTTTTCTTTTGTTTTATGACTTCAACATTCTCATTAATGTTGAGATGGTCTGAAATATCATGTGTGAGGATGTAAGGCATGTCGGATAGTGATAAAGCAAAGAGCTCCTTATTGGATTGGAGGAAATCAACAAGCTATTGCTTAAGTATAGCGAGTAGCAATGTGCTTACCTACATAGTCTACACAAGGTAATTACTGAGTTGGATTGCTTTTGTCTCCTCTATTAGTTCTCCTTAGATACTCAATTTCTCTTCTAGCTCTAACTCCATGGTGAGGATTTCTCCCTTTGAGAAGGCCTTGACCTATAAGGTCCAAGCTAATTGTTGATCCCCTTTGCATATCAACCTCCTTTGGTATTGGACACTTAGCTTTGAGGTATGTCACTGAAGGGGTCGTCCTAAAGGCATTTTGGCTAGGCTGGCCAAAGATGACATTATAATGTAACCAACAGTTAGCCACAAAGAACTTCATGAGCTATTAAGCTATGTCATTGTCATCACTAAGCCTTATGTGGAGGGTAATAGTTCCCTTAGCTTAGCTAAGCTAGTTATTGAATTTGTAGAGGTCATAGTTGTAGGGCTTCAATTTCTTCGTCAGCTTGTCTCTTGTCTATCTGAAGCTTACTTAAATATGACTTCCACTGAGCAATTAGTCTTTACTAGGATACTACGAACCTAAAATCCTGTGATCTTGGTATTGTTCATCAAGTTGTCGTTGTGTGGAGTTTGTAGACCTAACAAGTCTCGATCAAGAAAATTGATGGAAGTATCAATCCTTAGCTTCTTGGCAGCGAGGTTCGTGTCTTATTACTTATCAATATCCTTTGAGTTAGAACATTCATTTGAAGTTTGGCCTCTTATGATGGTATTCACCTTGCTAAGGAAACCCTATAAACAATTAAGGTTTTGTTTAGTTGCTTCATTGCTAAAACTCTTTCTTACAAATAATGGTTCTCTATCATCAGAGTAAAGAATGCTTGCTCCAATTTAGGAATTCTAGCTTCGTGGACTTGGCTAATTTGCTACCGTTATTGAAGTAGTGCAATTGCAATTATGTTGTTCATAATATTAAGGCTACTATTGTAAGATTATTAAGCCATTATAGTTGTAGAACTTGTAAAAAGATAGCATTAAAATGTTGATGCTTGATTTTAGGGGGGTGATCAAGGTTGGAGGCAACCTACATAGAAGAACAAAGGCAAGATATTAAAGGGGTGCTAGAGGTAACTCCAATATGATCATTCTAATACTTAAATCAATATGAGGTGTATATATAAGGAGATATAGGGACCCTAGTATTAAACATGACAACTCACGCTATTTCTATGTTAAAAATACCATGTATTTTTATTTCAATTCATGTTTATGTACATTTTAGGAAACTCTTTTCCAAGTTTAATTATTTCATTCACATTTGTACTATAAGGGAGATTATTAGATTACATGGTGTGCTGATAAGTAATATATCAAATAGAAATAATTGGTTTATATTTAAGTTCTAGGAAAGCTTACACCGATCTTTAGGTACTAAGTTACAATTCAGTATAACTTATCATCTTTAGATGGATGGATAGTTGGAAAGAATTATACAAATACTTCAAGATATGTTAAAAGGCTGTATTTTAAATTTTGATGGTGATTGAGATCAATATTTACTATTAGTGGAGTTTGCCTATAATAATAGTTGTCAAGCAACTATACAAATGGCATCCTATGAAGCTTTGTTTGGAAGAAAATGTTGATCAACACTATATTGGGAAAATGAAGAATGTACAATGATAGGACCTGAGATGACCCAACAAATGAATGATAAAGTAAGGATAATATGATAGAGGATGAAAGTAGCATAAGGTTGATATAAGAGTTAGGAAGATTTGAAGAAAAAACCTGTGGAGTTTGCCATAGGGGATTACATATGTGTTAAGATAAGTTGATTTAGGGGATTTAAATGCTTCGATACTATAGAAAAACTAAGTCCTAAATGCATCGAACCTTTTGAAATCTTGGAGAGAGTAAGAAATGTGGCATTCTGAATTGCTTTACCACTAAGTCTACCTGGGTATCGATGTTGTAAAAATTCGTGAAGAATCTAGATGCAACTATGAAGTTGAAACCAATGGATCTATAAGAAGACTATATAATTGAGGAGAAATTGATTAAAATCTTAGAGAATCAGATTAAAAAATTATGGAATCAAGAAGTTGAATATGTCAAAGTTCAATGGGGTAATGGCTTAAGAGCAGAAGTGATATGGGAATCGAAGGCCATTATGGAAAACCATTACCCTGACCTTTTCTAAATACCAGGTTAGCACTATTATATTAAAAAGATATAGTAGTTTAAGTTATGATATGGTGATTAAACCAAAGTTTTGAAGACAAAACTTTTCTAAAGGAGGGTAGAAATGTAAGCCCTGTATTTTTTAAATAGGAATGGAGCAGGTAAATTTAGGACGTCGGTGAAACCAGCCAAATTGACTTAAAAATTTATGAGTGGGCTTAAGACATTTGGTCAAGGAAACCTCATAGACTCGGATTTTAAAAATATAATAAAATAAAATAATATAGCTGAAATAATGAAATTTAACTATATTACGTATTATTTATCTTAATCGCATAAAATAGGCTACGTTAGTTCATAAATTTTTAAAGATAAATTATATAAGCAATAAAATTATTATGCAGCATAAAATAACATGTAGATTATATATGTATACATAGAAGGTAATTTGTATGTATTAATATAGACCCATATACTAGAGTACTTGAATAATTACATTTTGAGCTAAATCAAGTTAAAGAAATTCTTAAAAATTAATAAAAAATTACTAAACAACATGGGAACAATTGGGACTTCTTTATTTAGGCGCAGCTTCATTTTGAATAGGTGTAAGGGAATTAAAATGAGATTAGCATGCAAATTAAGCAAGTATAAAAGGGACAAATCCAAGAAGAGAGAGAACAAAAATCAAATTATGCTCTCTAAGCTTGGAAAATCTTGAAACCCTCCTTAAAAGTTTTGTGCATGCACTTTGTGATTGAGGAAAAATAGAGTCGGGAGTAGAAGACTAAAAAAGGAAATATAGGAAAGTATACGAACTTAGTGTGCAATTTGAGCATTTGGGAGTTTGTGAGCATAGGAGGCAATTGGCAACCAATCGCCACCACCAGGTGATAGAGCAACCAATGCATAGCTATGCTAATAAGGTGGTGGCCAACGACGATGGCTAGAGCAGCTAGTTCCTATGAAGATTGAAAATCCATTAGATTTTTCATTGATTTGTAAAAATATTAAATATGCCTAAAAAATTATGAAAAAAAATATTCCTACATATTTCCATATTTAGAATCTAGAAAAAATGTTATTTTGTATAAATTTAGTAGTTACGATATACATCTTTAAAAAATTGACAAAACTGAGTAATTTTCGATATTGAAATAAATGAGTCAAATGATCTATTTTTAACCTCAAAATTTTTCTATAAACTTTCCTATACCTATATTGAATTGTTACAAAAATATTTTTGATGAAACTATTTTATATATTTTTACATAATTTTTTAGCCAAAAATTGTGTTTAAAATAATGATTTTTAGCCAAAATTACTATACTTTCATAAAAGGCCTTACTTAAATTCTATTCTTAATCATTCGGAGGAGTATTTATGACATATTAAATCTGTTGACTAAGGTTATACAATAAGGAGTTGGGGGGAAACATGACTTTGTAGTTATATGTGAAGTATAGTAACTTGTTTACTTGATGGATTTAATAAAATAATAAGTTGGGATATTTTATGAGTAGTTAGAAAGTAGGTATAGACACCCCATTTTTGCCATCTGCAGTCTTAGATTTTTTTGGTTTTTTTTTTTTAGAATAAGGAAAAAAGGATCCTAATTTAGAAATTTAGAAAAATGCAAAAAATATAAATTTAGGAAATGCACAAAAAAAAATAGAAAATTTGAAAAAAGAAATAGAAATAGAAAGATAATTCTTTTAAGAATATAGAATTCTTATGACAATGGAATCTCTTATCATTTTTAAAGTCATTGAAATGAGTCATCTCATTTTTAGCATTGGAATAAACTCTAAATTAGGCACAATTTTAGAATTATTTTATTTATTTATTTGCTTATTATTATTTAGCACATGTGTGTTGGACTAAACTTTTGCATCTATCATTAAGAGTCTAATTTTAAGGAGTTTGGTTTAGTGTAGCATCTTTTTTATGGTTTTTTAATGAAAAAAAAAAGAGGAATTTGAAAAAAGAAAAAAGGATAATGTTGGACCAAGCTTACACTCAATCCATTTTAAAAGGACTAAGTAAGGCTAAAAAGCCCTCGAGCACAACCCACATTCCAAGCAAGCGCTCAATGCCTGCTATTTCTTTTCGATAAGGCACATGTTTCTCACGTGCAATAAGGCCCGCATCTACACATGCTACATATGCAAGCCCCATGAGTCACCTTAATTCTCTCTTGATGCCCAGTGTTCTTTCCCATATTTCTGCTCACGAAAATGGTTCCATGGCATGCATTTGGGGGCCATTTTCATGTGGCTTCCACACAATTCCACATGATTATTTGGTAGAATCGTATACTAGGCATGGCCTAGTTTTGATTTCATCCAAAATCAAGTCTAAATTTAGAGGATTACAAGGTTAAAATCGAGCTCTAAAGTGAAAAAAACAAATCATTTTTCGAGTCAACACTCATTAATATGAATCACCAATTTAATTCGATTCCCTAACCTTCTAAGCTTAATCTTTGTGCCTATAATATAAATAGGATACTATAGGACTAGTTTAGCTAAAGGAAAAAAAAAACTCTCATCCACGAACTCTCGAGCACCCTTTCAAACTCTCTCTCTATACCCGCGCACCTACTATCTCTCTAAAAATTCCATTATTACACTCACTTTTAAGCTAAGCCACTACCCTCATCATAATCTCCAGTTGATAGGCTCGCGATCCCCATTGCTTCCACACTCCGCTACAACCTCCTAAGTGTCAAACAAACAAAACCCAACTGCTACCTTTAACTCCATTGGCCTTAGCATCAACCACCACCAATAGTTATACTTAACTCCAATCCAACACCACTTCAATACTCATAACACCCAATAACGCCAAGTTGACATGTCCATAAGCTTCAATGACCACCAAATTGGTTCGTGGATCCCTCTCTCTCCACTAACCTAAACAAGCTCCAAATAGTATGATGCCACTCCTAGACCCACTAAGCCCAATTAAAAAAAACACATAAAAGTGGCCTTCCCTGCTTGAAAATCACCTAAAACGGCCTCCAACACTCCACTCCAACTGCTATAGCTCTTCACTCTTGTCGAACCCAGATCTACACCTTACTCAACCAACCCAATTCGTACGCCTTTCGATCCAACCCGCACACTACTTCTTGGTCCAGCTACCCTCTTGTATTTTTGCTTTCGGTTCTTTGTGTATTAATTATTTACTTATTTATTTATTCTACAGTCTATTATAATTGTAACTAAAGAACAAAAATCCAAAAAAGGAAAGAAAAGAAAAAAAAAAGAAAAACTTAGTTTATTTTTATTTTTATTTTTTCTCGGTTATACATAAATAAAGATAAATAAGATAAAATAAAATAATAAATATACATAAATATCATGACCAAAAATTAAAAAAAAATGGAAAAGAAAAAAAAATGAATGAATAATGTTTTACCACTTAAGAAAATTCATTTTTTCAAAAATAAAATAAAATAAACTTTTCTTCAAAATTAAGGCTTTTTAGCAAAATAGGAAAGTGGTTAGAATGATTGGATGCTAAGTGGAAAGCTTCCCTTTCCTAGAAAATCCATCTTCATTCATTGTTGGCCTATGCCCCTGTCCAATCTAGTTTGTATGAGGTCATTTAACCGTTTAGATCTTTTTAACCAAGTAAATTTTAGCTAATAGAAGCCTAAGTCAACCATATTACAATTATTCATACACTTCTAGTATCTAGATGCTTCATTCTGGTTTATGTCACTATCACCCCATTTCTCTTTCTTGTAAAGAACTCGTTAAATTCTCCTATCATTAACCAAGGCCCATGAATTATGTTAGCCTAATTTTTTAACTTCCCATAACATAACTCTAGATTTTAGATGTAGACTAGCATAAAAAGGCATAAATAAACCAAGAGTTAGATTATTTGTGTCCTTAAACCTCAAGAAGAGTTTGTTGACAAGCTACATAATGCTCTTTTAACATGACATCCTCTTCTTTCCATATGACAATGATATCGCCACTAAAACCCTCTATTCCTAACAGACCAATCTGTTGAACTGCAAGAAACCTAGAAGGGCTTTCACTAAAGTCCAATTCATTCATGTCCCAAACAAGATCAGGATCTAAGGGTTGTATTGATGCACAAGGTCTTTGATAGCTCTTCTCCAACGCTTTGAATTTGCTCCTCTTGCATTCCATGCAAGAACCTTAAAGGATTTCAATTCCATTTTAGAAGAAAGAGTGTCCATAAGCTCTGGATTCATCATCTTAAGAGTCATTTTGTACCATCGATCAGGTGAAAATGCTTGCTAGTAGTACTCAAGTTTTGGCCTCCATCGACAGTGTTTGCATGATGTCTTGCCAATGCCAATTGTTCCTTCCATGTAGCAATCAACACTCTCTTCCATTAGTCTTACATTAAAGATATGGTGGAGGTAATCTGCTACGCTTCCATTGGGATCTCCTTGATCAAGAGCAATGTCATAAATAAGACCTCACATGTCCATTCTAATATCTCGAGGATGTTCCCCTCCTTTGCCACCCCTACCCCCTTTCTTCCTAGTAGCTTGTGCCTTATCATTAGCTTTTTCATTATTAACTTCCCTCAATCATGGTAGTTATGATCTTTTGCCCCTGCTGATAAGTTCTCCCTTCTTAGGCTGTCGATTGAAATGATATTTCTAGAACTCTATCCCCTTTCCATTGTATTGGGGACATGATAATTCCCTTTACCTATCACTTGCAATGAAAACAAGCCATTTTTACTTCCCACATTTGCTTGTCCATATGACAGCCTAGAAGATGGGAGTTGGCGTAAATCACTTGGACCAAGATTTCTACTTCTAACATGTGCACCATGTAGTTATGTATGCTTTTTGAGAGAGATAATTTTTCTTGAATCCACTATCTATACTATTTTACTAGGAGGTTGTCTTAACTTTCTTTTAAACCTTCGACAAATGACCCTTTTGGGATACCAAGGGTCCTATCCATTACTTGAACAGATGTGACTTCCTCTATTGTCTTTTCATTTACTCCCAATGGCACCCCCTTTTCACTCACAAAACTTTTTTTTAAGTCTCAAGAAATCCTCTCGTTCTTTTTTAGGATATTAAAGTCCTTACTTTGCAAGGGTTTTTTCCCCCTCTTTTTGAAAATTTTGAATATTCTTCTTTCTCCATACTTTAATTCACTCTACATACTTCATGTCCTTTATTGAATAGTCTTACTTTTCCCATCTTGTACTATATTAGATGTCTCCCCTTCTGAATTTGTAATCTCTTCCAAGACTCCATATGTCACATCAACTACCTACCTTGTACATCTACTCTCATTAGTATCCTTCCCCATTTTATCCATCTTTCCTCCATCTTCATAATAGAAGCATGTGCACTTTTTAGTAGGCATCCCTTTTTTATGAGACTAATTCTTCCACATATTTCACACAGTTTTGGTAAACCTTCATATTGCAACCGATAAGATATTTTATTTGTAATCAAAGTGTGCTTCAAGGGGACATTGGTGTTAATTTGCACATGAATTCTCACAAATTTACCTCTTTTTAGACCCATTGTATAAGAGTCATATCTTAACACCAATCCAATATTTTCTCTAATTTTAGGAATAGCCAGGGGGGAATAATACTCTATTGGTAACCCACTAATTCACACTACACCATAATGGAATCAAAATCTATTTGGTGTAGCAAAAAATTCAGCTCTCATTTCCTTAATGCTAAATAATATATGTTTATGAACCATTAACCATTTTTTGTAATCCATTGAAAAGTCCATACTATTGTCCAACGTAATAAGTTACACACCAGATCCCGCATGAATCAATTTGAAATTATTTAATGTATGCTTTATATGTTCCAACTTTTCCATCATGATTTTATATCTAAGATTTGGCCCCATAACTTTTGCAATAAAAGTATTTCTCTACAGGACATAAAATAATCTCCTTATTAGTTTTAGAAAAACTGACAAAGCAAACCCCCATATCAGAATTACCATTCAATTATGTATCGTTGCCCAATTTATTATCATAATCATGATCCATAATTCCATCTCTATTAGATTCTTTAAAATAGAACTTTTCATATGTTGCAAGTATATTTAACAAAATGATATCTCTAAAGGATAACTTCTTTACCTTATCTCCATTTACATCAAATTTTTCTATAGAATTATTTCCAATAGGTTGATCAAACCCTTCCACCACTAACCATTTCCTACTTCAATGAAGTTGATCACCAATTTCATCCTTTGAGGACAGTTGCACTGTACTACTAAGGTTTCCTTGACTCATGTTAACTTTGAATACAATCTAGCCATTAGCTTTAATATTATAGATATAGATACAAAATAGATAGAATGTAAATATAAAATAAATAAGTGGCAGCAAGAGTTCTTTACCATGGTAACCCTTATTTTAATTATACTTAGCCTTTAAAGGGTAGCATAAAATTCAATTTCATAAATTCAACATGGAAAAATACTAAAAATGTACACTAGAAAATCTTTGAATTTACTTAAAACACTTATACTATCGATGGATTCTCTAACGAAATTATGTTACTTTAGAGATGGTTAAAAGGTAAATAAATTAATAAAAGTATTAAATTGTATTCATTCCGACATTATATACTTTTTTAAGAGGCATGCCACCAAGAAGGTCCTCCTATACTACTAATATAGAAAAGATAGATGATGATAATGATGATGATGATTATTATTATTATTATTGTTATTATTCAAATAATATAATTTTAAAATTTCATGTGAATTTGAGTGCTTACATCCCAAAATTTTAATGCAGTTTTCATGTAGACATCATATGTTACAACTTTATTAGCCTTGAAAAGTCCACATATCCATGCTACTTGCATGATTGAGAGAGAAAAAATATGATTTCATTATGGTTACTGATAAAGTAAATATAGTTTAGCAAAGGTTTTATTTTATATAGAAACACAATTTTTTTTCTTTTATGCATATGTAAAGTAAATTAGAATGCATAAAAGAAATTACGTTAATTATACATACTATATTTATTTTGTTGACACTTACTTTTGATAAAAAAAAAAATTGATTGATACTAAAGGACATTAAAAAAAAAAAAAATCTATATGCAATCAATTAGAAGCAACCAATATGACTTTATGCAAACGTTTCAATTAATGTATATGATAATCGAATTTGTTTCCAATGCTTAATATGAAAAATACTTTTCCTCTCCACAAAATTGTCAATAATCGCATTGACCTTAAGAGTAAAAATAATACTTTATTACTCTTTGAAAGTCCAAATATCCTATATTATTTATACAATAAATAAAAGTAAGAGAGATGTGATTTGTGGCTTAAATCCATGCTCATTTTACATAAAATATATCACATAAAATAAATTTGACTGCATTCAATAGATTCCCATTAAAGCTAACCAAAGTAATCGTAATACTTGATAAAAATTCAAAGGAAAAATGACTAAAAAACAGTAGCATTTTAGTAAATATTGGTAATGGGCATAAACACTCCCTAACCTAAGCTGCTTTTAGCCTTAAACCATACCCATTTTATGTTAAATCGCATGAAAACCCTCATTCCTCTATAACTCTTTCCCTTGACAGTAGCCTCTACTCTAGCCATTTAACCTCCCACTAAATAACCCCTTAAGAAGAGTATCAAAAGTAAGAATAGAAGGTAAACTCGATTTCCTAGCTTTTCTTTGTTAAAGATCTTCTTTCCAAAGAATTTATTGAGTTAAGGCATAAAGGTGTGCAAGTAGATTTTAGCTTATAAGCCAATTCATTTAACTTGCTTTCTAAACAGGTTTGGATCAAGATTTTTTAAACCCCTTTAAAAAGTGAGCTAAATGAATCCAACCCACTTAACTTGTGGGCTAGTTCAGATTGGCCTGTTTAACACATTTATGCCTTTAATCTATAAGTCAACTCAATTAACTCGCTTTTTAAATAGGTTAAGACTAAAGGTTTTTAGCCCATGACCTAAATGAATCTAGCTTGTTTAGCTCATAGGCCAAAGTGGGTCGAACCAAGTTGGCTCGCTTAACCTACTTGCAGACCTCTACTAAGGCATTGAAATCTAAACTTCATTATGGTTGTATAGCTACAGCTTTTGGCTTTTCACTTGCTTTTAGAGGTTTTAAGCTCTCATTCAATCATAATAAGTAAGTTTGCCAATCTTTTTTCCTATGTAGCTAATGGGTGATGTAGAAAGTTGAAATTTAGTAATGGTATATGAAGGTAGAAATTTGCGTTTTGGTTAAGGGATGGTATTGGGATTGATAATTAGATTTACACTAGTGTTTTGATGTGTCTTAGAGTTGGGTAGAAGTTTGGAGAAACTTTAGGCATTGTTCAAGCTAAATTATGTTGCAAAATTTGCAGAATAGTGAATAACGTCCCATTGCCATCAGCTCTAGCATCCAAACACTAGGCCTCTCTGCCATCTTGATGCCTTCTTTGACATGGCATCCAAAAGCTAACAAGTAACATCCAGATGCCCTGTCCTATTCAACATCAAATCTTGTTTTCCTATGAGTTTCAAATCCAAAACCTCTCCCAAGTGTTTTATACCTCTAATCTCACTCAAAAGATCCCATCTTTGTAGTTAGTTCAACCTTTAAGAGTTTAGTGAGAATTGAACCTAAGGGGGCTTAGCAAATGTAATCTAAAAGGGAAGTAAGGAAGACCTTAACTCAAAATTTTATTAGTTAACTAGATTGATGGATTAAGAAAGGTTGCTATTCTTTTGCTAAGTTCTCAATTTGGATTATTACTAGTATCGATATAGGTCTTATAGTTGTTAACTAGTTGTTTGGGGTACATAGTGCATGTTTGTTGGTTGTGCCTAAAGATGGACTAACTCATATCAACTTAAAAACTATGTTTTGTTGCTTGTCCTTTCTTGACCCATCCTTGAGTAAGGGGGCCAATGCCAATCTTCATTTGAAAATCCCCAGTGGACTTGTATGTTAAGATGATACAGCTAAATCTAGGTATCTTATGGTTTCCAACAAATAGGTTTTATGGTCACAATCGACCAACACCATACTATGTATGTAGTAATTTAAAAGACTTATATTGTATTCTATTTACGAATAAGTGATCATGGTTTAGTGTGGTCTTGAGTGCCCTTTTGTTGTTTAATTAGCTAAATAACAAGATAATAACCTATTGAGTACTTATTTTGCATTACATTCTCATGTTATGTATGGTTTGGCATCCATGTGCTTGTACGCTATGTACTAGGATTTGTCTCATTCTTTCTTTTCTAGGCATAGGTAGTGTGGATTGTATCATTCTAAGCACGAGCATGGAAGATTATCCATCCTTTGAAGCAATTGATTGAGATCTCTTCACAGCAATCCCAACTCAGCATGGAAAATTGTTGCAAGCAATACCTTGATCTACTACAATATCTTCATTCACTCCCTCAATCGTGTATTCTTTGCCAAGAATAGCACTAGTACCCTCGAGAAACCTATCTTATCATCATGAAAGATCGAAGCCCTGTGATAATATTTACTTATGATGTCTCTAGCATCCCATAGAAAATAATCAAAGCTATAGTTCTCCATAATCTTGTTAAAAGCGGCTTTGTCATTAGGTAGTAGTTCTTTGATGCCACCTTAATGAATAGGTTAGGTCCAAAAAGAGGGAAATTCTAAATCCTTTTCTGACCTAATGACTACCCATGTTTTCTTCTAATTGTGAATAAAAGACTCCAACCTAATCAAAATCTTTATCCTAGGTCGAGTACAAATGTAAAACCATCCCTTACCCCATTTGATTGTAAGGAAATACCTAAATAAGGTTAAGATTGCCCTAAACTCTAACACCTCACATATGCACCCAAAGGATATCATAAGTTTATAAGAATTAGGGGTTAACATGCTTAGACATAACTGATGGTAAGTAAGAAAATTCTTTTCAAATGCAAAAAAGAGAAAGCATAAACCAATCTTGAAGCACTTCTCAAAAAGAGAAACTTTCGATCGCCTATGGAAGTTATCCACTCAGGGATTTGTAGCCTTTCAACCATCTACTATCAGGGGAGAAACAAATGTAAAAGCTCATGTCTTTAAACTCTTGTTCTAATAGAGTACTTACCATGCCATTTCAGTTGGGGTCTTACGCAATCCCATAATAAAAGGGCTCCTAAGCATTCTTATCTTCTCTATCATCAAGGTAATGATCAAGGGGAATTCTTCAAATCCTCCAAGCTTTTAAGTGCACGAATCTTCCCAACTCGGTCTAGCAGGAGAGATCCTACGGACAGTCATCTACTGCATTCATCACACCTTGTGCTTGCTTTGAAGGAACTTCAATCGCTCTAAAGTGCATAGGAGAGGTTTGAACCAAATCATGGTTGCTTATTGTATTATCGGAGTTTGACTTAGTTGGTGCTATGCGAAACATAATTACCTTAAATAGATGAGCTTACACAAGGGAAAAGTAATGAAGAGGTTTTTGAAAGATAGAGATAATAGTGTACGAGAAGGTGAGTTAGTTTATACATAAATGAGAGCAAATGTTCAAAAAATGGAGAGAGAAAAAATTAAGAAGTTTAAATAGCCGTACACATTAAGATTCATCGTTTAGATGTTATGATTGTAGCCATATAATTAATTGTCATTTAAAGACAAACGGCTAAGATTGAATCCCCTCTATGCACACTATACGCCATGACTATCGACTATCGTGTCAATGCAAATATCAATAGATAGAATATGGATAGTTGATGAGTGAATGTGATGCTTCCACTATGCACGAACCAAGGCTAAGTTAGATGCAAATATTAGTAGGCAAGTCAAAATAGCAAAGTAGAAAAGCTTGATATCGAGTGGAGCCTGAAGCATGACTAACATTACATAAGTTGGAAACCTTATTGCCTTACAATGAAAACACAACAAAATACTCCCCTTGGCGAAGAGAGCTAAGTGACAAATGTTGATAAGAATTTTTGCTCGAAAGCCTAGAAGACCTCATAATGACTTAAGAGGGTTATTACTTGACATCATTGACTGGAGATCCTACCTGTATTGAACAACTTGGAACAACATTAGAAATTCCACAATCTACATAGCTAGGAAGCTTAGTTTAGGATAGTAATTAGGAAGGAGCTCATGATGATTGTAGGTAGGTCAAGAAAGTGATTAGGAGCTTAGTACAGTTGTTAAGAGCTCAAATTTAAATGTAGGCATGAACAGTTGAGGATCATTACATGATTAACTACCCACTCCTCATCTAGAACTAGCCCATGTTCTTAGAAATCAAGAAGTGGTCCGTAGGATGAAGGGTCTTACCACATGAAAAACATGTAGATAATAGTTCCCCAAAAGTGATTACCATTCGACACTTATAAATACAACTTCGTTACCAATAGAGAGTCTTCTTCAAAGCCCTCATTTTGTCACTATCTCCCCCTACTCTCTCTTATTCTCACAACTTAATATCTCACTTAAGCATTGGAGCAACAACAACAGAATTGCCCTGACACCCCATAATCAAATTTGTTTTCTTTTGCAAGCCTTTTATTAGTTTGGTAAGTAATTTGCCATTTAACAGTTAGCAAATATTTATTTTTACTTTTATTTTTCTAAATATATTATTGTTGATTATTATATTATAGATTTTTCAAAAATATTTTTACATAGTTATTACGAAAAATTTATTTATTTCTTTTATTTTAAAAAATTGAAATGCCAAAATGGAAAAAAAAAAGTTTGAACACTAAAATAGAAAGAAAATGAAAATTGATGTAATTATACTATTATCCTACCATATTATAATAATGGTTTTTATAATAGATATATTAATTTATCTCATTTAAAAAGTTGAATACTAAAATGAACAACTTCAAACTTTAGACACTAAAATGAAAAAAATATGAAAGTTTGGATACTTCTATGGGTTTTATCCTATTATGTAAAATAATAAAAGTTAATTTTCCTTTTTATTATATTGAAAAAGATCGAGCATAATGTTATTTTTAGTGATATTCACAACTTAATATTGTAATTAATTATGTGAAGTAAATATTTAATAATAGTTATTGGGGAAATTTCACAAAAGGGAATCAATATTTTAAGGAATGTTCAAATAAGGGATTAACGTTTTAAAAAATTCAAATAAAAAATCTACATTTTAGCATGTAGTTAAAATAAGGAATCATTGTTATAACATTGTTAACTCAAGTTAACGTGACAGTTATCTACCACGTGGCATTAGCATGGTAGGCACTCTTATATGTATAATTAAACAATAAGAAAATAGAAAATAAAAATAAAAACATAAACAATTAACAAAAGATAAAGAAAAATTGCCAAAAAAAAAGAAAAATCAAAAGAATTAAATAAAAGTAAATCGTATAATTAAATATAAGATGTAGGTAATATAATATATGTTATATGCAAGATATAATATGTATGTTATATGTACGTGATATAATATGTCTATTATACATACAATATATATGTATATAATATATTATATATATAATGTAATATATATATAGATTTATAAAATGGTTTCTCCGACTACCTCAAAGCCAAAGGTGGTTGGATTTTTACGAATGGTTAGATCAACCACCAAATAGCTAGGTAGATCACAACCCCACTTAAAGAAGTAAGTCATTCAACCCACTAAGTAGCCATAGATGGCCATCCATTGCTAAGGGGTGACCCTAATCGAATGGATAAGCACACATAGCCTTTTAAAAGAAAAAGAAATAATGAGGAAAGTTTGATTGGGTTATAATTACGTCGTGTCATCTGATTAGATTTCAATTTTTTTTCTTTTTCTTTTTTTTAAATAACAGCCATAGCTAGCCACCTATGACTAAAGAAGGTTGCTCAATCACCCCTTAGTTGTAACGACCACCTACAATTATTTGATGGGTTGAACGAATCACTTTTCTAGATGAGTCATAACCTGCCTAGTTATTTGGTGATTGATTCGACAACCCAATGCCGAGGGGTAGTCGGTAGCTATCTAAGGAGGGTCATGAAACTCCTTTAAAGTAATTGTCAAGTACTCCCTCGTCTTAGAGTGCTTGGAGTGACCCCCTTTTTTTAACCATTTTTTTCTTTTTATTAGTTTTTTATTTTATGTTTCTAATTTTTCTAACCTTTTCTTATTTCAAATTTTAAAATATATATATATATATATATTATATTACATACATATTATATACATAAAACTTACATGTTATATTTTACATATAATAAATTTTAATGGCCAAAAAAATACATATTATATATATATATATATTATATTACGTACATATTCTATTTAATTATACTATTTATACTTGTTTAATTCTTTTTTATATTTTTTTTTTTTTGCAAATTTTCTTTATTTTTTATATTTCCATTTTTTCTTCTTTTATTATTTAATTATACATGTAAGCACTAAATATCTACAACATTAGTGCTATGTGAGATAATTATCACATTAGTTAGAATTAACAATGTTATAATAAAGATTCTTTATTTTAATTATTTAATGAAATGTTAATTTCTTATTTGAATATTTAAAACATTATGTAATTTTCTCAATATTTCTTGCAACATAAATTTACATGAGATAAATATTAGAAGGGAAATTTCTAATTGATACCTCGTCATTTTCAGTTTTAGGGATTAACTTTTTCTTTATTTTTTTCTCTATTCCATTTTGGCTTCTATCTTGTTACAGGCACAAATTGCCCTGCTTCACGTCACTCACCTTCCTCTTAGAGGTTGAAAACTAGAGGGACATCAGCTGCAAGAAGATAAAATCTACTCAATGTTGAATATAAAATAATTTGCGTTATTTGATTAAAAATAAAAGTACAGATGTACTCTTGTTAAAATTGCACTACGGTTCACAATCTTTACAGCCTAATTACTTCTCTGTATTTTTGCTTTTAAAAACTATATATACACGTGTGTGTGGAGTGTAATTACATGTTTCATTTAACAATGTGAACATTCAAATTTTATGAAAAAATGAATCGAATTGGACCACAAATGATAAGGTGGGACAGGTTTGAGGGTGGGAATTCCGTGTGAATGGATGATTTGGAAGATGGGCAGACAGAACAGAACGGACACACATGGAGTATATACGTTTACTATGTCTGGTAAGAGTGGCTGAGAGGGTGCATGTTGGGGATAAAAAAATCAATGCTGAATTGTTAAAGGAAATTTGGACATACGTAAATCCTCATCCCAATAGGCAAGAGTCTTTCCATTCCAGGCCACGAGAGAGAGAGAGAGAGAGAGAGATTAAACATCTAAAACGTGCTCTATAATCCTTGAATTTGATCAAGGAAAATTCAAACAGATTGTAGATAAATAAAAAGAAAAATATCTGATCTGGTGGTGGTGGTGGAGCGAGAATGAGTAGGGTTCCGAGTGCAAGAACTCGTGTGGGGAATTACGAATTGGGGAAGACGTTGGGCGAGGGAAGCTTTGCCAAGGTCAAGTTCGCCAAGAACGTCGTCAATGGTGACTCCGTTGCCATCAAAATTCTCAACCGCGATCACGTCCTCCGCCACAGGATAGTCAACCAGGTTGTTTCTTTTCTCTTCTATATCCCTTTATCTCTGTCTCTGCATGTGCATGCGCCTTGCCAGGCTTCTCTTGCATGTTGGGAAAACCCAAAGTGTATCTCTGTGTCCTTCTCTTCGGATATTTCTGTTTCGTCCAGAAAAACATAGATGATCAAATGATGCGCATTTCCCATCTCATGGAACGTCATGTTTAGTTTTTCATTGGCAGATAAAAAGAGAGGTATCAACAATGAAGCTGATCAAACATCCAAATGTCGTTAGACTTTACGAGGTATGATGGGTTGCTCCTTCCTTTGTTTAGATCTTGGATATACCGACACTTAAATAGCATGATCATAGAGCCCTAATAAACAGTTACAGGCTTTTAATTTTCTTGTACTGCGACTCTCACTGTGAGCATGTGTCTATGCTGGAGTCATGGAAGGCATATGCAGAGATGTTCGCGATCCCACTTCCTCTTATTCTTTGTCACATTTTTGATACAGGGAACTACTGGTTTTGTTATTTTAGGATGTGTTTGCTTCTGGGAAAACATTTTTGGGATTTTTTTGGGTATATATCTTAATTTGTTGATCAATTAGTACTTTACTAATTAAGATTTTTTGCAGTAATTATTAGAATTTAGTAATGTTTATCGTGGTTGGAAGTGTTGTTCTGATGGCTGTTGGTGGTAGTTATCTAGAGTGGACAATATCAACAGGAGATAAGGAGCCTATTTTTCAATTATTATTTTCCATTGTACTATACGATCCCTGTCATCCTCCAGCTACCACCGTCCCCTTTCACTACTAACTCCTACTAAATGCAACTAATCACAAAGATTACTACTGTTCTATGTACAAATTTAGATTAAAGGATACCAAAGGAGCTTTTCGGAAAATATTTTCAGCTACAATGTATCCTTTGTGATAGTGTTCTAGAGCAATCTCTTGTTTTCTTTTTTCTTTGTCCCCTTTTTTCCTGTGTCACAAAGAAAACATCCGTTTGTTAGATGAGAAGAACAGATTTGATGGTGTCTTGTCTTTATTTAGGGAGGGCATTGTGTAAAAGAAACCCATTATCTTGTCAAATTGTTTCTCCCTCTGCCATAGGTATATTATACAAACCTTGCGAACTTGTCCTTTTCAGCTTCTTTCCACTGTTTTATATCCTACGTGGTTGTACAAATTTCAAGCAAAAGGAAGTTGGATGGTGCTTTGAGAAAGAGTAGGCTCATTCTGCTGCAATTCATCAAATATATATATATGTTATAAATTTGGAATTTGTAATATTAGATGCATGTTCCTTTTTTTTTTTTTTTTTGTGTAACTTCACCATATGTACTGACATACATCATGTAGATTATGGCCAGCAGAACAAAAATCTACATGGTCATGGAGTTTGTGGATGGGGGTGAGCTCTTTGACAAAATAGTAAGCCATTCCTACATTAGCTTAATTACCAAATAACAACTGCTTCTTCCACATGCGTATTTCTAAGTTTTTGGTATCAATAGATCTTCACCCGAATCATAAGTGAAAGTTGAGACTTAGAAGTTTCTTTTAATCTTAGCAAACTTCATTAGTTCTCTAACTTCAGGCCACTAACGGAAGATTGATGGAAGATGAAGCTAGAGGATATTTTCAGCAACTAATCAATGCTGTGGACTACTGCCACAGCCGAGGTGTTTACCATAGAGATTTGAAGGTCATAACTTGATCTTTTTCTAAGCTTGGTAGTTATGGATATGGGATTGGAAAATGTACCTTAAACATTAAATTGCCTTGGCTTTCATTTTACACTCTGCTGAATTTGTGCAGCCAGAGAATCTCCTTCTAGACTCCTTTGGAGTTCTTAAGGTTTCAGATTTTGGGCTAAGTACGTTTTCACAGCACGTACGGGTAAGTATTCTTATTGGCCAAATGCAATGGGCTTTGACATGTTAGTTGTCCGTTGTTAGCTATTTGGTTTCGTGTATGTTTAGTGTCTTACCACATAGGGGAATCTACCTTGTTGTATTAAAACTTGAGTGCAGTTGAAATTGTTGCTGCTGCTGCCGCTGCAATGTTCTACCACAGAAAGTATAATGTAGGATGGTTATGCTTCCATGAAATATGGGCTAAGATATGGGAATATGTTGTCAGCTCTACTGGTCTCCTAATTGCTTGCACATGTGCAAAAACCACCTCCCTATTTCCTGCAAGAGAATTTTATAACCACAAGAAAGTTCATAAGCCTTTTCGCTTTTGTTTTTTCTTCCCTGGGAACTTGCAAGTTTTAGTCACCCCTTTTATCATCCATACAACAAATATGACTCATTCAAACATTGATCTTTCATATAATTTTACTTTCTCTCAGTTTTATGCCCTCTTGAGCCCTAAGTCATACAAAATTTTTCAGATGGGGTGTGAATTTCTAAAATGTGGTCCAATGAAGAAACTTGATGCTATAGTGATTGTATTACAAATTTTGGCACCCAATCACAAGGGTGCCGAGAAATTATTTCTGTGTACATGTCTCATTGAACTTAATTCATTAAATTCCATTATATTGTGTAATACCATATTACAATGGAATGTTCTGCCAAAACGAGCATGGCTGATCAGCAAGTTTGCATAGAGCCATCTATCAGCAAGGGATTTCAAGAAGGGAATCAAGACCTTTTGCCTTTATAAGCTCTACTTGGCCTCTTTGCCTCAAACTAAATATGATCTAAATTATTGGATTAGTTTTAATTGAAGAACAATATTTGTAGCGACTGCAGGTCACTCCATTTCTTGCAGAAATGACAGTGCAGTCAATTTCTTAAGTAAACTGAAATATGGAAAATTTTCATGTAATTTTCCATTAGAACTCAAAAAATAAAGTGACACACCTATCTTGTGACAGGGGGATGGGCTGCTTCACACAACCTGTGGTATGCCAAATTATGTTGCACCTGAGGTACACATTGAACTATAAAGTCTGCATAAGCTTTTTATATAGATTTCTAATGTCTCCTTTCAGGTTTTAAATGATAAAGGTTATGATGGGGCATCAGCGGATGTGTGGTCTTGTGGGGTGATTCTTTTTGTACTCATGGCAGGCTACTTGCCTTTTGATGAATCAAACCTCATTAGTTTATTTAGAAAAGTGAGTGAATATGAATAAGGGAAAAAATTTTGCAACTACCGGAGCTTCATCTCATGTATAAATGTATCTTTTAGGTTTGCAGAGCAGATTATTCCATCCCTTCATGGTTTTCATTGGGTGCAAAGAACCTTATAAAGCGTATTATTGATCCAAATCCCCTTACGGTGAGATGAGATTATTTTTTCTCATCTGTTTTCTATCTTATTAATATTTTATTGTTGTTTACTCGAATTTTTGTGTTTGGTAAGAATAAAACATAAGAAATATGGAAATATATATTTTTAAAAATATCAATTAAAATAATTATTTTCAACGTATAAAATATATTTTTTCAAAATTTTTCTCCTAAAGGTACATAAATTTTCATTTTTCAATCATGATATTTTAATCACCATTTTTATTATAATTATGAAACAAAAATAATTAAAATACACATAGGACTGTTTTTTAAATATCAAATTTTAAATATATATAAATTAGATATAAATAAGATATAGATTAAAAAAAGAAAATCCAAACATGCCCATAATCTTCAAATTGAACTTTGTGACTGGAATTAATCAAAGAGCATTTTTATCATAATCTGCTTTTTGGATACCTTTCAGCGCATGACAATTCCTGAAATCTTGCAAGATGAGTGGTTTAAGAAAGGCTACAAGCCACCACATTTTCAGGAGGAGGATGATATAAATCTTGATGATGTTGATGCTGTTTTCAGTGAAGCACAGGTCAGAAGGTGGTTTTGTTTCTCTCCAATTTGCTTGGTTGATTTGTTACAGAAGCATGCAATGCCCAACATCTTTTGTTCAGATATTTTCTAATGTTTAATGAACTATACCTGACAACCAAATGGCATCTAAAAGGAAAATTCTTTTCTTCACAGGAATTTTTTGTGACAGTAAAGAAAGAGAAACCAGTATCAATGAATGCTTTTGAGCTGATTTCTCGATCTAAAAGTTTCAACCTAGAAAGTTTGTTTGAGAAGCAAACGGTATGGAATCATCCTTTCCATTTCATTTTTCTCTACACGGAAATGCATTTCATCAACTCTGTTACTCCTTTAATTGGCCTAACCATTTTAAGTTTCATGAATCACTTTGACATTCTCGAAAGAGGATAGTGATGGTCCAACTTGGCTGTTTTTCAGTGGAGACCTGCAAATCAATTCTCAAGATAGTGAACTTTAATCTTTTTAGCTTTTTACTTCTGATTTGGACAAGTGAAAGTTGACCAATAACTCAAATGTAAAATCTGGATACGTTTTTTGCTTAGCTGCTTTAGTGGCTTCTATTTTTGCTTTTATCAACAGACAAAATATATCTTAGACAATGAATGATTCACCCTAATCTGTAAACACACTCTTAGTGCAGATAGATGTTTCCTCACTTAATGTTTTCTACGTAGAAAATTTACAAGATGCAATTGTGAAAAGAGTAGTACTTTTCTCTCTTCGTTAAGCACTTTAGCACACTCCTATTTAAGTGCAAATAAGCTCCTTAAAACCTGTGTTGGAGGTCTTTTTTCGTCTCTTCTGAAGGTTAAGGAGCTGACTAACTGCAACTGCTCCTTGTGTCCATACTTCTTTCCATTATTTCAGGGTCTTGTGAAGCAAGAAACCTCTTTTACTTCACAATCCCCTGCAAATGAGATTGTTTCTAGGATTGAGGAAGCAGCAAAGCCTTTGGGTTTCAATGTCCATAAAAGTAACTACAAGGTATCTAATTGACATAGGTTATCCTTTTATGGACTAGATCCATCATATCAATCTCTTAGAATGACTCATGAAAGTTACTTCAAAATTGCAGATGAAGCTGCGTGGTGATAAAACTGGAAGGAAAGGCCGCCTCTCTGTAGCTACTGAGGTATCTCTATCCATTGGAATGAATTGAATTATTGCCCCTTACAATGATTCTAAGTAATACATAATCAAGGAGCATTCTGTCTTTCAGCAATTTATGCCATTCTTAATGTATTTGTTTTCTCTTTCCTTTTGGATGTACTTCATGCTCATCTTTTAGGTAACTGTCGTTTCAGATGGACAGTAAAATAATATAACTGGTGGTTATGCCATAATATCCAGGTTTTTGAAGTGGCTCCCTCTCTTCATATGGTGGAGCTTCGTAAAACTGGTGGGGACACACTGGAATTTCACAAGGTATTTTTGAGATTTCCATTTCAATTTCATTGTTTTGGCTACCAAATTATATGATAAGGATTCTACTGTTGGTTCTTCTACTTTTCCTACTCCTTCCCATCTACTTGAAATTAGATTAATATTCTGATAATGATCCACGAATCGAGGCTGAATAAAACATACACCTGCTCCTGCCTTAAGTTCTGTTCTGGTTTCACGTGGGTTTGAGGACAAAGATTTGTAATTCCTTTTCCTTTCACATGCTGATTTCAGTTCTACAAAAGTTTCTCAACCGGATTAAAAGATATTGTCTGGAAATCTGAGGAAATTGCAGAAGAATTAAGGTGATCTTTCTCCCCTTTTTACCATACATACATGCATTTAATTATGCATAAATACACAAGGCTACAAGCAGCCTGTTTTGGATATCCATTTTTTGCTTCATGTTAATTGGTCTGAATCTGATGATATCTTGTACAGATCAGAGGAAGCTCCACAAGTTGGTCCTAATGTTGGTTGATGATTTTTTATACCTATCTCAACAATTTTGAGGATGCAAATTTGGGGAGAGAGCTCTTTCTTGTATTGCCCAACTGGAGGCATGAACCTACTGGGAAGCAATTTGCCCTTACTGAGATGTAAATAAAAGAACTAAATTCATGAAGCCTTACATAATCCTTTGCCACCTTTAAATTTTTTCTCTTATCTTGTAATTACTCCACAATGAATCTTTCGTTTAAGCATGTAAAAATTTGCTAGGGTATCTCATTCAAAGTGCAATTTTCTTTAGAGGACACTTAAATATAACCAGATTAGTATAGTGAGGAATTTGAACTGGAGACCATATAGTCCAAGCAATCACAAAGCTTACCGCTGAAAATTATATGATCTGCCAGATTACTGGCTATCGTCATTACACTTCACGGTACTCCTTCCCATCCATTTTTCACTTGTTAGATACATTCGAAAACTATAACGCACAAACACTAACAAAGAGAAACTAAGGTAGTCACCACCTCTTTTATCACACACATCCAATCTTCAAGTAATGGAATACTAATCAAGTTCTAACTAGTCCTGTTCTTCTTTAAAATCGATCCATCAAAAAGTTCTACATAGGTGGTTGCTGAATAATAATTGAAGTAAGCTTATGTTTCATCCAAGAATAAATACTCCTAGAGCCTTTCTTCAACCGGTCTCCTCAATGTCTTCACTAACAGGGAATGGGAACCAAGTGTCCTAAACAAATTTGACAAAAGAATCATTCATGTGCCAAAATTTTTTCCTTTTACTTTTATTTATCATTGTTTACAAGAGAAGATATGTAAAGATCATGATAAGATCCTGTTTTCAAACATTGAAAGTACTTTTTGCAAAGCAATGGAGGTGGCTGAGCTGAGCAGATTGGACATTATGCAGTGAGGAGGCAAATCATAAAACCGTGTAATCTCTGGCACTTCCATAGCAAGAACCACATAAACATCCTCAAGCACACTTAACAGTAGTCTTTATGCTATGATGCAAGAGCTGCTGAAGAATCAACAAATTCATACCTTTGCTGATTCAACTCTGTGCGTCTGAGAGCATTTGGAACTCTAGGCCCCGCAGCGCTGGAATGTTTTCAATGTCCTCCACAGAGTACAATGGGAATAACCAAATTCCCTTTTTTGTGCCAAAGACCTTATAAAAAAGCAAGAAGACGAATATGAGACCATTTTAAGATCTAAATCTTCCAAATCACTAATACCTAATATCCTTAACTATATTACAGGAAAAAAGAGTATGACCACATGAATCTTTCTCTCAACAAAAGGTCAGTTTCTCTATAAAAACTTTGATTTATTAAATGGGTTAAGAATATAAAAAACTTATAACTACAGCTTGTGACCAATGAAGCTATATGCTACCTCACTCAACTCTTAGCCTGTGAGTTCACAAATAAACTAATATGAAAGACAGGATGCAAATACAAGCTGACAAAAAATATGCAGTTAACTTGATATACAACTGGCTTGCATTGTTGGAATGACTTATTAAGAACTATTAAATGACCAAAAGGAATGTCTTCCTTGATCTAGCTAATGCGATTTAATGCTCAACAACAACTAACTATTACAACCACAAATCATGTTGTGCTTACAAGCATCACATTACAGAAGTGCATATGCTTCAAGGATATATATGTGGTTAGTTTATTTCTAAGGCTTATGAGAAATACTTAGTCCCTCCATTTTATAACTGCTAGAGGGTATTGCTAGATCTTGCTAGCAAGGTACAATAGTTTATTTTTCCAGATAGCATTGTTTCAAAACCTGCATTTTTCTTTACATACTTAGTCCCTCCATTTATATCACTCCATCTTCTATTCACAAAGCATTTTATCTCTCAGTACTCTGTACAAAGTTAACCTTGGGCCTAGGAAATTGTTGAGACTACATAAGCCTCTGTATGCATCCCACCATTGTATTCGCCATGCTTGAACACATTAACAACTTTAATTTTAAATTTCCAGTAGAAGTACACGAAAAGTTCACTTGTGGGTATTATATAACATCCTTGATAATCACTTCATTAACATCATTTCCTCTACTAAACCTGCACTCTGTCTAATCTCTTTTTGTCTTATTTAAGGCAAAATCATTTACTGCTACAGCTTTTTTCCCCACTGATCCAGTTTCTCATTCATTTCTTTTGTCTCAATTTTAGTAGCCAGAACTATATCATCAGCAAAAAGCATACTATATCATCAGAAAAAAGCATATATAGAAAGATTGCATTTTCATTATGTTTAATAAATTCTTGCATTATCAAAGGAGAAAGAAAGACAAATAGCACAGATATAATCTTCATATAACCCTATCACTAAAATGAACCCATTCTCGTATCTCCAAATGTCCTAAACTAGTCATGTCCCATCATGCTCATCTTCAATAGCATAAGCACATGCCACATAACCTTTCATTTAAAATATTCTTGGAAATGTATCTGGAAAACTCATTCATAACAATGTCCAAGTTTCTTAAGAATAAACATGCAGACCCTTTGTCTGGCAATGAAAAACTTCAATTCTTTCAATTGGAATGTAATGTGTATTAGAAATATGATCTCTACAACTATAATCATCCTAGAATATGGTACTGTCATATTGTAGCTTTATCTCCATTTCTTCTCCATTGTATGAGTGGAATTCTGCAATTACTAATCTATATATTAGTCATATGGTAATTTACATGAAACTACCTATAAAGAGCAAAGAAATGGTGTTTCAGCTTGAAGGATTCTTTTCAAATTAAAAAAAAAGAAAGCGTTAGGTCATAGTTTGAAAGATTCAGTCAAGATTTGACTAAATTTTACTTTTACTGGTGCCATTTAATCAACTGGGATAAATTTGGAACTCCGATCCTTCAGTTACCCAGGTGACCTAGGAATTAGAATTGTAGAATGGCAATACCAGGAGCCAACTCAAGAACAAGAGTTGAGATTCCCAGTTGGTGATTAGTATGAACAATCTGTTTAAGAATTATAAAGAGGAACCTGCTCAAAATTTTTCTTTCTACCCAAGTCATATTTCCATTGGACTCCCTTCTTCTGCTCATAAACCTGTTCAACAAGTAGAATGTTTTAAAATGCAACCCCACCAAAAGAATGATTTAGATTAATCTTCTGCATAAAGAGCACAAGATATCTCAAGAAAGGAATGCATATAGAAAAAAGCTAACAATAGTATACCTCTATTGATGTGATGTTTCTGAACAAAAGAGAAGCATGCATAATTAAGAAGCAAAGAAGACTTAGTGAAAAAGCTAAGTTAAGAACTGCATCGATGGGAAAAAAAGATGTAAGAAAAATAGGAGCTTAGGAATTACAAAGTGCAAAAGAGATGGACCAAAGACTAATTACCAGATGCTAAAAATATGATAGCCAATCTGCCAGCAGAAGCATGATGACCCTTAGCTTGAGAAAAGAATAGAATGAAACTTGGCAAGAGTAGGAAAGTGACCAATGTTGTCTCGAGGAAGGTGTAGAGCTTGAAAGGTCAACCAATACAAGAGCAGAAAACGGTTATTTGAATGGGATGGAGATTATGAATCAAATCGAAGCAGAAAAAGAATGAGCTTTTAACCAAGAAGAGAAGAAAGAACTTGTAGTTGCAAGCTCCAATGCAGTTGACAACCCAAACGCAATGGTGATCCATCTTTAGGACACATCTTTGGCCTGCAGGTCATCGAGAAGCATGCACTCACACAAAATGTCAAATGAAGTTCATACTTTCAGGAGAGATAAATATATACACACAATCAAAACCCAGGCCTTGTCTGGTAAGAGAGTGAAGCCATAAATCAGATTCCTTCAGGAATCCTGTTTCCAAAGAATCAGTAATATGGTTAAGCCTTGAATCTCATTCCTCACCCTATTATTAGGATTCTAATTCTTTACTTTTTCTATTTGGAAAAGAAAAAATAAAGGATTCACCCGCACTCTTTTGACACTAATCTATTTTCTCTTCCTCTATCTCTCTCTTCTCTTCCCCATCTTCTCCTTAAAAATGCATGCTTCTTTCTCTCTACTCGCTACCAAGTTATAATTCAAAAGTGCACACGGAGTCCAACGAACAAAAAGATAGCAATTTATCTCCAATTTTTAGAAACCATCAAGATCCACATAAATTAGATTATAGGAGTCGGATTTTAGAAACTGGATTCCAGAGATAGGAACCCAACAAAGCCCTTATTCCATCCTGTTTCATCAGAATAAAGGGGTAGACACAGACGTACAAATAGAGCAATGATGAGATCGGGGCGGCTTTCCATTTTGGCAGCGAGTACAGTGAGCAGTGGTAGCCAAAGAAGGATCCTCGATACCAATCCCATAATCCCGAGGGACTACACCAGGATCCGTGAAAGCTACCATGAAATAGCTCCATACTAATAGAATGAGCTGCAATTAACAGGAGGCATGGACACATCAAAACCAGCAGGTTCATCCTATGTAACACTAATGCTAACAAGAATTAGACGACTTACGAGGAGGTGGAAGAGAAGCAGAAGGGCGAGGACGAGGAAGAAATGAAGTGAAAGAGTGGCATGGAGCAAACGAGGGCCCCAGGTTAGTACAACCACCGCGTAATAGGACACTCCGACGATAGTCGCCACCAGGAGGATCATCGAATTGCCCAGGACTTTGAGTCCCGCACACAACCGAAATACATTAATCCTCATGTTTTCTAATCCTTTATCCATCGAAATCGCATCCATACTTACACCCCTTTGCCTCCTCCTCCATCTTCTCTATCTTCTTTCTTTTTCACCACTCTCTCTGCATGAAAAAGTCCAACCCAACCTCCAGGATTCTCTTGGCTTTGGCCTGGACTGGACAGCGAGAAGTGGTGTTTGCGTTAAAAGTTACGTAAAATTAAATTAAAAACAAATAAATGAATTATTTGCAATATAATTATATCATTTGTGTCGTGTGACTTTGTTTTTAAAAGAAAATTAATATTATATTAAAAAAATCTCTAAAATATGATTCTTTTAAAAATAATTCTAAAAATAGTGTTTTTAAAATCAGTTTTTTAAAATATGAATTTAAAATAAATTAAAATCACATTTAAAAAAAAAAGAAATGCAATTTTAACTTAAAATGCTTTTATGTCTAACTTTAATATAATAATATAAATTTAAATAATAAAAGTAAGGGTATTTGGAGTTTTTCCAAGTCCAAAATGCTTGGTTCGAATCCCATGTGTGGCTTTTTTATTTTGCTAAAAAAAAAAAAAAACAGTACAAAGGGATGGAATGTACTGCTTTACCGGATTCAAACCTAGGCGGCTTGGATTAAAGATGCATCTGCCAACCACTACACCACAGAATAAGATTAGGCAAATATAAAGTGCCTTTTAAAAATTATTTTTCTGCATATAATAAAATCGATTTTTCAAAAGTCAATTTCAATACATTTTAAAAAATTAATTTTAAGTGAAGTATATTATAGATTAATTTTAAAAAAGTTCTATTTTAGGAATTCCTTTTTCAAAAAGCACAATATTAATTTTCTCTAAGTTTTTAACAAAATTATATCATATCATCCTATTATTTTCAAAAATTTCCTAGTTAGAGAGTAGGATGGGATAAAGGAGATTACTTGCAATTTAAATCATCTTATTTTACCGTTAAATAAATTATTTCTTATGATAAACTTGTGTATTATAATTTGAAAAGCCATAAGCACTTGTTTTTTCCCTGCAGCATACAATTATTTAAAAAAAATATGTATATATTTTTCTCCACAGTTAATTTGTCAAAAGATTAATGAAATGATTGTATAATTAATATTTTACTTGGATGAATGCATATACATTAGGGGAAACATAAGATCTACAAGAAAGCTATTAATTTAAATATGCTAGTAGTAGAAATTAAAAGAGTGAAATACGTAATGGTGTTAGTTTGATGTAATTTACTATTATTATCCAATTAGAAGTTGTAAAATTAAACAATAATGTTAGACCTATGTAGAAATATTGTACATGTCATCATCATTATTTATTCCATTTTTCACACATGTAAATTATTATTTGTATATAAGTCACTTTTTTGTACAATTAGTTATTAGCTGAATCATTATACATCAATAGTAGACTTTTAATTGGTTTCTTCTTCACTTTATTCACTCAAAGCTATTGTAAGTTCTTTAACTTTTATATTTGTTTTTCTTTGAGATCTAAAATTGTTCTCATGGTTAGAGCTCATTTGATCCTTCTTCTACTAGCTTTAATGCTATTAATTTTGTGTTTGTTTATTTACTTTGAATTATAAGAATGTTGAACTCTTCATATTCTATTGTTTAAGTTACAAATTTTAATTTAGTGCATGGATATCCATTACAATTGTTTGAATCTAATAATTCAAGCACCACTGTAACTAGTTTGAATTTCATAGCTTGAAGTAGATTAATAAAATTTGCTTTAGGTGCTAAAGAAAAATTAGGATTATTGATGGATCTTGCCTTAAGTTTATCAATAATCAACAAGAATAAGTTGTTGGATTTAGTATAATTATACAATACATTGCTGGCTGTTAAATTCTATGAAAAAAAAGATCGTTTGGAGGGTTTTATATATGCAAAATCATCAAAGGAGCTATGGGATGATATTTTTCAGAGGTTTAGTTTGACGAATAGTTCACTAATCTATCAATTACAATATGAAATTGCAAATTCTAAACAAGGAACTTTGATTGTTAGCATATATTACAATAGACTAAAAAGATTGTAGGATGAGTTAAGTGCATTATGTGTTTTTCTTAAATGTAGTCGTGGAACTCTAGAGCATTATGTTTGTAAATTGGTTGATAAAATTCTTGAAATTCAAAATGACAATCAATTGGTACAGTTTTTGATGGACTTGAGTAATTCGTTAGCATATAAGAAATCAAATTTGAGCAACAAAACCCCTTCCAACAATCAACAAAAGCTTATTATCTTGTATATTAGAGAGAAAAGCAAAAAGAAATGAATGGTTGGATAAATAATAGTGAAGATAATGTTGCTTGCTTAACGACTAGAAATACACAAAAAAAATATTAGTTATAAGAAGGATACAAGTATTCAAAACTCAACTGAGCTAATGTGTTCTCATTATAAAAATTCTGAATGTACAATTGATAAGTGTTTTGAGATAATTGGTTATTTGAAGTGATATACAAATTAAAAGGAGAAAGGAAATGCAAAGTTTGTAGGCCAAGCACATGTAAGAAGAAATGTTGCAATTGTTGATACCCCATTGGATATGAATGAATTATGTTCTACAAGACATAATGTGGATTCAAACTTAATTTCAAGGATTTGTGATGAAGTAATGAAAGCTTCAAAAGGCAAGTGCAGCTCCAATGAGCATGTTTTGATGGCTAACTTTACTAGCACATCTTTAACTTCATCTTTTTTTAGCTTCCATTGATAAAGATGATAGTGTTTTATGATTGTGAACATAAGAGCATATGATCACATGACTTATTTTATTCAACTTTTATCTGAAACTCAAGCACTTCATATGTCAATAGAGGTCATATTTCCTAATGATTCTATCAAAACAATTGTCACCATAAGAAAAGTTTACTTAAATAACTAAATAATCCTCAAGAAAGTACTTCAATTTAACCCCTTGTCTTTTTAGTAAACTTCTTGTTAATAATAGCTTAATTGTTACCTTTACTATAACATCTTGTTATATCTAGGATTTGAAATCCAGTGACATCAAACAACAGTAGATGGTTATGCTAACATATATGTGATAAAGTAGTAGCTAAGTAGAAGTTCTTCTTTGTTATCTTATACTTCTACTATAAATAATGAATTTGTTGAACTTTTACATAGTCATTTAGGTCATGTTTCTTTCTCAAAACTTAAACACATTCTTGGTTGTAAACATTTGGATGTATCCAGTCTCATTTGCAATACTTGTTATGTTACCAAATTTCATAGATTGCCTTTCAACACATGTTCTTTTTCTTCTTCGAATTCATTTTACTTATTGCACATTGATGTTTGGAGACCCTATGATATGTCTTCTACTTAGGAGAAAGATAATTTCTCACTATAGTAGATGACAAAATTAAATGTACTTAGGACACATTCAATTTTATACAAATTAGACACTACTTACATTTTATGAAATTTCTTTGCTTACATTCAAAATCACTTCTACACCACACCAAAGCATGTGCCAACTAATAATTGAACAAAATTTGTTTCTAGAGAATGCAAAAGTTTATTTGTTAAACATTGAATGATCCATCAACGGAGTGTCATTTATACTCCACAACAAAATAGTGTCATAGAATGCAAGTATAAACACCTTTTAAACATCACTAAAGGCTAAAGTAATCCATTTTCATGCTAATTCACCAAAAAAGTTTTAGGTTAATTACATTCTTGCAACTACTTTCATTGTTGACCAAATTCCAACAAAGAGTCTTGGTTGGTCATTACCATTTGAGCTTCTCTTTAGTAAACAACCACCTTATTCCAATCTTCATGTTATTGGGTGTTTATGTTTTGCCTCTACTATAACACATTTGAGAGACAAGTTTGATCCTCAGGATGGAAGGTGCACATTCTTAGGGTATCTTTATGCTTAAAAGGGATATAAGCTTTATGATTTAGACATACAGTTAACTTTTTGCTAGTTAAGATATTCTCTTTCATGAGATTATCTTTCCTTTCCATCAACCATCACATTCATCTATAAGACCTTTGTTTCCAAACCCATAAATAGCTGATCCTACTAATTTTAATATTGTTCAGTCATTTCCCGTCCTACATTTCTCTAATTCTTCTACCCCTTATTCAAAAAATAGTAGTGTTTCATCCTCCATATATTTTGATTGTTCTAACTCTTCTCATATTCGTCATTCTATAAGGATAAAACAAACTCCTATATGGTTGCAAGAATCTATTCATAATGTCCAGCATAATTCATCTCCTATTGCAACATTACATTCTTCTTCTATTTTTAGCCATCATACACCTTATCCCTTGTTTCATGATGGCACTTTTTCACACTTCTCTAAGGATTGTGTTGTTTCACTTGCAAATGTGCTCACAATTCTGAACCTAAAACCTATCGAGAAGCTAAAATAGATCTTAAGTGGGTTGATACAATGCAAAGGGAGCTTTTTTCTCTTGATGCAGATCATGTATGGGAATTGACCACTTTGCTTCTGACGAAGAAACCTATTGGTAGTAAATGGGTTTTTAAAGAAAAATTTAAATTTGATGGAACAGTGGAGAGATATAAAGTGATAGGAATCAAGTAACAATAACTTACTCTTGAGCCTAAGGACTCGCCAACCTAGTCTGCTGAGCTATCCAAGGGGAGTTGACTCTTGAGGAGCAGCACCTCATCCAACCTAATCTACTAAGCTCATCTACTCCATTCTTGCTTTCTCTCATCTCAAATTCAAGTTTCTCTAATATAGCCAAGCAACCATCGAGCCAGCCTGCCAAGCCTAAGCTACCAGACTCCTATTTCCCATATACGTACTAACTAAGCTTCTAAGTAGCTAAGTTACCAAGCCAACACTGAGTGAGTTAGCCCTACTCAGTACCCTCTTATACATTTAGGACTATGGATTGAGCACTCAACACGTATCCATTTTCTGACATCTATACCGTCCTTTTCTTTACCTAAATATTCTTTGTCCATTTTACAACATTACCCTTATGCAGCATTTATTTACTACTTATAATAAGAATCCTATTTTGTATTTTCTTGCAATCTAAGACTTACCCTAAATAGAATGTATAAATACTCATCAATTGTATTAGCTGCAACAGTTGAAATCAGAATTTTGAGTAATAGTGATTTTCCTTTTCCTTCTCGAGCTTATGTTTTCCTTGTTGAGAATTGAGACCTTGAAGAGCTCCTATCTAGACCATTGAGTAAGAACTAGTAGTGAGCAACCCCGCATTATACTTATACATCATATCAAGTATAGTTTGAGCTTATGTAAGGCGTTAGTGCATCATATTCATCGTTAGTGTACAAGAAACCCTCAGCTCAACCTTCAACTTTCATTTATCTTTCAAACCATCTCACAGTTCAAATCCACCCTTCATCCGTATGATAACAATAGCCGTATGTTACCCTTCTTAACGATTTGTATCATCTGAATATTAAAGCCTAGCTACGTTTGAGTAAGTTTTGTGTCATTGTCAACCTTATGTGAGTGTCTGTGCTATAATGAGACTGTATGAAGTAGGCCATATTGAAATTTGAGTTGTTGTGGAAGCTAAAAGTAACTATGATAGTGTTAGATTGTTGTTTTGGAAAGTAGAAGTTAGTGCTCTGTTTTCCCCTATCTTATGTCTATGAAACAGAGTGTGTGTGGATTCTTGTTGGTTTATAGTAGTGTTGAGCATTACCACTAATTGTCTTGGTTGAATTAGTAAGTGTCATCTGGCAAAGAGGTCTAATGAAGATTAATGTCATAATCTAATATTCAAGGAACCCTTAGAACCTATGAGAGTGATACTAAAAATGGTTAAGGCCAACAAGAGAGTTATACACCCCAATCTGCGAGTGATAAACTGGATAGGCTAACCGACTTGGTGACCACCCTAATAACCACAATTAATGAAGATAGGCAATAACAAACTAAAGAGGACCAGACTAGAGGCTGAGCAATGAATTGCTCAAGAGAGGCAATGTTCGACTTAACCAAATTAATGACCCATTTCAACCACCCCAAGCTAGAGGAGTGGGAGAAGTTTCTCAATAAAGACTTTCCTTAGAAGAAATCAAAGAAGAAGGAGAGGAGTTAAGCGATGAGGCATAGGAGTACTATGTACCCAATGAAAGGAATGCTCAAGCTCCCAAGTCGAAGGGCTAAGACTACAGATTATGAGCTTCTTATGGAGTAGTGATGCTAAGGACTACCTAGATTGGGTAGACAAGATTGAGAAACAGTTTAAGTGTCCTGAAGTTCTTAAGAATGCTAAAGTTGGATTTCCTATGTTGGAGTTTACTAGCTATGCCACCTTGTGGTAGAAGAATTTATAAGCCACCCAAAGAAGAGAAGGAGAGCGTAAGGTAAAGGATTGGGGTGAAATGAAGAAGGTGATGAGGAGAAGATTAGTTTCAAACTATTTTCTACAGGACAACTTCAAAAGATATTAGGAGTTAAGGTAAGGAGGATCTAATGTTGATGCGTACATAAAAGAGTTTCAAATGCTAATGATTCGTTGCAAAGTTGTTGAGACTGAAGATTAAACTGTCTCTCGATTCACTAGTGAGTTGAAGTATGAGATTGGAGATATTTTGGAGACTATGGATATTGGTTCACTTAATGAGGTAATCCAAGCTACTTAAAGGGATTAAGCGGCATCGGATGAACCAATTCCAAGCTCTTGTGAGTTGAGCTCCCCCGAACAAACTTGTTCTGAGTAAACCTATGTGAACAGAACTAAGTAGAGCAAGTGATGTTCGACCTGCTCTAGTTGCTCTAGTAAAGGAGATGGAAGTGTTGAGAAAGGGCAAAGTTCTGGTTAAAAGACAAGTGAGATCAAGTGCTTTAAGTGTTAAGAATTTGGACACATAGTATCTTAGTGTCCGAATAGAAGAATTATGGTAATCAGAGGAGAAATGTTGACCATAGAAGTTGATAGTATTAGTGAGGAAGTAGAAGAGCTAAAAGAATCCAAACAAACCAAATCTATCCGATGAGGAGGAAATCATCTATAGTGAGGAGTGAAACTTCATACTTGCAACCATGATACTGAGGCAAGTGATGAGTGTAAGCCAAGCACTTGAAGATGAGCAATAAGAGAATCTGTTTTCACATTGGTTGTAAGGTCAATGGGTCATTATACATGCTTATTGTTGATAGTGGCAATTGTACTAATGTGCTCACCCTACCCCAAGCTATACAAACTGCATTGGCTTAGTGATAAATGATCCTTACAAGTAACTAAGCAAGTTGTTGTGCTGATTTGTATTAGAAATTACCAAGATGAGGTGCTTTTTAATGTATTACCTATGAGTAAGCCTCATATTCTACTTGGAAGACTGTGGGTGTTTGATAAGAAAGTGATTTATGACGGTAGGAAGAACACGTGTCTACTAAAGCATGAGGGCAAAAAGGTAAAACTAAGCCCCATGACTGCAGAGCAAGTTAAGACCATACAGGCTTAACTAAGCCGAGTTCTAAAGAAAGAGGCTTTAGTAACAACCTGAATTAAGTTGAAGAGGGAGATGAAGCTTGAGGAGTCGACTTATCTACTTATCAAAAGGTTACTTGAAATAAAGAAGCTGAGTGTTGAACTGCTTGCTAAGGTAAAAGCCTTACTAGATGAGTTTGTTGACCTGTTCCTAAGCAAGCTACCAAAAGATTTACTACCAATTAGAAGGATTGAGCATGCAATAAATCTATAACCTAGAGCTGCATTATCAAACAAGCCTACTTATAGGCTAAATCCTGAATAAGTTATCAAACTGTAGAGGTAGGTTGATGAATTGGTGAAAAGAGGATATGTTTGAGAATCCTTAAGCCCTTGTTTCATACTAACTCTTCTAATGTTGAAGAAGGATTCTTAGACATATCCTCTTTTCACCATGATGCCATTGAAAACCAGTAGTGGATTATATAAATGGCTCATGATGCCATTTGGATTATCAAATGTGCTAAGCACATTCATGCAATTGATGAACCATGTTCTCTGAGAACTTATTAGCAAATTTCTTATTGTATACTTTGATGACATCTTAGTCTACAACCCTGACCTAGAGACTCATTATGAGCATCTCCTAATTATTTTCTCAAAACTTCATGCTTAAAGGCTTTATGCCAACTTAAAGAAGTGTGCCTTCTGTTAACTTGAAGTAATCTTCTTAGGATTTGTTCTAAGTGGAGGAAGAATACAAGTAGATGAAGAAAAAGTGAAGGCAATTACTTAGTGGCCTATGCTGACCTGTTCTACCCATATGTGAAGCTTTCACGACTTAGCATCATTCTATTGTTGCTTTATAACGAACCTTAGTACTATTGTGGCCCCACTCATCGAACTATCAAAGAAAAACATTGAATTTAGGTAGTGATAGGAATTAAGCCATTGGACCTCTGACTTGAGCCCAAGCTTGAGGGCTTAAGAGTTTGGCTAAGTGAATTCTCTTATACTAACCTACGCCTGATGAGTCCAAGCTACTTTAATCTACTAACTTAATACCTTATCTAAGTTAAACCCTCTTGTGCCTATTGATTCTTTACAACTATTAACTTGAGGAGTACCTAGGCAATAACTCTACTTAACTAGTTACTAGCTCAGCCAACTTGAACCCAAGCTGTTGAGAGCATATTTGAGCTGAATTCACCTTAGGAGAGTCTTCAACTTAGTTCAACACCTCTACTCAACAATAACCCAACTAGCCGTATAGTTCTGTTTGCTATGTTAGAAGCACTGCCTATGACCACTAGCCACGTATCCAACTACCACGTGATGGAATCTACCGTACAAACTATACGCTTTCTTGAATTTTCATTTATACCTTTTTACATTCCTTATACCTTACTTCTTTAGGACATTATCCCTTTTAGTCTTTTCCACTTTAAGTGAGTTACTCTAGAATATCAAGTATAAATACCCTTTTTATACATTGTAGCTGCAACATATCTTAAACATTATTATAGAATATTCTAAGTCTTTCTTGCTTGCCTGTAAACATCCTTTTTGTTTACTTACTTGCTTTTATCACTTTTATCTTAATCCCTAAGCAAGGTTAGGTGGCAAGTACCTTCACTAGACTAACTTATGCATCATATTGAGTTAATTTGTGAGTCTTCAATAGTTTCTTGGTACATCATAACCAAGAGCTAATCATGGGTTTTGCTTATTTGCTCCTCTTTTCACACATTCCCATCTACATTTCAGGCTTTCAGTAAGCTTGGACCCATCTTTGATACAGTTGACCTCGTCCATCCTTAGTGCAACCCTATCATCTTGGTATCAGAGCGAAGGTTTATTTAGGTAAGTTGCATTTGAGCTTGTTATTGTTATGTTGTGAGTTGTATTGATTATTATAGCGTATAATGGTTGTGTAAGAGTTAGCTATGGGTTCTTAAGTAAGTAGGAAACGTATTAGTTTACTATTATGTGTGTATCCTATTGTACCCTGTTTTAGGTTGTGAAAATATAGCAAGTAGTAATGGCAAGTTCTCTATAAAGTAATGAGTTAAGTGTTTAGAAACCATAAGTGCATTGTTCCATGAAAAGCATTAGTGTTAAGTAAGGGATAATTGATTTAAGTATAAATACTAGTATTAGAGATGATAATAGTAATGTTGTCTACAACGGCCAACAACCCCCAAATAAAATGGCCAACTTAATAGCTAGCTTAACTTGAACTGTTTATGCCTTATCCTTTTGGCTTGTTGACGTGGTTCATAATACTCCCTAAGTTGCTCAACTCATAAGAGGAGAAATCTTAGCTTGATAAGATTGAGGTGGAGGAGTAGGAAGACATATGTAAAGAAGAATTGACTTGGGTGAAATAAATAAAGAGGATGAAGAAGAAGGGTATGTTGAGGTAGAAGAACAAACTCATGCACCCCAAGTTGCTGACCATTTAAAGCTTTAGATGTTGAGCTTTAATGGTTCAGGAGATGCAAATGATTATCTCAATTGGGAGGAGAAAGTAGAGAGGGTCTTTGATTATTATCAATATGAAGATTGCAAAAAAGTGGGGACTGCTTCTATAGAGTTCTCAAGCTATGTTACATTATGGTAGAAGAACTTCTAAACCATGAGGAGACGAGAAGGATACAAGGAAGTCAGCACTTGACTAAAGATAAAGAGGATCCTTAGAAACAGATTTATGCCAAATACTTATCTGTAGGATACCTTTGAGCGATTTTAAGAGCTGAAGTAGGGAAGTCAAATTGTTGATGACTATGTTTAAGAATTTTAGATGCTCATGATTTGTTGTGAAGTTAATAAGCCATCAACCCAAATAGTATCCGGGTTTCTTACTAGGTTAAGAAATGATATTCGAGATGTAGTAGACCTTCAATAGTTTACTACATTAGATGAGGCTATAAGAATAACCTAATGTATGGAAAGATAGAGGAAGGACAGGCCAAACTAACCACTAATGAGCCAACTTGTCCAATCCAGCCGACTTATTCAAAGTAATCACCAAGCTCAATATAGTACCAAGCTTAATAGGAAGACAGACGTTAGAGTTAAATAGAAGAGCTAACCAGGTGATGGTAAAATGCCAGCAAGAACATTTGAGAAAGGACAATGATTTAGACAAAAGACAAGTCAAGTGCTTTAAATGTCAAGGGTTTAAGTACATGGTTACCTAATGTCTAAACAAAAGAGCTATGATCATCAAGGGAGATGCCCTAAAGATTAAAGTAGACAACATGGATGAGGAAATTAAGGAGAAAGGAGAGTTGAAGGAAGAAGTTAAGGTTAATGACAAGCTAGTTGAGGAAGATGTGTTTGTCAAGGATTTAGATAAGTTAACCTTGGTTATCCACTATATGATGATTATTGAACCCTTTATCAAGGAAGAGTAGAGAGAGAACTTGTTTCATATCATGTGTAAAGTAAATGAGCAAGTATGTGCGCTCATAGTAAACAGTGGAAGTTACACTAATATAGCATCTGCGAACTTAGTCCGAAAGCTCAATTTGCCAACCTTATCACATCCCAAACCATATAAATTGCATTGGTTAAATGAGAAAAGAGCATTACATGTTACTTAGCAAGCATTACTGTCAATCTTAATTGGGAATTATTCTAATGGCATTCTTTGTGATGTACTACTTATGTGTACCTCACATGTATTACCAAGCCGACCTTAGCTTTTTGATCGGAGGGTTATTCATGATGGGTTTTAGAATACATACACATTCAAGAAAGATGGGAAGAAGATCACTTTAAACCTTATGACCCCCATCCAAGTGAGCAAGTTACAAGCTAAGTTACCTTGAGGATCAAAGAAGGCTTTGATTTTGAGCTGAACTGAGTTACAAAAAGCCATTAAGTTCGACATGCCAACCTATCTACTAGTTAAGAAGCTACTAAAGTTGAAGGAGTAAGTTGTGTTACCCAAGGATGTTTAAGAACTATTAGATAAATATACCGACCTATTTCTTAAGCAGTTGCTTGAAGGATTACCCTCTTTTTGAGGTATTGAACACTTCATTGACTTAATGCCTAATGCTACTCTATCGAACAAACTAGCTTATCGAATAAGCCTCGAGCAAGCTGCTGAACCTTAAAGACAAGTGAAGGAGCTAGTAGAAAAGGGTTATGTAAGAGAAAGTGTTAGCCTTTACGTTGTACTTACATTACTTATGTCGAAGAATGATGCTACTTAGCAAATGTATATATATAGTAAATTTGTGAATAAGATCACAATCAAATACAGATACCTCATTTCAAGGCTAGATGATATGTTAGACAAACTGAGTGGTGCTAGAGTATTCATTAAGATTGATCCAAAGTCAGGTTACCACCAGATTCATATGAGACAAGATAATGAGTGGAAGATCGCCTTCTAAACCCGACATGGATCATATGAGTGGATAGTGATGCCTTTTAGACTATCAAACGCCCTAAGCACTTTTGTGTGATTAATGAACCATGTTTTGAGAGACTTGATTGGAAGGTGTGTCATGGTCTACTTCGATGATATCCTTGTTTTCAATATCCTTGGAGCTGTTTTCAATATCCTTTGAGCAAAGAAATTGTTTAGAAATTTGAAGAAGTGTTGTTTTCACTAAAAAGAGTTGATCTTCCTAGGGTATGTAGTTAGTGGAGGAGGATTGAATGTTGATGAAGAGAAAATTCGAGCTATTGTTGAGTAGCCAACCCCATCTTCTTGTACCAAGGCGAAGCATTTCCATAGATTGGCTTCCTTCTATTACTGTTTTATTCAAGGCTTTAGTTCAATAGTAGCACCCTTCACTAAGTTGACAAAGAAGAACATAGAGTTCAAGTAAGAGAGAAATAAGAGAGGAGTTTTGCCAAAGTGAAAGAAACGTTGACCTTTGCCCTAATCTTGTCTCTACCTAACTTTGAGTAGGTGTTTAAGCTAGAAAACAATGCATCAGGTGTCGGCATTGGAGTTCATAGGGATGATAGACCAATTACTCGCTCCCAAGCTTGAGGACTCGCTTATATGGTTCGCTGAGCTATCTCAGGGGAGTTGAACTCTAAAGAGCAATCCTTTCTCTAGTCTAATCTGCCACATTACTTTACTTTCCATCTCATTAAAGAGACTCCCAAGGTGACCAACCTATTGCCAAATCGACCCTTTTATAATACATCAATCTATCATCAAGCATCAAACCTACCTATTGCAGACTTGATACACTACCAAGGCTGAGCTTCCCTCCATCTCGAGCCAACTAGACATTAGGCTACCTCTTGAACCAATCCTTCTTCATTCTAGAACATTTGAGCTACCAAGCACCTGACCTCGACTTAATCTACCCAAAACTTGTTTTACTCAGCAAACAACATCATTAGGACCACAGCATGGATAAATGACATACGCCTCATTTTCCAACGTCCGTACTGCCTTACTTGTACCTAAATATCCCCTTTTATTTAATTACAGCTCTACCCTTATAATTTATTCCTTTTTTTCTCCTTTTTTTAGTAAGAATCCTTTTGTAATTTGCATATACTTAGGACTTGCTTTAATTGGGTCATATAAATACTTATAATAGATAATAGCTGCAATAGTTAATAACAATTGAATTTCAAACACTTCTTTCTTTCGTAAGCTAAGCATCCTTTACTTACTCTTATTTACTCTTATCTAGTTTATTGTGAGCATATATTAGTGGCAAGTACCCTTTAGTTATACTTGTGCATAATATCAAGTGTGACTTAAGCTCGTATGAGGCATTGGTGCATCATATTTATCGTCAATGCATGAGAACCCCTACTCAACCTTTGACTACAATTTATTCTTCAGACCATCTCGCGGTTCAAACCTACCCCTGGTTACATAATATTGGTAGCCTTATGTTGATCCACAAATCCATATCATCTTGATATCAAAGCTTGGCTATATTCGAGTAAGTTTCTATTTCTTGGTGCTCTGAGTGGCTTACTATTGCTGTAAGTGTGTTTTAGAAATTTTTTACAGTTGTTGTGAGTATTTGAAGAGTGTTCAATACTAAAGAAATTTTGTACTCTATTTTCTCTTGTTTTTGGTTCGCGAAACAAAGTGTATGTTTGATTGGTTTATTATGTGTGGTTGTAATAGCTGTAGGAGTGTTAAGTGTTGTTCTGTCATTGTAATTTGTGGGAAGAACTTTGAATTGTGCTTCAACTATTAATCTCTTATAAATAGACAACAATGTTTGATTATAGTGTTCAAGGAACTCTAGGTAACCAAGAGGGTGACACTCAAAATGGCTAAGGTCAACAAGGAAGTTCCACACCCTAGTCTATAGATGACTGACTAAATAGATTTACAAACCTAGTGGCTAGTTTAGTGACAGTCATAAATGAAGATATGCAAATAGAAGATGAGCGAATGAATAGCTCGAGAGAGGCAATGACTACTATATCTGACCTAATACCTCAATTTGACCAAATTAAGCTAGAGGAGTAGGTAGCGTTGCTAAACTTAGACTAGCGTTAGAAGAGATTGAAGAGGAGGATAAGAAAGTAAGTGCTGAAGCAAAGGAGTATTATGAATCGGAGGAGAGGAATTTCTAAACTCCTAGAGTAAAAGGGTTGAGAATGCATATCCTTAGTTTTTCTGAAAGTGGTTATGTTGAGGACTACCTAGATTGGATGGATAAGATTGAGAAGCAGTTTAAATATCATGAGGTACTTGATAACACTAAGGTCAGACTTGCCATGTTAGAGTTCATTAGTTATATCGACTTATGGTAGAAGAATTTATAAGCCACCTATAGAAGAGAAGGAAAATGATATGCTCTAAATCAGTTATATTTTACATGATGATTTTTCATAATTTTCCCTTGAATTTTGAGTTTATTTTCAAATAATGATACTTAATTGAGTAAAATTTTGTTTTTTAGGTTTTAAAACGATCTACGTGAGAAAACAAGAAGATAGAAATAAGTTTTACTTAAATCGGAGCTAAAATGAGTAAATTATGAATATTTGAAGATTGACACAACCAAACAATATGATTGTGCTATTTCCAAGCAAATTTAAAGCCAACTTTCAAGTATTACAACTAATGACATGACCAAATGACATGACTATGTCCTTAGTCGTGTCTTTCCCAGTTTTGAAAAGAAAAAAAAAAAAAAAAGAGAAAATGCAAATGGTAGTAAGTTAAATCGTATCCTTGATCATATCGTTTGTATAGACTTTATTTTGCCGTTTCGTATATAAAGCCCCTTTAAATTTTTTTAGAGAGGACTATTGGACACAACTTTTTGACAATTTTTCAAACTAAGAACATTCAAGAAAGCAAGGAAAAGAGAAGACTTCAAGACTCAATTTTTAGTAAATTTCATGATTTCTACTTCTAATTTCTTTTATACTTTGATTTTAGATTCTTATTTTATAATGTATAGAGAGTAGATCTTTGGTATCTAAGTCTTGTGGAGCCTAGATATACTCATGTAATGTGATTATTATTTGATTAATTTAATTCTGTAGTCTTTTCTTGGTTCAACTATATATGCTTCTTAATTTAGGTTATTATTTTCACGAGTAGTAATCTAAAATTTGATATCTTATAAGAGAATTAGGAGATTGTTTATATGACTAGACTTAGGCATAGTTGATGAGAGACATTGCAAGATGAGAGATAATATGCAAGATCCTTCCAAAATTTTGAATTAAAGCATAGAGAATTCACTGTACAATAATGCAATCTTAGGTCATGCTATTGAGAAGAGATTCTAATAGATGATTTTAGGATTAGGGGGTTAATTAGCATGAGAAAATGATTAACTTTAGTAGAGAATTTTCTTAGTCAAGAAAGATTAAAGAATGAATTAAATTATCTTTAAGGGAAATCACATGTTAGATTTAGGGAAAGTAAAGATCTAGATATGGTTTGCGAATCTTGAAATAGTTTATACTTTTATTACTTTCTTGCTAAGTTCTTAAATGATTCTCGACTAGTTGTTAATTTTGTAATTGCTTCAATTAATTTAGATATTTTAAATTCTCAAACTCGAATTCGTAGGTTAGAAAATAAAGATCTAGTGACTATTAGTAGTTAAGGTCCTTAAAGGATTGATACTTGAACTTAAATTGCTTACTACAAATTTGTTAGGTGTGTTTGCCTAACATCAAGGTTTTTGCGCTATTACCGGAGACTATTGATATTAAGAAAACTAGTAGATTTATTAATATAAACATTTTTTATCTTATCTTGATTTCTTTTCTTTTTCTTGAATTCTTATATTTTCTTAGTGTGATATTGACTAAATCTTTTATTCTCTTTGGTGTAGTACATGACAAGAAGCTTGTCAAAGAATTTGATTAAAATCAATCTTAAGATTAAGAGGATGACTTTACACAATTTGAGGCAATTATCTATCAAAGAAACAATAGAAGCATTAAATCAAGGATCTCTTGTTAGGTTGAAAGAAGAAGTGGAGTTGTTAGAGGGCAAAGTGAAGGATTAAGTGGTAGAACAGGAATCTAATCATAAGAGCTTACTTAACAACATTATGGCCAATAACGGGGAATAGAATCGGACCATGTTAGACTATTCCCAACGGTCATTAACTAGTATCTAATCTTGTATGAACTGACCAATTGTTGCATCCAAGAACTTCAAGATCAATCCCAATATTATTTAAATGGTGGCAGTTTGTACAATTTGACGACTTCTAAGACGAAATTCCCAATGCACATATTTCCAGCTTTTTGGAAATATGTGATACTTTCAAAATTAATGGGGCAACTGATGATGCTATTCAGCTGCACCTCTTTCCTTTTTCTTTACATAGTCAAGTTAAGTAGTAGTTAAATTCCTTGGTAAGGAATTCAATCATGACATGAAACAAATTGGCGAAAAAATTCTTGAAGAAGTATTTTCTACCTACTAAAACTGCTAAGCTTAGAGATGACATCTCTTCTTTTGCCTAGATAGAGGGTAAGACCCTATAAGACACATGGTAGCACTTTAAAGACTTGCTAAGGTTGTGTTTACACTATAGTCTCCCCTTTTGGATGGAAATGCACACCTTTTACAATGGTCGCAACCCTTTTTACAAGGTAAATGATAGATGCAACAGCCAGATGTACACTAAATACCAAGACACTTAAGGAAGTCTAAGCTTTGATAGAAGGTATGGCCATGAACAATTACTAGTAGGAGAACCCAAGGGGAAGCAAAAAGTCTTAGGTGTGTTTGAGCTTAACACTATACAGTCTCTAGCCACTTTGGTGGAAATGTTGAGCAAGAAAATCAAATCCCTCTCAACTGGTTCTCAATAACCATAGAGCCCTAACAACTTTAGCGAAGAGGGGTTTGTATGTAGTGAGTAAATAGAATAATACCTACAACCTAGGGTAGAGAGATAATCGACTCTAATTAGAACTTCTGAGTTTTACAAATTATAAACCTATATTCTATCCTTAACTCGGTTTGACAGGCAAGTGTACTTATCGTTTTATAGCATAGATGAGTATAGGGTTGTCTCCAATGGGAAAATGACTCAAACACTAGTACTTAATAATCTTCGTATTATATAGCAGTTAAATTTACCAAGTGATCGATTATTAAGACTCTAATTTGTTAACTAAACTAAACTAATCCACAAACTAATGCAATTAATATAATGATTACAAGAAAAATTACAAACAATACACTTAACATGCAAACTTACTTCACTACTTAGTATAATCTTACAAAAATACTTTCTATCCTAATACTTATTGTCCATTGGTAATTACAATATGTAAGCATTTTTCTCATAACTACTTACTTCTAATCCTAATTGTGTCTAATGAAATCTCTTCCTAATTAATAGCCAACTAAGATTGCATTAATGTCGTGTTAATGTATCGATTCCTCTAAGGATGTGGGAACTTTTCTAATAATATCTCTATTATCAGGAGTAAGTTATTCCAATGAACTAGATCTATTCAATAGAATTGTCGTATACTACACCATACTTAGATTCATTAAGTGCCATTCATTAGAATTAGCAAACATCAAGAAATTACTTTTTCATGCACTTGATCACACTAAATGATGTAGCAAGCCCTAACAGATTACTCACACATGATAAAAGAACAAAATGTATAAACATAATGCAAGTGTAACAATGAAATTAACATGAGATAGTAAGAAATACAACCCCAATTTAAATTTACTATAGAAATCTTTACAACGTACAACAATGAAATCCCGTCATCCTTCTTAAGTCTTTCTAGGGAAATGTATGATACAATATCTAGACAATTATACGGTAAGTGAAAAAACACAGGGTTATAGATACGGATGATTAAGTGTTTGTTGTCAATTGATGTTCTAAAAATAATGTATGAAAAAAAAATGGTGTATGAAAAATTGATTTTTTCTCTTGATAAGTTGCGATATTTTTATTTTCCCCCAATCAAAGGACTTGAATTTACCTCTTCACAGCCCACTTGATATTTTTTTCACGTACTGGTTCGTATGAAAAGGTTGGAAAGAATAGTTATATCCCTTTTATCACGCTCGCAACTCGAGGAGTGATAGTCTCAGAAATAAATAATTTTAACTAGTTACAGCCATGACTAATGCCGTAAAATCCTCATTGCTTAATTACTCATCATCACGCCTATAATTAGGAATGTAATCAACCTCCTGCTATTCAATCATAGCTGTGATTAATAAAGGGATCGTCAATACTTCCTTGATTACGGCTGTGATTGTAGATGTGATCAAGGTTGGATTTTTCATTACTTCATTATTATGCCTGTGATTAATACTATTTCACTTATTTCTTCCCTCTACAGCCATGACTAACTAGAAAGTTATTTTTCTTGTGTATGATACATCCCCTTACTTGTGATTTACTTGAAATCAATATGTTATACAATTAAATTTAAGAATTAAATCATATTTGTGATCAATTCTACGCCTAAACATGCCTTGAAGGTGTAAAGTAATTTACACTTATAAAAAGACCGCCCTAACTTTTCATGAAGAGGTCAAAATCAAGGTCAAGGCTAATAACGATAGGTAAGGAACTAGCCTCAACAAAGATCAAACTTGCCTCCATTTGGATTTCAATAATTGACAGCACCCCACCTACTCTAGAGAAGAAGTTAGAAAGCCTTTTGGAAAAATACATTCAATCTAACAAGGCCCAAACGCAACAAACAAAGGCCTCTTTAAGGAACCAAGAAGCCTCCATCCACAACCTTGAGAATTAGATTGGTCAACTTGCTAGAATGTTAAATGAAAGGCAGCAAGGATCATTGCTTGGGAATACAAAAACAAGCCCTAGGGAAAATGTCAATTCAGTAACCCTAGGAAGTGGTAGAGAACTATAAGTTGCAAAGAAGGATGGTAGGGAAGTAGTTGAGAAAGAAGTAAAGGTCAAGGATAAGGAAAGTATAGAGCAGTTAAGATCCAAAGAGAGTGTAGACCTATTAAAAGTGAAGGAATACAAGCCACCCGATAAAGGCATATTTTTCATGTTTTAAAGTGCAAATTAAGATAGAATTATTATAAATTTTATAGAAATCATTAAGAATTGGTACTTAATTATGTTCATTTGGATATTTCAGGAATTAGAAAATTTAAGAGTAGAATTACGGACGATTTATAAGAATTTTATGCAATTTGGAATTAAAGGCCGCCGGCCTAACAACCAACTTACAACTTACACCGGTAGCCCTGAATGACCATGCCACCGGCCTTGCACTTACACCATTGGCCTTCATGAAAAAAGAAACTTTACGCGAGCCAACCCTAATTTTTCATATAAATAGCTTATGTTTCATGGTTAGAGGGGATTGGTAGACACTTTTCCTTAGACATTGAGAGTCATAAAATAGTTTTAGATAGTTTCTGAAGAATTATTCCGGAGAAGTTCCTTGATCATTGAGAGGATTTTGCTTTTGCTGTGGAGACTAAGATTGAAGTTGCGACTGAAGATTATTTCTTTCCAATACAGAATTGGTGACATATATTTCAATTATTCGTATGCAATTCTGTGAATTACTTATGCTTTCAATTATGAATTTCCTTGCAATTTCAATTATGAATTTCCTTGCAATTTCAATCAATATTTGTGTTTTTGTTTTCAAATCCATGGCTAACTAAAATTATTTATGACAATTGATGAAACCCTAGATAGTAAGGATGATGATTGTGTTCATGTTATAGGATTAAGAGATATATGGATGATTCATGATTGCAATTTCTATGATTTCAATTATAATTATTCAATTGATTATAATTTTTAGAAACCCTAATGATACGGGAGTTGATTAGGGTTTGTTAAAAATTCTTAGTTGATTTGATTAATCAATATGGAAGTAGAGTTAATTGAATTAATTAGAAATTATCTAAAGATTAATGCGATATTCAACGATTGATTATTCATTAAGACATTAGAGATAATTGATTTAGGACATTAGACAATTATAATATCGAGAGATATATGATCATATTTAGAGTTTATTGTTAATTGGAAGATGTGGAAGCTAACTAATTAATTAGGAGTTTAGATCCTTAAATTTTAAGATACAATAATTTCACTTGAATGACCATATAGCTATTAATCTATATAATATGATAACAATTTGATTTGTATAATCTAGGATGGATTTTGTTTTCCCACAATTCTCAATTGATTGCTTAATTTTAGATTTTTCATAGTTATTCTCTTTTCAATAGTTTTAGAGTAATTATTAGATTAATTAATTTAATTTTGATTACCTAAATATTGATAAGAACTAGCATAAGATTAATAATTTCTTAGTTCTCGAAGGATCGACCACCTTACTTTCTCTATATTACTTGATTCTGACCTAATATATTTGCTGGAGTATTCGCGATTTATTTTTCTATATAAAGTTCAAGCAAATTAAGTTTTTAGCACCGTTGCTAGGGACTGGAAATATTAAACCTTTTAGTTTTATTGGTAATTTAGGCGCACTTAACGATGTGTGTTATTTTTTCTCTTCTTTGTAAGTGCTTTATGTATAGGAGTAGAAGTGTTGAAATTCTACTACTACATTTAGAAATAGAGCGCACTTTGCATCAGTTGAGGCAAGAGAATAGAAGAAGAATAGATGAGATGGTAGGTAATGAGGGGAATAATTAGATATAAGAAGTTTTGCGAGCACTACGAGATTATACAATACCTACGGTGATAGGTTCGACTATAAGGAGGCCTACTATTCAAGCTAACATCTTTGAGTTAAAGCCATCCCTTATTCATATGGTTTAAATGAATCAGCTTAGAGGATATCCCAATGAAAGTCCTGACGAGCATATTGCAGGATTCCTTTAATACTGCAATACAATGAAGATTAACAATGTGATAAACTAGGCTATCAGATTACAACTTTATCACTTTTCACTGAGAGATAAAGCTAGAGCTTAGTTTCATTCACTGCTATAAGAGTCTATCACCACTTGGGTTGATCTTTCATCAAAGTTCTTAAGGAGATTTTTCCCACAGACTAGGACTGCAAAATTATGGAACGACATCACTAACTTTACCAAGTTTAGTGGTGAGTCACTTTATGAAGCATGGGAAAGATTCAAGGAGGCAATTAGAAAATGCCCACATCATGGCTTGCCAGACTATCTCTTGATTGAGATCTTTTATCTCAGTCTAAACTAGACATTGAGGTCCCTAGTTGATGCTACAGTTAGAGGTGCTCTGATGGGAAAGACATATAATGAAGCAAGCACATTGATGGAAGAAATGGCCTCCAGTGCACGTAACTCGCAAAACAAGATGAGCAAGTTAGGAGTGGCAACAACCAGTGACAATCGCATTATATCTCAATTAATGGCTCAGATTGCAGCTCTCACTACTTAGGTAAGTAAACTCATTGCAACACAGTTTTTTAATGCTAATCCTATTGGTTTTTGTGAGTCATGTTCAGGACCACATTCAACTCTTGAGTGCTTAATTGGGAACTACTTAGCTCCAATTAGTGGAAAACAAGTGAATTTTGTCAACAATTTTCAACGCAACAATCAATGACCATATTCAAATACATATAATCCTGAGTGGCGTAATCATCTAAATTTCTCATAGAGAAACAATAACAATGCATTCTAACCATTACCTAGATTCCAAAAGCAAGGTCCTACTTAGAATGCTCTACCTTAGCAAAATCAATCTAGAATGGAAGAGCTCATGTTGAGCTATATGCAAAAAATCGACACCTTGCTACAGAATCAATAGGCGACTATTCGAAACCTTGAGAATCAGATTAGTTAGATTTCTCAACAATTGAGTAACAGACCATTAAGGTCTTTACCTAGTAATACTGAAGAGAATCTTAGAGGAGTCAATGCTATTATGTTGAAGAGAGGAAAAGCATTAGAAACAGTTGATAGACGTGTTGAAGAAAAGGTGGAGATTCCAAAGGTAGAAAAAGGGAAGGAGGTGGAAGAGGAACCAACGTAGAAGTCACCAAAAGTGAAACTGTATGTCCTTTTAGTCTCCTTTCCAAGAAGATTGAAGTAACAACAGTTAGACGTTCAATTTGCCAAATTCCTAGATATCTTCAAGAAGCTACAAATTAACATCACTTTTGTAGAAGCACTACAACAGATGCCTTCCTATGCCAAATTCATGAAGGATTTGCTCACCAAGAAGAAAAAGATTGATGGGAATGGATTGGTAATGCTTATAGGGGAGTGCTCCGTGATCCTTTAGAAAAATTTATTTACCTTGCCTAGAAAACAAAGAGATCAGGGGAGTTTTACTGTTCCTTGCACTATAGGAAATTTTCATTTTGATAAGGTTCTTATTAATTTAGGTGCAAGTATAAATTTAATGCCCTTGTCTATTTTTAGGAAGTTAGAACTTAGAGATTGCAAGGCGACTCATGTTACCTTGCAACTTGCTGATAGAAGTATCAAATACCTAAAGGGTATTGTTGAGAATGTCTTAGTAAAGGTAGACAAATTTATCTTCCCAGTCAACTTTATAGTCCTAGAGATGGAAGAAGACAAAGAGGTACCCATGATCCTAGGCAGACCGTTTCTCTCAACAGGTAAGGCATTAATAGATGTGGAATAGGGTAAGCTGACTTTAAGAGTTATGGACGATCAGGTAATGTTCAATGTTTATGAAGCCATAAAGCATTTTGATGATTACAAATCCTATTACACTATTGACATCTTTGATGAGATTACTTGTGAGTTTATAGAAGAGAAAGCAGGATTGGATACCATGGAATTAGTTCTTAGGAATCTGGATGATTGGAGTGATGACGATGAGCTTAAAGAAGAAGGTAGGGAACTGGTGTCAAAAATTAAAGCTCGATAATATGAAGAACTAGGCACCAGTGAGCAGAAGCCAGTTCCATCATAGACATAACCCCTGATGCTTGAACTTAAACATTTACCTAGTCATTTAAAATATGCTTATCTTGAAACAAATGATACTTTACCAATAATCATCTCGTCCTCTTTAATAGGTGACTAGGAGAAATAGCTTCTAGGAGTTCTGAGAGAGCATTAAGAAGCCATCGGGTAGACCACTGCCGATATAAAGGGGATCAGTCCCTTAATTTGCACTCATAAGATATTGCTTGAGGCTAAGTGTAAACCCACAATATAACCATAGAGATGACTTAACCCAACTCTTAAGGTGGTAGTGAAGAAAGAAGTACTCACATTGCTGGATGTAAGTATTATCTACCCTATCTCAGATAATAAGTGGGTTAGTCCCATTCAGGTAGTGCCCAAAAAAGGTGGTATGACTATGGTTAAAAATGAGGCAAATGAGTTAATCCCTACTCGCATTGTGATCGGGTAGAGAGTTTGCATAGATTACAGAAAATTGAATGATGCCACCTGTAAAGACTACTCTCCCCTTCCTTTCATAAATCAGATGCTAGAAAAACTTTCAGGGCATGATTATTACTGTTTTTTAGATGGATATTTTGATTACAATCAAATTCATACCGTACTTGAAGACCAAGAGAAAACCACTTTTACATGTCCTTATGGCACTTTTGCCTTTAGGAGAATGCCCTTTGGTCTCTATAATGCACCCGCGATGTTTCAACGATACATGATGTCTATATTTTTTGATATGTTAGAAGATTTTATTGAAATATTTATAGATGACTTTTCTGTTTTTGGGAAGTCATTTGATTCATGTCTAACTAATTTAGACTGTATACTTAAAAGATGCAAAGAGACTAATCTACTTTTGAACTAGCAAAAATGCCATTTTATGGTAAGAAAGGGAATAGTCTTAGGTCACAGGGTATTGAAAAAGGGGATTGAAGTTGATAGAGCCAAAGTAGAGATAATAGAGCAGTTGCCAGCACCTACTTCAATCAAAGGAGTCAAGAGCTTCCTAGGGCATGCTAGCTTCTATAGGAGATTTACTAGGGACTTCTCTAAAAATCTCTAAACCTCTTTGTAATTTACTTAAAAAATATTCTACCTTTGTTTTTTATGATAGTTGTTTACAACCATTCAATCTATTAAAGGAGAAGCTTACTTCGGCACCAGTGATCGTTCCACCAGACTGGGAGCTTCCTTTCGAGATAATGTATGATGCTAGTGACTATACTGTAAGAGTAGTACTTGTGCAAAGGAGAGCTAAGTTATTTCATTTTATATATTATGCAAGCAGAACTTTGAATGAGGTGCAAAGAAACTATGCCACGACAGAGAAAGAACTTTCAGTGCTTATATTCACTTGTGACAAGTTTAGGCCTTATCTCATAAGTTCTAAGATTATAGTATACACAGACCATGCTGCTTTAGAATATTTGTTTGCTGAAGCTGATGTTAAACCAAGGTTAATTTGATGGATTTTATCACTGCAAGAATTTGACCTTGAAATTAGAGATAAAAAGGGAATTGAAAATGTAATTGCTGATCATTTATCTCGATTACAATTGAAGTGTTTAGAGCCACCCATTAATGAAAAGTTCCCTGATGAACAATTGTACGCAGTAGAGGTCCGAGAATTACCTTGGTATGCTAATATAGTTAATTACTTGGTTAGTAAAATCATACCATATGGTTTCTCATTTCAAAAGAAAAAGAAGTTTTTACATGACATAAAATTTTATTTTTGAGATGAACCGTATCTTTTTAAAAGCTGTGTTGACCAAGTAATTAGACGTTGTGTGCCTAAAACAAAACAATTTAGCATAATTCAACACAATCATTCTAAAGAAGTAGGAGGCTACTTTAATGTGGAAAGAACTGCAACTAAAATTTTGTCTTGTTGATTTTATTGGCCTAGTTTGTTTAGTGATTGCAGGACTTATGTTATGTCTTGTACTTAATACCAAAGGACTGAAAATATTTTTAGGAGACATGAATTACCATAAAAAAGTATTCTGGTAATTGAGATTTTTGATGTATGAGGAATAGACTTCATGGACCCTTTCCCTTTATCTTTTTCAAATAAATATATACTTCTAGCAATAGATTATGTTTCAAAATGGGTAGAAGTAGTAGCTCTACAAACTAACAATGCTAGAGTAGTAATAAAATTTTTGAAAAAAAAAACATTTTCTCCAAGTTTGGGGTACCTAGGGCTATTATAAGTGATGGGGGGTTGCATTTTTGTAATAGGCAATTTCAAAAACTATTAACAAAATATAGAGTCACTCATAAACTTGCCACCGCGTATCATCCACAAACTTGTGGACAGGTTGAGGTATCCAATAGAGAGATAAAGTGTATCCTAGAAAAGACTAGCAATGCATCTAGGAAAGACTGGTCTCTAAAACTTGATGATACATTGTGGTTTTATACGATAGCTTTTAAAACCTTATAAGAATGTCCCCATACAAAATTGTTTATGGTAAATTATATCACCTACCTATAGAGCTCAAGCACAAGGCCTATTGGGCCATAAAATACCTTAATTTTGATTTACAAGCTGTAGGTGAAAAGTGATTGCTCTAATTGAAACAGTTGGATGAGATTAGAGAAGAAGCTTATGAAAACGCTAGGATCTACAAAGAGAAAGCCAACCGATGGCATGATAAGAACATTTAACAGAGGGAGTTCATGCCTAGTCAGAAAGTGTTATTATACAACTCTCGACTGAAATTGTTTTTAGGTAAGTTAATATCTAGATGGTCTGGACCATTTGAAATAGCTAATGTTTTTCCTTATGGTATAATTGAGTTGAAGGCAGGAGATAATCGCACTTTTAAGGTAAATGGTCATTTCCTCGAACCTTATTTTGAAGGGAAAAGCATGGACAGTGACACAACTATAGTAGTGAGTGAGGACCTACAGTAAGATCGGAAAAGTCAAGCTAGTGACTATAAACTAAGGGCTTCATGGGAAGCAACCCATGTCTAACCAAACCAATTTTTATTATTCTTTTTATTCATTATTAGTCAATTTTATTTAAATTTTTTTTTAAATTTTAGGTTGGCCATTGGCATGAAGGCTGCCAGCCTAAAGAAAAAAAAAATTGAAGAAAAGAGAAAAGTGTGAAATTTGAATTCAAGGCCGACACTTAAGGCGGCCAGCTTATCTATCGACCTAAGCATATATGCCGGCAATGTATGCCGTCAGCATACAGAGATAAGTGCTGACGTATAGTTCTTTTACAAGCACGACTATTAGTTTTCTCTATCTCCTCACTCATTTTTTTTCTCCCGAATTCTCTCTCTAGTTTTTCTCTCTCTCTCTAGATTTCTCAAAAACTCTCCCTCTCCTACACATCTACAACCTGATATACTCACTCCCTTTTCTTATTCTATATACATTTACATTTTTCCTTATAGATCTGTGCTTTCTACATTCACCATGTCACCCAAGAAGATGTAACTGGGAAAAAAAAAAAAAACAGAAGATAATAGTCACTTCGTCTTCCAGAAGTTCAGGTAGCGATCTACTCTCATATTAGGAGTATGCTAAGGAGTAAAGGAAGAAGCTATAATGGATGACATTCATGAATTGGCAACATCTAGATTAGATGATTTTGCAAGAATATGGAATGGACGAGAGAATCCAGTAGATGATTCTTGATAAAACATGGTTTTAGTTATTTAAGGTAAAAGAACCCACATATAAAAATTTAGGCGTTGATTTTTTATCCACTTTGCAGCTGGAGAGAAGTGGCCGTATGTCCACTTTTACATTTCAGGTTTATGAAGAAATTCATACCATTGAATTGAGTCAAATTGGCTATTTTCTAGGGTTATATGAGGAGGAGGAAGTCAATTTACCTAATTGTTGGCCTAGTGATATGTTTATTGAGAGATTTTGGTTCCAATTGATTCATTCCAGGCGGGACGATTTTGTACCTTTAAAGTCGCTCACCACAATTTTCTCAATAGTAGAGCATAAGTTACTTCACCATATCCTTACTCATACTTTCAACTGTAAGAAGACCAACCATAGTAAGGTAACTAGTTTCGACATGTTTTATCTATACAACATGATTTCTGGATATCAGATAGATTTAGGAGTAGAGATAGCAAATTTTATCTATAAGCAGATTGATGATACTAGGATACAGGTTATCTTTTATAGTGGGTATATTATTGCATTATTGAAGGGTATGAGGCTTTTTAATGAGCCGAAGGGAGACGACGGTATGCCTTGTAAACTTATTTCTACTGCACCATTTAGACGTTAGGGATTGGTCAAGATAGATAATAGGCCCCATCTTGTTGATGAGAAGGATATTCTTGAAAATCCTCTTACTGTTGCTAGAGCATCTGCTTCATCTCATCCTATTGCTGCTAAAGTATCTACTTCATCTCATCCTCTAGATAGCAGTTATGAACAATTGAGTACTGAAATTAGAGAAGTCCAGAATAAGATTAAGAAAGAAAGGAAGAAGAATAAAAAGTTTCGAACTACTATATTCAATATGTTAAAGTCGCTATCTCATGTTTTTAGCTAGCAGCTATAGAGTAGTTCCAATATTAGACTTCCAGTGTAAAGAGTAACAGTACCAATAGAGACAGTTAGATATTTGCATACTTTTCTTATTTTTTTTGTTATTTTATTTTTGTTTTTTATTTTATTTTATTTTCTTTTTCTTTTATTTAGCTACTCAATTATTTTTATTTAGTACCCATTTGTTTGGGTAACTTTGGATCATTAGCTCTACTATGTACTTTTCAGTATACTTTTATGCTATCTTTGCTATTTCTTGTTTCTTTGCATTTAATGAGACAGGTCAGATTTTAATTCTATAATAGCAATAATCTTATGCTTAGAATTTTCATAGTTGTTGAAAGTTGAATCCAAGGGAGTATAAGTTTTTCATTTTTTTTTTATGTGAATTTTTATTTCCTCTTGCATATTGAATAGAAGACGGTGTGGATACTGTCTATTCTAAAGTCAGAGGAAGAAATTATAGGAAATGAAAATATCAATTTTGATACCGGTTTTTGTTTATAAATAGTTATACTTTCTTATCAACTTGAACTTTACTTGTTCTTAAATTGGTTGTTTTGAATCTGGAGATTATACAAAGAAATTGTTGATAGCATCTGATTGTGATTTGAATAATTGATTCACTAGTGCCCTACTCACCAATGTTGAGATTTTTGTACTCAGTTAAAATTAATTAGATAATTCTTTAGGAACCTAATTTATTTAGTTTTTAGCCTTAGAATTTGAAATTTAAAAGTCGGTTGAGTCCTTAAGTGAAAAGTAAACGGGTTTACTTCTATGCAAGGTTAATTAGTATAAATTCTTTTTAGTTGTTCTAACGGTACTTTAACACTTAGTGAAAGAGGTAAGTGAAGCTTTGAACTTAGTGATTTCTATAAAAAAAGTCTAAAAAATTATAGTGAGCATTCAAAAAAAAAAAAAGAAAAAAAAATTTAGGAAATGAGAGCCTTTACTCTAATAACTCAAGAAATTGAGTTAAGAGTATCTTAACTTGAATTTTAAAGTGAGGAAGAGTTCATAGGGTCCATTTAAAACCTAGTCACTTGGGTGATGGGCTTGAGATGTGCCAACTCAATGCACTCATTATAACGAAAAGGGTGAAAAGGCAAGTTCAGTATCTAAACTAAAAAAAAAAAAAAAAAGAGAAGAAAGGGAATGGAAAATAGAAATTTGAATGCAAATTAAGGCTTATAATAAAAAGAAAGGAAATCTAGGGATAGAGCATATACTATATACTTTCACTACTTTGTTAATTTATTTGTCAAAATAAATAGATGGATAATATGCTTGTTAACAGTAGTAAAGTTTGAATGGGTATTTTTCCTTTTAGAATCGAGTATCTATTTTTGAAATGGAAATCTTAGGTTAAACGCTTGAATTAAAATTTGTTTTCTTTAGAATAGCTGATTAATTTTAATTGTAGTACTCTAATCACATATTTCGAATTGGTTAAAGCTGTGGGCATTATAAATTAGTAAGTTTGAAAATGTGAAATATCAGATGTCTTGGATTAGCAATTAGGAACTTTGTATTTTCAATGATAGATTTCTTTAATTTTGTTTATTTTGCTTGAGAACAAACAAAAGTTCAAGTATGAGGGAGTTGATAAAGGCATATTTTCATGTTTTAAAGTGCAAATTAAAATAGAATTATTATAGATTTAATAGAAATCATTAAGAATTGGTACTTAATTATGTTCATTTGGACATTTCAGGAATTAGAGAATTCAAGAGTGGAATTACGGATGATTTAGAGGAATTTTATGCAATTTGGAATTAAAGGCCATCGGCCTAACAACCAGCTTACAGCTTACAACTTGCATCGGCAACCCTGGATGACTATGCTGGTAGCCCTGGATGACTACGCCGCTAGCCTTGTACTTACACTATTGGCCTTCATAGCCGATCTTCATGAAAAAAGAAACTTCATGCAAGCCAATCTTAATTTTTCATATAAAGAGCTTATGTTTCATGGTTGGAGGGGATTGGTAGATGCTTTTCCTTAGATATCGAGAGTCGTAAAATAGTTTTAAATAGTTTCTGAAGAATTATTTTGGAGAAGTGCTTTAATCATTGAGAGGATTTTGCTTTTGCTGTAGAGACTAAGATTGAAGTTGCAATTTTGGAGAAGTGCTTTATTTCTTTCCAATACAGAATTGGTGACATCTATTTCAATTATTCTTATGCAATTCTGTGAATTATTTATGCTTTCAATTATAAATTTCCTTACAATTTCAATCAATATTTATGTTTTTGTTTTCAAATCCATGGCTAACTAAAATTATTTGTGAGAATTGAAGAAACCCTAGATAGTAAGGATGATGATTGTGTTCATGTTATAAGATTAAGAGATATATGGATGATTCATGATTGCAATTTCTATGATTTTAATTATAATTATTCAATTGATTATAATTGTTAGAAACCCTAATGATATGGAAGTTAATTAGGGTTTGTTAGAAATTCTTAGTTGATTTGATTAATCAATGTCGAAGCAAAGTTAATTGAATTAATTAGAAATTATTTAAAGATTAATGCGATGTTCGACGATTGATTATTCATTAAGACATTAGGGATAATTGATTTAGGACATTAGACAATTATAATATTAAGAGATATATGATCATATTTAGAGTCCACTGTTAATTGGAAGATGCGGAAGCTAACTAATTAATTAGGGGTTTAAATCCTTAAATTTTAAGGTATAATAATTTCACTTAAATGACCATATAGCTATTAATCTATATAATATGATAACAATTTGATTTGCATAATCTAAGGTAGATTTTGTTTTCCCACAATTCTCAATTGATTACTTAATTTTAGATTTTTCATAGTTATTTTCTTTTCAATAGTTTTAGAGTAATTATTAAATTAATTATTTTAATTTTGATTGCTTCAATAATGATAAGAACTAGCATAGGATCAGTAATTTCTTAGTCCTTGAGAGTCTGACTACCTTACTTTCTTTATATTACTTGATTCCGACCCAATATATTTACTGGAGTATTTGCGATTTATTTTTCTATATATAGTTCAAGCAAATCACTACCCATCCCGTATCCACAGTGACTTAGACAAGATTGCCCTAATCTAACTAAGCAATTCAAAATTTCCTCGATCTTTTCAAGCATCTACAATGTACTTATCTCTTGTTGATGTTTTATTATAGATGCCAGTGTATGTAAAGTTTCTCAAGGATCTTTTCTCAAACAAGAGGAGCTTGGAGGATCCTTCAACCATGATACTTAATAAATAATGTTCCGCTCTACTTTAGAAAAAGTTGCTAAAGAAATTAACAGATCTAGGGAGTTTTACTCTTCTTTGTGTGCTTAGAAACTAGTTTGTCAAAAATGCTTTGGTAGATCTAGGAGCTAGTATTAATTTGATATCGTACAAATGATTCAAAAAGCTAGGATTAGGAGAACCTAAACCAATATGCATGTGCATTCAATTAGCTGATAGGTCAATTACATTCCCTAGAGGCATCATAAAGGACGTTTTGGTGTGAGTTGATAAGTTTATTTTTCCTATGGACTTTGTTACTCTTGACATAGATAAGGATCTCGAGGTTCCATTAATTTTAAGTAGACCCTTACGAGCTATTTCTAAGGTTATGATTGATGTTAGTGAGTGGAAGCTCATCTTAAGGGTCGAAGACGAAGAAATTGTTTTTCACAATTCAAATTCAATGCATAAGTCTCTTGACTTAAAGGGAACAAGCTATGATGTTGATTCCATTAATATTATTGAATGTTTGTAGGAAAGACTTGTTAAAGAACCGATGAATCATTGCTTGGAAAAGGGAGATAGAGAGATGGCGAAAACCCTTAATCAACCTGAAGTTGTAGCTTAGTTGAGAGCTAATAAGTCTAGTGTAGTGAAGAAGGGGTTTAAACCATTTTGCAAACCAAGGGATAGAAAGTTAGAGCATTCCAAAATAAAACCACCGATAGTAGAGCAAAAGCACTCAAAAGATCATTTAGAATACACCTTTGTAGTGGGGAGCTCAAAGCCACTGATGACTACTTTATCCAATCAAAAAGTAGACAAAAAGAAGAAACTCGAGCAATATGAGTTTGATGAGTGCTGTGATAAGAAGAAACTTAGTGTAACTTATGCAACTAGACAAGAGAATTTGCTAGACCAATGGAAATAGAGTAAGTCTATCCTTGTTTGGAGAGTTCAAAAACAAGGTAAGGGAGGAGATCCATCTTCACCAAGATGAAGGTAAGTAAGTCATGTATTTCATTGAGCTATCGATATTAAACATGACACTTTTGGGAAGCAACCTAAGTCACTTATTTATTTCCATTATTTTAGTACTTAACTTATGCATTTAGATAATTTTAGTTATTGTTTACATTAACATTTCCATATTTTAATTTAATTTTCATTTTGCTTTTATATTTAATTTATTGTACTTAGGATTAAGCATAATTTAAAAAAAAAAATTCTAGATGAGTGATACACGACCAAGAGACACGACCATATCTCTAGTTGTATTGTTCCTACGAGAGTTAACTTTTAATTCTTGACAAGAGTTTCACTATCGAGAGATACAATTGTGTCTCTCGAACGTGTCATTCCCAAGTGCCCTTATGTTGAAATTTTCAATGCAACCATAAGGGGTTATATGATTGCAAGACATGGTCATGTCTTAGGTCATGTTATCCATACTATTTAAGGTCGTGCCTAAACTTACTTTCCCACTTCCACACATGCACTTGTACGATACAACACATGGCCTACTCTCTTCCTTACACTCTCTCATGTACATACACTTGAAAATAAAAACACACACACTTCACTTTCCTCTATATTTACACACTAATGAGGATTATCACCACTCCACTTCACTTCAAGAGTAAGGTAAGTAGCTCAATCTCCACTTGTTTCATGCTTATTCCAATATTGTGTTGAATGTGTAAATTTGAAAATCTCATTTAGCTTCCAAGGCACTACCCTTGAAACCCTGTAAGGGATGTTATCCCCTTGACCCCTATGTGCTAACTGGCTAGTGGGACTGTCATGCTTATCAATAGTAGCACAACAAACACATGCTTCGATTTTCATCCGAATTAATGACAAGGAAATTGTTTCTTGAGGGTGATTCTTGCTTGTGATTTAGAGCTTTCACTTTATTTTTACTTCTTAGTGATATTTAAGTATATACATGCATGATCTTGTGGGTTTAAGTAGTTGATCATCATTGACATGATAATGTCATTTCAAATTGGCACTAATCTTTGGGTTTGAAAGACATGGGTTGTGACATAGGTTGTGACACAATTGTATCACTTACAATACATTACTATAAGTGTGTGATTCTTGCATGTTTGAGTTGAAATATTGAATTTTATTCATTTATATGTCTTTTTCTTCATTCTAACACTTAGGACTTTAGTATTTAATCAACATACAAGTGCTATTGATTCATGTCATTGAGGAATTAGGAGTTTAAGCATGCTTGGAATCTCTTTTGTAACAATAGTTGTGAGGATTGCATGAAGGATTTCTCAAGAACATAATTACATTTTACATGCATACTAAGTGTTTGATAAAAGTCCTAATGAATTATAGTATCATTTCTTCGATACTTGATTATGGTTTTGGTATAGTTCTTTATTCTAAGCGTAGGGAGACTTTTGGTCAACAAATAGTGACTTGAATTTTCTTTTCTTTTGAATAGGAACATGGCATTACAAAATAAGCTTCAAGTTTAGAAGAAGAAGTGGATGAGGAAGAAGAAAAAGATGAAGAAAGGAAGGGTGATGAGGATTTTGAGGGGAATGAGGAGGACTTTATGGATGATAATTAGAAGGATAGTGTTATTTCTCTTTTGTTTTCATTTGCCTGGGTTGTACTTAATTTCAAAAGACTTGGTTTCCTTTCTAGACTCCCTTATTGCTTTTTCTTTAGGATTTGCTTTTGTTTTTATTTTATTTTCTTTTCTCTTTCATGTTTTTCTTTTCTATTTTACTGGATGGATAGTGATGGTTTTCTTAAAAGTTCTAGAACTGAAAATGGAAGCTTTGATCTGGAGATGCTATTTTCTGATATTGTAAAGTTTGGAATTTGCTGCTTCATAACTTGTGGCTTTTGTGCATTGGAGGATCTTAATTTTTCAAGGGAATATTAGTTCTTTTCCCTGCGTTTCTATTCCCTTACACAATATGTTTTCCTTAATACATATTTCATGTGTAACTTAACTCGTACATTAGGGACAATGTACAGTTTTAAGTGTAGGAAAGGGGATATAGAAATTTTTGCTACTTAAGTGATGTGCCTAGGAACTCAATTATCACTAGGACTTATCATAGCAGATTCAAATCAATAGGTCCTTCAAAATATCGAAGAAAGTAGAGTGAGTAAGTCTATAAACTAATTAGAGTAATTGACATGAAGCTACTTAGAAGATATGACACACCAAGGAACATAACACAACTTAACACTTCACTTGATATGACGTACAAGTAAATGTCAAGGTCCATTCGCTACTAATCCTGAGCTACTCAACAAGATTAGATAAAACTATATGAAAATAGACTTGGAGAGGGTTGTCTTGTAAGAACAGTATATTCAATGTTTATCGGTAAAGTAAGATGTTTTAGCTTATAAGGAGAATGGACATTTTATAGTAAGTTCCTAGGGTAACATTACAAATAAAAAAATTATAAGAAGGTATATACAAAAAGAGGATTCTTTGTACATACGAAAAGGGGTAAAAAGGATAAAAGAAAAAAAAGGAAAAAAAAAATAGTACAATGTCAAATGAAGAGGCTAGGTGGCAATGTGACACTAGATCCATACAAAGGTTCTCTAAGCATAGCAAGCAAGAGGAATTAAGGTGTTGTAGCGACAAAGAAGCTGAGATGTGAAAGGATGCCATAAAAGTTGGAAGGAGGCTAGAAAAGAAGTCCTTAGCCAGGAGTTAGCTACATTTACTCGGTAGTTGAAAGTTCAATTACTTGACATAGAGCGCTCGGCCAGAGGACAATTAGCATTGGCACCTGATATCGAACAAAGCATAGTATAATCGCCCGAAGCTCTTAGGGAATTTAGTCATCTTCCTTTAGCATATTGTTTCTTGTCATTGGTAAGTTAATGAGAAAGAATCCTTCAGGTGAGAGATTGGAGGCCTCTTAGGCATACGCGAGTGATTGGGCCTATTATCAGTAACCTATTAGCTCCTTGAGGTTATTAGAGATTTTCCCTCAAATCATGATCTTCGTCAGCATCTGGCACATCAGGAGTTAGATAGGCCATGTTGAATGTGGTATACATATTGAAACCTTTGGGTATATCAACCTCATAGGCGTTATCATTAATGCGTCGAAGGATCTTATAAGGTCTATTTGTTTTGAGAGATAGTTTGTTCATCCTCTTGCTAGGGAAGCATTCTTTGGTAAGATGGATCTAGAGAAGGTCTTCAAGGGTATAAACGACTCCACTCCTCCCTTAGCTTCTTGTTTCCTTCTATTGGGCTACAGTTTTGGCTAATTGTTCTACAATCTTTTGATGTAACCTCTAGAATTCCTTGGCACACTATAGGCCAGATTGACTCTCCCTTTGTTTAGTTAGATTGTTAATTAAAACCAAGGGTAAGTTCGGGTTAAGCCCATAGATGGCCTCAAATAGTGATGTTCTAATCGAGTTGTGAGTCAAGCGGTTTAGGAAAATTCAATGATGGGCAGGCATAAATCATAGTCATGTAAATTCTTTCCAACAGCTATATGTAGGAAGCTACCAACTATTCTATTCACAACATCAATTTAGCTGTCTGTTTGGGGGTGATAAGAAGTACTGAATAGGAGCTTAATGCCGTGCTTTCTTTATAAGGTCTTCCAAAAGAAGCTCATGAACTTTGACTCACGATCGAATACAATACTCCTTAGCACTCCATATAGTTGCACGATTTCTTGTAAAAAAATGTTAGCGACGAATAAAGCATCATTAGTTATGTGGTAGGGAATGAAGTAGCCCATCTTACTAAATTGATCAACTACCACTATGATTGAGTCATGTCTTCTCAATGTTTGGGAAAGGTTGAGCATGAAATCCATGCTTAGATCGGTTTACGGTCGCTTTAGGATAGGTAGGGGTATTTATTCTCTATAGGGTTCTTTTCTCTGTTTTGCATATTTATATACCTTGCACCTCTTAAGTGATTGATACACATCCTTCATCATCCCAGGCTAGTAAAAATGCTCCTTCAATATCTCAATCATCCTCCTTTCCCTAAAATAGTGAGCCAAACCCTCGGCATGAGCTTCTCCAAAGAGTAGCTCCCTTATCGAGTCACTCGGCACACAAACCTACTTGCCCTTCATTGACAACCCCTGACACAAGTAGAACCCTTCCATAGCTCTTCCAACACTACACTTGGCCACCGAGGGTCCAAAATGTGGATCATGCTCATACTAATTGAGTAAAGTGCCAAATCCAAATACCTTAACTTATAACGTTGTGATGAGGGCATGACAGTGACAAAGAGCATCAGCTACTGTGTTGGTGCTCCCTTTCTTATATCTGATGACATAGCAAAAGGTCTCCAAGAACTCAATCCATTTGGTGTGATGCTAAGAAAGCTTCTGTTACCTATGAAGATGCTTAAGAGACTCATGATCCGAGTAGATGATGAACTCTCTCGACAACAGATAATGTTACCAATTCAAGAGTATTCGAACAAGGGTATTGAACACCTTATCATAGGCTGAGTAAATTAAGGTAGCACCTCGGAGTTTTTCATTGAAATAGGCAATGGGGTGGCACTCTTGGATAAGGACAGCACCAATGATGACACCCGACTCATCACATTTAACCTAAAAAACATTCTCAAAATTTGGCAGGGCGAGTACGAGAGCAAACTTCAACTTAGACTTCACATCTTTAAAACTCTTTTAAGCTTTCTTCAACCACCTAAACTTAGTGTTCTTCCTAGCCAATTCGGTTAATGGTGCAGTTATGGAACTAAAGTTCCAAATGAATTTTTAATAAAATGAAGCGAGAGCATGGAAGCTCCTAACTTCAACAACACTAGTCGATATAGGCTACTTAAGAATAGCTCTCACTTTCTTGTCATTAACTCGAACTCCTTTCCCTAAAACAACATATCTGAGGAATACAACCTCACTTTGACAAAACATACATTTCTTCAGGTTGCCGAATGATCTCTCGGCATGGAAGATGTTGAACATTGTTTTCAAATGTTTGGCATAGATGATGAGGTCGACACTATAGACCATAATACATTTGCCAATCAATGTTCTAAGCACATGATTCATTAGCCACATGAATGTACTATTCGTCAGACCAAACGGTATCACCATACATTCGAATAGACCATCCCGTCTCTTAAAGGCTATCTTCCATTCATCTCCTAGTCTCATTCGTATTTGGTGGTAGTTACTCTTTAAATCTATCTTTGAAAAGATGCGTGCACCATGTAACTCATCGAGCATATTAGCCAACCGTAGGATTGAATATCAGTACTTAATAGTAATTTTGTTGATGGTACGGCTATCAATGCACATGCTCCATGACCCATCTTTCTTTGGTACTAATATGGTAGGGACAACACATAGGCTCATGCTCTCTCAGACATAACCACGATTCACCAATTCATCGACTTGCTTCTTCAGCTTACTTGCTTGCTCAAGGTTGAGCCTATAAGCGGGTCGACTCAGTAGGGTTGTTCTAGGCTAAAGATCAATGCAATGTTTAATGCCTCTTAAAGGTGGTAAACCTTTCAGCGTCTTGATAAGAAATAGATCAGCATACTCTTCTACGAGAGCTTTCACTTCTGTTAGGCAGTTCTCGGCATTTCTCACTTCTAAGAATCTCTTAAATAAAAGAAGCACATAGCCCTTAGCCTTGACTTCTTATGCAAACTGAAGGACTTTCGCTGTAGAGACCTAGCAACCTTTTCTTTGGTTTCTTGGGCTTCTAGGGCTTCTTTAGGACTCATAGGTATCAATATAATTTTCTTCCCAACCTTTCGGAACATGTAGGTGTTCCTATACCCATTATGTAATACTCTCAAGTCAAACAACTATGATCAGCTAAGTAATATGTGAGAAGCGCAAATGGGAAGGACATCATACAACACCTAGTCTCTATACCTATCACTAATGGTAATCAGTACCCTAACTTGTTTGGCAACGTATAACCCTGCTTTCTTGTTCAACCAGTGAATCTTATACGACTTAGGGTGTGGAAGGGTTAGCAAATTCATGGCCATGACAACCCTTTGAGCTATGACATTGGTACAGCTCCCTCCATTAATGATCAAGGAGCATAGCTTGCCATTCATTTGGCAATTCGTGTGGAAGAGGTTCTCCCTATTCATTCTTGTTAGCTACAAAAGCACTAAGAGACCATCGAACGACAAAGCCGTACTCAACACTGCCCTCAGGTGGTGTCTCGGCGTCGGGGTCTTCCTAAAATTCTTCTAGCTTCTAATCAACTCCCATTTCTTCCTCTCCTTTGCTTGTACTCTCTACTTTAAACTAGGGCTTGTCTCCCTTTATAGTCATGACTTGGTGGTTAGGATGTTGACTAACTACGTATCCATAACCAAGGCATTTAAAGCATTTGATTTCTTAGGTCTTTTTTCCAAAGCTCTGACCTTGGTCTCCTCAAACCTCAAGTTCCTCGGCCTTATTCTTACCTTGGCCTTCTTCTAGTCAACTTGGCATTTACCTTCGACGTTCTACCTCGGAACTATTTAATGGTCGGTCATTCCTTGGTTGGCTTAGCATGATACTTCTATTTGGCAGCATTGATTGGCTACTTAGCATCCGACTAACCTGGTTCCACCTTTGCCTTTCAACTCCTTGTGCCATTTGGATGGTTTCATCCAAAGTTGTGAAGTTTTGTAGCTCTACAATGTTACCAATCTCAGACCATAGTCTAGAGATGAACCATACTATAGTTCACATCTTAGGTTTGTCAACATCACACTAAATCATAAGTAATTGAAACTTTCGGACATAGTCGTTCATTGATCTGCTACCTTGCCTCAAGCCTTGGAGATGTCGGAAAGTGTCTTATTTATAATGTTCAGGAACAAACGTACTTCTTAAAACTCTCTTCATCTCATTCCATGCTTAAATTTCTCGTCGGGCCCTCGAGCGAACATTCTGCAGCTTTTTCCACCACATTGCCACATATTTATAAAATTCCAATACGACCACTCAAATACGAATAGCATCTTCATAATCGTAAAAGTTGAATATCATTTCAATCTTCTCTTCCAAATCTAAGTAGTCATCAGCACTACTAGATTCGTTGAAGCTCGAAATCTATACCTTAAGGTGTTCGGTACCTCTCGACATTCTAATCTCATGCTCATCAATCCTAATGTACTGTTCCTCTTCTTCTTCATACTCTTCCACTTCATCTAACTCTAACCTTCTTCTTGCCATTCTATCGGTATGATGTGGTGGTGCTTGGTTTACAATAAAGGCTTCTAGTGCTCATTCATTCATCTACCTTCTAGGCCTCTTTCTCATTTCTCAACCCTATTCAATTACTCTCTCTCTTAGGTCAGTCTTTAAGACTTTCTGTATAAAAATAGTTAAATTAGCCACAATAGTAGTAAAGTCTTATATCTGTTCATCAATAGTACGTGGTGTTTGTTGGGTAACTCAACCATGTCCATGAGCATCACTTTCGGCATCGTTAATCTCTCCTTGAACACTAGGATTCAACGTTCTCTCAAGATTTTAGAAAAGTACTCTCCATACAATAAATCCTTACATACACATAAATAACACACAGCTCTTGGTCTCAACCTGAAGCGCTCTAATACTAGGATTATATGATGTGCTTAGGAGTTCAGTTATCACTAGGGCTTACAATAGCAAATTCAAATCAATAGGTCCTTTAAAATATCGAAGAGTAAGATGATTTTAGCATACAAGGAGAAGGGACTATTTGTAGTTAGCCCCTAGGGTAACATTACAAATAAAGAAATTATAAGGAGGTATATAAAAAAAGAGGATTCCTTGTACATATGAAAATGGGTAAAAAGGACAAAAGATAAAAAGGCAAAAAATAGTACAATGTCAGATGAGGGGGATAGATGACAGTGGGACACTAGATTCGTACAAAGGTTCTCTAAGTACATTAGGTGAGACATGAAAGGATGCCATGAGAGTTGGAAGGCAGTCAGAAGAGAAGTGCCTGACCTAGAGCTAGCTACATTTACTCGGTAGGAGACTTTCAAGAGTTGAAAGTCCAATCACTCTACATAGAGCTCTAAGCCAGAGGACTATCAGCATTGTCACCCGATATTGAATAAAGCATAATATAACCACTTGAAGCTCTCAGGGAATTCAGTTATCTTCCTTCAACATGCTGTTTCTCATCATTAGTAGGTTAACGAGAAAGAATCCTTTGGGCGAAGGACTGGAGGCCTCTTAAGCATACGTAAGTGATTAGCTTAGTAGTTAGTAACCTATAATTAAGAGACCAATTTTTCACATTTGACCCAATTTTATTATTTTCTTGACTTGTAATTATTTGGAAATTGATAGCTTCCACTAAATTGAATGTAATTTGAATACTTGATCTATGATGGATGAGTTATACGATACCATAGTTAATAGGTGAAATCTATGTGAAGTAAAGTTACGGATTATTTAGCTTAAGATTTTAAAGACTTAGGATTAAAGCAACATTACTAGTTAGGAGTTAGTCATAATTATTTTCAAAGCTTGCTTTGATGTATACATTCTTCTTAAATGACTTTAGAGTCTTATAATCCTTAGTAAACAAATAGATGAAATTTGTCTTTTGAGAAACCCCTAAAAACTTAAGATTGTTAGAGGTGGATAGTAATATTAATTGCATGAATAATCAATAACAAAAAGGCAAAATTACTAAAAATTCGCCTTGGTCCTTCGGAAGAGCAAAGTTAAATTACACTGTCAATGCTAAAGTAAACTTAAAGAATAAATTAGCGTGGATTGGCCTTAGTCCATCAGAATAGCAAAGTTCTTTCCTGCAACTAATATAAGGGCTAAGTTGGTATGAATTAGTCTTGGTCTGTTAGAAGAGAGAGATCCCTTCTCTTTGCCAATACAATTATCCTTAAATAATGTGATTAATTCGGTAAATGTGATACCTTCCCAACGAAAGAAAGATCTAAGGGGATGATCAAAGGATGAGTAGATATAATATGTGTTTACTCTAAATTATGGTACTTAGCAAGATTGAAGAGGATTTAGTTAAGTAGGTTAACAATTTTTATGACTTTTTCCTAATTAGTGAGATATTAAATCTGATCTTGAGTATGAGAACCCTTGATTAAATTATTTGAGTAAACTTTAATTTATATAGATTAACTAGTGAAATCTGGTACTTCATGTCCCTTGGATATTGAGTATAAGGAGTTGAGGAAGTTGTTCAAAGAAAGTCGATTAGAGTTGCAACTTGAATCTTTTTTCGGGTTAAGTGTAAATTTTGGCCGATTTCTTAGCTAGTGATAGTTTTTCACTTAAGAATTCTTTTCTTGATTTTTCTTTGATTTATTTGATTAAGGATAAGCAAATTCTTAAGTATAGAGAAGTTTGATAAGCTCTAAATTGGTTATATTTTACATGGTGATGTTTCATGATTTTCCCTTGAATTTTGAGTTTATTTTTAAATAATGATAATTAAGCAAAATGAGCAAGTTATGAAAGTTGATGATCGACACAACCGAATGACATGATTGTATCATTTCCAAGTGAATTTAGAGTCAATTTTCAAGTATCATAGCCAGTGACATGACCAAATGACATGACCATGTCCTTAGTCCTATCATCCCCAATTTTGAAAAGAAAAAAGAAAAAGAGAGAAGATGTGAATGGTAGTGAGTTACATGATTAGGGGACATGGTCGTATGCTGTTTGTATGGACTTTATCTTACTGTTTCCTATATAAAGCCATAAAGCCTCTTTAGGATTCTTTAGAGAGGACTTTTGGGCATGACTTTTGAGAATTTTCCAAGCCAAGAAAATTCAAGAGAGTGAGAAAAAGAGAAGACTTCAAGATTCAATTTTTTGTAGATTTCACGATTTCTACTTCTAATTCCTTTTATACTTTGATTTTATATTCTTATTTTACTATGTATAGAGAGTAGATCTTTAGTATCTAGGTTTTGTAGAACTTATATCTACTCATATGATATGATTATTATTTGATTAATTTAATTTTTTAGTCTTTTCTTGGTTTAACTATGTATGCTTCATGATTTAAGTTATTATTTCCACGAGTAGTAATCTAAATTTTGATATCATAGAAGAGAATCAAGAGATTTTTTTATAAGATTAGATTTAAGCATAGTTGATGAGGGTTGTAAGATTAGAGATAATTTGCAAGATCCTTCCAAAATTTTAAATTGAAGCAGAGAGAATTTATTGTGTAATAATGCAATCTTTAGTCATGCTATTGAAAAAAGATTCCAATAAGTGATTTTAGGGTTAAGGTTAATTGGCTTAAGAAAGTGATTAACTTTAGTAGAGAATTATCCCGATTAAGAAAGATTAAAGGATGAATTAGATTATCTTTAGGGGAAATCACATATTAGATCTAGAGGAAGTAAAGATCTAGATATGGTTTGCAAATCTTGAAATAGTTTATACTTTTATTACTTTCTTGCTAAGTTCTTGAATGGTTCTTGACTAATTATTAATTTAGTAATTGTTGCAATTAATTTAAATATTTTAAATTCCCAAACTCGAATTTGTAGGTTAAATAATAAAGATCTAGTGAGTATTAGTAGTTAAGGTCCTTGTGGGATCGATACTTGAACTTAATTCACTTACTACAAATTTGATAGGTACATGCTTAACATCAGAGAATGTGAAGTTATACATTGGGATGAAATGAAAAGAGTCATGAGAAAAAGATTTGTTCTAAGTTATTATGTGTAGGACACATTCAAAAGGTTATAGGAGTTGAGGAAAGGAGGATCAAATGTTGACACCTATGTAAAGGAGTTCCAGATGTTATGATACATTGCAAAGTTATCGAGCTTGAAAACTGAACTATGTCTCCAATTCATTACTAGGTTAAAGTATGAAATTGGAGATATTCTAGAGACTATGGATATTAGTTCACTTAATGAAGTTATCTGAGCTACCTAAAGAATCAAGAGGCTCTAAGTAGGAAGATTACGAGCTCTTATTAGCCAACCTACTACTAGTTGACTTGTTCTAAGCAGACCTAAGTGATCAGAACTTAGTAAAGTTGCTGAAGTCCAACCTACTCAAACTACTTGAGAAGAGGAAAAGGAGATCTTGAGGAAGTTTGAGAAAAGCCAGAGCTCAGGAAGAATGATGAATGATATTAAGTGCTTTAAGTGTTAAGGGTTTGGACACACGGTTGCTTAGTATTTGAATAGAAGAACCATGATGATCCAAAGAGAAACGCCGACCAAAGCAATCTGTTTGATGAGGAAGAGATTATCTGTGGTGAGAAGGGTAATTTTATGCCTGCAACCATGACACTGAAGCAAGTGATGAATGTGAGCCCAGCACCAGAAGATGAAATGAGAGAGAATTTGTTCTACATTAGTTGTAAGGTGAATAGGACATTATGTACATTGATTATTGATAGTAGCAGCTGCACTACTGCAACATTAGCTTTCATGGTCTAGCAATTGAAGTTGCTGACTAAGCCTTACCCTAAGCCTTATCAATTACACTGACTTAGTGACAAAGGAACGTTATAAGTAAATAAACAAGTGACTATGCCAATCGATATTGGAAACTATTGAGATAAAGTGCTCTATGATATGTTACCTACGAATGTATCCTATGTTCTTCTTAGATGACTATGGATGTTTGACCGAAATATGATATATGATGGAAGAAAGAACATATGTTCCTTAGAGTACAAAGGTAGGAAGGTAAAGCTAAGTCCTATGACTACCAAACAAGTTGAAAACATACAAACTCAACTAAGCTGAATTCTTAAGAAAGAGACTTCGTTAATGACGCGATCTAAGCTAAAGAAGGAAATGAAGCTATAAGAGCCGACCTATCTACTGATCAGAAGATTGCTTAAGATGAGAGAATTAGATGAACTGTTACCTATCAAGGTAAAGTCCCTACTAGATGAGTCTGTTGACTTGTTCCCAAGTGAATGCCAAAAGGTCTACTTCCCATCTAAGGCATTGAACATGCGATAGACTTGCAGCTAAGATTTGCTCTACCAAATAAGCCTGCATACAGGTGAAATCCTAAATAAGTTGCCAAGCTATAGAGGTAGGTAAATGAGTTGATTAAGAGAGGGTATGTACGAAAGCCCTTTAGCTTATGTGCCATACTAGCTTTGTTGGTGCTAAAGAAGGATGAGATATGGAGGATGTATGTGGATAGTTAAGCAATTAATCACATTACCATTCAGTATAGGTACCCTATACCAAGGCTTGATGACATGCTTGATGAGTTGAATGGAGAAAAAAAATTCTCTAAGATTAACCTCAAATCTGGATACCATCAAATCGAAATGTAGGAGGGAAATGAATGGAAAATTGCATTTAAGGCTTGCCATAGATTGTATGAATGGCTTGTGATGCCATTCAAATTGTCAAATTCCCTAAGCATGTTCATGTGATTGATGGACCATGTACTCCAAGAACTTATTGGAAAGTTTGTGGTCATGTATTTTGATGATATTCTTATCTAGAGTCCTGACTTGGAGACTCATCAAGAGCATCTTTAAGCTATTTTCTTAAAACTTTGAGTTGAGAAGCTTTATGCTAATCTAAAGAAATGTGACTTCTACCGACCTAAGGTAATCTTTCTTAGATATTTTGTGAGTGATGGTAGCATATGAGTTAATGATGAGAAGATATGAGTGATTACCAAATGTCTTGTGCTAACTTATTCAACTAACATACAGAGCATCCATAACCTAGCATCATGTTATCCCTAGTTCATAAGAAACTTCAGTACTATTGTAGCTTTATTCACTAAGTTGACAAAGAAAAACATAAAGTTTAGATAGGGAGAGAATGAGTAAAGGAGTTTCGAAGAGGCTAAGAAGAAGATGACTACTGCTCCTGTCTTAACTCTACCAAGCTTCAACAAAGTGTTTGAAGTGGAGTGTAATACATCTAGACTAGGCATAGGTGTTGTGCTAAGGCAAAAGGGTCGACTTACTGCTTACTTTAGTGAAAAGCTTAGAGAAGCTACATTCAACTATTATGTTTATGATAAGGAGTTTTACTCCCTAATCCGGGCCTTAACTGTGTAGTAACACTATTTGTTACCTAAAGAGTTTGTGATCTACATTGATCATGAATCTTTGAGATATCTGAAGAGCCAACCCAAGTTATCTTGAACACAAGCCAAGTGGGGTAAGTTCATGGAGGGATTTTCTTATGTCGTCAAGTATAAGAATGGTAAGAATAATGTAGTGGCCGATGCCCTATCAAGATGACATGCCTTCTTAATCGAATTATAAACCCAATTATTGGGGTTTTCTATGATTAAGGGTTTATATGTTGAGGAACTACACTTTAGACCCATCCATGTACAATGTGAAGATGGCCGAATGCTTGATGATTTTCTTAAGGAGGATGGATACTTATTCAAGAAGAGAAGATTATGTATCATGACCTGTTCTATGTGAGAGCAACTAATGCGCAACGTGCATGGTGGAGGATTATCAGGACATTTTGGCCAAAACCGAACTTATGAGATACTAGCCTCTATATTTTGTTGGCTAAGGATGATGAGAGATATCCAAGCCGTACTAGAAAGGTATGTTACCTACTAGAGGGTAAAGAGTTGAGCAAAGCAAGGGTAATATTTACCTTCGCCGATCCTGACTAAACTATGGTTCGAGTTAAGTATGAACTTTATGTAAGGATTGTCAAGAATGTCCTAAAGGAAGGACTCCATCATGGTGGTTATAAATCGATTTAGCAAGATGGTACACTTCATGCCTTATTCTAAAACTAACAACGCTTCGGCTATATCTTCTCTTTTCTTGCATGAGGTCTTAAACCTTATGAAGTGCCTCGAACCATTATTTCAGACCTAGACCTAAAATTCATGAGCCACTTCTAAAGGACATTATGGAAGCGAATTGGAACCAAACTGTTATTTAGCACATCTTGCCATTTACAAACAAACGAACAAACTAAGGCTATTAACAAAATTGTGGGAACTTTACTTCGAGTTACTATTGGTCAAAACATAGTCAACTGGGATCTATGCTTACCTATAATTGAGTTCGCCTACAACAGGATCGCCCACGGTATCACAAGCGTGTTGCCATTTGAAATCGCCTATGGATTCAACCTTAAGCTTCTACTGGACCAGGTACCCCTTCCAAGCCAGAATGATGATCAATCAACTATAGAAAGATTCAAGGCCACTAGGGCAATGCATTAGAAGGTTATAAAACATTTAAGCCGAATTGCTACCAAGCTTGAGAGATAAGGCCAAAGACAGAAGGATAGAAAATTTCAACCATGTGATTTGGTCTAGATCCACCTCAGTAAGGACTGATTTCCAAATTAGAGGAACAACAAGTTATCTCTTAAAGTTGATGGACAATTAAAGTGCAAGAAAGGATAAATCCTAATGCCTATAAGATTGAATTACCCGAAGATTATGGGCTCTCAAACTCTTTCAATGTTGCCAACCTCCATCCATATATTCCCAAAGAAGAGAGATAAGTAGCTGAGCTAGATTTGATCCCAAATCTCAAACAACCCTAAGGGGATGATAGGGATCACGAACCAATCGCTCACTCCTATGCTCGAGGACTTGCCTATATGGTTCACCAAGATATCCAAGGGGAGTTGAACTTTGAAAAGTGATCCTTTCTCCAGTTTGACCTACCGCATTACTCTACTCTCCATCTCATCCAAGAGAGTCCTGAGGTGACTAACCTGTTGTTGAGCCAAACCCTTCATAATACATTAATCCAAGGTCAAGAACCGAATCCACCTAATTGCTGACATGATATATTGCAGAGGCCGAGCTTCCCCCAATCTTAAGCTAATCAACAGAAGCTAACCAGACATTAGGCTACCTCTTAAACCAATCTTTCTTCAATTCAAAACATTTGAGCTGTTGAGCACCTAACCTCAACTTGATCTACTTAAAACCTGTTCTGCTCAGCAAACAGCATCATTGGGAACATAGCATGGACAGTTGACATATACCCCATTTTCTGACATCCATACTATCCTATTTATACCCGGATATTCCCTTTTGTCTGATTATAACTATACCCTTTTAATTTATTCCTTTATTTCCTTTTCTAGTAGGAATCCTTTTATAATTTGTATATACCTAAGACTTACTCTAATTGGGCCATATAAATACTTGTAATAGATAATAGCTGCAATAGTTAGTGACAATTAAATTTCAAACACTTTTTTCTTTTGTAAGCTAAGTATCCTTTGCTTACTCTCATTTAATCTTATTTAGTCCATTATAAGCGTAGATTAGCAGTGAGTACTCTTTGGCCTCACTTGTGCGTAATATCAAGTGCAACCTAAGCTCATATGAGGCATTAGAACATCATATCCACCATCAGTGTACGAGAACCCCTATTCAATCTTTGACTGTCATTTTTTCTTCAAACCATCTCATGGTTTGGACCTACCCTTGGTTACATGATATCAGTAGCCGTGTATTCATCCACTAATTCGTATAAGGAGTTATATTGATGTAAGAAGGCTGACCTGTTGCCTATCATAGTGAAAAGCTCAAGGGAACACAATTAAACTACTCTATATATGATAAATAACTCTTGGTATTGATCCTGGCACTTCATATATGGAAACATTATTGAAGAGATAGGCTCAATGGATTGAATTCTTGGAGGGATTCAACTTTTTAATCAAGTACAAACAAAGCAAGGCCAATGTAGTTGCCAACACCTTGTCTAGAAGACATGTTCTACTCACTAAACTACAAACCAGACTCCTAGGTTTTGCAGGCATTAAGGAACAAAATCCACATGACCTTCATTTTGGCCCCATATACAATCATTGTGGTGAGGGAAGAACAGTTGATGAATATTATATGAAGGACAATTACTTGTTATGAGGTGGTAAGTTATGTGTGCTGAATTGTTCCTTGAAGGAATTGCTGGTGAAAGAAGCTCATTCTAGTGGACTTTCTAGACATTTTAGAGAAAAGAGGACATATTAGCTATTGAATGCAAGGTTCCTCTAGCCTAAAATGAAATGAGACGAGCATCATGTGACTAAAGGTTACGCTACTTGCAAGAAGGCCAGTAGTCGAGTTGAATAAGGGAAAGTGATGCCTTTACCCATCCTGACCAAACCATAAGTTGACTTGAGTGTGAACTTTATCCTCAGATTACCCCAAATTGCCTAAGGTAAAAACTCCATTATGGTCATCGTGGAAAGATTTAGTGAGATGGCACATTTTGTGTCTTACACCAAAACTAACGATGCTTTGACTATTACTTTTTTTGTTTTTGAAGGAGATTGTTTATTTGTATGGTATGCTGATAAATGTAGTGTCAAATTAAGACCCAAAGTCCTTGAGCCATTTTTGGTGAACTTCTTAGTATCAGATGGGAACCAAATTACTATTCTATACTTTTTGCCATCCCTAAACTAATGGCAAAACAAAGGTTGTCAATAGTACCTTAAGGTCATTGCTTCGAGCTATAATAAGAAAAAACTTAGCCAACTAGGATGTCTACTTGCTTGTAGTAGAATTTACTTACAATAGAACCATACACGCTACCACTAGACATACCCCATTTGAGGTTATCTATGGTTTCAATCTCCAGCTACCTCTTAATCATACCCTGATGCCCTCAATTGACCAAGAAGACCCAAACGTAAGAACCAAAACTCCCTCCAACAGGCCTACTAATGAGTTGCTCAGCACATCAATCGAGCTACTAGGAAGTTAAGAGAGAAAGGCAAAGGTAGGAAGACTAGGAAATTTTAGCCTAGTGACCAAGTATGACTACATTTGAGTAAAGAGAGATTTCCTAACAAGTAGAAGAACAAGTTGTCTACCCGAGTTAAAGGACCATTTAGGATACTCTAGAAGATAAATGATAATGCATACTAGTTGGAGCTACTATAAGATTTCAGGGTGTTCGATGTGCTTAACATTGCTAACCTTAGCCTTGATCGACCTGAAGAAGAACTGAATGAGGACAAGCCGAATTTGATCCTAAATCCTAATAAGCCCCAACAGGGATGATAAGAATTATACTACTAGACCTCTGACTCAAGCCTAAGCTTAAAGGCTTAAGAGTTTGGCTAAGTGAATTCTCTTATATCAACTTGTGCCCGATGAGTTCAAATTGCTTCAATCTGCCAACTCGTTGCCTTATACAAGCCAAACCCTCCTGTACCTATCAATTATCTCTAACTATTAACCTAAAGGGCACCTAAGCAATAGCTTTGCTCAACCAATCACCTACTCAACCAACTTGAACTCAAACTATCAAGAGTATGCTCAAGATGAATTAACCTCGAAAGAGTCTTTAGCCCAGCCTAGTACCTCTACTTAGCAATAACCTGACTAACTGTATAGTTTTGTTTGCTATGGCAAAAGTGCTGCTAATGACCACCAGCCACTATGTGATGGAATCTACCATACAGACTAGATGCTTTCCTAAATTTTCATTTATACTCTTTTACATCCTTGTACCTTACTTGTAAACCCCTAAAATTATCAACCTAGCTTTTGTTATAGACTCTACTATGTTAGACAATTTAGGAGTCGACAAGGCTAATGAAAGTGAAAACCCTAAAAGAATTACTTAATCGCGTAAGGAATTTTTCTACCCTAAATGTTTTTAAATGCTAAAGATTTTATTCAAAAGTGATAGAAACCCTAAAAATGATTATCTTAAAGACATATGTGCACTAATCCAACATGATATACCCTAAAACCCTAATCGATAAAATAATGCTTATATTTTGCTAAACTATTGGTAAAGGGTTAGAGATGACCCTCATTCATACTTATATGCTTTGAATCCTTAGGTAATCCATTAGAAATTAAGATAATGAGTCATAGATTATATTCACTTCTTAAGTAAGTGATTAAGATGGTTTCACTTAGAGTTAGGGTAATAGTTGAAGATTAGGTTATATGTAGTGAACCTTAACACTTAAATTGGTACTTTTTGCATTTGTTATTCAAAGTAGTTTATCAAATGAGATATATAGGCTATAAAGACCTAAAGTAAGATCTCATCAACAATGTTTACTAATCAATTCATCAAATATCTCATTTCCCTTCATTTTCTTCATTTTTCCCACAATTTCCCTTAATTACTATATTATGTGCACAAAATTACACATACTTAAGGAATGTTGACTAAGGTAAGGCATGTTGACCAAAGTCAAAGGGTTGACCAAGTCAACATTTTGAAAAGTCAAAATTTTTAAGAGATAAGGAAAATATCTTAGTTCTTAATGATGGTTTTCTTTTCTTTTCCTTTTGATTTTTCTTTTTCCTTTCTTCTTAAGTGTTGCTGTCCACAATTTTTCCCCTTAGGCCCCACCATTTGTTGTCTTCCATAATTGAAAACAAAACAAAAGAAACAAAAACAAAACTTCCCTTTCATGCCGTGAACATCCCTCCCCTCTTTCACTTTCATTCCTTTTCCTTTTGTCTCCATAAACTTCAACAAAAATTAAAGGTATGTTCTTAAGTTGTTTTATGTTACTTTATGTTATTCATTAGTTAGTTAATTAGGTAGATTAGATAAGTAGTTAGATGTTTAATGATGTCTTGAAGAAGAGGAAACAAAGTTTCCATCTTTAAGTGTAGAAAGTGAAGAATCATGAAGGAAATGGAAGAAATACATGTGTATGTACTCTTAGATATGTGTACATAAAGAAATACCAAAGAAATACAAGTATGTGAACCTTTATACATAAGTATATATCATGTACATAACCTAATTTAAGACCATATCTAACTATATATATATATATATACTATACTAAATACATACATAGAACTACAAAAGGATGAAATTGAGAGGATTTTCTTAAGGAAAAATTTGGCATACGAATTTTTAGTATAAAAATACGTTTCCAACCGTATAGGTATATGAGTAGGAATACATGTATAAATACGGTATAAGTATATATATGTATAAGGCATATGTACATAAGTATAAAGTAAGAAATAATTGTACATAAGACATGTACATGTGACATAAGCATGAGGTAATGCTTATGTAATCAATTGATGAGGTGTATGATGACATAAGCATATGATGACATAAAGAAAAGATGACATAAGCAATGATATAAGCATAGGTTTAGAAAATGAGAAAAATGAGAAAAATGTAGGTAATTAGGTACTAAACTTAGTAAATTCTAATACACTTTGTAAATTAAAATGTACCTAATTCAATACATAAATTATGAATTAGTAATAACAAAGTAGATCCCTCAATTATAAGAATTTAAGGAATAAAGGATACAAATATAAGTAATAAGAATATTTAAGTATTATAACTAAAAATTTCTATAAATTTAGTTCATAATGTAAAATAGGGGTCTTAACATCCAGAATAGACATTACCGTGTGAATATACATCCGAAAACGATAAAAAACGACTATAAATGCATAAATATCAGAAATAAAACGAAAAAGTTATATACGATTGAAATTAAAGTCTTACCGGGTAAAAATTAATAGTAGTCTAAGTAGAATTAGGTAATTAAATGTTTAGAATTATTAGTTAATTCAAATACTTATTAGTGTTGTTATCACATAATGATCAGGTGACCCTGAAGTGAACGAGGACCTCCCAATCGATTACTACGATTAGGGCAAATCACCATGGCCGAGTGAGTATTTACCCAATGATTCCATGCTTGTTTTGTGATTGTAGATAGTGGACTTAAATATTATTGTTAATTGATGATTGTGTGAGGTTTGGGAAAATGCCTGTGTATGTTGGTATGTCTTGAATTGTGAACTTATCTTAAATATTGATAATGCTATGTTTGTTGCATGGTAGTATAGAAAATGATTGTGTGCACAATTGGATGGTCATAGCATAATTTGAACCTAATTATACTCGGCCTATAAAAAGAAATTGAGACATGCATTAACATGCATAGCATGGATATTATTCCGGCCGTTACATCACACGGAGGTAAAGAGAGGCCATTCGAGGGTTGATATTATTCATTTATTTGGTTCTGTACGGTGCACTCGTACAAAATGACCTTACCCTGGCCCGCGGGAACACTAGGCGTTGGAGGCGCCAACCGCCTGGCTAAGGGTCGAGTCTAGAGGCCTCCGTTTAGGGGTGAGTGTGGACTGCGGGGGCCCACTCACAATTATGCTAGAACTTGGGCTTTTCTGAAGATAAAAGAATTATTTGACATAAGTACGAAATGTGGAATTCCGTAGTAAAGTAAGTTCTAGTATAATACCCAGATCCGATTGGTGCCGTGTAAACTCCAACCCTGACTTCGAAGGGCATTAAATCTGAGTTACGTATATGAACTAGTTAATTATACGTATTGATTGGCATACTGGTTGATTATTCATTCATATGCTTGAATATAATGTATTTATAACTTGCTTGTGGTGTGGCTGAGGGTTTTGCTTACTAAGCTTAGGCTTATACCCCTTTAGACTTTTGTTGTAGGATAGCCTGTTCGTAGAGACAGGACGAGGAATGCCGCAGGTTAGCTTGGGGACTTGGGCAAGAGTGAGCTGTTATGTGTACTGAGAGAAAGAAGTTTATTTAGACTTTTCCCATGTACTTTTATTTATCTTATTATTATAGACTTAGACATACTTAAATGTTGTGTAATATAAGCTTTGTAACTTAAATTTTATATAAATATATTTGTGTAATGATATCATGTGAGTCTAAATGTTTTTTGGAAACTAGTAGTTGTAGAGCCTTGTATATTGTGTGAAGAGTTCTTGATTGGAAGGGTAACCAATCAAGGGTTCTTTGTACAGTATACGGCGTCTGCCACGACTAGGCCGTCCTCAGTTCGTGACAGATTAAGTGGTATCAGAGCATAAGTACAAATAAGGCAATTAAAACACTGACCCTAGACATTTAGATAACCTACCTAGTGAGTTTGAGTGAGGGTAGTACCGGGCTAAGTATTTAAGCTTTTATGCTTAAAATATACAAATTATATTAACTCTATTTTAAGATCTAATATAAGCCTTGTTGATTTAGGAATCGACACTCCAGTTGATGACTAGATGGGTCGTCTTTAGGCAGCAGTGGGGCGAGACACTGTTTAGTTATCGGCGACGTTTGTGGATTCTCTGTGAGGATTTGGCTTTGGTAAGTAGACCTCGTACGATATCGGAGGTATTTGTCGCTTGGGGTCATGGGCTGAATAGTCATTGGCAAGAGAGAAGAAATTTTTGGAGCTTACAGATCCCTGGTGATATACCAGAGAATGAGGAGATGATGTACTTGCTTGAGTCTGAGGAAAACCCAGGTTATCCTCCTGGATTGATTTTTCTGATTTATGGAGACCCCAGACCAGCATCCCCTTCATTTGCCCTTTGGGAAGATGTAGGTTGTGGAGTTACTTTAGCGATTGATAGAAGAATCGATCATCCGAGGATATATACTCCAGGGCATGTTGGTACAGTGACAAGATTGGGTGTAAATGAAGCAAGGAATTTTAATCCACCACTACTGGAGAATGAGCCTGAGCCAGAAATCAGATCAGATGCCTTAGCTTTGTATCCTGAGCCTCCTCAGAGGTTTCCCCCTGTTTTAGACCCTATTCCTGAGTTTGAGTATTACCAGGTGGATCCAGGTCTTCCACCTAAGGTTGTTGCTGGAGGAGATCCTGATGAGACACTGATGATTCAGCCGGATCCCTTAGACTTTTGGTTACCACGAGAATGGGCTCGATAAGCTCCTAGTGAGGAATCGGGAGTGAATTCTAGTGTTGGCTCTGTCTTTGGAGTTCTTGAGTATGTACCTGAGTACGTACCCCGAGGTGAACCTGGTGCTGGACCATCATCTTACCCAGGATGGATATGGTAGATGATTGGATAGTTTAAGTATATAGTGGCTTTGTGACTTCAGAGTGATCGTACATGTCACTTTTGTTTGTAAATACTAGGATCGTGTGTGATCATTTTGTACTCTGAGTGTTACTTGTAGTGAGGATGATATGTATAAAAACTAGAAGTAATGGATAGTTAGGTTTGACTAAGGTTATGTAACCTATGAAACTTGTCCTTTGGGCAAAAAGTGATATGGTTGTAAACTCCTTTTGTTTATAAATAATAAAAGTTATAGTTTATGTACCATATGTGTTCAAATAGTTATGTTTACTTTCATTTACATAATGAATGTTAAACTTAATTATTTATGATTAAGTGTTTCTTACTGAAAGTTGAAAATAAATTTTCAGTCAGAACAGGCGTAGAAGAGGACCTCCAGTTAGAGCTTCACCTGCTCCAGAGGAAGAACCTCATATGCAGCGTGATCATATGAATGAGATATTAGCTGCAATACAGGTACAAAATGAGTTGTTAAGAGTATTTTTGGAAAGGGAACGTACTCCACCTGTACCTGCACCACTAGTAGAGGTTGATAGAGAAGTACCTTTGCCTCCTCCAGCTCCAGTAGGTCAGGCAGGAATGGTGCCACCAGTACAGCCTGATTTGAGACAGCAGCGTAGTATGTTGCTAGAGTTTATTCGCTGCAACAAGTATTTTGAAGGTTATGCTAGTCGACCGGATGAGGCTGAGGATTGGTTAAACCAGATAGAACGGTTGTTTGAAGCTTTTGAAGTACCACTACACCTTCGACTCACTTATGGGACTTATATGCTTAAGATGCGAGCACGAATGTGGTGGGAATCGAGACAAAGGAGTTTAAGAAATCCGATCACTTGGGAGGATTTCAGGCGAGAATTTCTAGCTTATTATTTCCCTGGAAGCTTGAGGATAAGATACAGTGAAGACTTGTTGGACATAGTGAAGGGAACAAAAACTGTGGAGCAGCATGAATCTGAATTCAATAGACTGTTGCAGTTTGCACCGCCAGAATATCAGACTAGTGATCGACTGAAGATGTAAATATTTTCTCGAGGATTAGATCCTGAGATGAAGAGAAGGATGATAGAATTTGAACCAAAAAGCTTTATGGATATGGTTGAAAAAGCAAGAGTGTTGGATACAGCAAAAAGACAAAGTGAAGAAGCCAGCAGAAGAAAGATTAATGTGTTTGGAAAACGGCCTTTTGAAGGACCTGGAAGTAGCATTAGTAGCAAATTTAGAAGGATTATAAAACCCCAAGTTCCTATTCAAAGGAAAGCAATTGGCGGAGTTGTTAAGGTACTTGAAGAGCCAACCTAAGTTATCTAGGAGGCAAGTTAAGTGGGTTGAATTCATGGAAGGGTTTTACTATGTTGTTAAGTACAAGAACGGCAAGAACAATATAGTAGTTGAAGCCCTATATAGATGACATACCTTCTTGACTGAGCTTCAAACCAAATTCCTTGGATTTTCTATAACTAAGGGACTGTATGCTCAGGATCCTCACTTCAGTCTATCTATGTTAGGAATGAAGATGGTTGAACTAATGATGATTATCATAGGGAGGATAGATACTTATTTAGGAAGAGGAAGTTGTGTATCTTAACCTATTTGATGCAAGAATTACTTATGTGCGAAACACATAAAGGTGGATTATTTGGACACTTCGGCAAGCATCGCACTCATGAGGTATTAGCTACTAGATTCTTTTGGCTAAGGATGATGAAGGATGTTAATGCTATACTGGAGAGGTACACTACCTATAAAATGGCTAAGAGCTAAGCCGAGCAAGGACAATATTTACCCTTGCAGATCCTAACTAAGCCATAGACTAAACTAAGTATGGATTTTGTGTTGGGATTATTGAGGAAATCCCATGGGAAGGACTCCATCATGACAGTTGTGGATCGCTTTAGTAAGATGGTACACTTCATGCTATGCTCTCAAACTATTGATGCTTCGATTTTTTTTTTCTTTTCTTTTCTTATAAGGAATCGTCAAGCTACATGAAGTGCCAAGGACTATTGTATCTGATTAAGACCCTAAGTTTTTAAGCCATTTTTGGAAGACCCTTCGAAAGCAATTGGGAACCAAGCTATTGTTCAACACATCTTACCACCTACAAATGGATGGACAGACTGAAGTTGTCAATAGGACCTTAGGAACCCTGTTGTGAGTAACCATTGGAAGAAACCTAGCTGATTGGGACATATACCTACCAATCATTAAAGTTACTTACAATAGGACCGCCTATAGCATCACGTAGAAGCTACCCTTTAAGGCCACCTATAGATATAATCTCGAGCTGCCACTTAAGTTAATTACCTTATCGAACTGACCTAAAGACCCTTAAGTTATTGAAAGATCTAAAGCCATCTAAGCTGTGCACCAGAAGGTTATAGACCACTTGACCTAAGCTGCTTCCATACGACAAAGAAATGGCTAAGGATGGAAGATTAGAGAGTTCTAGCTTGGTGATTTAGTATGGATCTATCTCAGTAAAGACCGATTTCCAAATTTGAGGAAAAGCAAGTTATCTCCTAAGATTAATAGAACTTTGAAAGTACTCGAATAGATCAATCCTAATGCTTAAAGAGTTGAATTGTCCGAAGGATATGGAGTCTTAGACTCTTTCAACATTACTGACCTCCATCCATTTGTCCCACATTAGAAGCCGAGCAAGATTTGATCCCAAATCTCAAACATCTTAAGAGTGATGATAAGAATCAAGGATCAATTACTCGCTCTTGAGCTTGAGGACTTGCCAACCTAGTTAGCCGAGCTATCTAAGGGGAGTTGACCCTTAAGGAGCAGCACGTCATTCAACTTGATGTACTAAGCTCATTCACTCCACTTTCACTTTCTTTCATCTCAGATTCAAATTTCTCTAATATAATTGAGCAATCACCAAGCTAACTTATCGAGACTAACCTATTGAGCCCGAGTTGCTAGACTCTTATTTTCCACATACGTGCTAACCAAGCTTCTGAGCTGCTAAGCTGACACTGAGTGAGTTAGCCCTACTCGACATCTTATCCATTTAGGACCATAGATTGAGTAGTTAACACGCATCCATTTTCTGACATCTGTATCATCCTTTGCTATACTTAAATATTCTTTGTTTATTTTACACATTACCCTTATGCAACATTTGTTTACTAGTAGTAGGAATCCTCTTTTGTAATTTTTAGCAAATTAGGACTTATCCTAAATGAGATGCATAAATACTCATCAATTGTATTAGCCACAATAGTTGGAATCGGAATTTTAGTAATAGTCATTTTCCTTTTTCTTTTTGAGCTTATGTTTTCCTTGTTGAGAACTAAGACCTTAAAGAGCTCTTATTTAGGCCATTAAGTGTGGATTAATGGCGAGTAACCTCGCATTATACTTATGCATCATATCAAGTATAGTTCGAGCTCATGTGAAATGTTAGTAGGTCATATCCACCATTAGTGCACAAGAAACCCCCAACTTAACCTTTGATCTTCATTTATCTTTTAGACCATCTTGTGGTCCATCCTTGGTTCATGTAATAATGGTAGCCTTGACCGTAATGCGAGTTGTTCTTGCTATTCCCCAGCTTAACCTTTGACCTTCATTTATCTTTTAGACCGTCTCGTGGTCTATCCTTGGTTCATGTGATAATGGTAGCCTTGACTGTAATGCGAGTTGTTCTTGCTATTGTACCTATTAAAGGTTGGTTTGTACACCAATTAGATGCCAATAACGCCTTCTTATATGAATATCTTAATGAGGAAATATATATGTTGCCTCCAGAAGGTTATGAAAGTACCAAACAAGGCTAGGTTTATAAGTTGGTTAAATCTCTTATGGCCTCAAGCAAACTTTGAGGCAATGGAATAAAGAGTTTTCACACAATTTATTGTTTCACTTGGTTTCTAATAGTCTAAAAGTGATTATTCATTGTTCATTCGTCACTTTTCTAGTCATTTCTTAACTATGCTTGTTTATGTAGATGATGATTTGGTTACTGGCGATGACTTGCCTTAAATTTTTGCAATTAAACATGCCATTGATTGTGCATTCATGATTAAGGACCTTAGTGACATTCGCTATTTTTAAGGAATTGAAATTTGCAAATTAACTAATGGGTTCATGCTCAATAAATGAAATTTTCTTCTTAAAATTTTGGTTAATGTTAAATTATCTTAAGGCAAGCTAGTTAAGATGCCTTTCATACTAAATCTATGCCTTGATATGCACAAAGGGGACTTGTAGACAAATCTATCTCTTTATAGACAACTAGTAGGTCGTTTGACCAAATCTTTCTTTCACTGTCTAATAGCTAAGTTAGTTTATAGCTCAATTAGGCACTACTCACCTTCATGCTGGTTTATATGTTTTGAAATACCTCAAAGAAACTATTCATCATGGCTTATTTCTATCATCTTCTAGTTCACTGTCCTTGTTAGGGTAGTTTGACGTTGATTAAGGTAGTTGTTATGTTGATAAGAAGTCGTCAGGATATTGTATATTTCTAAGAGCTTCATTAATCTCTTAGTAAACTAAGAAGCAAGCAATGATTTCCACTTCCTCAGTTGAAGCTGAGTATAGAAGTTTAGTAGTAGAAAATAAAGAGTTTTTGTAGGTATCTTTTATCTTGTAAGATCTTAGGATCTAAGTTCCCTTGCCTATCAATCTCTAAACTAATAGTAGATTAGCTAAATTAATTGTAGATAATCCTTGTCTTTGTAATCGTACAAAACATATTGAAGTGGACATATATTTTACTTGTGATCACATTGTATCTGTATTTCTCAATGTTATATATATTCCATCTTCATTGCAAATTGCAGATATGATGACAAAGAGCATAAGTGATTCACAATTAACATCCTTTTGTTCCTTCTTGAAAAGAAAAAGAGAATGTAGTTTTGCCCTTGTATAGTTAACCTTTGGCATTTGCTTTTATCCCTTTTTACTAGAATTTCAAAATGTCTAGTGAGCCAATACAAGGCATCAATCTTAGACTCAATGGACCTAATTCAACCTATCGGTTCTATCTTATGATAACTTTTTTGGATAGTATAGAATACCTGAACTTGAGAGATAGCTATTCATACACTTATAAAGAGGTGTATAGATTCTTGAGAAGAGAGGAGCCAAAGTGGTTTCCCTAGCCATGAGTGAATAAAAAGTTTGTTCTATATTAGATCTCACCCAAATCGCTCCATCTATCCTCTAGAGGAGGTGTTTGGTTTCAAACCCATGTTGGGACTTTGGTGAAGTCTCACTTGGGTCAAAATATTGTACATGTCATCATCATTATTTATTTCATTTTTGACACATGTAAATATTTTTTTTTTTTTTTTTTTGTATATAAACCACTTCTCTCTAGAGTTAGTTATTAACTGAATTCATTTTACATCAATAGACAGACTTGTCATTGGTTTTTCTTCGCTCTGTTTCTCTTGGAGCTACTGTAAGTTCCTCAACTTTCATTTTTGATTTGTTTTGAGATCTGAAATCGTTAACAACCTATGAAATTATGGTCAGATGAAATTGAGCCCAACTACAAACTACTCCAGTAGCTTTACTAGACGAGCGTAATTTTTCTTACTATTCATCTTAATAAGCCTCCAAACTTAATCAAACTATAATCGGGCTTGAGTAAGCATCGAGTGTGAAAGAACTCTATGGAATCTAAGTTCAAACTTGAAGAAGACTAGAAGCCATTGCAGGAGTGATCGATCATACAAATTAAACGGAAAAGAGAGAGGTGCATTTGTCATCACGCATTATTGATCCAAACAAATTACTTACATCTCATGAATATAGTTATACATGAACATGCATGGCTATGGAAGCAGGAAATCACACATATGATATGTGACCCTCAATCCTTCCTTCCTATCGTCAGTCTTTTTAGCTATAAATTCTAATTTCTTCCCCGACAGAGGAGAGAATAAAAAGGGGAAGATAAAAATTAAAAATCACAATTACGATACAAACTTGTACATTCTATTTGTCGATTGGCGCATTCACACACAAAAATGCCTAATTTTCTATGAATTATGCCCAAGCTTCTCCTCCATCCCCGCCTCCTCTGGTATGTACAATCCCGAAACTTTGCGTCTTCTTTGTGAATTTACTGAACTGAAACACTGGGTGCCTGCACAATCTCCTCACTCCTTTCGTCAAGCTCAGCCAGTCCCCATTCCCATTTTCAACTCCATTCCTTGATTCCATAACTCGATGAGACCCTGATGCTATGCTGCTGCCAGCCCAAGACTCAACCCCTTTCTTCTCCTCTTCATGGTACCTCTCTTCCACCTCCGTTTCAAGTTGCCTCATATTCAGACTAACCGTCCCTGGGTAATTTGCTGCGGCCATCCCTTCTTCACTGGAACTGGAATATACCATGTTTGGTTTTGTCACCTGAGCATTGGATTCAGGAAAGTCATCTGCAGATGATGGTGAAGATTTTCTAGCTGATTCCTCTCTTTCTCGCACTGTCCTCAAGATCAAAGATTTCAGGAAGTTCATCACTTGTACAGCGTGAATCAATGCAGTCAATGGATCAGCCATCTGTAAATGACGATATACGGTTAAAATACAGGCAGTCAAGGGCAGAAAGGCTTTCTTCTGGCCATCACAACGTCGCAGATAAAGCTAAAGTTTTCACAATATGCCCTAATATGCAAAAGAAAACAGAATTTTCATTTTTCGATACAGAATGGTCTTCGGAATAAGCCGATTGAAGGATTCTCAGCCCCAAAGCCAGGCCAAGGATTTATGTAGAAACATCTTTTCAGTGCTCCAATTAATACTGACCTTGCAATCTAATTCGTTCCAAAGAGAAAGGTGAGTGTTACCAAGTAAAGTGACAAACCTTAGTCATGTTGGGGGCAAAAACCATGGCGATGTTGCGCGCATTCATTTTGTTATATGTCTCATGTTGCACCACATCTGCCATCAAATTGATGGCCCAATCAAGTAATGCAGCTTCTGTTGGAGCAAGCAACTTCACCAGTTGGATGCACTCCTCTTCTGTGTTGCAGTGCATGACCTGCTCTGGAGTGAGAGAATCCAGGATCCCTGTTGGAAGCTCCCTAAACCAAGCCTGTATTGAACCACACGAGAAACATTTCCTATCAGAATCCAAATATTGCAACTCAAGCAGCTGGACAGACTTCTCTAGAATTTCATGTCACTATTTATCGTCTATTTTCTTCTATTCAGTTATACGGTTTGCGTTTAAAATCAAATACTAAAGAATGAAAATTCATGGCATTAATATTCGAAGCAACAGTTAGGTACACCCTTTTTAAGAGAAGAATACATACCTTAATCAAACCTGCTAAACAGTGAAAATCAATTCCACGAGGCACAATCCCTTTGTTTAGCTGTCCCCTAACATACTCCTCTTGGCTATTTTCCGCATTGATTCTGAAAATTCCTTCTGCCTTCATCAAATTAAAGGAGATTTAAAACCAAAGTGAGAAGAAAATGTCGTATTGGAGTGACAATTTGATTAAGAATATATGTTGTGTTGTTGTGTTACCTTGAGTCCTCCATCTGAATATAGTTGTTTTTGGAGCATGAGGAGAATCGTGGGGACGCTGTTACCTCTGTTGTCGTAAGAGCACTGCATTGATTTTGCGGAAACCCCGAATACGCTGGCACTGGAAGTAAGAATTAGAAAGATATCAAATCATAGCTATCCCTAACCATCTGTCTAAGTAAAAAACAGAGAGAGAGAGAGAGAGAGAGAGAGAGAGAGAGAGGTACCTGGCGCTGGGGACCTTGTGGGGAAGGTGGAGCTGAAGGTCAGATGGCAAGCCGAGGAAGCCATTGAAGCGATCAAAGGTGACGTGTGAGACATGTCTCACCTCAGACGGCCAGCTGATATGCTGTATGCAAGTGGAAGTGGATGTTGATGTTGTTGAAACAATGTCATCCTCTTCTCCTCTTTCGATAGCAACGCTGGTACATGTGACCAGTGACTTCCTCAAAGCCCCTACCAGGATGTCCAGTATGGGCAGAACCACGGGGCTGCTACTGCTGCTGCTGCTGCTGCTGCTGCTATTGTTCTTATTAGCTTTAGATCCTGGACGATCTAGGTTGGAACTCGAACATTCTTCCTCTTCTTCCTCCTCATCTTCTTCTTCCAGGTCACAATCCAGAAATGTAGTAGGAGGAGCCGACCCGAAGTCACTTGTTACTACATGTCCGCAAGATTTGGATCGAAATAGCCTTGTCATTCTTCTTCTCGTTTCTTCTTTCGGATTTGCGATCTTAGTCAGAGGCAGAGATGATCAGATAAGGAGGAGGAGGAGGATGGATGGGGAAGAAGAAGGATTGATCTAATATTGCCACTCTAATATTTAACCTGTTTACCATTAATATTTTGGAGAAAGGAAACAGAGAGAAAGGAGGATTAGTGGTGGAATGAAGTACAGGGACAGACCTTAATTTATTCGCATTTAAACCTCATCTCCAGTGTTCCAGAGCTATGGACCTTTTCCTACCAATTTTTTTTCCCCCAGAAATCCACGTCTCCATTTTCGTTTTCTCAATTTTCGTCGAATTTTCTATTTCTAAATTATAAAATCTAGAAAGAATAAGCTAACGCTATAATGATACTATATTACAAGGTAATTCAAGAACTTATAAAATTTCAACCATTTATTATAAAATTAATGGAAACTAAATAAAAAGAGAGAGAGTACGGATCCTCTTTCGCTAATCACTCGATTGAAGCATAAAATTTTATCGTATTTTTGAAGATTGGTAATAAATTTTAAAAGATCAGGTGGGTAATGAAAGAATACATTTATATTATATTAGGAGGGGAAGAATATTTTGATGGTATTAATGTTAATTAGATCAACTGTAAGTACGTATCAATAGCTTCTGTGGCCTAGTTACATTTCACTGTCAATTTGGTTGTATTGATGCGGAAAATGGATGATAGATGGATATAGACGACGGGTATGAGGGGAGGGATCGTCTCGTGAATTCAAAGGCTAAATGACAATGACAAGGACTGGTATATACATGAGAATGCAAGTTACCCCAGAACATGTACCAACATTTTTCTGTTTCTCATTCCTTTAATCTAATCATTCATTACTATTTTCTAGGCATTTTTCACGATTTTCCTTTTTCCTTTTTTTTTTTATATTAAAAAGCTAGAGAGAATTCAAATCCATGTTTCAACAATGAATTTGGCTTTAACATTTATTTTTTATTGGAAAATCATATGAATATCGATAAATTACCTTCAATTTACAATAAAAATAATATTTATTAATAGTAAAAGAAGCTATTGACAGCTACATATAAGTTGTTGACATTTTTCGTAAAAAATTATTCACAACTTGATTTTTGCTATTAACAGTTTCATATTTATAATTAATGAGCATAATTTATTGTAAATCGGGATAATTTACTGAACTTAAAAATAATTATATTATAAATGACGGTATCGTAAAAAGACTTTTTTTACAGCTATCACATAAGGGGAAAAAGAAAAAAAAAAAAAAGAAGAAGTAGATTTTCTTTATTTTCATTTTTATCAATTTTCTTGATTTTTCCTCTTTTATATGGTATCACAAATAATTAACAATTTAGATTATGAAGTGTTATTCGGTGATGAAAAGTGCTCAATTCATTTATATCTTCCCAGAAGATTTTAAAGGCAGTATATTACCAAGCACAGGGACCAGACTTTGGAAAGAAGCTATGTACGTGTACGTAATTTAAAATCTCAATTGTTGTTTTGTATGAGCTGCTTGTGTTGTTATTCACCAAACAGAGCCCAGTGGAGTCACATGGTCACATGCAATGTTCTTTCCTCTATTTCTTCCATGCCACTTGTCAAGCATCTTGCTTCCTCCTTCCCGCAATTGATATTACATACATGTATACATACATCCATATATATATATATATATATCCTTCATTCTGACGTATCGAGCTCGCACTTCATTACTTCACTCATTTTCAATTTTTTTTTTTTAAATTTAAACTATTAAATTCAAAATTTGTTGAATTACTTAAATTTAAAAAAATATAAATAAAATATAAAATATAAAAAACAAAGTGAAACTTTAAAAAAATCTATATATATATATATATATATATAAACCAACTAGTCTAGCAATCACCGATCCACGTTTTCATTATCGATTTATTTTAACTAACTTAAAGTAGAATATACCATCTCCAAGTCACATCCATGTCCATGCAATATCAATGATATAACAGTCTGGCATCATACCTAATAAAGCACATCCTTTACTAAATGTTGAAGAATCGAAATTTCCTAGCTCTGGCTATAATAATACGACATATCACGGTCATCTCATTGTAATTACAGTCCCAGTGAACCTCCCCCGACCCTAAACGTAGCAAATCAATACATGATCGAGTTTTAAATTCCATTTTGTAAATTGAAAATGCATCTTTGCATGTTTTATATTTATATATGTTCGGTTCCCTTTTTTTCAAAACTGCGCATTTAAACTCTTAAATGTTTTTAAAATGTTCATTTAGATTCTCTCACAACCAATATGCCCTTGATTGTATGCAATTTCTTCATTTTACGTCTTCTTCTTTTTTTTTTTTTTTTTTCTTTTAGTTGTTACATTAAGAGCAAAATAGTAAGATAAAGGACACTATAGTTGTTTACAAACATATTAATTTATTTTTCCTTGCAAAGTTGTCATGTCTAGAGTAATAATAAAGTCATAACATGAACTTTACTTACTCAACGTCAATTGAATGATTTCAAAAAGATTTCATTACTTAGATTAAGATTGTTATAAATCTTCTTATTTTCATCTATTAAATAATATATAATTATTTGAAAGTCTGTTTTAAATTTTTAATCTATAAAAATTTAGCCATCAACATTGAATTATGAGTTACTAATTGAAACTTTAGTTACTAGTATTGCTCCCATCAACTTCATGGAACTTTTATCTAATAGTCATTCAACACGTCATTACTTAAGTTAGAAAAATCAAATGGAAATCAACACCTAGACCCAAGCACAAGTCACGTTGGACTTATGTCTTGGTATTGACCTAGTTGTTCGAATCTAGACTAGATAAGACCTATTAGGTCCATGGGTCTTAATGGATCAAGCATCTAAATATGAAGACCTAGTGAGTCCTACCTAGGTTTTCTAAGACCAATATCATGTGCATGTGCATGTGCATGCACATGTGTATACATGCATGTGCATATGTGTGTGTATATTCAAAACAAAACAAGTCATGCCTTATTACACTGCATTCATAATATTCCCATTTAATTACCACCACACACACATGTAAAGTTAATCTTACATAAATATTCACCTATAATATGTAACAAGAATTGTGAATGTCCCAATTCTCCTAAAAAATCTCATCTTTTAATATTTTTTTATACATTTATATATTTTACAACTTGCCTATGACATTGATGTTATAATATACATTAGGGTCTCTTCAAGTAATGTTTCTCATATTATCCTTCTAAAAATTCTAAGCTATCAAAACAAGTGATTGGGGTGAAACCAACCATAAAACGAATCAAGGGGAAACGTAGAAGTGACTATTATGATGAACATGGATTTCACTTGTAGACATTGTACATATAAGCTTGTGATCAAATGCATGTAAATTTTCATAGTTAAATATATGTAGCAAATGGTGTCACCATCTCTCTCTCTCTCTCTCTCTCTCTCTCTCTGGTGTTCTATTATATCAGTTGCATGTAAGTAGTTGTAAGCCCTATTTGCTAAGGGTGAGTAAAAAATCTGATCAAATTGATCTAATTTGTAAACTGAACCAAACTAAATAGAGAATATGGTTTTTTTTTTTTTTTATAATTTGGTTTAGAAAATTTTTTATTCGAACCAAACAAAAAATTTATGATTGGTTTAAAAGGATAAATTAAATCAATCTGTAAAACCAAACCAAACAATTTTATAAAAAATACAATGATATTTTACTTCAATTAAATAATTTTTTTGTTATAATATAACAATTAAAAGAATTATTTATTTACATTTTTGAAATGTATATGTATTAAAATTTTAATTACCATAATGTATAAATTATATATGTACTTTAACTTTTGTAAATGACATTAAGTATTAATAAACATTTGAAAATTTTTTGTTACGTGAATATTAATTTTGTCGACCTTTATTATAATAATACTCATTATTTTTAAATTAATTCAATAGTTTTTACAAGAAATTACATGTTTTGTAAATATACTTTTCTGCGCTAGAAGATATAGTTCAATTCATAAACTAAATTGAGATTTAATGATTTGGAAAAATTCTCAATCCAAACTGTATGGTTTAGTTCAAAATTATAAAAAAATCGAACCCCATTTTTATGGTTTGGAGAAAAAATCGAATCAAACTGATCCACACCCATGCCCACGCCCACTCCTATTATTTGTCGTATATTTTTCTCTAACTCCCTTATCTATTATAGTCTTTACAAGAAGATATTGACCACCCCTTAGTCTTAGGGTGGTTAGAACAACCATCATTAATAGGTAGGTCATGATCCACTTTGGAAAGAAGGTCACATAAAGATGGTGGAACGACTACATAACATCATGAAAATGAAAAGAAAATACTAGCAAAACTCAATCGAGTCTCGATTAGGTCACCCCATTAGATGGAAAACAAGATTAGGTTTTGCTACTTTCTTTTTCAAATTATGCTATAGTAAGTAGCTGCCTAACAATCTAAAGAGGTCACTTAACCACTAATTTTAGGTTAAACTACTTACTTTTTGCAAATAAGTCATAACTCGCTTATATTATTATGACCATTTTGATCATCCTAAGACAAGGGGATAGCAAGATGGCTTTTCCTTTCGTAAATATTAATAGTTTTTTTTTTTATTTTTTAATTTTTTATTATTTTACTTAATTAATATATATATACTAATATTATTTAATTAAATTAATTGTTTTGGCTTATTAGAGATGGCCATGTATCATATACTAATGGCAAAAATGACAATGCTAAAGAAATAATACATTACGTTTTTGCAAATAATGAGAATTCAAATGTATAAAAGAAAAAAGAAAAGGAAAGGCTTTCGATCCAAATAGAAAATCAACACAACATATAAGACCAAAAATGTCTTCTTCTTCTTCTTTTTTTTTTTCATTTATCTTTTGATAGATGCAAAAACCAACAAACTTAAATTTATCTTATACATCTTGTTCCATTAGCTTAAAAGTGTTATAATGTATGTAATGGCCACTAATAAATATGAGCGAGACAATGATATCAACAATTAGATTATCAGTTACTTGTATAATTTAACATGTTAAAAATTCATATGTAATTTTAGAAAACATGTGAAATTTAATATGAGATTTTTTGAGAAATAAATTGAAATTAGCTATAGAAAATTTAACAAAGCATCTTACTTGCATTAAAAATTAAAAAAAAAAAGAAAAGAAAAGAAAAGGAAAGCACCATAGCCACATACAAAGCCAAATGAAGATACTCATGACCAAAGACTTGTAACATATAGCACGATCATTTTTCCCTCATCGAAAACATTTACCCTCACTCCTCCTTCCCCTCTAAAATATAGTTGAAAAAAAAATAATAATACTCATGAGTTGCCATTGGAGAAAAGATTCATTATAGGTGATGTGTTATATGTAAAACTTAGTAGTAGACAAAATAAATAAGAATTCAATATATACATAACACCATGTAAAAGAATAAAAAGAATATGATTGATGGCAAAAATTATTATATGTTGAAATTTTATTCTTCCTTACCTACTAATAGGGGTAGTTCATGTAGTGTATTACTACTCAATCAAATTCTATGATGCACGAGCTAGTTATCACATGTGCTCTCTCCAAATGCCCCTCCATAAAAATTGACAATTAAATAAGGGAAATGTATAGATAGGAGATTGTCTTCCACATATGAGATGGGAGTGTATGCAATTTGGTTTAATTTGGTTTTCCTTGAAACAAAATAATAATGAAATGAAATTTATTTTTGTTTTTTTCATTTTAAACCATGCATAGTCTGATTTAAGAAACTTTCAAATCATTAAACTTCTATTTGATTAGATTTGATTCAATTTGCAAATTGAGTCATGTATAATTGAGTATTTATGAAAATTTACAAACACGATATGTAATTCCTTATCACATATAATAATTTTGTTTAATAGCAATATGCATTAGTACCATATAAGAAGTTAAAAAAGCAAATATTCTAAACTTTGAATTCACTTATATACATAATCTAAACTGATCGTCGTAATGTTAAAAATACATGCATCTCAATAAGAATAAAGAATATTTTTTTAAGTCTTATATTACATCAAAATAATTTTTTACAATACAAACATAATATTTCTTTCTTTTATAAGTAATTTGGTATGGGTCCTTGGATTTAGTTTGATTTGATTTCACCTTCCATTCCCAGTCTAAACTTCCGGTTTGGCAATTTTCCCAGACCAAACAGAAAGAAAAAGGAAATTCATATTTTTAGCCTGTCTTTGATTTGGCTTTCAGTCAAATCATCATCATCCAACCTTCTCAGCACAAGACCCAAGGCCAAAAACCCCTTCATGGCCTCCCCATGGATGGGCAGGGGCGCTTGCAATTTATGGTTTCTTTCACAAAACGATATGTTATGATGTAAAAAAAACAAAACAAAACACTTCCCTAGCAATGTATTCATACCTCTAACGTTCACCTAGCAATTTTCTTTCTACGCAGAACGTTCACTAGACTTCCAACGTTACAACTTAAATGCTAATTGTTCGTGTTATTTTATTATTATCATATATATATATATATATATATATATTTCTGGCTATGTATTTCAAATTCTGTCGGTATTGTTTATTGGTAATATTCTTGGATCAATGAATATCATTAAATTTTATCAATTATATTTTTCAATGATAATAAGATAAATCTTTATATATATGTATGTTATTATTGTTCTACAATTTAAATTCTTGATAATAAATTTATTAATTAATTACAACTAATTTAGGTTGAGAAAATATCATATGTTGGTTAAAAATAAATAGCATGGAACCCACTAAAAGATAAAAGAAAATACTAAAAAATAAGAACCTCTTCTCAATAACCTTCTTTCCAAGGATCATGAAGTAAAATGGAGAGGTTATTGAGGATTAAAAGTTCTTAAGGTGTTAAAGTAACACTTTAAGAAACTTGTAAAGGTGTTTTAAAGGTGATTTTAGGTTTAATTTGATTTTTTTTTTAAATTTATTTATCTCAGGAAAGGAGAATTCATCCTGTTTATTTATTCTATATGCTTTTTGACTTGGCAAAATGAGATTAATCAAAACTATCACGGTTTTCTTTCCTGTCATCGCTTTACGTCCTCTCTAACCATTCCAAAGCTTCCAAATGGACATACAGTGACGTAATAAGGAGTCTAATGTTCTGTTCTGTTGGGTCATGAAGCTTCACCTTTTCCTCCGGCTACACTTCCTTTTTCGCCGGCACGTACATTTGTCCTCTCAATGAAGTCCATATGGGAATATAGTATGATATTAAGCCATACATTCACAGCGCTAGAAACATTGTTGACAAATAGATAGGTTATTTTTATAAGCACCTTTCCTTCATTTTATATATGGTATATAGGATTTTTCTTAGGAATTTATCAGTGTTTTCGATATTATATTTATAACATACGTCAAAACAAATGCAATTTTCTTTTTAAATAAAAAATCCACATTATATATGGAGTAAGTCACCTAAAAGTAACTTAATATTAAGTCTTAAAAAATATATTGATTTTCTAGTAAAAACAAAAAAAATCAAGAAGAATTAATATTAAGTTGTTGGCACGCGAGTTATCCTAGGAAGAAGTGGTCATAAATGAATAGAAAGTATATTTAAATTAGATACGCCAATGCCGACTTATCAATCCTTTTCTCAGTAGCAGCACCTCGTCGTAAGTCACCATTATTTGTTCGGTCAATGCATGGTGAAGTGAAGTGATGGCAACAGACATTCCAAATATTGGATTTCCTGACCAGGTAACCGATCCTCTTCCTCTCCAATCAAGTGTTTTTTGTTTCATCACGAAACCTTCCTTTGAGCTTCGTTTTGAAGCATAATTGCAGGTCATCATGCAAAATCATTCGACGATATCGATTACAACCGAGACAGGCCCATTTGAAATATATATCGTAGCTTATAAGCCACTCTTTATATTTAGGTTATCACTATAGAAAACTTTCACTGACCGAATATTGCTTATTAAGGTGTGATTAAGCGAAACACCATCCACCTAATAGACCAAATTATTTTAAAGTAGCAGCTACTAAGTCGTTTTATGCTATTATATAAGGACATGGAAAGATTTGTTTATAGTATTAAATAAGGTATTTAAAATAATAAAGAAGAATTGCCATTTTGGTGGTTGATTAAAAGGAAACAGCGATACAACAATTCCTCAATGTGGTTACCGGAATTATTAATGTCACACTCCAAATCGAGAGGACATGGCAACTCGTCAGATCTTTTGGCCCATGAACATGAACATGCAAGACATATGTAACATCCTTATATTAGGTTTATACACTTAGCCGTTAATTGTATAGCAGGTAACCAATCCATTCGCCAACAAACAGAAAAAACCATATCACAATCATAATCACAGTAGAACAAGTGCAGAAGCACAACTTGTCGCATAAGGATAACTTTATATAAAGTTGCGGCGCGAAATTATAGTATGATACAATATGTAGATTCTGATATATATTTTTATTATTAAAATATACATAAATATAAAAATTCTGGTACGACATGCAAATTCTGTTATACGTTTTCGTTATTAAAATCTGCATATTTATGTTAAAATTTGTATATATCTATCAGGAACTTCATATAACATAGTCATACACGACTTAATATAAGAAAAAAGCCCAATTAAACACTATAAAAAAAGTAAAAAACAATTATTTACAAGCTCAAACTAGAATATATAATAATGAAACGTTGAACAAGAAATAAAAAAGATTAAAAATTGTACTGCAAGAGACCAAAACTAAAAGGGGTTGGCCGACCTTTAGGAAATATTCAAAACACTCTCGAATCATAAACAAAGTATCTGAGCCACAATCAAAAGTTAAATATGAAATATGTTTAATATAAATGGTTAGTTATTGTATATTTCTTGGAATAAATACCATTTCATTCAATCACTTATTCTGAAATGTTACGTGATATTAATTTGATTATAATTAGGGGTAAGCATAAGAAATTGTGGGATCCGGGAAGTAATGGAACTCTACGTGCTCGTATAGGTTCTAGAGTGGAATTCTACATGCTTGTATAAGTTCTTGAGTAAGTATTAGACATCAAGAGTTAGGCTTGATTTCAAATTTGCAAAACATTGCAAACAACGCGTTATAAGACATGGGGTTTAATCTCATGCTCGCTTTAGAAACTACACAGAATTTGTACTCTTTATACTATGGGGGTCTAAGTTTCGGTGGCTAAGTACCATATACCCGACTTGTACAATACCATTAATATATATACGAGTATAATAGAAAGTAAATTATGATGGCCTAACTTAAAATCTATTATTTTAATCCAACACTTCGTCAGATAACTAACCATATATTAAATCTTTAACTTATATGTTGTTAGCATTTGATTAATGTTTTGTGCTTTTATCAAAATCATTGCTCCTTTGCTTGCATCTTAAAATGATATAAACTTACACTTTAAATATCATAATTTTAAACATCACTAACTATTAATATTTATTTGAAAATTAAGAAAAGAGTTATCAAAATTCATCATGCATACTTTTCATCTAAAAGTGATACAAACTTATACTTTTAATATCATAATTTTAGACATGATTGGCAAATAGTATTTATCTTAAAAAGGGGGAAAAAAAAAAAAAACACAAAGCTCAACATAGTGCAATCAAACTTGTAGATTTTTCAAGGTATAGATTTCGTGATGGTTCTAGGGTATTATAAGGTTGCTTTTATGTAACACCTAAAAAGTGCATAAAATTATAATAATGCAACATTAATTTCTTGATGAGAGAGAAATCCACCATGGTATTCAAGATCCCATCAACCATACATGAAGCATTTACAAGAACACTAGCAAAAAGAATATTTAGACCTAAAAACATTCTATCAAATCATATTTCCTTTACGTAGATACTGAATCTTCCATGAGAATTACAAAATGAACATTTTTAATTAATTATTGTCATTTGAGGTCTTAATACAAAAATACATTTAAAATATTTACAGCAATATAACAAAAATAGAGGTATCGAACCTAAAATTTAAATCCATCGTTTGATTTCGATTCATATTAAACCCTTCCTATTTAATATGGAACATGATACACCAAGACAAGAGCTAGCAAGCGTGGCTATTTGAGTAGTGGGTCGAACCAGGACTATGGTTCGAATGAATGGGGAATAAGTTGGAGCATAAGCTATATTGTGAGCTACTTCGTTGATATGATGCACTAGGGAACACCTATGAACCTAAGCATTAGCTTAATATGTCGCATAAGCCTATTAGCAAGTGTCACACCACTAGTTCATGCTTAAGGGAATGTATAAGTGTTTGACTAAATGGAAACAAAAATACTTAGAAATATAGTATATTCAATATTGAAAATTCATCACTTTCAGCTAAATACAATGGAATACTTATACCCAGCTATTTAAGGCATTTTACATATAGGATAAATTACTAGAATAGGAAATTGATATGAAATGTTAAGTACTATGTTACAATGATGTGAGGGAAATGGTAAAATTATATAAAGATAAAAAGAATATCTTTTGACAATATTACAATATAGAAAAAGCAATAGGCACATGTCACTAGTTGCTTGGAATGGAATCGAGTAAAGTGGAGTAGCTTTGGGATGGTTTAGTAGCAGGTTAGTCAATTTGAAGGTAAGTTGGTAGCTATTTAGATAAGTTTGCTGTAGGCTTAGGTAGTTCAAAAACTCAATGGTCAATCTAGTGGTTAAGTTGGCTAAGTTATACCTAGGTTGACTCAAGTTGCCTAAGATGAGAGTGGTTGAAGGCCTCAAACTATGACAAGGAGAAGGGTACAAAGGAACTTAAGAAGTAGAGTAAGTTAGGTCAATCGAGTAGGGAGGACTCTTTGGTACTTAAGTGGAGGGAAATGATTTGGTGTGCCATTCTTTCAAGTCCCTTAGCTTGGCATGGGTGATGGGACTTTGGGTCTAATTCTTATTATCTCTTTTAAGTTGTTTTGGATTTGGGATCAAATTTGAAGAGTCTCTAAATTGACCTTCTTCCTCTTCGAGACATAGGTGCTTAGGTTAGCAATATTGAATGTCTAAAAGGCTCCATACTCCTTAGGTAGCTTAAGTTGGTAAGCATTATCATTAATCTTTTAAAGTATCTTGAACAGTCCTTTAACTGGGGTAGATAGCTTACTCTTCCTCTTGCTCGAAACTAGTCCTTACTCAATTGTAACCATACAAGGTCACTAAGTTAAAAGTGACTTTCTTTCCTCCCTTAACTCTTCTTTTCTAGCCTCTCAATAGCTTTGATGAGTTGGCCAGTCACCTTTTGATAAATCTATTGAAGAGCTCTAGCTTTATCTTTAGCATCAGAGCCTCCTTCATCGAACCTAGGGTATAAGCAAATGGTTAAGAAGCAGCTTAGGATTAAAACCATAGATAACTTCAAAGGGTGTCTTACTTGTGGTACTATGAAAAGATTGGTTATAGGTGAACTCCATTACTGTTAAACACATATCCCAGTTTGCCAAGTTTCTTCTTACAATAGCTTAGAGTAGAGAACCTATACAACTTCTAACTATCTATTTATCTATGGATGGCATGATGTGCTGAACAATAGCTTGGTCCTTAGTTAGTACCTTAGCATCTCTTAAAAATAGCTAAAGAATTTAGGATCTACATTTAAGACAATGTTCCTTGGCTCTCCATGTAGTTTGATGAGCTCCTATAAGAAATGAAAAGAGATAGCTGAGGCATCATTAGTTTTGTTGTAAAGCATAAAGTGTGTCATCTTATTAATTCTATCTATAAAGATGATTACTGAATCTTTGCCTCAAGTAATTCTTAGCAGGTTGAGGAGAAAGTCTATGTTGAACTCCATCTAAGGTCAGGTCAAGATAGGCTAAGGCATGCTCTTTCTTCGCTCTGCTCTACTCTTCACTTTCTTGCAAATCGTGTACTTTTTAACAATTTAGTGCACATCCTTCAATATCTTAGGCTAGAAGAACCTAGCCTTTACTACATCATTTTCTCATCAAAGTGACCAGACAATCTTCCTTTACGACCTTCCTTCACCAACAATTCCCTTATTAATTAGGTCAATATACATAGTTTAACTTCTTGAAATAGAAAACAATCCTCAACAAAGTAATCATCCATAACCCTACCTTTAACATATTGGGCATAAATTGGACCAAAGTAAGGGTCTTGAGCATATTGCTCTTTAATGCCTCCAAAACCCAACAACCTAATCTATAGGTCGAATAACAAGGTGTATTGGGACAAGGTGTTCACAACAATATTAGCCTTCTCGCGCTTGATGAAAGAGAAACTTTTTAAGAATTCCACCCCATAGGCTTGTTGCTTGGACAACTTGTGCTAACTCCGCAAGTATCATAGAATTTCATGGTTAATGTAGATGACAAACTCCCTATGCAATAAGTAGTGTTATTACACATCATGTACTCAGATCAAGGCATATAGTTACTTATTATCAAATAGTTTAGTGTAGCTTCCTTTAACTTTTTGCTTTAATATGCTATAGGTTAGCCTGCTTGTATAAGGATAACTCTAACTTTGACACTTAAAGCATTATATTCCAGCTCGTAGATCTTGTGAATTTTTAGTAGAGCTAGAATAGGGGCAAAACTGTTCTTTTTCATTTCTCCTCATCTGAACTCCATATTCTTTTTTGTCAACTTAATGAGTGAGGTCGCAATAATACTTAAATTCAAAATGAATCTCTTATAAAAAGATGCTAAACTATGAAGGCTTCTCACATTGGCATAATAGTTCAAGGTGAACCATTTAACTATAGCTAAATTTTCTCTTCATCTATACCTAGGCCTTCGATACTCATTATATAGATAAGGAAGATGACTATTTCCTAGTAAAGAAAACACTTCCTCAAATTGTCGAATAACCTCTCAGCTTGAAGGACCTCAAAGATAGTTTGAAGTGGTCCACATGGATAGGTAGGTCAGTACATATACTAGAATGTCATTAAAGTATACTACAACAACTTTCTTGATCAGGTTTCTGAACACGTAGTTCATTGACCTCATGAACGTGCTCAAGGCATTAGATAAGCCAAAAGGCATGACCAATTACTCATATAAGCCATGCCTCATCTTGAAGACAATCTTCCAATCATTACATGTCCTTATCTAACCTAGTAATACCCAGACTTGAGGTTGATTTTAGAAAATATCTGAGCTTTGTACAGCTCATCTAACATATCATCTATACTTAGGATAAGGTACATATACTTTATGGTAGTTTTGTTGATAGCTCAATGATCAACACACATCTTCGATCTACCATTCCTTTCTTGGTACTAGTAATGCAAGCATAGCACATAGACAAACTTTCTCTCACATATTCCCTTTTTATGAGCACATTTACTTACCTCTAGAGCTCAACAACTTGCTTGAGGTTCATTCGATAAGCCGATTTGTTTGGTAAGGTCACCTAAGTTTATAAGTCAATGTAATGTTCAATCCCTTTAAAAGGGGATAGGCCCTTAGGCAATTCTTCAAAGAAAAGGTCCATAACCTTAATAATAAGTTTCTAGACATTCTCAGGTAGCTCAACTTGCTCCCATAGTTACAATAACCATTGAATTAGGAGGTAGGTTAGTGCATTCAACTTCAACACCTCTTCAAGCTTAGTTCAACTCATCACTAAAGTCTTCTTTAACTCTTGGCTCAACTTTATCTGCATGTTGCTGACTTACTTGGGGGTCATGGGATTCAATAAAACAATCCTCTCATCTTGCTCAAATACATAAGTATTTTAGATCCCATCATGCATAACCTTTCTATCAAATGACCATGGTGAGCCTAAAAGTATATGCAAAACACTCATTGGCAACACATCACATAGTATCCCATCATGCTAACTCTCAATTGAGATCGATAATAACACTTAACGAGACATGTGAAGTGATCTCTTCTCATTTAACTAATGTAGTTTATATGACCTGAGATGTGGCAAGGTTAGCAATTCCAATTGCTACACTAGACTAGTAGATGCTACATTGGTGTAACTCTCACAATCTATTATCAAGGAATACATTTGTTCTTTAACCTAGTAAGCGACGTAAAACAAGTTCTCCCTCAATTTGTTTTCCTTAGAGGGCTCAATGCTTATAGCTCAGTGAACAACCAAGCTCAAAAGTTCTCCATCCTTGGTATAAATATTTTGTACAACTCCCTTTAAAGTCTATTTAGCACACTTAACTACTTCCTTTACCTTCCCTTCAACTTCTTTAGTAGTGCTATCCATCTTGAAGGTTAGCACTTCTTTTGCTTAATTTCAATCTAGTTAGTCATTTAGAACCACTATGAACAAGTGGGGAAGATAGAACAAGTTGGCTAGATTGAGCTTGGTACAGTTTACTCCCCCTTTACCTTTCTACACATTAGACAATCTTAATGGCTTCTCCAATGGTGGTAAATTATTGAACTTCAACAAGGAATCTTACAACAGTTTAGGCTTCTAGCTCATTTACTTTACACCTGACCATTAACATTCGGAATTCTCGAACATACTCGTCAATAATTCGATTCCCTTGCTTCAATTCTTGCAACTTCTCAAAGGTATCTTGCAAGTAAGAGCTATGATGAACTTAACTTATATGATCCTTCTCATTTCAACCCATGTCTAAACACTTTAATATCCATCTCATTATAGCATAACTTGAAAATTCCTCTACTACATTACAGCTTATCTAAAAAACTCTAATGCGGTCAAGGGCACCTTATCATAATCCTTATACTAATAATTAGTAAAAATCCTCTCAACTCTCTTTTCCTAGTTAAGGTACTCATCTGCATAATTTTTGCTATTAAAGGTCAAAATTTGCAACTTGTGACTATCGGTAGCTCATGGCTATTGAACTCCTCTCTTATCTGCTTCACAAAATTCTTCATCTTTATCTTCCTTCTCAACATCCTCTAAATCAATTTTCCTGTAGGCTATTTTGTCAATTCCTCCACCTCAAGTATGCCTAACTTGGTAGTTCCTCCTTTTAAGATGAGCTTCATATACTCTATCCCCAACACCATTATCAAGTTAAGAAACTTCAAGGGAAATCTCGATAGGTCTATTAATGGTCTATTAACAAACTGTACATATCAGCTTAGTGATCATGTGATGGCTTGCCGACCTCTGGTCCAATTACTTAAGTACGCCTTAAAGGCCTCCAATCCTTCACCAGAAGAATTCTCTCTCATCAACCTATCAATGATGAGAAACTGTACATAGAAGATGGATCATTGAATACCCTAAGAGTTCTAGATTGTTATACTATGCTTTGTTCTCTTTCTATTGTCAATGTTGACTATTCTCTAGCTAAAAGCTCTATGCCAAGTGATTAGACCTTCGGTTGCCAAGAGGTTTCTTCCGAGTAATGAAAGATAGCCTCTTACTGGTTAAGTACTTCCCTCTTGGCCTCCTACCAATTCTCACGGCATCTCTTTCTCATCTTGACCTCCTTATCACTACAACATCTTAATTCCACCATACTATTGTAACCTGATAATCTATTATACAAAACCAATGTTGCGTTGTCACCTATCCAATTCATCTAACACTGTACTATTTTTCCTATTTATTATGCCTTTTTGTAATTTTCCTTGATTGTAATGTTACCCTAAGAACTTACTATAAATCGTCCTTTCTCTTTATAGCTAGAATTATTACATTTTTAGATTCTTAACATTGAATATATTGGTTCTTATGAGATGACTCTCTCCAAGTCCTTTTTCTTATACTCTTATCTAATCCTATTAAGTAGTTCAAGATTAGTGGTGGGTGAACATTGATATCGGCTTGTGCGTTATATCAAGTGAAGCGTCAAGTCGTGTTGTGTTCGTTAGTAAGTTATATCTTCTAAGTAGCTTTATGTTAGCTACTATATTTCATTCAATCACCTACTTACTCTATTTTCCTTAATATTTCAAAGGTCCCATTGGTTTCTCACTTCCCACAGTAAGCCCTAGTAATAACTGAACTCCTAGGCACATCATCATGGTAGCCATCTCATCAACTTTCTCATTGGTGGATCTTAGGATGGCAAGAAGTGATCTTCCATAGTGGAGAACACTACTTTCGTCATCTTCGACTATAGCATTGATACTTGGAGCAGTCATTTTGATAGTAAATTTCATAGCTCGAAAATAGATTTCAATAACTTAGACACCCAGCTCAAATATAGAATACTCAGTTTATCAAGACACTTAAACCACTTCAACCCAATTTTGCACTACTTGAATACCCATAGAAAAATAAAATATCGGTCATAGCAACCTAGAAACTTCAATGAATGAAGAACAACTTAACACAAGGACTTCATCGGCAACAACTACTTCCATTCTACTACATAATACCTTAGGACCAATACTCAAATACGAAAACACTCACATAATACAACAATTTAAGCATAATTACTCCTCTCCACTTATAACCTACAAGCTTTAGTACCAAGATGATACATGACAGCGAGAGTTGATAAACATGGCTATATTGAGTTATGGCTCGAACTAGGACTATAGTTTGAATAAATGGGGAATAACCTAAAGAATAAGCTATACCGTGAGGTGCTATATAAATATGATGTACTAAGGAACACCTACGAACCTAACTACTAACTTGATATGACATACGAGCTTAGCACTAATGTTCACTTGGCACCAATCCTTACTCAAGGAATGGATAGGAGTTTAGGAAAGCAAGAATACTTGTAAGATATAGAACATATTCAATATTCTAAATTAACAACTTTCAGCTAAATGAGATGGAAATATTTATACCTAGTTGCTTAGGGCATCTCACATTTGGGATAAACTACTAAATTGGGTAAATAACTTAAAAGGGTAAGTACTATGTTACAATGATGTAAGGGAAAGGGTAAAATTGTATAAAGACAAAAAGAATATCTTTTAGCAATAGTACAGTATGGAAAAAGCTATGGGTACGTGTTACTAGTTACTTAGATTAAAATCAGGTAGAATAGAGTGGCTTCTAGATGGTTTGGTGGTAGGTTGGTTAGTCAAAGATAGGTTGATATTTGTCTATACAGGTCAACTTCTAGCTTAGGTAACTTAGAAACTTGATTATCGATCTAGTGGTTGAGTTGGCTAAGCTGTACCCAAGTCGAACTAAGTTGTTCCTATGTTGGTATTGGTCAAGGGCCTTAAACTATGATAAGGAGAAGGGCATACACAAGCCTAAGAAGTAAAGCAAGTCAAGTTAACAAAAGAAGGACAACTCTTTTGGAATTAGGCAAAGGGAAATTATCTTACGTGCCAAGCTCTCAAGTCCCTTATCTAGGGTACGGGTGATGGGACCTTAGATTTGATTCTAATCAAGCACTTAACTAGAAATGAAAATGGCTTTCTAGAAAAATTACTTTTTAAGAGTATTTAACCATCTAGAATTGGTAAAAAGGCTAATTAAAGAATCAAGCAAGCAAACCAATTTCTAACTAAGTCGCNGTGGGTGGAGGGGGAGGTGGGTTTGTTGGGGTATAGAGAACTCTGTCAAAAGTCTATATTTAAATCTAAATTGTGTGTTCCCATTTAATGTCTAATTATTCTTATTTTTAATGTGACTCTAAAAGAATTAAGCTTCTAAAATTGTTGTCTTGACCTTCCATTAGCTTGAAAGTAACAAGAAATGGGGAAAAGTGCACAAAATTAAGCTTTGGTAGCACATTTGTGGCAACATCAACTGTATGTGCAAAAGGTAGGAGATGACAGGTCTTATGGCATGTTGTCACTCATGTCTTAATCACTTGACTTAATTTGACATTTTTTTCAAATTTATTTATTATTTATTACTTTTTTATATAATTTTAAAAAATGAAATAAAAAAAAAAACTATCTTGCTTAAAGCAAAATTTTAACCCTTGACACTTTACATGCAGTATTAACCCACTAACTACTAAACCAGTAAGTTCGTCCCATTAATTTAATAAATTCAAAATTTATTTAAACCTAATTGACCAAATTAATTAAAAATAAAATTTAGGCTATGGATTGATTAGCCAAAGCCTATTACTTTCCAAAAATGATTATAACACATATTTTATGAATTATTAAATTTTAAAACAACTTAATTTGGTAACCTAAGTTTTGCTCCATTGATGGTCTAATCTATCTAAAATTTCAAAATTGCATATTTTTGTCAATTTAAGGCTAAATGAGGCCCACTTGAGCTTGCATTTCAATTCAATTGCCTTTTGTGCTTTTGAAATCGATTAGAGCAAGCTTCAATGAAAATTTTAATATTTTTTAAAATAAAGTACTTTTTAACTAAAACTCAATTTTTATCAAATCGATATACATATATTAGGCACAAAATAATCATTTTAGCCCAATAAAACTAAAACTCTTATTTTATTTTCCAATTTCATAGTTCTTTTAATATTAAAAATTTTTTCATTTTAGGGTTTTCTCAATTATTTTTTTATTTTTTTTCTAAAAGATGGGTCAAAATAGGGCATCAATAGGAGGTTTTCTATTTTTCTTACTCCTACAATCTATACTTAACTCCTGAAAGATAGGAAAAAGAATACTCATATGGGTTAATCTCCTCACAATGCTATAATATTGAGAAACAAAAAATAGATGATAAGATGTAAGAAAACCACAACTCAATAAAATGGTACATGTTCTTAAACATTAAACACATAGATAAGTTCAAACAAGTCTTTGAGCATGTGCTATGTCTGAGCAACTATATGGATGCAAACATCACATGGAGTTTTTTGGTAACTAAAATGAAGTATAAGATGAACTCCCTCCTAACCTTAGTTTGAGAATCTAGATCCACATATTAGTTCTTAAGCTACTTGCACCAAACAAATGATAAATCATCCTTAAGAATATCTAACTCCTTATCGAGGCTACAAATGAGTTGAGCTGCTCATGAGCTACTTGAGCTCAACTTAATTTAAGCTCAATTAGTAAATAAACCAAGCTAGAACTTAAAATAAAGCTTATTTACCTAAATGAACTATGCTTGAACTCCTATTTAAGCTTATAAGCTAACTTATTTAGGCTCTTGAGCAAGCTTACGAACTTTATATATATTGAAGAAATTATATATGTATATAATTAAATTTAAAAATTAATATCTATATAATATATAATATGATATGAGATTATATATATATATATATATATATAGTCTAATCTTTAATCACAATTCATTAATATAGTTATTCATATATTATTTTGCATATTTAAGCTTATCTTACTTTAAGTTTGGCTTGCTTGCTTCAAGCTTAAATCAGCTCGAGTTCACTCGAGCTCAATTTGTAAATAAGTTAAGCTCGAACTCAAAAGAAAGCTCATTTATCTAAAGAAGTCAAACTTAAGCCTATAATTTTTAAACTCGACAAAAACTCGCTAAGCTTATGCTCGATAATTTTTAAAGCAGCCTAACCTTGAGCCTTCAAAGTTCAAACAGTTTGACTCATTTACAATTGTACTCCTTGTAGAACCAAATAAGCTAGCCTAAAATAGTTACATAATCTATAGCTCCATCGTACATGAGACAACCTCCAGGCTACTTAGTTTGTATATGGTGGAGTTAGCTCTTAAACCCCTACATGCCACCATGTGAAAAAGATAGCTTTCAACAAAGTAAGATGCTACACAACATAATTTGGGTTTTGTAAAACTCAATGATTTAATTATTTAGGTTTAGGAGTAATCAACTAATTTTTCCTAAATGCACTAAGCACATTATGTACAAAGAATAATAGCACTTAGATTAAGTATTATTAACATGCATGGTTTGCATTTGAACAACCACAAATTATTATGGTTGTAGCAAAACGAAAGTAACAGAATCATGAAAGTTTTTATTTTCAATTAATTTGGTCAAGATCATTATTATGATAACCCATATTAAGTTAAGTCCTAAATGGATTGTGAGATAGAATTAGTATTAGTTTATAAAGCCATGTTAATAAATACTTTGTCAATACTAACTAAAAACTTTTGAGGTAGTTGAAAATGATCCATTAATATTTGTTGACTTGGTTGTTCACTAATTTTAGCTTAGGGGTGTTCTAAACGATATTAGAGTTGACCTCTTATCAATAAGTGAAAGATTTAAGGATTGTTTTGACCTAGTTTAGAGAAAAGTTCTAAAGAGGGTGAAGAGCCACTAGGGTTTGGTATGCCTTGTAGATGAACATATAAGACAATATCATGTGAGAACCAATAAGCAATGAGTTTGGACTAAGCTATAATGAAAATGGAGTAAGTTTAGTACGGCTTTAAGTAAACTTTTGCACAACCAAGCAGATATGACACAACAACTAACTCACATGAACCTAAATCTCTACTCGATATTACGAAGAAGTAAAGGACCTAAGGTTACTCGCTACAAACCTTACTCAAGGATTTGATAAGAGTAAAGAAATATACTTAGAAAATAGGTTTCACAAGATACAAATGATGTAAAAGTACATTCACTGTGCTGATTTTGGCAATGTACAAAAGAAGGTATTTACAAAAGGAAAGTCTACATGTACTAAAGGTGTAATTACTAAAAACAAGGAAATTACATGTCATTGGAAGCTTCTAAGGTCATAATGGACAAGAGATAAAAAGAATATGCACATGTAAGAAAGTATACTATTAATAGTGTCGTAGACATGTGTCGAGTGCTAGTTAGGCATTATACTCATAAAGGATGATAGCATCATTACAAAATTGGCTTTGAGTCATGGTCTTCAAATAGGTTGAAATCTATTATGGAATGCTCAAATTTAACTTGGTTAAGCTAACAGTAGATATTTGTTTAGGTTAGCAAGTCTTCTATTTAAGAGAGGGTAAATAATTTGTAGAGCTTGAAGCATGGTATAGCTTATGGCTTCTTCTTTAACAATGGGTCGAATGGTGAGGATTTGGTGTGCTAGATTCTCCATGCCTTAAGCTCAAAAGCATGTGAGCAGATTCGATAAGTGATTTTATTGGGATGTGACTTCTAGCACACTTCCAAGATAACCTATAAGTTATGGGTGATAGTAGTGAACCAAATTGTATACTAAAAAGAGACAAAGAACCAAACCCAATTATAAGATTTTGCGATGTAAACATTGTCTATTTATGGGGGAAGGAGACTTTAATACCCCATATTGAATGAAGTCCTATATAGATTGTAGGAGAGAATTGGTATTATTTTATAAAACTATGGTGGTGAATACTTTATCAATACTAATTAGAAACTTTTAATCTAAGTGGTTGAAAAAGGTATATTAATGTTTATTGGCTTAGTTATTTATTGGTTTTAACCCAAGGCATTACAATTACAATAACGGTATAGGCTTAAGAATTATAATTTTTTAGTACACTAGGTGCTTCACTTGAATGGCATAATAAGGCATATGGTAGCTAGAAATCATCTTTAGATACCTCAAGCATTTGGACAACTACTTTGAAGTAGCAATGAAAAAGAAAGTAGACCCTACCATTCATATGCCTCTATTATGGCATTTGAATGCTACCTTGAAACAACATTGAATATAAAGGCTATTGTTTGCATATGCCTTTGATATGGCATCTAGATAACAATTTGAAGAATTGTAGTAATGGCTGCAAATTTTGAACATAAGAGGACATCATTTCATTTTTCTTCCATTAGATTCTTCACATGTTATCCTAACATACTTCCACCTCATTTTCTCACTTAAGCCAATATTCAGTACCAAGCATTTCATCTTAGTAGACATCAAGTTACATTATGACTTATCACTAATGCATCCAATACTTTAAATGTAAATAGCATTAGAGAGACTTTCCTACTCACCTTGGTTGCATCACTAATTATTATAATAGTTCAAGGGCAACTCTAAGTTGTTAGAAACTTTTTGAAATCAATAACACAAGATATAATGACCATCTACTTTGAAAAATGAAAAAAGAAAAAAGGCCATACTCTGAAAATAACCAACTAAAAAAAGTCTACGCCTAAATCCATTACCAATCCTCCTTCCATTCTTTTCCCTATGCGAAAGGCCATTCCAATGATATAGATATTGCTAAATCTCTTCATATCATAGCCAAAGTCTAAGAACTCCTAAAATCTTGCTAGAAGGACTGAATAATCTAAGCAAGATTTGGATTAAATCTTACCATATGATCACCTAAGTACAAACTTAATCTAAGATCAACTATTCCCTTCCTAATTATCTTTAGGTACTTTAAGGACTGCATTACACTTTTAGGATTTTTTAAGAGCATTAAGAGAAAGAAATCATTTATAGATCTCATCTAAACACTTAATGTCATCTTAAATCTTGTCCTTATTATTATCATTGTATCTAGGTTATAGTACTTGATTGCACACTAATGCTAATAATCCTTCATTTTTCTAGGCTATTTCTTTATTTTGTCTCACTAAGTCAGTACAAAGTTTGTTCTAACTTAACAAGATGATCATCATTCACTTGATGTTGTTAATCATCACTTTAGGGTGTTTGGTAAGTAGCAGTCCTATTATCACCCTTTGTGATTCGATTTTTTGCCACCATAGTAAGGATTAGAACAAAGATGACAACAAAATGTTGGTGGAATTTAGATAAGTGTTTAGACCTATAAATTAGAGCACATTAGGTTTTAGGGGTATTTAGGCTATCTAACGTAGCTACTCCAATGCCTAAATTAGTAAAGTATTTAAGGATAAAGAAGATAAGTAATGTATAAACAATTAGAATGTCAAAGAGAATATAGAGAGTTTGGGGCAGAGGGTAGCGGCAATTGGAGGTATCTTAATTGCCTTGGATACATGGTGCTTTATCAATTAGAGCATGTGATAAATGTGAAAACAAGAGGCAATTAAATGGTTACTTCAATTGGCTACTGTCAAACTATTCATGTTTCTATCTTCTAATTTAAATGTTCAAACTTGTGCACTGGGCTTAAGGACTTAAGCCTAAGAATTTAGATTGTAGAGGAGAATGCCAAGCTATCTCAAGCACTTTTAATAGGTTACATGTGTAGGTGTTGACTTGTTATTATTACTAAGTCGCAAGTTGTAAAAGTAGGTATATTTGACTATAGTTGGTCGCTTTGAGGTAAATGAGCTTGGCTCTAGCTCGAAGTAAGTCACATCCTTACTAACAATACCTTATTGAAAATCTACTATTAACATTTGCTTCCTGGCTTACATTATTGATAAGTTGGGATTAGGAGTAACTATTGATGTATGGCAATCGTTAGTTAAGTAAGCAAGTTGGGTCACCTATGCTATATGTATTAGAGCATTTACTAAGATGTTATGAGTAATTTCTCAAGAAATTCAACTTTGTGCCTTATTTATCCTAATTAACTTGTCAAGTCAAGTACGGGGAGTTCATGTCTTACATGAGAAGCCTTTGTTTTTAGAGGGCGTATCTTTTCGCTTATCATTTCTTGAAACATGTGAGATAGGTATCAATGTATGATTTAATGTGCTTATATCTAGTGTAACTATCCAATAGATCCCATCCCTCTCATTCTCTTCTTTAAAAATTGGAATTGTGATTTTTATTTTTCTTTCTTCTTGGCCTTTTCTTTTTATCACTACTTAGGGTTCTTTTTTTGCAAAAAATTCTTTTACTCAAAGTTTCCCTTCTAATTTTCATAACATCAATATAGGTATGGCTTATGCAAGGATTATGATCGCCCCTTGCCCCCAATGGCGGCATTAACCTCTTCTAAGCACTTCAAAGGCATGATGTTATCAAGTTACAACAATGTAGATAGTAGGAGATGATAGAAACTCCTTCAACTCTTGAAAAGAAGTCTCACATTGGTCAATCTACGTAATTCCATAAGGTTCTTTAACACTTTAATAAATTTAGTGCATCTATCTATGCTCTTGGAAACAAATCTATTGAGAGGCATAACCCATCCTATAAGCTTTTGTACTTCTTTCACTATATTGGGGGACTACATGTATTGGATAACCTTTATCTTCTCAAGGTTTTAGGCTTGATTCTTCACCATATATCTAAAAACTTCTTAGAAATAGCTCCAAAAATACATTTCTAAGGGTTTATCTTCATACTATACTTTCTCAAGGTGTTAAGGGTCTCTCTAAGTTTAAAAAGATGATGATTTTGCTTTGCACTCTTCACTATCTTTTCATCCACATAAACTTCAATATTGTGATGGATTTGAGGCTTAAACATTTCAATAACTAGCCTTTGATAGGTCACTCAAGCATTTTTTAGGTCTTAATCAGTATTATAACCTTTATCATGGTGGAAGTTATAACACATGTTGGAATTTCTTCGAGATAGATCACTCCTTATCCTTTTTAGCCATTGTAAGAACCTATAAGTTTAAACTTCCATTAAAATGTCTAACATAGGTCAATTTGGGGGGTATATGTGGAATAGTTAGGGATTCCTTGTGTAAACCCCACGAATTTAGCTGTCTAAGTATAGAATCAAACGCCTAAATTGTAGATGATCTCTTAAAGTCAATAGAGCCAGTGAGATTTAAAACTGATTAAAATCTCAATTCAAAACCTAAAGTGAATATGAAAAACCTTAAATTATCAATTGAACCTCTAATCATAGATGAAGATCCTAAAACCCCAAGTATATGTAACTGCAAAAGATAACCTCGAATTTCATCAAAACCCTAAGATAACAATCGAAGACTTAATTGCGTATGAATATATTAAACCCTAAATGTGTAAAAACACTAGAGATTGTACTCGGAAGTAATAAAAACCCTAAAACTATTACTTTAAGGATATAAAAGCATTAATCCCCCATAATTTACCCTAAAACCCTAAGTGATAATATATTCTCCATATTTTGCTATTTCATTAGTAAACGACTAAAAATAACTTTCAATCATGCATAAATATTTAGAATACTTAAGTGATCCCTTAGAAACTAAGATATTGCATTCTAGATCACATTCATCTTTTAAGTATATAATTAGGATAGTATTACATAGAGTTAGAGGTATAGTTGAAGCTTAGGTTAAATGCTTAGGTTAAATGTAGTGAACCTTAACACCCTAATTGGTACTTTTTATACCAGTTATACTAAGTAGTTTACCAAATGATGTATATAGGATATAAATATCTAAAGCAAGATCTCATCATCTATTTTTACTAATCAATTCACAAAATGCCACATTTCCTTTCATTTCCTTAATCTTCCTTAATTACTACATTATATATGGAAAGTTGACCAAGTCAATACAAGTTGACCAAGTCAATACATGTTGACCAAAGGCAAAAGGTTGACCAAGTCAACATTTAGAAAAGTCAACAAAAATTTACCATTTCATTTGAAAAAAATATCTTCCTTCTCATGATTTCTTTTCTTTTCTTTTGGCTTTTGCCTTCCTTTTTCCTCTTTTGCCGTCCACTTATTTCCCTTTCCTAAACCCCACTTCTTTTCCTATTCAAAAACAAAATAACACAAAATAAAATCCCTTTCTTCTTCTCCTTCCCAACCGTATCTTCCCCTTTCACTCTTTTTTTCTTTTCAACTTTTCATCCATTTTCAAGAGCAAAATTAAGGTATGTACTTATGATACTATGTCTTGCTTCATCTTCTTTACTAGTTAGAAGAAGAGTTAGGTTAGGTTAAGTAGTTATGTGTTGTGTATATATATGTTGATTTAGGCTTAAAGTTTCAATCTTTACTTATAGAAGTGTAGAATTCTTTAGGCAATGGAAGAAGATGCATATGTACATGTCTTTGAGTATGTGTACATGAGGGTATGCTAGAAATATACATGTATAAATACCTTTGTACATAAGTATTCATTATGTACATAACCTAAATTAGGACATCTACTAACTATACATATATATACCATGTTAAATATATCCTTAAAATACAAAAAGAATGAAATTGTGAAGATTTCTTAAGAGGGTAAATAAGGCATACGAAAATATGCATAAAAATACGTATGCCACCATATGTGTATATGGGTATATATATTAGTATATGTAGAAGTACATAAGTATACATATTAGTATGTTATAAGTGTATGTAGGTATATAACATATGTATGAGTACATAAGGATATACATACATAAGGATATATATATATATTTATATGTAACGAATGATTACATAAGCTATGACATAAGCAAATAATGACATAAGCGATGATACAAGCGATTGATAACATAAGCATAAGCTTATAAAATAATAAATTATAAGATTACATAAGAATATAACCTATATATATGTATACATGTACTTAGGAGCTGAAGATCCTTTAAACCCTAATATACTTCTTAGATTGAATTAAACTTAATTAAGTATATGAATTAGTAACACTAAGGTAAAATTTCCTAAGTGTAAGAATCAAATAGCTAATTCAATCATTAAGTCCTAAACTAGGATATAAACATAAGCAATAAGAATAATTAAACTTTAATAAGATAAAATTTCAATAAATTTAGCCCATATCGTAAAACACGAGTCTTAACGTTCAAAACGGACATCACCGTATGAATGTACGTCTGAAAACGATGAAAAACAACTATAAGTTCTCAAATATCAGAATTAGAATGAAAAAGTTACAAAATACATAAAGAAAGTCTCATAACTTACAAATATAAGAAAATAGTTACTGTTAACCCCATTAAGTATGATAAACACTATACACATTATACTTGAGTTACATTGGGGGAAACTAGATAAACTACAATAGACTTTTAGTTAACTAAGGAGTCTAACTTCTCAGAATACTTATAAGTTTTACTATTTTGATTTAGGCGTTCAATATTGAGTTCTGAAAACTCCAAAGGCTTAGAGAATGAGCAATAATCCAGGTGAGGGAATTCTAATGACTTGCTACTTGCTTATGCGTGTTACTTGTATGTTTGAATGACTGTTCTGCTTGTATGCCATCATCTGTGTGATCACTTTTTTTTTTTTTAAATTGATAAATATAAATATCTGACCCAAATAACCGGTTCTATTCGTCACATGTCTATGACCCAGTAAATGTATGGATGGAGAGTACTAGCTTTGCAAAATGTTGAAAAAGGTATTTTTAGAAAAAGGTTTTCCTAATCTTAAACGTATTTTGTACGATTTTGATAAGGGCTGCAGTACTAAAAATTATATTTTATCGTTAAGGCAAAGCTAGCATGGGTTCTCCACTTGATAGCGAGAAGACTCGCTTTATTGTACTTGTAAGGCCTTGGTTAATTTTGGTTACGAGAAGACTCATAAGTTTGTGCTCAAGGGGCCTTGGAGAGTGGATAGTCCTAATTTGGAATCCCCTTATTTGGATTGAAACTCTTTTCTTAACTAGGGTAATAGTTGAGTGTTTCCTAGAGGGGTGGTGCCCTTAAGCAGCCTCATGCGGGTAAGTTGAGGAGTCCTGTGCGGATAAGTACAAGGGATAATTGAAGTATAGACGACATAATTCTATACCTTTCATAATTCTAAACTCCTATGGATGTGTTACTTGCATTCATCGTGCCTGCATTCATTTTATATGTAGATAGCTTACTCGCATGTGTGATAATAATGTATGATAACTTGCTTGAATGGTAGTAGTGAGGGACGAACTCACTGAGCTGTTTTATGCTCATTCCCCTTTAGTTTCCTTTATAGATTTACTTTTGATAGGATTGGGATAAGTCTTGAGTGTTGAGTGTTGAGTGTGAGATGAAGACACGTATACTAGTATTAAAAATAGTTAAGTACTCTTTAGATGATACATGAACATTCTTTGTAGATAATTTAATTTTTTTTGTATCTCTTTTATAATATTGGTATATCCTATCTTATTATTTGGTAGTGGATACTGATTCTCTACAGTTCTGAGGAACTGTAGGATATCGGCACCCATAGTTATTTATATTTGTATTCTACAGTAAATTAATTACTTAAAAATCAGTAACCTTAGTGATTAATCATTTAGAGTTTTACAATCTCTGACTTGCAAGGCAGTTTTCATATCATGGATGCATACATGTTATGAAAATTTTAGGTAATCCTATTAGACCTCCTATAGAGTCTTGACACCTTGATTTCAATCGCTATTACTCCAAGCCAACCTTTGGCATTTGTTTTCCCTTTGTTATGCCTCCTATCTAGCCTGTTTAGGTCGGCTTCATGTCAAGGTTTAATCTTATCCTCTTGCCTTGCGTAGGACATAGCTTTTGCCTTAAATTCAGTAAATATCTCCAACTTATTCTTTGCTAATGACTTGAAGAAGTTAGCATAAGGCTTAATGCCAAAAGCTACACTGATGTTAAGTTTGGGGATTTGCACATCTTTAGCATAAATTGAACTAAATACTCGCGAATGGTCTCATCGGGCATCTACTTGGTGTTAAGTATAGAAGACTCTTTAATTGGAAGCTTGTTGGCTAAGAAATGTTGCAAGAATACATAAGCTAATTTGTTAAAATGGTTTATGGAATTGGGCTTCAAGTGTTTGAACCAAGCACTTACTGCATTCTTAAGTGTAGATAGGAATGCTTAACATGCAGGATCACATAAGTTATGGAGTTTAGCTAGAGTACGATAATACTCCAAATGATATTCTAGGTCTCTTATTATGTCATACATTTCAAATTATGGTAATCTAATGTGCCATGCTAAATAACTTCCTCTAATGTTTCCTATATGAATAGACTTTTCTTTAGATAATCTTTTGTCCAATATGAGTAAGAGCACAAACATGGGATGGACCTACATTATGTGCTTACTGAAGTACTTTTCCCTTATTATTTCTCATCTTTTGAGTAGGAGCATAAGCATCTAATGTTACTTATGCTTACTGATTATTAATATTCCCTTTTTTGAGCAATGAATAGAATTACCTGAGTCTTTAATGTCCTAATTGTTATCATTACCTCTAGGTTGTAATACATGATTATACACTGGTGCAAACAATTGTTCATTTTCTTAGGCTATTTCTTCATTTTATCTCACTAAGTCGGCACAAAGTTGTTCTAACTTAGAAGACGATCATCATTCACTTTATGTTTCTAACCATCCCTTTGGGTGTTTGGCAAGTAATGACTCCACTTCATTTTCTTATATAAGCTATTGCATGTATGCAAGTAATTGTTTTAAAGTTAGATTTTTAAAAGCTATGAGCTAGGTGTCTATTTAATTATTTTGCTAAAAGTACCACATTTTACAAATTAACAAAAAAAAAAAAAAGAAAAATAGTTCTTGGTGTAATGAAATGATGAAAATCAAATATATGTTGTCTGTAGGATCTAAATATGATGAAAATAATTTTTGTGCAAAATTTTCCATGCAAATTCAATCATTTAGACAAGAGTGAAATTTAGTAAAATTAAGTGATGAAAGAATTAGACCACAAAAATTTCTAGTATTGAGGTATGTATATTTATAGACTTACAAAAATTTTCGTGGAATTATTTGATTATATATACTATTTATTCTATAATTAGCCTATATTTAGACATATTTTAAGATAACTAAATTAATGACTTTACTATTATTTGCATGATGTAGATGTAACATTTGGTATTTTGTTTCTTCAGGTTGATCTTGAAAATAATTGGAAATGTGAAGATTTATCATCTATTTAGTGTAATTTAGCATAAATAGGGGGATTTACAATAGTATGAGATCAAATATTTAAATATTTCATTAGTTCTTGCAATATAAATCACAATGATATAAAGAACATAAAATTATAAAAGAAACAAGAAATTTACACTTACTAGAAGTTAACATATGTGATTATAGAGTTTATGTTCATTTTATAAGACATAGAGTAACTTTACAATTTATTTGTGTATTGTAGGGGAACATAAGAACAAGAACTAGGATAGCTGCCGATGCTAGGTAACCACCCTTTATTTTTATATTTGTATAAAGTAGTCATAAGTCATATGATTTCTTGTGTATTGGAGGGAGCCATTATGATTCCACCTACGTATATTGCATGACTTAATGATTCAATAAATTGTTTATGATGGTGTTGCTTGATATGTTGATTTGTAAAATAATGATGATATTCGTGTATTATGGCATACCTTTGATTGTAAACATGACTTGTTCGTAGTAGTTACCGTATATGTACATGCTCGATATGAATGATTAACTAGCTTAGTTGCTATATTGTGGTCCGTACTTAATGATTATGTGCTAGATTTTAAGGAACCTTTCAATGATTGCATTATTGTATTATGGCATTGCATGAAAAGAGCCCTTAGGCCATATTTTTTATGAGCTCAATTTTAGTCAATGACCTAGGGTTGTCATTTTGATAAGCTTGGTTTTAAGGCATATAGGTATCATTTGACTATACTTTAGTCTCTTGGTTTTGAGTTGCCAAAGAGATGCTCTTTCCGATTATAAATTTTTAGGTTTTTCTCTAATTTAGATCTCTTTAGACGATCTTTTTGATTTCAAATCCCTTTGAGTGATCTCGGTTTTGAGCCACTATAAGCCGCTCTTCTCAATTGAGCCACAAAGTGCTACTCATGAGCTATCTAAGAGCTACTCTCTTGGTAGAATATAAGTTTAGGTATACAATTTTATAAACTAAATATTTTAGTGATTTTATATAGTTTTACACTATTTTACTTATTCTATACATCCTACCTATATTTTTAAAATATTTTATGAAAGATTTGGTTATACTTTGTTTTATATTTTCAAGCATTAGACTTAGTTATGTTTGGACTTAAACAGTATGATGCTTCGAATGTTATGTATTTTGAAAAATGCTTTTGCATTACTTCCTTTAAATATATGTATAAATTAGTAAATTTTAATCTATTGTTTAGTTTTAGCTAGTCTTATCCTTAACTTGAGGATATCATAACTACACTATCTCTTAAATATTAGGGGACGGAGAGCTTCAAATCTTTATCGATTATTTATGATAATCTATCTAAATTACTTACAAGTATCACATTTACATTAGCTCATACCAATTTTTCATCAATTATTGTATATCACATTCCATGAATCTTTTTCCAATTCCCTACCTTTCTTTAGGTTTTTGTTGTTTCCTAGAATTTCTATATGCTCCACATTTCCTTGTAGTGAAATCAACGCAGAGGTAACATGAAAGCTCAGCACTAAGGGAATTTCTTAGGCATAGCAGCTATCTGACTAGCAATAATGAATCTTTTGCCGAAGCGTGTCCATTTTGCTCATAGCAGCCCATTGAATGATTGGTCCGGGTGACGTGTTAAATAATGGAATAAATCCTCATATTTTTAACATGAAACCCAAGCTTGTTGGGTTGGGCTACTACCGCCTACCTGCCGTAATTCCCATGCTTCAATTAATCGACCCTCTAAACAGAGTTGTGGGTGCTAGCTTGGGGACTACAATAATGCGTATAAATAGGCTTTCGAAGGTGGAGATCAAATATGTACTTGAAAATTGCATTTTCTATGATGAAACTCCAAGAACTATTTTCAAAATAAGCTAGAGAGTACAATCTATGTTTGTAGGAGAAGGATGTAATGTTTTGAACGGTGGAAATTGATAATAATTCTTAAGAAAGCTAATACGGTAGTAAAGTATCAAGTAAATCATGCGTAAAAGACAAACGAGGGAAGTATTTTGCTTATTCCACCAGAAACTAATAAAGCACATATATTTTTTGTAACTTTAGGGAGATTTGAGCTCCCCTTTGATGCCGAACCTGCTAACAATGGCATGACTCTTACGTAATATCTACCAGTTTTTTTTTTTTCTTTTTTTTTTTGTTAATATGACTTCTTTTTTCTACTTGGGGAAAAAAAAAAAGAAAAGAAAAATGAATCACCTTCTAGAATATGCTGATGGTCACAACAATCATTCGAGCTTTCAAAAAAAAAAAAAATAATAAATAAATACACAATCACGACATCGTTTTTAGGACAGTTTCGTCGTGAAAAGAGAGTCCTACACATGCGAAGGCCATCAACAGGTTGTTCACAGCAACTTACATTTTATTTAGTACAGAAAACTTATATAAATCTGATAAAAGAGAGCCACTAGAAACGGGCACAAGGCCTACTTAACTCATATGATTGGATCTGCACGAAGAGAAAAAATGAAATTGAGTTAGGGACTTTGCGTTTGGTTCGTGAAACTATAATAAATGGGAAGTATACTATTATAAACAGACATCTATAAAGGCGACATTATTTAGATGATTGGCGATTCAAGACATTCATGTTTGCAATATCAAAATCCTCACACTGCCTCGGCCCGTAAGGTTTTTTCTTTCTTGGGAAGCATGTGTATGTATAAAAATAACCGAACTGAATAAAGATAATGTTGGAATATGGCAAAGTAGAAGATTGCACCCCAACCCAACACACACACACACACAGTATTAAAACTACTATCCAAAATTTACATAACATTTTAATTAATTTAAAACCTCAAATTCAGAATTGATAAATATCATATCTAATTGAAATTTTACCTGTCATATTTTATATCCAAATTTTGTGATAGTTAAATGCCATGCCCAATTGAACTTTTTCTAATCAAATTTACTTTCTTCGTCGTCTTTTAAAAAAAAAGGACATAACAAATGGTAAAAAATATACTTGTAAACAATTAGAGATGAGGTAATAATTTTGACATGTAAAAGTCCAATAACTTTAACATTGTGTATAGTTCATTCAAATGATACAATGCTGAAAAGCAATTCTTCTAATGTTATATTCTTTTATAAGATACTTTTGGGGTAAAAAGCTTCATTACATGAGGAATATTAATTTATCTGGTGGAGGGCAGGATTGGAAATTACTCATCTATTCCTTGTTATAAAGATTAGGTATTACTTAATGATATAGCTTCTTATGAACTAAATAATAAAATAACTATTCCACAAGTAATAGAACAGAATGACCATTCAATTTGAATGAACTAAACATAATGTACACTCAATACGTATAATACAAAAATTAAAATAAAAAACCTCAAAATTTGGATGGTAATTTTGATGTTATAGGTTTTTATATTATAGACTCAGCACAGTCCTTGTGCAATCAAAATGTATCCAACTTTTTAACCCAGATCGCTCCGAACCAAAAGTAGGAAATAAAAGTACTAGATTGGGGGAAGAGTTCAGCTGGTACAATTAAACCTGATTAATATTCAAAAATATAACAAGGATCTCAGCAGCATTATATCAACCACCTTATTAGAGTTAAAAATAAAAGGGAAGATATTATTAATCCTTATTTTAATCATGTTTAAATATAACCGTCACAAGAAGTGTGGCCAAGAAGTAAATATTGTACTCTCAAATGAAAAATTAATGAAAATTATGAATACCTAATAACATTAATGTCACATTTAATATATTGACACAAAGCGGAAGAGCAAAGTCAAGTTCTATTCCTTTCCTCATGTCTAAAAATAGGAATTGGACTCTGCTTTTAAAGAAACAGAATTACTGATTCAATTTTATCCTTATTAATTATTATTAATTTAATTACTTATTTAACTTTCAACCTAGTTGTTACATCTAATAATTTGGAGTATTTTAACAAATAACTTTCAACTGTTCCATTCCATTTTGTGTATATTTTCAAACACAAGGCCAAATTCACCATTTCATCTTAATTCCATCATAATCTATTCCATTCTTTACTATTCTTATATATCAACCTTGAGGTAACAATCATAAAAAGTAAAACCAGGATCTTTCTAGACTTGGGTATGTTTAGTATTTACATGGATGAATACATTGAAGACTCAAATCGTAATAATTTGTAAGTTCTGAATAAATCTTGGTCGTCGATACCATAGTCAAAGCATTTTTTTTTTTTTTTTTGAAGATGGAAAGGCAATCAATAATGATGGCAACATCTTTTAATTTAACAGAAAATTGATGTTGGACTGTGGTGGGCATTCTTATCCCGTCTTGTCCCCCTGCTAAACCAATCAATGCCGATATATACTGCTTGGCTTTAGGCTTTTAGGTGTTTCTGTGCCAGGGACCCTTCACCCAAATGGACGAAATGTTTCATGTCATAAGCAAAACGACAATCATAATCTACTAATCTTCCTTACACTAAAACCCCTCCCCACCTTACTTAAATTGCTCGAATTATCCTACCATTGCACCCCAAACCAGCTGCACGCTGTTAGTTCCTGCCACTGATGTCTCGAAACCAAATGCAAGTAAAAGTCTCAAATGGATCGTAAAAGAATATTAGTACTGGCGGTTAAAAAGGACTGTCAATTACTTTAGTTATTTATAATTTGGGCAAGGGATAAGAAAAACATCATCTAATTTTTGAACTCCGTACAGAATTGCTTTTCTTTCTTTAATATAATGGTTCCCTAATATTATAATAGAAGAGCTTCTCTGGGATTTTGGATATGTGATAGTGTTTCCAATTAATTAACTAATGTTGCATGATGTCTGCTTTAAGAATATTAAAGGACAGTTTTGTCAAGCAGTCCTACCAGCCGGGTATCACAGTGATAATATTTGAAAGCATGTCTGAGTACGAGGGCTCTCTTTCTGCTCATCACAAACAAACTGGATAACGTAATACTTTAGACCCAGATTAACGGTCGACTAGCACTATTCATACATCGATTACCATCGAAATCCAATTCGATGGTCGACTTATACGTGTCCATGTTGGTAAAAAAAAAGTGTTGGAAACTATTCTGCACTTTTTATTGTTTATGACAAGAACTGAAATGAAATATAACATTATTCAAACAGAAAAGAAGAACTTGCCTGAACAAGTTGGGAGCAAAGAGAGAGATTCATCTCCACCTCCTTCAATGTGCTTCTTCTTGCTGGTAAGAAAATCGCTCCCATTCGTGAGCTGATGACTGGTGATTTTATTTTCCAGTTCTGGATGGATTTTCCTCTTCAACATCTTCTTCATCAACTACAAAAGGCAATCCGTTTCCATCATTCAGTAATTCAATGAAATCATAGATTTAAGATCAAATTTCTCTCTATATATATATAAAGAGGAGAATGAAAATATAGCTTACTCCACGTATCTTCTGAATAGGGCGGGAGTTCTCTCCTACAGGCTGAATGAGCTTCTTGGCAAAGGTCATACTTTTGGTTTTGGCAGATGCTTGCTTTTTAATCGAGTTCGATTTCCGTAGAGCTTGACCATCATCTTTGTGTTTCAAGTCCATGGAGTGAGATGTCCAATAATCTGAATCAGCAGAGAACAAGTCAGCCAGGGTAGTTCTCTTCTTACTAATCTTCTCCATCATCATTTCATCATCCTCTGCAGCCGGATGATTAGTGGCATTCCATTCCAAGTAATCGTCCTGTTCCAATGTAGTTGGAATAAGGGGGTTGACTTCTTCATCTTCTTCTTCAGACTCGTTTTCAGTATCACCATCACCACCATCATCATCATCATAGTTAATATTGGTGACACGAAGATAACGACATGGAACTTGTTTGGCTTCTCCACCGCAGTTGTGGTGGTGTTGGTGTTCGTCCTCGTATTCTTCTTCTTCTTCTTTGAGGATGTTTTGATTTTGAAGATGGATGAAGGGAGTCAAAGGATCACAGCCCAAACCCAAAGTGCCGATGGTGAGGATGCGATCTTTCCAGCCATTGTTACTATTAATAAACACTGGGGATTGTGTCTCCTCACACCTTTTGATAATGCTTCTCCCCTGCTCATCTGCCACCACAAACACGTATATGTAATGACAAGTGAAAAAAAAAATGAAGTTAGGAGATGCAAATTTGCTTTTGTATAAAAACACAACCTTTGGAGAGGACTATGCTAGGATTCAACCTCCTTTGCACCCAGTTAAAGATCTGCAAAAATCCGCAAAAGCAGAGAATCAGTATTTTCAGTAGTAGCAGCGGCAGAAGCAGTAAATCAAAATCGAAATATAGAATGCAGAGTAACGAGGATATATATAAAGAGAAAAAGCAATGTGGAAATGTAGGATGGATGTATATAATGTAATCAACCTTCATTTTTTTTTTTTTTCCCTTTCTCTTCTGCTAGTTGCGGAGTGATTTGAAACAAAGTGTCAAAGAGTGGAGTAGGGAGTGGATGAGGAGAATGCAAAATGACCGGCAATGAAGATTGATGGTATCAAAAGGGAGAACACAGGGCAAAGGTTTTTTCTAGAGGAGCAGGGCCACCCCCCCGATGACCGTGAGAGCTCGAGTTGATGGACTAAGAATAGGACACGTTGCAAAAGAACAGTGGGGCCTCTAGTGTAAAATTTGCATTTGCATGGCATGTTTACATTTTTTGAGTGTAGGCTCTGTTGGGTGTGGCTGGCGTGTTCGATGTGTCAATATTCTCCAAACCCTAACCCTAACCTCATCTCTAATTTTACTGCTAACTAATTCACCTAAATTCTTGTCTCGGTGTATTCCCTTGTGCCCCGCAGCCCGTAGGATACCAATTTAAGGACAGTAAATCAGCAGCCCGTTCTATCGCGTGCCTATCGTGTTTGTGTATTTTACGTGCTGAGCCTAGTGTGCTCTTGTGCCTACCACCCATTTATTACACGTGTTTGTTCACATGCCTGTCCATTTATTCACATACTGTATATATTTCTATAAATGAGCTTAGTAGTTTTTGACATATACATAATTTTAAGTTATGAATTTTTTCCTAAATAGTTACCTATTTGTATTATACTATTACTATATATTAATACATTAATTTAGGAAATTATTACTTTTTTGAAAGTTTTAATTAAGAAAAAAAATATTATTGCTATTATTATGCATTAGCACATTAAATTTGGTTACGCATTTTTTCACGGGTATTAACATTTACAATACTGATGATGGTGGTGACAATAGTTGTAACGGTAGTTGTAGCAATAGTTGGCTAAAGAGACGACGATATTGGTGGTGGTGGAGGTCGTAGTGATGGCAGTGGCGATGGTGGAGGTCGTAGTGATGGCGGTGGCAGTGGTGTTAGGGGTAACGTTGTGACGTAGGTGATCGTAGTGGTGATAGTGGCATTAGTAGTGATAGTCGGTAGTGACGATAATAGCAATAATGGTGGCATGTTGGTAGCGGTCGGTGTTGGTAGCGGGCGATAGTAGATGTAGTGGTGGTAGTGGAAGTGGTTAGCAATGGTCAACGGTCGGTGGTGGGTACTGTAGTTGCTAGTAACGGCTATGGTAGGTAGTGATGGATGATGCTAGGGTAGTGTTTGGTGGCGGCGACGGTAGTTGGTAGCGGCGGCAATGGTAATCAATGGTTTTCCGTGATGATAGTAGCGATCAATAGTAGCGATGGTTAGTGGTTTGTCACTATAGTGGTTTGTAGCTAAGGTGGTGGTAGGTGATGGCGATAGTGGTGTTATGGATGGTAGCAACGGTGGTGTTGATGGTGGCAACGACGGTAGTATTGGTGGTCTGTGGTTGTTTGTAATGGTGGTGGTGGTTGGTAGCAAAGGTAGTGGCCAATGGTAGTAATTGTGGTTGGTGGCAATGGTGATGGTGATCAATGGTGAAGTTTGTAGTCCTTGGTAGTAGTGGTCGGTGGCGATGTTCCATGGTTGGTGGCAGTATTAGTTGTGGTGGTGGTGGTGGTTGTGCATAGTGGCAGTGGTGGTTAATAGTGGTGTTAGTTGTTCATAGTGGCAACAGTAGTTGGTAATGAAGGTAGTAGTCAATGGTAGTGGTGATAGTAGTCATGGTCAACGGTGGAGGTGGTGGTCCTTTGTGTTAAAGGTGGTGGTCGTAGGGTGTTGGTGTACTACAGCTAGTGGCAATGTTTACAGTGGTGGTGGTGGTTATGCATGGTAGCAGCAGTGATCAATAGTTGTAAACCCTACTTTTAGTGGACCTAAGACTTGATTAAGACTACTTTCCGAACGTTCTCAAAGATTAACTAAACCAAAAACTTAAGTTTATATTTAGAAACGAATTAAATTTTTCCAATTCAAAAGCCAATTGTCGATAAAACCTAAGCTTGAAGAACTATAAGCTCTAAAGTCATTTAAAACCCTAAACCTTAAAACAATTAAGGAATTTTAACCCTAAGTAATTAATCGATAATTTAATTTGAATAATTTCATTCAACTTTAGAAAAGTTCACAATTTTATAAAAATCAAATCATGAATTACAAAACAATGCGAGATGAAAACCCTAAAATAATTTCCTATAAGGCCATGCCCTTATCTTCATGTATAAGCTTTACACATAAATAAATAGATCAACCAATCACCTTAGATAACTTATCAATTGAGAGTTAGAATCATTTATCAATTGATAACTTATCAAAATCTAGTGATAAGACAATTTCCTTATTATCCCTTCACTTATACTACATATAGACAATTTTTCACAAGATTTCATAAGCTTAACTTTAATAAATGAGACAAGACCATAGACAAAAAGGACTTGAATTGGAAGATCTAAACAAGGAAGAAAGAGGGGCCATACTCTTGTCTTTCAACCATCAATTAATTTCTCTTACACATCACTATTCACCCCTTAATGCTTACATCATCAATAGTTGCAATTGTTGACTTTGGTGCAAGCTACAAGATAATCAATTAAAGCTTCATACACACACTTATTTCCTCATTCAAAATCTGCCACTCTCTCCCTCTTTCACTCCCATTTTCACTTCCTTTTCTCTCACTTTAAACACAAATCAAAAGAAGAAATCAAACTCCACAAATTCCCAACATTGCCGCCACCATTTTTGCTTCCATACTCACGCAATTTCTCTTCTTATTCTTGTATCATTTTTTTTCATCATCTAAAATCTTTTAGAACCATTGGAACCTTCCACAAACCCCATTCCAAGAGACCAAAAGATTCGGGTTCCAAAAGGTTGCAAAAGAGGAAGCAAAGTTAAGAGCTTAAGTGGAACCTTTGTACACAACCACCATATTTTGCTTTAAGGACGAGTAAGTGTTTCTTGTGATATGTGGATTAGTATTTATGTTAGAAGACTTTGATTTCTTGAAGATATGAGTAAGGTTTAAGTTGTTCTAACACCAAAAATCGTTTTAAGAAACAAACTATAAAACCCTTACATGAAGTTGAAACATGAGCATGTAAAGTTGGTGTTTTGTAAAGGCATTTGTTTAATGCTTTGGATGGAAGATTTTAAGTTAAGAAAATCTTGAAATGAGAACTTTAATGAAGGATAAGCATGCTGGATGTGAGGGTTCCATAGTCATTTGGATGTTGATTTTGTTTCCATTAAGTTAAACATACTCAAATCTAGACTTAAGTTAAGGAAAAATCCATCACATGAAGTTTTATGAAGAAACTAACTTTGCATGACATAAACTATGATATGGGAGTTGTATTAAATATAAGATCTTCTATTTCTTTGAGTGGAACATAAGTTAAAGAATCGTCTTGTGAAAGAAAAGTTAAGTTAAGATTTGGACACAAGTAGTCTAAGTGCATAATCTATCACCTAAACTTAAGGAAATGATGAAACAAGTTGAAAAACCAAGTAAGGACCCCTTAGAACCATCATGAACAGATCTGGAACGTGGGAAAAAGAAGCTTAAAAATATGATAAAAGTGAATGAACAAAGTGAAAAGATTAACCAAAGCAAGTATGGTAAGTATACAAAGCCTAAAACTCAAAACTAAGTCTAAAACTCTCAAAACAAGCCTATAACTCTAAGTTGGGCCTTTAATAAAATTCTAATCAGTACTTTAAAACATTAAGAGAGGTTGTTTTGAAGCCCATAAGAAATCCACCTAAGTCTCCATAAGCTCACCAAAGTCATTAACTTTAGTTTGAACCAAAAACAAGCCCATTTGACAACTTAAGCCCACTAAAGGGCCTAAGAAGTGGTTGTTAGCCTTAAGAATATAAATCAAAGTTGTAAATCTGATCTCAAGGAGTATTTTAAGCTTAGGATAAAATCTTAAGACTAAATCCAAAGGATTTCTCAAGTTATCAAAAAGCCCATTTACAAAACAAAGCCCAAAAGCACTCCAACACATGAGAAACGCTACTGTTCTGACCCATGGACAGATTTTCATGCCATTTCGAAAATCTAACCTTACTACATTAAAGTACACTCGAAAACAATGAAGATTGACTATAAGATCAGAAAAATCGGATTTAAAATGAGAAAGTTATACGCGATTAGGAAAAATTATGAAACTAAGTCCAAAGTATAACTTAAAGGGTTTTAGCTTAGTTTTCTAGGTTTTATTTCAAATCCTTATAGTATCGTATTTGTGATGTCTAGGGGACCCGGATTTGGGGAGACGACCTATCCCGGATTATTTTGATTGATCCGCATGGCTGAGTGAGTAAATTCTCGATGATTCTTTACTTGATTGTGCTTGTAGAATAGATGCACCTAAACTTATATATATATATTTGGATGCTTGTGGGATATGGGAGATGTATGTGGATGAATTTGTGGATGAATGTGATGACTTGTTAATTATATTTAATAAGGGGAATTGTTTGCATTATATATACATGTGAATTGCATGGAATGAAATTGTTTGATTACCTTGAAAATCGAGATAACCACTTAACTGATTAAGAAATCAAAATGAATCATGCATACCCCATATTGCATACGAATAACATCGACTACCACTTCACGCAGAAGATGGGAAGGGACTCATAGGAATACGAGTTTCCTGCAGAATTGGGCACTAGCTACGCCATCATATATATTGAGTCTCTGTCTTAAGCTGATGGGCTTACTAGGCGTTGGGAGACGCCAATCGTCAGCGAATGGTCGAGTCTTGTGGCTTCTGCTTGGGGCGTGTGATTGTGGATTGCGGATTGCGGATTGTGAAGGCTACCACACTGCTAGACTTGGGATTTTGAAAATATGATTTATTATTCGGTAATGAAAGTATATATATGTATATATATGTATATATATACATAGTTTTGTTTTGACATAAGCACAATAGTTCTAATGAATTAAAACTTAAGGTCTAAAACCCGGATTTTGGTTTGGGTCGGTTAATTATCTCCAAACCCCGACTTCAGGGGGCGTAATTCTGAGTCGTATGCAGTTCCTAGGCCACTGCATACGTTGTTTGGCATACTGATTGTTCATGCATTCATATGATTGTGCATCTAATAAATTTTGCCATGCGGTATTGAAGAGGGTAATTATCTCACTAAGCGTAAGCTTATACCCCAACAGTTCTTTTCCTTGCAGGTTGATCGATAGTTAGGAATGGGATAGGAATCGAGTGCAGAGTGCTACCATTGAATCAGTATGGTGAAAAGCTTATGTAGTTACTTTAGAATTCTTCGGAAAATGACTAATATTTCAATTAAGTTTAGTATCTTTAGTAAGTTTAGAATTTTCTAAAATTTTCTATCTTATTTCATTATTTTAGTAGGGGATACCGATTCTCTGCGGTTTTGAGGAATTGTGAAAAAATGGATATTCATAACTATTTATATTATATAATGAGTCAATGAATTAAAATTGAAGACTTTAGTAAATTAGTATTTAGAGTCTTGCAATCTTTGACTTGCAAGGCGATTTTCTTATCATGGGTGCACACGTGATATGGAAATTCTAGGCAATACTACTAAGCCCCTCCTAGGGTCGCTACAGTGGTGGTGTTGGTGGTTCGTGGTTATTCATAGTGGTAGTGGTGGCAATGTTCAGTAGTAGAGGTAGTGGCTATAGTCTGTGGTAGTAGTGATGATGATCAGTGGTAAAGGTAGTGGTCTATGGTGTCGATGGTGAACTAGTGGTGGTCAATAGCAATGTTAGTGTTCCTTGGTAATGTTGGTGATCAATGGCAATGGTAGGGTGGTTATGTACAATGGTGGCAATGGTCAATGGGTATCAGGCTCATTATAGCTAGAATATAAGCATGCAGGGTAGTAAACTCTACAAAATGAAATGATCAAATTGTTCTTACATAAATACAAACAGTTAAAGACATAGTTATATAGTCTTGAATCTAGATAACATAAATCCAAATATTTCCCTCAAAATTATTTGGATTACTATTGTTACAAAATTCTTATTATTCTTAATACCATTCTTATTGTCATAAAGTGTTTCTTTCACATCATACATATGGAAGTCATCACTCATTGACATTGATGACAATTACATGTGTGTCAGGGCATACTAGATTGATGAAAATATGGTGCATAAGAGGATCATCACATTTATGTTGCTCTTGGAAGCTCACACGAGTTCAGTAATCGCATCCAATATCTTGGACACCATTCGTACCTACAAAATTCATAGGCTATTTAGTATTGCATTTGATAATGCATCCACAAACATAGTAGTGATATGACAGTTGAAACAGCAATTGAACCTGATTTATGAAGGGAAGCTTTTTCATGTCCATTGTGTATGCCACATTCTAAATCTTGTAGTGCAAGACAGCATGAACACTTGTAGGATAGCGGATCACCTTATCAAGATCCATTTTGCAATTAATTGTATCAGTTACAACAAACGGAAACACTTATACCTCGTTCACTTAAGAGGAAATGGAACTCAACTCCACCTTTATTCTTTATTACAGCGTTCACTTGGTTTTTTGTCTCTAGATCGCAATTCTTTAGGAATCTCTATTATGTCAAGTCAAGTAATAGGGATTCCTTGATTCAACTAAATAATCATGATTTTTTACAAAATTTCACATTTTGTCCAAAAATAACTTCATACCAATTTAACAATAACCACCACCACCACCACTGACCACCATTACTAGTGCCACCGTTGCCGCTGCTACCGTTGCAACCACCACCACTACCATCGCCATTACCATTGCCACTATTATTAAACAGTGACCACTACCACCTACCATCATCGCCATTGTCATCACCAACCACCACCACCACCATCATTGCTACTAACATCGTTACCATCACCCTGTTACCACCACTATCACTAGTACCGTCACCACCATCGCTACTACCACCATCGTCATCACCGTCACCACCACCACTACCACCTTTGACCACTACTGCTATTGTTACCACCGTTGCAACTACCTCCACCTTACCTCTAAGCTACTACCTCGACCACTACCACCACCATCAATTGTCACCACCACCACTACCACTACCACTACCACTGCTACTACTATTGCTACTATTACCACCATCACCACCGCTTGTAACCATTGTCGACCATTACCATTGCCTCCGCCCCTAAAGTTGATTTCCATTACTACCACCTATTACTTTATAATTACTTGAGAAAGAAAATGGATCAAGATTAATTTAGTCATTAAAGTTCTATTACGTATCTATTCTTAAATTGTTTATTAATATAACTAAACAAAATAATAAATATTACGCCCTTATTATATTCCTTAAGAATTCCAATTATATTCCTCCCACATTCCATTTAGTGAAATGACCAAGTTGTTAGAGTATATTGATTGTTGTCGGAATGAAAACCATGAGTTATTCATCCTACTACGTGACGTCATCACATGATGTAATTCTACACATGAGATGTTAGATAAATTGTTGAAGGTCAGTAATTTGTATTGCATAAAATTATTATTATATTCATTGGGTCTAATGTTTATTTAAAGGCATAATTTATTCTTACCTTATGGTAATACTTTATATAGAACACTTTATTAATTGGAGGTATAGGTTTAGAAGGCCTTGACTACTTTTTACAACTCTCACATCCATTGGAAAGTAAGCTAAGAGCTTAAGCTTGGACGAATTCGCATGGTGGATTAAAAGAAAACAAGTAGCTTGTGCAAGTTGTTAAGTGTCATCATCCAATTGTTGATGATTTTATCTGGTTGCTATTATCCTACTAGTAATGTTGTACTCTCGAATCTCATTGATATTGTTCATACATTGCCAAACTTTATAGATGAATCATTAATCTTTCCTACTATCATAGCGATGAAGGCTAAATTGCTTATGTACTTTTGCCCCTTTCCTCTCTTGTTTTATATTACTACAATGCTAAATCCACGTTACAAGTTTCACGATACTTATAATTTGCTAGAGGAATTTCAGCAAAATGTTGGTGTGGAAGATGCTACGACTAAAGATGCAAGGCTCAACATGGAAGCTAAGAGTGGGCTGAAATTCCTATTCCTCTATCGCAGGGGTAGAATTTAGTCTTTGTCTCAATCATCTCGATCTAGCATTCATACTAGTATTTCTATTGCTATGGCTATAAAGAGGAGTAGGTAGATCGCTTAGATAAGCCAGAGTTTAGGGACTACCAACAACACTACTAGTGAAACTTTTAGTGAATTATTGATCTACTAGGTCTAACACTTAGAGGAAGATGAGGCTAATGTGGATATTCTTGAATGATGGGCAACAAAATCCCACGTGATGCCTATCTTATCAATTGTTGTAAGGGATGTTTAGAGGGCTTTAGCTTTGATGGTGTTGTCTAAATTGGCTTTTAGCTAGGGCGGGCGAGTCCTCAACCCCTATCGCCTTTGGCTCAAGGTTAAAACCATCAAAGCCACTGTATGTCTTAAGGACTGGAAGGATGCTCAGAAGAGGAGATAATGGAGTGTGGAATCAAATTTTGGTCATGAGAATGATGAGGAAGCCACAATGGATTGATGACGATGATGATGATGACAATGAGTAATGATTGAAATATATTTTGTTCCATTCCATGGTAAATATTAGTTTTAACTAATTGGCTCATTTGTACTTCCTTAAATTTGATTTGTATCTTCTAATAATTAAATTTGTATTTTTGCTCATCTATTTATCATATTAAGTCTTTGTGTTCCTATGTCGAGGGTGTGTTTTGACTTTAAGTCCATGACCCATCTAATGAACTTTGCTAAGTCTTAGTATACTCGCTTTAAGTCAGGTTTATACAATTTATATTGTTTTGATTTAACGATTCAATTTCATATAATATTTACTTACCTTGATTTAGGAATGTAGTGTCGCTTAAATTAAATTTAAAATAGATCTGCTTAATTAAATTAGGTTTATAAATTTACTAAACCATTCATTTATATCTTACTTAAGCTCAACTTGTTTATTCAAATTAAAATAAGTAGATTGGTTGAATGAAATTGTATGAAGAAATTACAATAATTATTATGTTTTTTTTTTGTTTATTTAATATAATATTTAAAATTAAAAAATAGGTACATGTTATACTTACTAGTATAATATAATTCCAGCAAAAAAATAAAACAACTGATTAAACAAATAAATTATTACATCAAATAACCTTTTTGTCAATTTAATAATATTTAAAATTAAAAATTACATATAAGATACAATAACTGTTATAATTGCAACAAGAAAAATAAATTAATTAATGTATTAAACAAATAAATTAATACATCAAATACACTACTAAATTAAAAAAACATAAAATACCATTTTTATTTACATTTTCAAAAAAAAAAAAAAAAGAAAAAGAAAAAAGAGGCCCAACGTGCTATTCATGTGTTTTTATACTTGTGCTTAGGCAACCTACTAACCTTATCGTACTGGTGTACTTATGATCGTATGCCTGAGCTTAGGCCCACTTATACTTATGCCTTCTACTATTCTCATGTGCTTATGCTTGGGCTACCATGGATTAGGCCCAATCGTGCTCATGCTAGTGTGCTTAGCCTATTTACCATCCCTAGATACCATGCTTTCGACTTGTTTGTTAAGCGTGATATACTAAACCGACTGCAACAAGATTAATAAGTAAAACATAAATACATGTCTAATTCGTTTTGTTTTTCCACTTTATGAAGATAGGATTTTCTCCAATTCATCAAATTTTGCATCCATAGTGACTAAAAGTGGTCTTCCATAATAAAAACATCTTATGAAACTAGGATTTTCATTGTTAACTTTTCTGTCCATTTTGAATATGTATTGGTTTTTTATTAGCCTTGGTATAGTCTGCTAAGGTCGCTAAAGTTTTGGCAACTTTTTTCTACCCCTTTTTCTTACTTTGAATTATTTTTATTATATTATACAATCACATATATTTAATGTTGTTTTTTTATTATTATATCATATAATAAAATATATTTAATACTACCATTTCGCTAAATCAATTATTGTAAACCAATTTAACACTAATAGGTGATATAGATGAAGGGAGAATAAATTTGATGGAAATTTCATTTTTTAAGAATTAAAAAAAATAAAGATTTCAATAGAATATTAAAAAAGTTGAGTACTTAAATAGAAAAATAAGTAAACTTTGAAATGCAAGCCCTACTATCAACTACTCGAGGTTAAATTGGTAGAATTTAGGGCAATCAAACAAATTAACCAGTCTAGCCCAAATTTTACGATAAAGTTAAGATTATTAGTAAAAGTAACATTGTAAATTTAAATTTAAGAAAATAAGTAATAAAATGATAAAATATAAAATTTTCAAATTTTGAAAATTTTAAGTATATTACGTGTTATTTATTAAAAATGCGGCAAATGCATTCCGATAACTAATGAATCACTAGAGATAAATTATATGCATTAAAAATTATAAATAATATTTAAGAGTATTTACTTATACCCCATATGTATTTACGTGTAGATAAAAATACGTGAAATTACCTAAAATGCTTGAAAATTACTATAAAATAGCTAAATAATTAAAGAAAATTATAAAAAAATTCAAGGAAAAATAAGAAAAAAATCAGAGAGATAGAGAACAATCTAGATTTGGGTCGTGGTAGTTGGGGGATGAAGAAAAAAATTTGCACCAATTAACTTCACACACTTAAAAGGTAAAATAGAAGTAGATAAAGTAATTATCTTATCTATTTAATGCACCAAATTCCTTTATAGCTCTATAAATACCCAAATTTTTACAGAGGCTTATTTAGTCAGTTTGCAACCTTAGAAAATTAGAAAGCACCAAAATTGAGAGAGAATTAGGGTTTTTACAAAAATTTGCAAAAATCTATGTAGTAAAAGTAATTAGGCTGAACTCACACATCGCTACTACCTAGAATTGAACTACCATGACCACCCCACTCCAAGTCGACCTTTTGGATCGGCTAACTAACCCTAGACCAGCAATAGTGGCTGGAAGCCCAAGAAATAGGTGAGTCCAATTTTTCAACCGATTTTGTAAAAATTATTAAAATTAGTAATTATATTTAAAAAATTATGAATTTTATTATTATGATGTTTTATTGTTTGTAGATTTGGGAAAAAATAGTGATTATGATTAATTACATCTGTAGATATAGAATGCTTAAGAAACCGAACATGTTTTGATTTAAAAATAAATAGGCTGAGTATAATTTTGGACTCAAAATTTTTGTGTAGACTATTTAGGTGCTATAGAACAATACTATAAAGCCCTTTTTCAAAAATTAATTTTCAAAATTTTTAGATAATTTGTAGGCCTTAAAATGATGCATGAAATGAGTAATTTAGGATTAATTAAGTAAGTAAATGGTTAATTTTTGATTTAGTACATAATTATATATTTTAGGATGTTGAAATTTGATCAAGTATGATATTTGTAGCATTTAGGGTACTAGATGTAATTATTAGGGTATTATGTAGTATATATGTAATAGGTAAAATAGTATATTTTAAGTTAATTTTGTAAATTAGGGTAATTAGAACTAAAATCTAATTTGGGATAAATTTATATATTTTGAGATGTTAATTGATGTTAAGAGATGATATTTGAAGTGATAGGACTATCAGATATGTATATTATATACATATTAGGTGATAATGCATAATATGTAAATATAAAAAATAAATGAGTAGGAAAATATTAGGTTAAAATTGATATTCTAGTAATAATAAAAATAGGTAATAAATTTGGTAGGAAACTTAAATTTAGGTGTTTAAATGAAAAATATAAAATTTTCTCATATTAGGAATAAATTTAGTAGTTAAATTAGGATACGAGGGTATATCGTACAAATTAAAATACTGGTTAGGGGTTAAGTATAATATTTAGGATATCCAAGGATAATGTAATTAATTTCACATTATCGGTCAAAATGATTTTCTAGGGTGTACGTATAAAATCCCTAATCGAAAACTGAGTTAAAAACCTAATTTTGAAATTGATGGGAAAACTAAACTAAAACTTAGTTTAAATAAAAAATAATTGTAAAGGACTTAAAAACTTGAATAATTAGGTATATTAAACCCTAAACCAAAGATAATAATAGGTGTTATATGATCAAACTAATCTATAGCGGTTATATGGAAAACTGAAACAATATTTATATTATAGGGATTTTTAGTGATGGGTAATAGGAGTTGTACCTCGAGTAAGCGAGTGAGAAGTCCAAGTAAGTTGGGATTAATATGCTGTTGTATTTTAGAGTATTAATTTATAGTACTTAGAGGCTTGAAATTATACTTAATTGTGTTTGTTAAATAATCGACTGTGCGCATGTGTTTATTTCTACGTTGATGATGTGATTTGGTTGACTGCTTTAGTTGGTAGTATGTGATTTGTATGAAATGATTTATTACCTCAAACTAAACCTAATTAAATATATGACTTATAAACAAAGATCAGACCTACATAGCAACCTATTAGGGGAAAATTAGGATTCTTTGACCAAATATTGATCCCTTCGAAAGAGATAGCGCTGGATAGCATAATTGGTTCCTTTTTCATTTTTAGTCGAACTAAGTGACAAGTGAGGATGTCATGACAATTGTGAAATTAATGGTTCGAAGGTAGCTCGGGAGGAATGGTGTCTTCATTGCACAAATTTAGGTTTGGTCATGAGCTATTGTATTAATAGAAACTCTTCAACCTAGATTAGAGTGAATATAATTTTTCTAATCTCACAATAAGCTAAACAATATCATGCGATAGCATTTACTTGAACATACATTGTACTCAATAATTTAGTTGATAACTCTGTTTATGTTTGCTATATGGTTTTGAGTCTCCGTCCCAACTTATTGAGCTGTTAATTACTTACATCTCTATAGATGTTATTGTGTAAGAGCCAACTAAGAAGCAACTTATAATTACCCTAAAGCTTGCAACTGCTGGATCATAAGGGAGTGAGAATAATACCCTAATGAGCAATTACACTTTCAAGTTCAGATTCTATCTTGAAAATTTTTAATATTAATTTATGTATTACTTAAGTAGATTATGATTAGACTCCTAGATCTTCTAAATATACTTAAATTATTTAGTGTAAATATGCAATTTTCATAATTATATCGTTAAATAACATGTTTAATTTATGAGCTATTTACTTTAAAGCAGGTTAGTCATGAACGCCTTATGTAAATTAGGTCTATAATAATGATTGTAAGGTTAGCTTCTATCTTAGAGTGGTTTACATGGCATGACTATTATGAATCTACCACTTCGGTGTGTGACATGAAATCTAAAAATGTACAATTTTTTTTTTTTTGACATACTTCCACTAGCATATCTCAAAGTGAGAGATATTAACAAAGAAGAAAGACAAAGTAATGTTTCTCTGCATCCTAATGACACAATATTTCTTATATATATATTTTGGTAATAAGTAAACTTTCATAAACCATAAAGCAACACTACAATAATATAGTGTTATACATCACCCTTTATCCATCAAGAAAACACTAACCTAAGGAGGCAATATTTTGCACACCCTAAAAACTACTATTATTTTGACTACAAACATAGTCATGCAAAACATGTCTAAAAATTGAAGGAGGACATTACATTCCAAATACAAGGTCTTCCTTCTCCTTCAAGCTTTCCTTGGTCAAAGTATCAGCTACTATATTTTCATCAAGTACCTAACAAAAGTAAATATTATTAAAGCTTTTTGCTAGTTCCTTGCTCTATGTATTGTATAAGAAAAAGCATATTACAATAAGTTTCCTTTTAGGATCTAGTCAATTGCTACACTAGAGTCCAATCCGATAATTAATTTATTCCATTTCCTTTCTTTAGCCATTTTCATTACATTTATAATAGTCTAAAGTTTAGCTTTAACAGATGAAGTCCTTACTATCATCTTCTTAAAACCCCCTAAAACACTCTTCACACTATCTCTACATATTGCAATAATTGTTGCCCTCTTGCTACTTTCTTCCACCACTGCATTGAAATTAAATTTAATCCATCCCTCCTTAGCTCTTTCCCAAATTGAAGAAAATGCCAATCCATAAGTATTCAGCTTCCTCATCTAGCAACAAGCCTAGCATTCTTCAGTTTAGCCAAATATAAGACCCAATCAATCTTGTTGTGCCTATATTGCTCGAAAAATTCTTCGATTCGTCTCTCTCCATATCCCTCTCAATACAAATAAAAATTTCACCTCCCTAGGTGTTTGTTTAACTCTCCAATTGACTTTTTTGACAAAAAAAAAAAAAACATTTTCTCTTATCCACTTCCTCAACTCCTCTTCTTAAGTTTTCATTAGAAACCTTGTCTAACTCAATTTCCTCTATATCCTTCTTACTTCTTCACAACTCAAAAATACATGTTCTACATGTTTTTCTTCACAATTATAGAATACACAATTTATTTTCAATTCCATACCCCTTCTTTTTAGATTATTCCTTTTGGGGGGACCATTGTGTAATAGTCTTCACACCATGAATTTTATTCTTGATATAATAGGCATCTTCTAAACCCACATTGATTTATCTCTCTTACCATGTCTTACTTCTTCTTCACACTTCATCCTATATATTGTTTTGGTCTTCACTTCATCATCAGCATCATGTATCCAAAGCTTGTTTAGATAATTTCCTTCCATCTTCACAACATCTAAACTTAAATCCAAGTTCTCTAATAGTGTTGCAATCTCTTCACCAATTAGGTAGCCAATACTCTCCTCCTCCCATTGTCTGTAACATCTCTAGACCTCAACCATAGTTAAACATTCTCCTTCTCATGTCAAAGGTTGCTCTAACTGGCTTTGCACTTTACCACTTCTCAACCAAATTTCCATCCAATACTTTGTTGCTTCAATTCCCTTCATTAGCTTCTTGAAAAAAGGGGACCCAGTTTTCCTTACAAATTCTAAATTCCTCTACTAATATTTTCCCTTAATTACTCTAGCCCATAGCATCTTGTTTGTTTTAACATGCTAAGCAAGCTTCACTAGATTTGCTTCATTTCTCCTCTTTAAATCTAAAAGGCTTAGTTCTTTATCCTCTTTTAGCCTCTTTATTTTCTCCCAAGATACCTAGTGAATTTTCTCTTTATTTTTTGAATCTCCTTAAAGAGAGTCTATAAATCTTTTCCAGTTACTTTATTATCTTAGCTGGCAATGGAACCATTTGTGAGTAATTATTGCAAGTGCTCTCTATTGTAGAAGAAATCAACACATTTTTGCTTGGTGCATCAAGTGATTTTAGCTTTCATCTAACAAGTTTTTGTCTAGGTTTTTTCTAGGATAAAGCTTAGATCATTTGCATCTTCCTTCTTCAACCAGCACTACTAAATACTCTCCCATATTTGCACTTGGATTACTTCCAAAAACAGCACATATATTATTTTTCATGTCTCTATGTGTATTTCTAGAAAATATGACACATGATTTGTTGTAGTTAACTTTTTGTCTTGACATATCTCAAAACACTTCAATAGCCTTTTGCATAATACTTGCATTCTTTATTGTTGCTTCTCCCATCAAAAAAATATCATCCACAAAGCACATATGCAACAATTCTAATTTTGATCCTCTCAACACTATCGGTTTCCATAGACCTTCCCTGACTGGTTCTTAAATACCCCAATTGAGCATTTCCATGGTAAGTATAAATAAATATGGAGATATGGGATCCTCTTGCCTTAACCCTCTACTTGAGCTAAAAGGCTTTATCATTTAACCATTTAAAAGCACTCTAAACATGGATAACACTAGGCATAAACCAATTAACTTAATCCACTACTCTAGAAATTTGAAGCTTATAATAGTATGTTTAATAAAATCACATTCCATTCTATCAGAAGCCTTTTCCAAGTCTAACTTCAGATTCCTTCGTTTTTCAATCCTTTGTCGCCCCCCTACCCTCGCCTCGTTTTCTTTTTTTGTTTTTTGTTTTTTTTTTATTGAGAGAGTGAAGTAATTCTTGGAGGACAATCATATTGTCCTCTATTGTCCATCCTAGAAAAAAGCTTGATTGTTTAGGCCTAATGATATAATTAAGGAAAGGTCGAAGCTTATTAACAATAAGTTTGCCAATCATCTTATGTAAAGTAGTAGTACACAAACTTACTATCTTGAAATGTTTTGATATTTTTGCTCCCCCATACTTAGTTATTAAGACAATGACAATTTAATTCATATTTTTAGGCACTTACCCCTTTTCCACAACTTCTCTTACTACTTTATACATAGATTTCCCCACCATACTCTAACATTCTTTAAAAAAACAAAGCATGATGACCATTAACACCAAATCAACACCAATAGACTTATGGTTAGCCATAGACAATAATGCTTGCTTCACCTCCCACTTAGATATTTCTTTATTAAGAACCTATATTGCTTCATCATTTAATCTAGGTAATCCCCTTAACTAGGCTAATGGCCACACTTTATAAAAACTTCTCTCAAAGCAATTGTTAAAATGTGTAATCAAAGCCTTTCACTATGCGTTCTCTACAAAAATGATTCTTAGTGCTAACTTACCATGTGTTTTAATAAGTCGTGAGTAAGTAACAATAATATTTAACCACATATCAATGATAATGTATCCATATATTTATATGCTAGAATTTTATTGAGAATTACCAACTACTCTTAGTACCATTGGAGTGATATAACTAGGTTGAAAGTTAAATAGACCATTAAATCTATTAAAATTACTAGAATAATGGTGTCTCAACATGGAAAATATCTCATTGCCTTGCAAATATACATATATTTTAATTTAAACTTTTACTATCTATTCACTTTAGGGGAATGGGAATTCAAAATTCCATCCCTCCCTTATTTCTTAAAGGAGTCTTATTACTTTGTTTCCTTCACTGAATTATAATTCTATGGAATTAGGATTCATTAAAGATTAGGAATGACTGTTCCTTAGCTAAACTAAAGAATTACAATTTAGTTGCATAATGTTAATAACTCTACCTGAAGCACTCCTTGAACCATTAGTGACCCTAACTAAGACCCATATGCACTACCATCGCTCAAACCATTTTTTGGACCACCATCAAACCGACCGTTACTAAGACTTAGATCCACCACCACTCGAAGACTTTTGTCTTGTGTTTGGCTCAAAAACTTTTACCTCCGTAACTTGCACCGTGATGCCCATCTCGAAACTCATCATATTGTTTCCTGGTCAAGAGTAGAAGATTGAAGTCAAGTCGTATCTTATTGCATGAACTAAATCAATATTTGATTGAGGATCTTAAATGGGTTTTTCAAGTGTAGGTTTTCGACTGCTCCAATGAATTTGCTTACATCTTAAATTGCCTTCTAGGTTTTTGACTACTCTAAGCATGGAAGATTGAAGTCTAACTCGTACCCTAAAATAATTTATCTGGACTTGTTGTTTCATTTGGAAAATTCCTTGTTATCTTATTTCATCTTAAATGGGTTTATTTAGATTTTAACTACTCCAAGCATTATTTGTACCTTCAATCTCATAAATAAGTATTTTTTAAAGGAAGAACATCATAAGGTTACATTTAGGGGTAAATTCAAATAGAGAATTAACGGGATTCTTTTTTTCTTTTGTTCAATTTTCAAAGTTTTTCTTTTTTTCTTTTTTTTTTTATTTACATTTTTCTATTTTATTTAATATATTCCATATTATATTATTTTTAATTTTTCATATATGTTACCTTTTTATTTTTTAATTTTATTTACTATTTTTATAATTTATTTATAGTAATGTTGCCTTGTCAGCACTTTGTCAAGGCTAAAAGGTTATGTCAGCACCACATGTTAGATAACGCGACACGTCACTAATTAAATCCACTATTTGATTCACTTAATCAAATATTAATAATTTATTTGAACTTTTTTAAATATTGATCTGCTATTTCAACTTATCTCAAACCATAACACTTTGTAATATATTTTTTCCCATTTCTTCAATAACCAACATATCAAAACCAAACACTAACCATTTCTAAGCAAGAAATTCTTAAATACAAATTATCATGCTTCTTTGGCTAGTACTTTCCTTAGATAACTCTTGACCTAAGACAGATATTTATACAACAATTAATTCAATGTTCTAATTTTAGTCCAGCATTTATTTTATACGATATACAAGGGTCAAATTTCAAGGATATCCTATATTCTCAACCTAAAGTATTCTAAGCTAAACCAAGTTTCCTAAATTCGAAACCTAGGTTTGATTGAAAAATGACAATAATAACAAAGAGTAGAACTTTAAAAACAATGAACTCTTGTTAGTTAGTGTGCTTAAATATACCTATTATCTTAACATTGAATTTTGTCATAATTTAACTTCATTACATATTATTTTTGGGTAATTTTGGATATATTAGAGGTCAGTAAATACATAATGGGTAGGGTATGACGTTTCATTCGTATCCTACCCTATAAATATAGGTTCGGAGTTTTTATACCTAGAGCATATTCAATGGTATCTTAAAACCGCCATATACCTTATATTTATTAACATATTATGAGCTTTATTCATTACTTAGCAGAGTTATTGTTGTATTATTTAACACATGTTTAGCAAATTAGTTAGAGTGAGTTAGGGCTTAGCAAGTTACTTAGAGTTAGTTAGGATGGTTGTATACATATAAATACCTTCTGTTGCTACGATTAGATAATATTTTCATCTTTCTCCTTCTTTCGATTCATTTACTTTTTGCAATCCATGGATGAGATTATGAATAGAGTGTTAATGGAAGCTCCACATTAACATACATGAAGCCTTCTTACAATATCTTATAAATCCTATGAGGTATAGAGTATCCTATAGAAACGTATATATATTTTTTTACATTATCTTCTTTTGAAATATTGTGTAGACACATAATCAATACCAACCTATAACGATGCTAATGAACTAAATAGTAATAATTTGAAAGACTCTTATATTTAATATATTTTTAATTGTAACAATATGAAATGTCGGTAGGTAAAATAGAGAATATTCTTATAATTTAGACGTTCTACCCTCAATTAGGTCATCCAAAATTATTCTGTTTATTTTTTCTTTTCAAATCATTAAAATAAAACTTTTATTAAATAATAAGATTGTTATACAATGAATACAAAAACCATATGTTAAGTAACTCTAATAAAATATATTAAACGATAAATTAAGAATTGAGATATGTTAATAACTTACTTGATTAGGGTTAGTAAAAGAGGAATAAAGTAATATAAAAATAAGATAGTAAAAAAAAAGAGAGAAGGTTTTACCAAGAAAAAAAATAAGAAAAGAGAAGGATAAGACAGCAAACACAAGAGTATATAGTTTTGGGGTTTTATTATAAGCTGGACTTTTATTATTGTTTTCTTAAAAATTAAAAAATTACAATAATATTAATATTTTATTTATTAGTATTATTCAATCATCATTATAAGATAAATATAGGATATCTTAAAATTTGTACTGTATTATTGATATGAATAATTTTTTAACAGATTCATTTAACGTGGATCAGCTTCTGGACCTACTTGATCTTAGTCTTATCTGAGTCAAAATCTTTTCCCCTTCATACTATCTAACATTACCGTCTCCCATTGAAAAAAAAAAACCCAAATTTGTTTTGTTTTGTTTATGTGGTGAAAGACACGCTTATATTTCTAACAAACATGACATAATTTTACATAATATATCAATCCAAAACATCTTTTTTAGCACAACACTAAAATTTTCATAATATAATCATCCAATTTATTATATATGCATTTATGTACATTATTTTTAGTCATCCCCCACTAGGGATTCCATTCTCATCTTAAATTAGCTCACCATATCATCGCCTATGCCACTTTACTAGCCATTACAATTGCTATTCTATTTAAATTCATTCACATATTAAAACTGTGAGAGGGCAGTTTTAGAACTAAGAATTGAATTATGTGGAGGGCGGCTAGTCCAATTTACATCCAAAAAGCTTAAAGAAAAGGTGAGAAAGAATTGCTAAGGCTATGCATATACGGCATTTTAAACGAAAAACTTAACAGGTCATTTTAATTCAAAAGAAAGGTGTGAATAAGATAAAAAATAAATCCGTCCGATTTTAGCTTATTAAGCCCTAAGGATCAAATCTTAAAGCATTAACGAAAATTTTTTATAATTTCTCTCAATTTTTCGTAACCGCTCGCCCATAAATCTTCCGTTCACAGAAGAATATGGGTTTCCCAATCAAATGGATGATTTATGTTAATTTATCCAACAAAGTATAAGCCGATACATGGAGAAGAAGATACTTTCCAACAAAAGTAGTGGCATCAAAAAACCCCCAAAATTTCAGATTTCGTCACTAGAATTTCCATTTGTTTCCACGAATTTAAAATCGTTATTGACAACTTCCAAATAATTGCCTTTTTCAGGTCCATTTTTCTGGAGAGAGGAATTCATGAATATTCTATTTATGACTACACGACAAACAGCTAAACAAAAGATAGCATAACAATTGAAAATTGGTATTACTCAGCTTCATCTGATGGAAGGTTGTCATTATGATAAGACTTCAATTGCATCGTGTTATAAACGATGGAAAATTTAAGGTTTCTTGTATTATATTATTCTGTAAAATCTTTTAAAGTGTAATTATGGCCAGCTTCAAATTATTAGGGCAAAAAGTTGTAAACAACTTGGCGATTTTGGGCTATCTTAGGAATTAATGGGAGGAATATCTATAAAATGGACACACCCGGTGGTAGGCCTAATAAGTCATCATAGCAAGCTCTGCATGAAAGTTCAGAAAATCTGGTAGAAATAACAATGACTCTATGACCTGCAGCTTTTTTTTTTTTTTTTTTTCTGGTACTTCGACGAGCATTTTTAAGATACTGGTTAATCAATCTAAAAGAATTTCATCTTTTTAAAGCTAATTATATATTTTCATGAAAAATTAATATGTAAAAATATATCAAGTCTTATTGTTAAGCAATGAATAAGTGTACATGCACAATCATTTAAACTTTTCAATCGAACTTTTCAGGGTACATTCACATGCAAATGTGTGTTTATGATACGTTCGTTACTAATGCACATGCTCCGCAAATAAAATTAGCCAGACCAGCACCTTTCCTTGACTAGGTAAAGTACTATTGACTCAGTCAGCAAAAGGATGTTAATCATTTTAATTGCCAGTCATTTGGTAGGAATGTCCATATCCGTGGCCCTTACATAAAATAATGGCTGAAAATGCCTCATGCATATATACCATGGACCAGCCTAGTGCAAACCAGCTACTTGTAGGTCTGAAGACAACCCTCTCCATCCTTTAATTCATTCTTTTCCTCTTAGCCAGATCAATGCATGAACTGATTTTGAATTATAAATCAATTTGAAACTGATAAGTCGAGCCCATTGAATCAATTGATGAATCTTAGGATTTTAAAGGCCTAAGTGATTTAAACTTGTCGAATTGGTGGATTGGCTAGTCATCGAACCGTTTAACCAAACCACTAGTCAAACCGTTGGTTTGGCTCGACAATTTAAGACCAAACTAACTCCAAAAATTAAATATATATATATATATATATATTACAATATAATATTTTTTATATATTGTATATATATAACGCAAACATACTATATATAATATAATGAACTATATATATACACTACATAATATATATACTATATGTTATACTATATATGTTATATAACATATATACTATATATAATGTATAATATACTATAATATATATATATACACTATTAATATACTATAACACATCATGTAGTCTAAATGAATTATTTTGGAATAAAAAAAATTGAATTGAAAATAAAAATTTTGATTTACAAGTAGCGATATAAAGTTTTACATTTAATTAGAAAAAAGCACACGAAAATTCCATTACAATAATTAACAAAAATTCACAAAAAAGAAAAAAAAAGCCAAACTAAAATTTCAAGAGCCACTAAACCGTAGATTTAGATGAACCAGCTTAAGCCTACCCCATTAAGGGCATGGCCTCGTTCACTCTTTTTTCTGCTCGTGAATTGGCTGTTTAGAGCCGATTCCTAATCGGATTGAACTGGTACATAGGTTTACTCTTAGGTGTAAGGAACTAGGAATAGTGATTTGGTACCCAATTAATCAATCAGGTTACGATACAATATGATTATAAATGAATTTTGCTTGACATGATCAATAAATAAATCTACTAAGATTGGCTCATTTATAAATGTATCTAGGTACAGATCTAACTCCTTAACTAGTTTGCTAATTAATTTAATAAACAAGGTAAATAGATATTTTCTATATAAACCTGTAAACAAAACCCGCTTAGGATTCATATTTCTAATATTAAGGGGTTATTTAGTTAAGTAGGATGGCTATTTCGTTCCCCCTTTATTCCTTAAAAATACCTTATTACACTATTTACATAGAAATTAAGAATTGCAATTTATATCTCTAACCTTAGAAACACCATTCCTTATAAGAAAAGACCCTTAATACCCTTGTCTTCTTCTTCTTCTCCAATATAGTAAATCCTCTTTTTAAACACCATTGTAGTTTGATGACTCCATAACCACTATAAGCTACAAACATACCATTGGCACCATCAAACAACACTACTAAGCCACCCTCAACACAACCTATTGATGGTCGATTCTTGTCAAAGAGGCTCATATAGCCTAAGCTTATTGAGATACTAGGCTTAGGTCTTACAGATCAATATCCAAACCCACCTTAACCATATAGGACCATCAGGAACCTTGAGCACATTCGATATGTACTCTCTACTCTCGAGATCCTTGAGTACCCCAATAATGCCTATCCATTGTCTACAATGTTTGCATCGAGTTTGCTCTTGTCCTTCAACATATTATGACCAGAGGAGCATTTGGCATAAGCTAAGTTGACCTTCCTTCCAGTGGCCACTTTCTCTCTCTTCAGTTGATACTGATTGATCCCCTATCATATGGCTTACCTACTAGTCGTTGAACTAAGGTAGCTATCTCTTACTAAAGGGATAGACCCATCCCCTTAGTGATGGGAACCAAGCCACCAAACACCTAACTTGAGCCTAAGCTCGAAGACTAGAAAGCACGGCACATCGAGTTGTCTCTTTACGCTTAACATCTGAAGAGCCTAAGCTACAATAGTTTGCTAACCTACTGATCTACTTGAGTCGAACTCTCCTATGCTTGTCAATAGTTTCCAATTACTAACTGGAGTTTCACTCGAACAACATCTCAACCCATTCGACCATTTGCTTAGCTGACTTGAATATACGTTGCTTCGAGTACGTCAAAGTTGAATCCACCTTAGAAGAACTATTAGCTTAACTCGTAGCTGCCAAGCTAACCATATAGATTACCTATTTGCTAAGAGTATGACCATTGGCTATCCACTACATATCCAAGCATCCCGTATGATAAAATCTTCCGTATAGAATGCCTGCTTTTGCTTTTTTTTTTTTCCTTTATATCCTTCAAACATTCCTTATACAATACTTATTTTAGACATTATCCTTTTTATCTTTTCCATTTATAGTAGTTGCCCTAATATTTTAGGCATAAATACCCATTGTAAATGTAGCTACAATCATTATCTATCATTATTACAGACTATACTTCACTTTTTGTGAGCATTCTCTTTGTTTGCTTGCTTTTTACTCTTATCTAATCTCTTAAGTAAGGTTAGGTGTTAAGTAAGCTCACTAAGTTCATCATATCAGATTTGCTTCATGAGTCCTCGATAGTTTCATGTTGTTTGCTTTTGCCACCCTCGTTTTTGAGCTTTCTATAAACTTGGACCCACCTTAATACAGTTGCCCTTGTTTACCCTTGGCACGAGTTGTATTATCTTGGTATTAGAGCGGAGGTTCGTTTGGGTAAGTTATAAGTTACTATTCAGCTGTGATTGTTACTGTGTAGTGTGTACAACTGCTATGAAGTATGTCGTGCATACAAGAGGAATTAGTTTAAGTGTATTAGACAGTATTTGCAGTTCTGTTGTTGCTGTGAGACCTTTTGTGTTGCGAGGTACTCTATTTTACCTTATTTCGAGTATACAAAAATAGAGCAAGTTTCAACTAGGTTAACTATCATTTAGGTAGTTGTTATATCCGTAGTTGGTTTGTACATTTGTGTAAAGAAGTATATGCGTGCGAGTTGTTTGGCATAAAAAGGTAGTGTCTATTGTTTCTAGAATTCTAAATTTGTCACTATGATTTGCTGAGAGAATGATGGATTCAAGTGTCAATATTGGTATTAGAGATGATAATAACAGTATTGTTTACTATAAACAACAACCTCAAAACACCCCTAGAAGCATTAATGAACGGATTGATGAGGTGACCAAATTGATAGTTGATCTGACCAAGGCTGTTCATGCACTAGCTTTTCAACCTACTGAAGTTATATAGAATACTCCCTAAGCTACCTAACTTATAAAAGGACAGAACCTAGCTCGATAAGATTGAGGTGGAGGATTCGGAGGATGTGTGCAAAGAAGAGTTGACTTAAGTGACATAGATGAAGAAGGAGGAGAACAGTACATTGAGGAAAAGGAGAAAGTTCGAGCAACTTAAGTTGCTGACCATGTAGAGCTACAAATTCTAAGATTTAATTGCTTTGGAAATGCCGATAACTATTTAGATTAGGAGGAGAAGATAGAATGTGTTTTTTTATTATTATCAATATGAAGACCATAAGAAAGTGAGGACTACTAATCACGACCCAACAATATTGTTATTGTGGTAAATCGCCGTGTATCGCATAAAGATCTATAATCAATCGCTGGTTTATCGTAGGCCTTTCATACGATACATAAGGCTCCTTTCACTATACGTTATCACTAGACCCATAGATATGTAATATCGAACAACTTAACTAAAATTTACTTCTTTGATATAGAATAATAAAGTAAACGTATGGATTCGTTGAATTCTACACCAAAAGAATATTACATAACAAATGTGGTTTTTATAAGAATTTGCATTAGGAAAAATTCTATCTAGAATATGAACTAAAAAAGATAAATATCTACAAAATGCTATTACAAAAATTTCCTCTTCACTCACCAAATGCATCGTCTTATCTCCATACGAGACTCACCTCGGGCATTCCTTGGCCTAGATGTATGACGAGATGGTTTTGCATCAACAAAAATCTATTGGAGTGTAAGCTTACACTTAGTGAGATAAATTCCCTCAGCAATACTACATGACAAAAATTTGTTTAATGCATAAACATATTAATGCATGATTAATCAATATGCCAAACAATACATATAGTAGCCCAAGAACTGCGTGCAACTCAGAATTTTGCCTCATATAGTTAGGGTTGGAGATAATTAACCGACACAAATCATAACCGAGTCCTAGCACCTAGGTTTTATACTAATCACACTGATGTGCTTAAGTTAAAACAAAACCCCATATATATATAGATATATATAACATACGCCGCTTTAATACGAAAGTACTCTTTCTTTGTACATTTTGTATTTTAAAAACAAAATAATCAAGTCTAGTAGTGTAGTGGCCTCCGCAATCCGCAATCCGCAATCCGCAATCCACAATCACATGCCCAAAGCAGAAGCCATAAGATATGGCTCCTCGCAAACGGTTGGCGTCCCTTAGCACCTAGTAAGCCCGTCTGTTTAGGATAGAGACTCAAATAAAATGATGGTGTAGCTAGTGCCCAATCCTATAAGAGGCCCTCCTCCTGTGAGTCTCTTTCCATTTTCTGCGTGAGGTGATAGTCAGTATAGTATGATGCAATTATGAAAAATGCATGATTCATTGAATTTTTTAATCATATAAGTGCTTAATTCGATTTTCATGGTAATAAGACAATTTCATTCCATACAACTGCATATATATGTCAACACAACCAATTCCCATTATTATTTGATTAACAAGCCATAGCATTCAATCATAATATCACACACATGCATTTCCCATATCCTACAAGTGTCCAAGTTCCTTATATGAATTTAAGTGCATCTACTCTACAAGCAAAATCAAGTAAAGAGTCATCAGGAATTCATTCACTCAGCCATACGAATCAATTAAAATAATTTGAGGGCAAGTCGTTTCCAGATGTTGGGTCCCCTAGACATTATAAATATGATACTATAAGGATTTGAAATAGAATTTGGAAAACTAGGCTAAAACCCTATTAGTTATACTTTTAACTTGATTTTGTATTTTTTTCCTATTTTTACTTAAAGTTCAATCGAGTATAACTTTCTTATTTTAAATCCAATTTTTATGATCTTATAGTCATTATTCATCGTTTTTTAGTATACTTTAACGTGGTGAGATTAGATTTTTGAGATGAGGCATGAAAATTTACCTATAGGTTAGAATAGTAACGATCCTTATGATTTGGAGTGCTTTTGGGTTTTATTTAGTTATTAGGTTTTTTGATATCTTGGAAAATCTTTTGGGCTTGGGCTTAGGATGTCATTCTAGACTTAAAATACTCCTTAAGGTCAAATTTCTAATTTTGATTTACACTCCTAAGGCTACCAACAACTTCTTGGGCTCTTATGTGGCTTAAGTTGTTAAAAAGGCTTTTTTTTTTTTTTTCTAAATCAAGGATAGTCATTTTGTTGGGCTTGTGGAGCGTTTTGTAAGTTTCTTAAGAGTCTTAAAACAACTTCCATTGTTGGTCAGAAAATTGATGGGGGTCCAACTTGGAGTTTGAGGCTTGTTTTAGAAGTTTTAGGCTCGGTTTTGAGTTTTAGGCTTTATACATTTATTGTACTTGCCTTGGTTGGTCTTTTCATTTTGTTTTCTTACTTTTTTCATATTTTGAAGTGTCTTTCAACATGGTTCCAGATCTGGATGTGGTGAATTCAAGGGGTTCTCACTTGGTTTTCTAACTTGTTTCCTCATTTCCTTAAGTTTAGGGGTTATATCATGAACCCATATTACTTATATTCAAATCTTGACTTAACTTCTCTTTCATGAGATGATTGCTTAGCTCATACTTTACATAAAAATAATAGATCTCATACTTATCATAACTTCTATATTATAAAATTGATTTCCTCATAAAAGCTTCATGTAATAGATTTTTCTTTATCTAAGTCTAGATTTGAGCATGTTTAACTTAATAGAAGTGAAAATAACATCCAAAGGACCTTTAAACACTTCACATGCAGCATGATATCCTCCCATTCAAGTGCTTATTTCATGATTTTTTTGACTTAAAATATTCCATTCTAAGGGTTAAACAAGTATCACTATATAACATCAACTTTACATGCTTGTATTTCAACTTTCATGTATGGGTTTCATGAGTTTGCTTCTTAAGGTTGTCTCAGATATTTCATTAACTTATAATCATACTAATATCCTCAAGAAAAAATGGTCTCTAAACATGGAATACTAAGCTACTAACACAAAGAAATACTTACTCGTTTACAAAGCAAAAGTATGGTGGTTGTACATTAAGTTTTCACTTAAGCTCTTTGTTTTACTTTCTCCTTCTTTCAACCTTTTTGGAATCTTGAGTTTTGATCCTTTGAAGTGGGGTTTAGAGAATGTTATAAGGATCTTAAAAGTAGCTTTGGAAGTAGACAAATGAAAGACACAAAGTGGAGTTTTTGTGCCATGAGAATTGAAGCTTGAATGTGGCGGTAATGTTGATTTTGTAGGGTTTTGTGTTTCCTCTTTTGTGTTGATTTTAAAGTGAGAAAAATGGAAGTAAAAATGAAAGTGAAAGGGAGAGATATGAGAGAGAGAGAGTGGCCAGTTGTATAGGGCTAGATAAGTGTGTTAAAAAAGCTTGAGTTGTTGTCTTGTAGCTTACATAAATGCCAACATTTGACAAGACTAGATAATGTAAGTATTAAGGGGTGAATAGTGGAGTGTAAGGCAAGTTGATTGATTAGTGAAAGACAAGGCATGGCCTCCTTTCTTAGCCTTATAAGAATCGGCCATTTAGGCTTCCTTTTGGGCATGGAGTTGTCTTGTTTTCTTTATTAAAGTTGAATACATGAAATCTTGTGATATCTTGTCCATTTGTAGTATAAGTTGCGGTGTAATAAGGAAACTGTCTTATCACTAGTTTTTGATAGGTTATTAATTGATAAATAATTCCAACTCTCAATTGATAAGTTATTTAAGATGATTGGTTGGTTTACTTATTTATGTGCATAAGTTTTATGCATGAAGATAAAGAGATTGTCTTATAGGAAATTCTTTTAAAGTTTGTTTCTTAAATTGTTTTTTTAAGTTATCATTTAATTCTTATAAAATTATGAAATTTCTAGAGTTGAATAAAATTATTCAAATTGAATTATCAATTAATTACTTAGGGCTACAAGTCCTTAATTGTTTTAGGGTTTTGGGTTGTGGGTGACTTTAGAGTCTACAATTTTCATACTCGGGTTTATCGATAACAAACTTTCAAATTGGAAAATTAAATTTGTTTTTAATTATAAACTTGAATTCCTAGTTTAGTTGATCCTTGGGAACATTTGACAAGTACTCTTAGTTGATTCACCAAACTACTAAAATGTATAGTTTACACTACTACTGTAGAGTTCTTAGGATATGTCGTGATATAGTGGAGGAACTTTTAGACCATAAGAAGGAGAGAAGGATAAAGATAGGTTAGTACTTAGCTTGAGATGAAAAGAGTCCTCAAGAATAGATTTGTATCGAATACATACTTGCATGATACTTTTTCTCAATTTCAAGAGCTGATATAAGGAAGCTAAACTATTGATGATTATGTTTTAGAATTCCAAATGCCTATAATTTGATGTAAAGTAGATGAGCCTTTGACCCGAACAATTTCCAGATTCCTTACTAGAATGAGGTATGATATTTTAGACATCATGGAATTACAACATGTTACTACATTAGATGAAGCCATCAAGATTACCCAACAAGTAGAGAGATAGAGGAAGAATAGGTCGAGTCTACCTTTAATGGGCTAACCTGGACAATCTCACCGACTTGCTTAGAGTGGTAGCCAAGCTCCCTAAACCTCTAACCCTAGTAGAAGAGCTAGGACAGTGATTGAGTTAAAGGGATACCCTATCGACCAAGAGTTATTGATGAGAACTTGTGAGAAGGGAAAAGGATCTAAAAGGAAAACAAGCTAAACTAAGTACTTTAAGCGCCAAGGATTTGAGCACATGGCTGCCCAATGCATGAATAGATAGATTATGATCATCAAGGGAGATGCCCCGAAGGTTGAAGTAGACAGTATGGATGAGAAACTCGAGGAGAAAGAGAGTTGGAGGAAGAAGCTGAGGTTAATGATGAGTTAGTTGAAGAGGACATGTTTGCCAAAGACTTGGATAAGTTGACCTTAGTCGTCAGGAGAACGATGAGTACCAAGCCATCTATTGAAGAAGAGCAATGCGAAAACTTGTTTCACATCACTTATAAGGTGAATGAACAAGGATGTGCACTCATAGTAGATAGTAGAAGTTACATTAGTATAGTATCTGCTGACCTAATTTAGAAGCTCAATTTGCCAACCATTTCACATTCAAGGCATTATAAACTACACTGGCTAAACAAGAAGGGAGTACGATACGTCACTCAGTAAGTATTACTGTCAATCTTTATTGGAAATTATTTTGATGAAATCCTATATGATGTGTTGCCCATGTGCACATCCTATATGCTATTAAACCGACCTTAGTTATTTAATCATAGAGTCATACATGATGGGTTTCAAAATACATATGCCTTTGAGAAGAATGGGAGGAAGATTACTTTGAACCCTATGACTCAGAGTCAATTGAGTGAACTACAAGCTAAGCTAGCTCAAGGTTGAATAAAGCTTGGGTTCTAATTTGAGCCAAATGCCAAGAAGCCATTAAGTTTAACTTACTAACCTACTTGTTAATAAGGAGACTACTGGAGTTGAAGGAGTAAGCCAAACTACCAAAAGAAGTCAAGGAGTTGCTTGATGTATATGCCAGCCTATTTCCAAAATAGCTACTAGAAGGGTTACTCCATTTTTAGGGCATTGGACATTGCATTGACTTGATACCCGGTACTACTTTACCAAATGAGCTAACTTATTGGATTAAACTTGAGCAAGCTGTCGAGCTCTAATGACAAGCCAATGAATTGCTGGAAAAGGGATATGTAAGAAAGAGTCTTAGCCCTTGTGTTGTACCTACATTACTTATGCTGAAGAAGGATAGCACTTGGCAAATGTGCATGATAGTAGAGCTAAGAATAAAATCAAAACCAAATACATGGTAAGAATTAACCCCCTAGAATGATCACATATAGCTAAGCTAGAGGACTATAGGGACTTATCGAGCTTGGTTTTTCACCTCCTGGTTCTTTTAAAATCAAGTCTTCTTTAAACCAACTAATATTTTTCTTTACCTATTTAATACTGACTCTCAACTAAGGTTTAAACAAAACCAGTTCTTTTATATCTTGAAATCATTTGAGTCGCTACCCAATCGAGTTAGAAAAAACAGTTATGTTATAATCAATTGGGTGGATTGGTTATAACTTAACTATTAGTTTTTCCAATAAAAACCGATTTTGAAAAATATGGTCTTAAAATAAGAAATCTAGATTTGGAGGTTAGGAATTTTAAACTCTTACAGATACCATTAACTTTTCAAATTTAATACTAACCTTAAAAATCACCTTTTAATTTTAAAAGACAAAATTTGATTATTTACCTAAATGGGATAATTCAAACAATCAAAACTAAAATGGGAAAATCGAGTCTTTCTTATTTTTATCGTTGTCTCGTAAGTACCTACGTACCTATTACTCAAGATCAGACGTACATAATTCTTTTTATAAAACTTTAGTGGGTTGGTTTTATTTTAATTTGAAAACGATCGAGTTTATGTCTTGCTCAATTCGATTTATTTAAGAAAATTCCTAGAAAAGAAGGTCCTAAATTGGATTTGTTTATTTTTTTGGAAGACTCTAAAACGTCCTAACTTTAAAGAGTCCAATTATTTTTTTTATTTTGGAAAACCTAATTTCCAAGTGTTAAAAAAAAACCTTTATTCTTTAACTATTAACTTATTTATCTTTACTTTTACTTTTATTTTTTTATTTTTTTTCTTCTATTATTTTATTTTATCTATTAGACTAAATAAATAAACTACTTTTTCTTTTTTTTTTCACTTTCTCTTTCTTTTTCTTTTTCTTTTTCTTTTTCTTTTTTCCTTTTTCTCTCTTTTTATTGTTATTATTACATTTACATTCACGATAAATAAAAATACAATAAAATAAAATAAAAAAAATAACGAAACAACAACAACAACTAAATCATAAAATAAAAAGAAATTAAAAAGCAAAGCTTCAGATGTAATGGATGTGCATAGGTTAGACTTAGAGTGGGTTCGAGTCAGACTTGGGTCACGAATTGGATCGGGTCAACTAGGAGAGAAGATGGCAGTTGCCTGAAGGGGGTCACGGTCATGATTGAGGGGTAGATGGTTACTTCAATTGATCACGGGTGTGACAAGGGGGTAGATGGCCATTGTCTTTAACTGTTTACAGCCGTGATCAAGGTATATGGTGGTTAGGGTTCCATTGAGGTGGTTCGATAGTAGGACTTTAGGGTCACAACGTTGTACGAGAGTTGTTGCGTTGAAAAGCTTAGAGCTTTGCAATGTTAGCTATGTGGTTAGCTTTGCTTGATTTCTTTTAAGCGTAGCTATAAGTTAAAGAGAGAGAGTATAACTTCGGGTAAAGAGAGAAAGAGTGGTGAGGGAGTGATTGTAAGTGGATTCACTATTTATAAGTGATTGTGTCCTTTTCAAATGTCCCTTAACACCCCTTTTTATACATAAATTTAACTTAGAAATCAAGGAAAGTCAAAAATTGAAGTAAATGAAAATGTCTAAAAATTAAGTTTTTATTTCAATTTTTACAACTTGATTTGAATGTGCTCTTAATTGAATCTGGACTTGTTCTTGACACCAATTCGATGTAGGCCATGCGGTAAATAAGATTTTTGAAAGAAATCATGTGTATGTGTGCGTGTAGACTTTATGCAAAATTTGGAGCTAAAGTGAAAGGAGTGGACTGTTTTGGCTAGGGAAAGCAGAGGAAAATCAGGGAAAGTGAAAGAAAAAGGAAGGAAAAGGAGGGAAAGAGGGGCTGACGTGGTGCCATGTTAGCTATGTTGACCAACCATAATGTACCACGTGTCATTACGTGATACATGGCAATTAGCATGGCATGCCACGTAGTCACTATGTAAGCATTAACCAATCCGATGCTGCCATATATTAGGACACGTAGCACAATGAGATCTAGGCATGTAGTAGTGCAATGTAGTGTATTATTTGAAAAAAAATAAAAGGCTTTTGTATGCTCTCACCAAGATTCGAACCCCTAACCTCATGCTCAAACCCAATGCTAAGTCCATATGCTTATCTGTTAGGCTGTTAGCCTGTGCCTTATTCATATGTGTACATATAGATTAGGTTAGCTTAGGTTAGATTCAAATCTAAGCCTAGGTCCAATGGTTTCACTTTTAAGCTTATTTGGAAAAAAAAAATCTATGTTATTAACTCAATCTCTTTTTTCAATTTTCTAAATTTCTCAATTTTTTGTGTTTCTTTCTAAATTTCTTATTTTTTTATTTTTTTTCCAAATTTCTTATTTTTTGTGCATTTTCTTACTTTTGCATTTTTTTGTATTTTTCTAAAATTATTTTTTTTTATTTTTTGGGTTTTCTTTAATTTCCTTTTTTTTTTTGCATTTTCCTTAATTTAAGACCTACTGAAGAAAAATAAAATAAAGTGGGCAAAAATTGGATGTCTACAACTATCCCTCTTTGTAGCGAAGTTTGAATAAAACTTTATCACAAAGACAAAGAGACACTATTTTAGCCCTTAGGACAACTTTAAAACAACTAATTAGCTATCCTAGAATTAATTTATTGGGGATTTGGGTGAAGAAATGAAACCTGGTCGTGCCCCTCTAAGTTCACTAACCTAGGTGGGAGTATCTCTAAGGGATAAGTAACCGTACTTTAGAATTGAATTGGAAAACTTGGTTGTGCCTTATTAGGCTCACCAACCTAGGTGGAAGTGTCTCTCGGAGATTAGTAACCCTAAATTGGGATCGATCTAAGGAACCTGGTCATGCCTTACTAAGCTCACTAACCTAGGCAAAAGCGTCTCTTAGAGACTAGCAACCTTAAATTAGGATAAATCTAAAACTTGGTCATGCATCAGTAGGCTCGTTAACTGAGATAGGAGTATCTCTCGAGGACTAGTAAGCTTAAACTAGGATCGATCTAAAATATAGTCGTGCCTCACTAGGCTCACTAACCTAGGTAGGAACATCTCTCGAGGAATAGCAACCCTAAACTGGGATTAATGTTGTCCTTTATGGACTTGCTAAGAGGAACTAATGAAGAGAAGTGCCTTACGAGCTTACTTGGGAGGAACAAAGGGGAAGTACCCTATGGGCTCACTTAAAGAATTTAGAAAAGAGATTGAGTTAAGATCGCACCTTCAAAGACTGGCTAAACAATTAAAGGTGGAAGATAAGTGTCTTATAGGCTAGCCGAAAGAGACTGATGAAGAGAAGTACCATACAGCTTGCTAAAAGAAATATTGTGAATGGAGGGGCCTAATGGGCTTACCTAAAGAAATCAAGCATCCTATGAGCTCATTACAAGATCTTTGTAAAAAAGAAGTGCCCTATGGGCTTGTTAGAAGAACTTGGTGAACTAAAGGGCCTTATGGGCATGCTAAAGGTAATTAAGGAATAGAGGTACCCTATAGGTTTGCTAAAGACCTTAAAGAGAGTTGAATGGATGGTAGGTGGGATAGCCTATTCGAAAGCTAGTTAAGATAAAAACTTGTCCAAAAACATTACCTAATTTTTTAGGAAANCTATAAAAGATTAGTATATTATATAGAACTGTATAAATATACTTTTGTTGTAGATTGTATGTTAAATGAGAAGTGATTTGAAAACAATTGTTTTGCAAAGTAGAATAGCAGGTTGGATATAGGTTTGGGCTTACCCTTAACTCAAGGATGATAGTAAAAACAAATAATCATTATGTATTACTTCAAGGAAGATATAGTGCAATAGTTGTAGTCAAATGTGTATAATTGTAAAAGATTACTATACTATGTAGAAGTGTATAAATGTGATGCTCTAAGCATGGCACACTTCTATAAAAACTTTTATGGTTGATTGTTGTGTTGAATGAGAAGTGATTTGAAAACAAACATGTTGTGAAGTGGAATGGTTAGGTTAGATATAGGTTTAGGCTTATCCCTAACTCAAGGATGAAAATAACAAACTGTCTTTAAGCACAAAAAATTTGTAAAAAATTTTTACACGAATGCTTCAAAGTCAGGGTGTTACAGTTCATAACTTGTACCAACCATCCATAAAATTATTTACTACCTCTCTCCACAATAATGTCCCATACATATAGTGATTGTTCATATATTTTTTTAGTTGTCCCAAATCATAGTTTTCATACCCTAAAACCTTAAAGGTAATGACAATCCACCACATCTCCCACTTAAATAAAACTTGCTAGGTCTAAATAAACTACTTTTTTTCTTTTTAATCTTTGTCCACTTTTATTTTTAGATATGCCTAATATAATGGATTATCCATTTGTTAACACTTGCTAGTTTTAGTTTATGAAAACATTTTGAAACTTTAAGTTGATAAAATGTTTTTACTAAAGATACATCCAAGCTATATCAAATAAAAATCTATAACATAGTTTATAGCATATAGACCTGAAATGTCAAAAGTAAAACCAAATTACTAGTTTGAAATTCCAAAATTCTGATTCGCTTAAATTATATATATATATAAGTTAAATTGCGAATGCTCTAGCAAGTATACTAGGTCGGAATCAAGTAACACAGAGCAAGTAAGGTTGTCAATCCTCGTGAACTATAACGTTACTAAACTTATGATAGTTCTTATCAATCTTCAAGCAATAAAAAATAGATTAACTAATCAAATAACTATACTAAAACTATTGAAAAGAAAATAACTATTAAATTTCTAAAACTAAGCAATCAATTGAGAATTATGGAAAAAACAGAATCTACCCTAGATTATGCAAATCAAATTGTTATCATCTTTTATAGATTATTAACTATATGGTCATTCAAGTAAAATTATTATACCTTAAAACTTAAGGATTTAAACCCCTAATTAATCAGTTAGGTTTCGCATCTCCAATTAACAATAGACTCTAAATTACAATCAGATATCTCTCAATACTGTAATTGTCTAATGTCCTAAATCAATTATTCTTAATGTTTTAGTGAATAATCAATCGCCAAACATTGCATTAATCTCTAGATAATTTCGAATTAATTCAATTAATGTTGCTTCCACATTAATCAATCAAATTAACCAAGAATTTCTAACAAACCCTATATCAACTCCCGTGTCACCAAAGTTTCTAATAATTATAATCAATTAAACAACTATAATTGAAATCATAGAAATTGCAATCACGAATCATCCCTATATCTATTAATCCTATAATACGAACACAGTTATCATCTTAGCTATCTAGAGTTTCATCAATTCCCATAAATAAATTTAGCCAACTATGGAATTTGAAACAAAAGTACAACTACTAATTAAAATTGGAAGGAAATTCATAATTGACAGCATGAATAATTAACAGAATTGCATAAATATAATTAAAATTGATGTCACCAATTCTGTAATTGGAAAAGATAAATTTCAATTGCAACTCCAAAACTTGGCCTCCACAGTAAAAGCAAAATCTTTTCAATGATCTAAGCGATTTTATAGAAGAATTCTTCAAGAACTATCTAATGACTATTCTATGACTCTCTAAGTCTTAAGAAAGTGTGTATCTCTTAAAAAAACAAAAATGAGAAAAAATAAGGTTGGCTCGTGTAAAGCTTCTTTTTAATGAAGGTTGGCTAATAGGCCAGCAGTGTAGGCTTTAAAGCCAGTGATGTATGTGTAGGCTGCCTGAAAGGCTAGCTGTGTTGAATTCTAAATTGCAACTTATTGATTCGAACTTCGTTCATTTGCATAAAACTCCTCTAAATCGTCCGTATTTCTACTTTGAATCCTCCAGTTCCTAAAATGTCCAAATGAAAATAATTAAATTCCATTTTTTAATGATTTCTATAAAATCGATAATAATTCTATCTAATTTACACATTTAAAACATGAAAAATATGCCTTTATTAACTCCCCCATACTTGAACTTTTGCTTGTCCTTAAGCAAAATAAACAAAACTAAAGAAATCTATCATTGAAAATACAAAATTTTCAATAGCTAATCTAAGACATCTGATATTTCACACTTTCAAACTCACTAATTTATAATGATTACCGCTCGAACCAAACCGAAATATGTGATTCGAATATTACAATTGAAATTAACCAACCATTCTAAAGAAAACAAATTTTAATCCAAGCGTTTAACCTAAGATTTCTATTTCAAAGTAGATACTCTGTCCTAGAAGGAAAAACATACATTTAAACTGCACAACTATTAACACACATATTATCCCTCCAATTATTTTGACAAACAAGTTAACAAAGTAGTGAAAGCATATGGTATTTGCTCTATCCCTAGGTTTTCTTCCTTTTTTTTATTACAAGCCTTAATTCATTCCCAATTTTTCTTTTTTAATTCAAATGTTGAACTTTTGTCTTTCTACCCTTCTCATTATAGCGAGTGCATTGAGTCGGCACATCTCGAGCTTATCACCCAAGTGACCAGGTTTTAAAGGGACCTTTACAAACTCTTCCTCACTCTAACATTCAAGTTAAGATACTCTTAACTCAATTTCTTGAGTTATTGAAGTAAAGGCTCTCATTTCATCCCTTTTTGACTGCTCACTAAAATTTTTCAGACTTCTTTTATAAGAATCACTAAGTTCAAAGCTTCACCTACCTCTTTCACTAAGTGTTAAAGTATCATTAGAATAACTAAAAAGACCATATACTAACTAACCTTGCATAAAAGTAAACCTATTTACATTTCACTTAAGGACTCAACTGACTCTTAAACTTCAAATTCTAAGGCTAAAAACTAGGTAAATTAAGTTACTAAAGAATTGACTAATTAATTTTAACTAAGTGCAAAAATCTCAACATTAGTGTGTAGGGCGCCTTAGTCAGTCAATTATTCAAATCACAATCAGATGCTATTAAAAAAATTTTCTTTATATAATCTCTAAATTCCAAACAAGAAATTCAAAATTTTGAAAAAAAAAATTGGCCTAAACATTACCAGATACTTAAGAACAAGTAAAGTTTGAGCTAATAGGAAAGTATAACTATTTATAAATAGAAACTGGCATCAAAATTGATATTCAAATTAATTCAAAATCCATTTCCTATATTTCTTTCCCCCTACTTTAGAATAGATAGTGTCCACACTCTCTTCTATTCAATATTCAAGAGGAAATAAAAATTCGCAACAATAAGAAATGAAAAACTAATACTCCCTTGGATTTAAATTTTTAGCAACAAGGAAAATTTCAAGCATAAGATCATTACTACCATAGAATTCAAATCTAACCAATCTCATCAAATGCAAAGAAACATGAAATAGCAAAGATAGCATAAAAGTGCACTCAAGAATACATAGTAGAGTTCATAATCCAGAGTTACCTAAATAGATGGGTACTAAACAAAAATAACCTAATAGCAAAGTGAAAATAAAAGAAAAATGAAAAAAAAAAAATAAAAACAAAAGAAAATAACATAAAAAAAAAAGAGTACAAATATCTAATTGTCTTAGTCGGTGCTGCTACTCTCTACATTAGAAGTCTCGTAATGATGCTAGACTGCAATTGCTGGTTGGAAACATAAAATAGCAAACTTTAGCATAACGAACATAGTAGTCAAGAACTTTTTATTCTTCTTCCTTTCTTTCCTAATTTCATTCCGAGCTTTTCTAATTTCAACACTCAACTGCTCAAAACTACCAACTGGTGGATGATATGAAGTAGACACTTTAACAACAAGAGGATTTTCAAGAATATCCTCCTCATCAACAGGATGGGGCCTATTATTTATCTTAACCAGTCCTCAATCCTTAAAGGGTGCAGCAGAAATAGGCTTAGATGGAATACCATCGTCCCCTTCCGGTTCTCAAAAAAGCCCCATACCCTTCAATAATGCTGTAATATACCTACCACAAAAGATAACCTGTATCCTAGTGTCATCTATCTGTCTATAGATAAAATTTGCTATTTCTATTCCCAGATCTATTTGATACCTAGAAATCATATTGTATAGATAAAACATGTCAAAACTGGTTACCTTACTATAGCTAGTCTTCTTTTAGATAAGAGTATGAGTAAGAATATGGTAGAGTAACCTTTTCTCCACTACTAAGAAAGTTGTGGTGAGTAACTTTGAAGGTATAAAATCGTCTCGTCTAGGATGGAGCAACTAAAACCAAAATCTCTTAGCATTCATATCACTAGGCTAGGAGTTTAGCAAATTGACTTCCTCCTCATCATATTAACCTAGAAAATAACCAATTTGACTAATTCAATTACATGAATTTCTCCATAAACCTGAAATGTGAAAGTGGATATTCGCTCAATTCTCTCCATCTGCAAAGTGGACAAAAAATCAATGGCTATATTTCTAAAAGAGTGTTCTTTTACCTCAAATAACTAAAACTATGTTTTATTAGAAACAATCTGTTGGATTTTATCATCCATTCCATACTCTTGCAAAAGAGTCAAATCCAAATATTGTTGATTCATGAATGTCATCCATTGTAACTTCCTCCTTCTTTCCCTAGCATACTTATGATGTAACAGTAAATCGCTACCTGAACTTATGGAAGATGAAGCAACTGTCGTCTTCTATTTCTTTCACTGAGGTTACATCTTCTTGGGTGGCATGGTGAATGTAGAAAGCACAGATCTACAAAGAAGAATGGAAATGTGTATAGAAAAGGTAAAGAGAGTGAGTGTATGTGGTTATAGGTGCTCAAGGGAGGGAGAAGTAGAGAGAGAAATCGAGAGGAAAAATGAGTGAAGAGAGAGAGAAAACCAATAGTCGTGCTTTAAGAAGCACTTTACATCGACTCTTTCCTCTGTATGTCGGCATATATAAGTAAGTTGGCTGATAGGTCGATAGCTTTTGAGTACTGGCCTTGAGTTCAAATTTTCAGACTTTTCTTTATATATATATATAATAAAAATAATAATAATAATAATAATAGTAATAAATAAGATAAAAAAAAAATAGTTTGGTTAGACATGGGTTGCCTCCCATGAAGTGCTTAGTTTATAGTCGCTAGTTTGACTTTTTCAATCTTATTGTAAATTCCTGCTCACCACCATAGTAGTGTCACTATCCATGTTTTCTCTTTCAAAATAGTGCTTGAGGAGATGACCATTTACCTTGAAAGTGTGATTGTCTCCTGCTTTTAACTCAATTGTACCATAAGGAAAAACATTAGCTATGCAAATGGTCCAAACCACCAAGATTTTAACTTACTTAGGAACCATTTTAGTCGAGAGTTATATAATAACACTTTCTGACTAGGCACGAACTCCCATTGTTGAATGTTCCTATCATGCCATCGCTTGGCTCTCTCCTTGTAGATTCTAGCATTTTCATGAGCTTCTTCTTTGATCTTGTCTAGCTGGTTCAATTAGAGCAATTGCTTTTCACTTACAGCTTATAAATCAAAATTAAGGTATTTAATAGCCTAATAGGCCTTGCGCTTGAGCTCTATAGGTAGGTGACATGACTTACCATAAACGATTTTGTATGGGAACATTCCTATAGGGGTTTTAAAAGCTATTCTATCAGCCCACAATGCATCATTAAGTTTTAAAGGCCAATCTTTCCTAGATGCATTGACAGTCTTCTCTAGGATATACTTTATTTCCCTATTGGACACTTCAACTTGTCCATAAGTTTGTAGATGATATGGGGTAGCAATTTCATGAGTAACTCTATATTTTTTTAACAATATTTGAAACTGCCAATTGCAAAAATGCAACCCCCCATCACTTATAATAGCCCTAGGTACCCTAAACTTGGAAAAAATGTTATTTTTCAAAAATTTAATTACTACTCTAGCATCATTAGTTTGTAGAGCAACTACTTCTACCCATTTGGACACATAATCTACTATTAGAAGTATATATTTGTTTAAAAAAGATAAAGGGAAAGGACCCATGAAGTCTATTCCCCATACATTAAAAAGCTCAATTACTAGAATACTATTTTGTGGTAATTCATGTCTCCTAGAAATATTCCCGATCCTTTAGCCTTAAGAACAAGATATAACACAATTCCTGCAATCACTAAACAAACTAGGCTAGTAAAATTTAGAAGGTAAAATTTTAGTTGCAGTTCTTTCCACACCAAAGTGACCTCCTACTTCTTTAGAATGATAGTGTTGAATTATGCTAAGCTGTTCTGTTTTAAGAACACAACGTCTAATTACTTGGTCAATACAACTTTTAAATAGATACGGTTCATCCCAGAAATAAAATTTCACATCATGTAAAAGCTTCTTTTTCTTTTGAAATGAGAAACCTTATGGTATGATTTTACTAACCAGGTAATTGACTATATTAGCATACTAAGGTAACCCTTAGATCTCTACTACATACAATTGTTCATCAAGGAACTTTTCATTATTGGGTGGCTCTAAACACTCAAATTGTAAACGAGAAAAATGATCAACAATTACGTTTTTTGCAAATTAAGGGACTAATCCCCTTAATATCGGCAATGGTCTACCTGATGGCTTCTTGATGCTCTCTCAAAACTCCTAGAAGTTGTTTCTCTTGGTCACTTGTCAAAGAAAAGGAGATAATTATTGGCAAAGTATCATTTGTTCCAAGATAAGCATATTTTAAATGACTACGTAAAGGTTTAAGTTCAACTACTAGGGATAGTGTCAATGATGGGATCGACTTCTTCTCACTAGTGCCTAGCTCTTCATAGTGTTGAGCTTTAATTTTTGGCACCTGTTCCCTACCTTCTTCTTCAGTTTTGTCGTCATCGCTCCAATAATCTAGATCCCTAAGAACTGATTCCATAATATCCATTCCTGCTTTCTCTTCTATAGACTCACAAATAATCTCATAAAAAATATCAATAGTGTAACAGGATTTGCAATCATCAAAATGCTTTATGGTTTCATAAACAGTAAACATTACTTTATCGTCCATAACTCTTAGAGTAAGCTTACCCCGTTCTACGTCTAACAACACTTTACCTGTTACAAGAAACGGTTTGCCTAGGATCATAGGTACCTTTTTGTCCTCTTCCATTTCTAAGACTATAAAGTTGATTGGGAAGATAAATTTGTTTACCTTCAGCAGGACATTTTCAACAATACCCCCTTGGGTATTTAATACTCCTATCAACAAGTTGCAAGGTGACATGATTCTCTTTGCAATCTCCAAGTCCTGGCTTCATGAAAATAGACAAAGGCATTAAATTTATATTTGCACCTAAATTAATAAGAATCTTATCAAAGTGAAAATTTCCTATAGTGCAAGGAATAGTAAAACTCCCCTAATCTCTTTGTTTTCTAGGCAGGGTGGATAATTTTTTTTGTAGGATCATAAAGTACTCCCCTATAAGCATTACTAGTTCGTTCCCATCAATCTTTCTCTTCTTGGTGAGCAAATCCTTCATGAATCTAACATACAAAGGCATCTGCTGAAGTGCTTTTGCAAAAAGGAATGTTGATTTGTAACTTTCTAAAGACATTTAGGAATTTGGCAAATTGAGCGTCTAGCTGCTATTGCTTTGGTCTTCCTGGAAAAGGGACAAAAGGAACATACGTTTTCACTTTTGATGACTTTTGCTTTGGTTCCTCTTCCACTTGCTTCCCTTTTTCTTCCTTTAGAATCTTGACCTTTTCTTCAACTAGTTTGTCAACTATTTCCATTGCTTTTCTGTTCCTCAACATTATAGCATTGACACTTCTGGGATTTTCTTCAGTATTGCTAGGTAAACACCCTAATGGTTTGTTACTCAACTATTGAGATATCTAACTAATTTGATTCTCTAAATTCTAAATCGTCGCCTATTAATTCTATAACATGGTGTCAAACTTTTGCATATAGCTTAGCATGAGCTCTTCCATTCTAGACTAATTTTGCTGAGGTGGAGCGTTTTGAGTAGGACCTTGCTTTTGGAATCTAGGTGATATTTGAAATGCATTATTCTCGTTTTTCCATGAAAAATTTAGATGACTACACCACCCAGGATTGTATGTATTCAAATATGGTCCTTGATTGCCACGTTGAAAATTGTTAACAAATTCACCTATTCTCCATTGGTTAGAGCTGAGTGATTCCCAGTTAGGCACTCAAGAGTTGAATGTAGTCCTAAACATAACTCACAAAAAAAAAAAAAAAAAAATAGGATTAGCATTAAAAGACTGCGTTGAGGTGAGTTTACTTACCTAAGTAGTAAGAGTTGTAATCTGAGCTGTTAATTGAGATACAATGTTATTGTTACTAGCTGTTGTGACTCCTAACTTGCTTCTCTCATTTTGCTAGTTATGTGCATTGGAGGCCATCTCTACTATCAATGCACTTGCTTCATTATAGGTCTTACCCATTAAAGCACCTCTAGTTGCTGCATCAACTAGGGACCTTAGTATCTCATCCAAACTGAGATAAAAGATCTCAATCAGGAGATTATCTAGTAATCCATGATGTGGGCATTTTCTAATTGCCTCCTTAAATCTCTCCCATGCTTCATAAAGTGATTCACCACTAAACTTGGTGAAATTGGTGATGTCTTTCCTCAGTTTTGCTGCCCTAGCTGGTGGGAAAAATCTCCTTAAGAACTTCAATGAAAGATCAGCCTAGGTAGTGATAGACTCTTGTGGCAGTGAATGAAACCAAGCTTTGGCTTTATCCCTTAGCAAAAAGGGAAAAAGCTGTAATTTGATAACCTCTTCGGTCACATTGTTCATCTTAACTGTATTGTAGTATTGGAGGAATCTTGTAATATGCTCGCTAGGACTTTCATTAGGGTATCCTCCAAACTGATTCATTTGAACCATTTGAATGAGGGATGGCTTCAACTCAAAGTTATTAGCCTGAATGGTGGGCCTCCTTATAACCGAACCCATCATTGTAGGTATTGCATAGTCTCGTAATGCTCGTATAACTCCTTGTAACTGATTGTTACCCTCGTTACCTACCATCTTTTCTATCCTTCTTCTGCTCTCTCACTTCAACTGATGCAAAGTGCACTCTATTTCAGAATCTAGTGGTAGAATTTCAGCACTTCTACTCCTGTGCATAAAACACCTGCGAAGAGAACAAAAATAACACACATCGTCAATTACGCCTAAATTACCAACAAAATTAAAAGGTTTAATATTTCCAATTCCCAACAACGATGCCAAAAACTTGATTTGCTTAAATTATATCTATAAAAATTAAATTGTGAATGCTCCAGTAAGTATACTGGGTTGGAATCAAGTAATACAGAGCAAGTGAGGTTATCAATCCCTCAAGGACTATAATAGTACTAAACCTATGATAGTTCTTATCAATATTCAAGCAATCAAAAATATATTAACTAATCAAATAACTATATTAAAACTATTGAAAAGAAAATAACTATAAAATTTCTAAAACTAAGCAATCAATTGAGAATTGTGAGAAAAACAGAATCTACCCTAGATTATGCAAATCAAATTGTTATCATATTATATAGATTATTAACTATATGGTCATTCAAGTAAAATTATTATACCTTAAAACTTAAGGATTTAAACCCCTAATTAATCAGTCAGGTCCCACATCTCCAATTAACAGTGGACTCTAAATTACAATCAGATATCTCTCGATACTGTAATTGTCTAATGTCCTAAATCAATTATTCCTAATGTTTTAGTAAATAATCAATCGCCAAACATTGCATTAATCTCTAAATAATTTCGAATTAATTCAATTAATGTTGCTTCCACATTAATCAATCAAATTAACCAAGAATTTCTAACAAGCCCTATATCAACTCCCGTGTCACCAAAGTTTCTAATAATTATAATCAATTAAACAACTATAATTGAAATAATAGAAATTGCAATAATGAATCATCCCTATATCTATTAATCCTATAACACGAACACAATTATCATCTTAGCTATCTAGGGTTCCCATAAATATATTTAACCAACCATAGAATTTGAAACAAAAGTACAATTACTAATTAAAATTGGAAGGAAATTCATAATTAACAACATGAATAATTAACAGAATTGCATAAATATAATTAAAATCGATGTATCCAATTTTGTAACTGGAAAAGATAAACTTCAATTGCAACTCCAAAATTTAGTCTCCACAGCAAAAGCAAAATCTTTTCATTGATCTAAGCAATTCTACAAAAGAATTCTTTAAGAACTTTCTAATGACTATTCTATGACTCTTTAAGTCTTAGGAAAGTGTGTATCTCTAAAAAAAAAAAAGTCTTATAAACGGTGAAACGTAAGGCTATTTATAAGAAAAACTAGGGTTGACTCATGTAAAGCTTCCTTTTAATAAAGGCCGATTGATAGGCTGGCAGTATAGACTTCTAGGCTGGCGACATATACTCCAAAGCTGGCAGTATAAGTGTAGGCTGCCTAAAAGGTCGGCTATGTTGAATTCCAAATTGCAACTTGTTAATTCAAACTTCGTTCATTTACATAAAACTCCTCTAAATCGTCCGTATTTCCACTCTAAATCGTCCGTATTTCCACTCTAAATCCTCTAATTCCCAAAATGTTCAAATGAAAATAATTAAGTACTATTTCTTAATGATTTCTATAAAATCAATAATAATTCTATCTAATTTACACATTTAAAACATAAAAATATATACCTTTATCACTGGGCTAGGATTAAACTTGCTTGAAACACTATTTGAGGAAAATATTTACAGATGAACCCTATAGTGAAAACCATTTAAATTGGGAATGATTTACTTGGGAAGAACGAGAATAACCCTGACTATTGTAGTCGACTTTTTGAAATGGATTGAAAACTTAGCTACATAAGCCGACAAGGACTTGAAATAATGATACTTTCTCTCTCTTTTTCTTTTTTCTTCTTCTTCCTTTTTTTCATTACCCCTTTTTTTCTTTTCTCCCTTTTTTTTTTTTTTAGTTTGCTAACAAGTAAAGAACCTTTCCTTAATAATCACATGGTGCCTCTTTTGTTCCCCTGAGCCTGGATGACCGACCGTTTGGTAGGGCCTTGTGATTTCAAACATCCTTAGTAAGGTAACTTATGACTAGTTTAGTCGAAGATAACTTCCTTACAAACTCTCGGCCCAGATTACACTCTTGACTACAATCCTAAAATTATAGTTCATTTTGCATGTAATACACCTTAATCAATCCATTAGGTCTTTTTCAGTTTAACATTATGAATTTCGGCTTTTGGTCTAAGGGTTTCAAAAGGAACTAATGGAGAAGCCTATTTTGAAATAAATATTGAACCTAGGTGTACAAGTCGAGAACTTTAAGAACAAATAGAAATATAGTTGCCCCAATTTCAAAAACAACTTTTATTAAGGATAGATTACCTTTTAAGATTAAAAGAGCTTTTGTTGTATAAGAGTGGTATTGTAGGTGGGTAAGCCTAGTGTAAGAGAGGCTTTAGAGTGGATATAGAGATTTTAGGTTTGTGATTTAGGGCTTTGCGTCTTTAGGGCTATTTGGGTTTTAACTTTTGATTTGACTACCCCTACTAGGATATGATATGGCTTTCACTAGGCTCTTGACTTACCGTTTTCCTCATCTTTTTCTTTTCTATTTTGTTATTACTTTGCCCTACTGTTCTTTTGTTGTTCTTTCTTTTTCTTTTAGCCTTAAGTTTCCATTGCCAAGTTTTTACCTCTTAATCAATTCAGGGTCCTAAATCCAAGGATTTCTATTGTATTGGCTTGGGTGAGGTCAGTAAAAGCTCGAGGTGTTTAAAAAGGATGTGGCTCTTCCTTATTTCAAAAAACATAACTTATCATAAATAAAATTTGTTTTTGAATTTAACGTTACTAAAGCAAGTACAAACCAATTTTAATCCCTCTCTCCTAACCACCAAATTGCCCCATTATGGGGTAGTTTTTGATAGGGTTTAAATTTGAAAAATTCTTCAAATAGGTCTAATGGGGCAAATAAGAGATGATTGTGTTTAGGATTCGAAAATGAATGCCTAATTTCATTTTAATTTGTGCATCACATTCAAGTAGACCTCCTTTAAGGAATAAGTCCAAAGTATCCTCACCATTTTATCGCTCATCTCTCAAAGTGTTTCAAGTTAGTATATGGAAAATATTTTGCTTCTTTTCATTCTAAACCTTTTAAAAGTGAGTTACCAATTCCTTAAGGTGGAATTTTATTTGCTTCCAATAACATTGCTATCATTCAATTGAAAATGCAATTGTATTATTCCAGTTATTACAGACTTTATTGAAAACAACTTTCTTTACCCCTATCTTAACAAGTGTCTAATTACTTAAAACAACCCGTGAGTTTATTAGAAGGCATCGATAAGCTCAAAAGAAATGGAGCTCTAGGCAACTCAGTTGGACTACCCCCATGACTTGAAGAAGAACAGACTTGTTGTAGCTCTGGCTTACTGACTTTTGCATCAATCAGGTCTTGAATCTTATTCTTCAATCTTTAGCATTTTTTAGTGGAGTGCCCCTTTTTACCCATAGAAAGTCACATCGTGCTTTTGGGTCAAAGCTATATGGTTTGTAATTCGGATTAGGGGCTTCATAAGCTATAATCCTTATTGCTTTCAAATGATGAAAGATTTGGGTAATTGAGATCTCCAATCGGGTGAATTGTCTTCTCTGAGTCCCTTGGGCTTTCTCATTCCTCCTTGGTTTTTTTCTTGTTGGGCTTCCTTCATCACTTGGGCTTATTGATATTTGATCAGTATTGAACATCGGGTGTTGAAAACTTCTGAGTATAGGGCCCCTTGCCATTTCTAGATTTGTAATGCTCTTTTATTGCATAACTACCCTTTCTTCCAAATTCAAGTCTCCTTTCTAGGCTCAAATCTTGGGATATTTGGAGAGTGGTGATAATGGGGAACAAGACTTGCCATTGTTAAGCCATCTAATGTGTCATCCTTTCTAAGGAAGTGAATCTATCATCAGCCATATGAACCTAATTAGAAGAATTTCTCTACCAGTTAATAACTTTTCTTTTATTATTATTTTTATCCTCTTTTTTTTAAGAGAAAGAGAAAGATAAAGCTTTATTTTATAGAAACCAAATAAAAATGGTGGATTTTTTTTCTTATTGTTCGCTTTTTAATTACATTTCCTTGAGTGAGAGAGTGAATGGTTAGATAAACTCTATTGAAGGATTGTCTGTAAAGAAGGAAAGAATGAAGAATAATAGAATAAAGAGAAAAGTTTTATTTTGGAAAGACTAGAGTATAGAGAACAAAATAGAAGGGAATGAAACTTAAAATTTATTCAAAGCCTTTTAACTCTATCTAGTCTAACTCTTGTAGTTGGACTTTAATCTTGTCCAACATTTCTAAAGCCTAATTCATGGTCCTCTCGCTTTTTTCAACTTAAGCTAATAAGGTCTTGTTAGAGGCCTCAGCATGCCTAGCCCTTTGCTTCCAATAGGTTGCTTCAGCTTGTAGCAGCTGCTCATAGATTCCGAGGCGTCCAGCAATCTTTGACTAATCTCTCATTGGTTACCCACCATTCTTAGGTCTGCATATTTCATGGACAACAATCAATCATCAATGCAGAAAAAGAAAGCACATGGAAATATGTAAGTGTTGGGATTGTATAGGTTAATACATTACTCTCTCAAGTTGCAACCCTACTGTTATTTTCAGAAACTTGGTTGCATTAAAACTCTTGAACGATTAGTAGCGTTGCAATTTCTTAAAGGTATTATATTAACTCAAGCTTGGAGAGGAATATATGCAATTAGGGTAGGTTTTAAAAAGGTCCTTAAGTTTTGTGACCTTATTTGTTAAAGAACACTTTCATTGGTCACATTAAACTTAAATGAGGTGGCCTAATCAATCCCAAGTGGTGGTTACACTACAACACTTAAAGCTTACATAATGGCCCTTCTCTTAGGGTCTTAAGACGGCTTGGGTCTGACTGCATCTACTCTGCATCTTTGATGCAACAAATGACCCCCCATATCCCAATGTGTGTGATATGCAAGATAATAGTACAGAAACTAAGAGTGAATTTTAGGAAAATATAAGGAAAGAAGCTTCAGGTTTATCTTTTCTTTTTCTCTTATATAACAATGTTGCTTTATTAGTTATTTACCAAACCTTAAAGAATGTATGTAAGAATGGTGGGTTCTAGAGGTTCATAAACTCTGTAACCTCACGCGTTTCTAAAAAATGGTTCCTTGGTCACATCAAAATTTAAGTGGGGTAGCTTAATCAGCCCCGAACAATGGTTAGCCCACTATGCTTAGGACTTATATAATGGTCCCCCATCCTAAGATCCTAAGACGGTCCAAAAATAAAACCTGTAAAAATGTTAGCACAATTATGATACAAACAACAAAGAATGAAAAAGTAAATAACTTACATTAAGGTGATTTCTAGAGGTTAATTTTAATTCTGGAAAGTTGAATGGTTAACCCTCTTAACTTCCCTAGTGGAGTCACTAAGCTATCGCGCCTAGTTTTTCACCTCTTAGTCCTTTGAAAATCAAGTCTTCTTTAAACCGACCAATATTAAACTCTTACCTGTTTAATATTGACCTTCGATTAAGGTTTTAAAAAACTGGTTTTCTTATATCTTGAAATCATTTTAGAGTCGCCACTTGATCGGAGTTCGAAAAAAAAGTTAAGTTATAATCAATTGAGTAGATTGGTTATAACTTAGTTACTGGTCTTTTGATAAAAACTAATTTTGAAAAAAACAATCTTAAAACAGGAGATTTAGATTCAAGGGTTAGGAATTTTAAATCCTTACAAGTACCATTAACTTTCCAAATTTAATATTAACCTTAAAAATCACCTTTTTTAATTTTAAAAGACAAAACTTAATTATTTACTTAAATGGGATAATTCAAATAGTTTAAACTAAAATAGGAAAATCAGGTTTTTCTTATTTTTATCATCACCCCGTACATGCCTCCATACCCATTATTTGGAATCAGACATATGTAGTTCTTTTCATAAAACTTTAGTAGGTTGGTTTTATTTTAATTTGAAAATGATCGAGTTTACGTTTTACTCAATTTAATTTATTTAAGAAAATTCCTAAAAAAGGTCCTAAATTGGATTTTTTATTTTTTTAGAAAATTCTAAAAGGTCTTAACTTTAAAAAGAATCTAACCATTTTTTTTATTTTAGAAAAATTGATTTCTAATTGTTAAAAAAAAAATCTTTATTCTTTAGCTATTTACTTATTTATCTTTACTTTTACTTTATTTTTATTTTTTTTTATTTTATTATTTTATTTTATCTATTAGACTAAATAAATAAACTACTTTTTCTTTTTCTTTCTTTTTCTTTTTTCTTTTTTCTCTTTTTCATTATTACATTTACATTCACGATAAATAAAAATACAATAAAATAAAATAATTAAAAAAATAATGAAACAACAATAACAACAACTAAATGATAAAATAAAAGAGAAATTAAAAAAAAAAAAGCTTTGGATGTAATGGACGTGTGTAAGTTGGACCTAGCGTAGGTTCGGGAAGAACTTGGGTCGCAAATTCGATTGGGTCTGCTGGGAGAGAAGATGGTAGTCGCTTGGAGAGGGTCACGAGTGTGATAAATGGTTGGATGGCTACTTTAATTGATCATGGGCATGACAAGGGGGTGGATGGCTACCGTCTTCAACCACTTATGGTCGTAATCAAGGAGTACGGTGGTTAGGGTTCTATAGAGGTGGTTCGGTAAGAGGACTTAGAGGTCACAGCGTTACATGGGGGTTGTTGCATTGAAAAGCTTAGAGCTTCGTGATGTTGGCTATGTGGTTGGCTTTGCTCGATTTCCTTTAAGCATGGCTGTAAGTTAAAGAAAGAGAGTATAGCCTCGGGTAAAGAGAGAAAGAGTGGTAAGGGATTGATTGTAAGTGGATTCACTACTCATGAATGATTGTATCCTTTTCGAATGTCCCCAAACACTTGTTTTTATACATGAATTTAACTTAGAAATCAAGGAAAGTAAAAAATTGAAGTAAATGAAAATGTTCGAAAATTATTATTTTTTTTTCAATTTTTAGAGCCTAATTTAAATGTGCTCTTAACTAAATCAGGACTTGTTCTTGACACCAATTCGATGTAAGCCATGCAGTAAACAAGATTATTGCAAGAAATCATGTGTGTGTGTATGGAATTTGTGCAGAAATTAAAGCTAAAGTGAATGGAGTGGATTGTTTTGGTTGGGAAAAGTAGAGGAAAATCAGGGAAAGTGAAAGAAAAAAGAAGGAAAGGGAGAGAAAGAGGGGCTAACGTAGCACTGACGTGGCACTACATTAGCGTACTGACTAACTAGAGTGTGCTATGTGTCATTATGTAATATGTGGCAGCTGGCATAGCATGCTGCGTAGTCGCCACGTCAACATCAACCAATCCAATGCTACTACGTATCAAGACATGTGGCATAATAAGATTCAGATATGTAACAGTGCAATGTAGTGTATTATCTAAAAAAAACATAAAAGGCTTTTTATGCCTTTACCAAGCTTCAAACCCCTAACCTCATGCTTGAACCTAATGTCAAGTCCATATGCTTATTCGTTAGGCCGTTGGCTTATGCCTTGATTATATTTGCAATTAAATTGCACATATGGATCAAGTCAACCTAGGCCAGATTCAAATCTAAGCCTAAGCCTAACGGTCCCACTTCTAAGCTTATTTGAAAAAAAAAAAAAAATCTGTCTTATTAAATTGTTATTTTCTAAATTCCCTAAAATCTTATATTTTTTTCAATTTTCTATTTTTTGTGACTTTTTCAATTTTCTAAATTTCTCAATTTTTTCTAAATTTCTTATTTTTTCTATTTCTTTCTAGATTTCCTATTTTTTGATATTTTTCCAAATTTCTTATTTTTTATGCCTTTTCTTATTTTTGCATTTTTTTTTGTATTTTTATAAAATTCTTATTTCTTTATTTTTTAGGTTTTCTTTAATTTCCTTTTTTGTGTGTTTTTCCTAATTTAGGACTTATTGAGGAAAAATAAAATAAATGGGGCAACAATTGGGTGTCTATAAGACTCACTTGGAGAATACTAATTCGAAGCCCCATCCAAGATGAGAATTCCTATCCTAACTTCTATGTTTCCTTCCTCTGCTAACTTAACTATTGAGTCGTCACTTGCATCGAGCTTGCTAAACAGCTGTACCATGACAGAATATTTGAACAAATAGCCCCAAGACTATTCGAGTAGAACTTTCAAGACCACCACTGATGTCTGACCCCAATTCAAGTTGATTACTCTACAACGAATTGTTGACCAAGCTATAACCTGATCTAGATCAAGTCTCTAAACTGTAAACTCTTCTTTCTTCCTTTTGTCCACTTTGTACCATAGTCCTAACGTCTAGCCACCAAATGATACATGTCTTCTAGCATGACATTCTAGAAGGATTCTTTACTTTCAAGATACGGATTCCGTGGATGAACACACGGGCCCAATATCACGTATAACCAAAAAGGGTGGGTTTAGGCCACAAGATGGCTCGGAAAGTAAATGGTAGTCAAGGATGAGTAGGGTTTCCTATGCACCAACTATGGCTATGATGCACCAACACCATGCATGAGCTTAAGTCATGCATGAGCTTAAGTCATACATGATATGACGTACAAGTATGGCTAAAGGTCACTTACTACTAGTTCATGCTCAATGGGCTAGATAAAAATAGCTCAAGAGTAAGCAAAAAGACACTTAATTCAAGAGAGAGTAAAAAGAAATTCAGTGTATTCTTTAGATTGATTCTCTCTAGTTATTACATTATATGAGTATTTATAGTACCCAATCAGGGTAAGTCCTAAATTACATAAAATTACAAAAATAGATCCTTACTTTCTAAACAAAAGAAGAATAATTTATAGGGGAAGCATGAAATAGTGAAAAAGGAATATCCTCTGTTAGAAAAGGATAGTATGGATGTCAGAAAGGACATTGCGTGCGTGTTTTACTTAGTTTGTAGTCTTAATAACACTGCAAATTGAGCAGGGATGAGCTTTTAATTAGGTTTGGTCAACATCAATAGTTCAACACTCTGATTACTGAGGATAGACAAGGGTTGGCTCAAGGATGACTCATATTTGAGTCAACCTTAGATGATTGGCTCCTAGCAATTGTTAGCTCAACTTCTGCACTATGGAGATAGCTATTTTCCTAATTTGGTGCTTGGACTAGGTGTTGTGGAAGGCTCAGCTCCACACGTCGACTAATCACCTTAGTAGATTCTTGGATGGTATAGAGAGCAAAGTAACTTAGTAGATCGAATAGGGGTAAACACTACTCTTCAGCAATTAACTCACCTCGGACAGCTTAACGAACCATCTAAGAAAGCCCTCGGGCTCCCGAGTGAGTGATCGATCCTTGATTCCTATCACTTTCATACTAAATATTCTTTCTCTCTTTTACTCATTTTAGTATGTGTTATATAACCTAGTTATAAGAATACCCCTTTTGTCTTTTTATATATGTAAAATAACTCTAATGGATGGGTATATAAACCCCCACTTAATAGTACACAGACATCAACTTCATTAACAAAATTTATACAAGTTCTCCTTTAAGTAACCCTAGTGTTCTCATTACCCTTTCAACTCTTATATATTCCCTTTAATAAGGAGTAGTGGCGAGAGACCCTTCAATTCGGACTAGTGAGTCATATGCGATGAATTGTAGGTCAAGTAGGATCAATTAGCATGTTATATCTAGTTGGTAGTTGCTCGGACTTTGCTAACTTTTCTTTATTTCCTTTTATTTAGCTTCATTGCTATGTATCTCCATGTATCCAACCCCAAAGACGTATCAGCTTTGCTAGTATTAGAGTACAGTTCCAAGAGGGAGTGTGTGAAGTTGTAGTGAAGTTTTAGTTTGTGATTGCTGTTTATGGCTACTATGTTCCTTTTATAGCTATTTTAGTGTGTTCGTATAAAGTAAGTTTGTTGTTGTGAGCTATGCAGTGAAGATTTGTACGTTAGTAAGTATGGCTCTACTGTTACTTTATTTTTCATTATGAAAATAAAGCAAGTTTATTTATATCCTGTTGGAGTGATTATTGGGTGTTAAAATTGTTAAAGTGTGTTAATTGAAGTTTTGGGTAGTATGGCAGCAATATTTTCCGTGCATTGTATTGTTAATCTATTCAAGAAGTATTGCATCATGTCAAATTTAAGTGTTCAAAGTGTTATTGGAGACCAAAGTAATGGTGCTCAACTTGGTTATGGTCATAGTGGTAGTAGTACTCCAGGGTTAGTTGATGACAAACTCAAGAAACTCACTAATTTTGTTGAGAGTCTAGTCACTATGATGTAAGTTAATAGGCAATAACCCCAGGGGATACCATAGCACAACCCACTCAAAAATGTCTTAGAGAGAGGCTATGGCCTAGGTGGCTGAGTTAATCGCCTAATTCGACCTTAGGGAACTAGAGGAGTAGTAAACTGAGCTGTTAAACAAAGGCTAGAGTTAGAAGAGATAGAAGAGGATGATGAGGAAGTAAGTGTAGAGGCTGAGTAATATTAAGCATGAGAGTTAGGATGCCGACTCCATAAGGACTTGACAATTTTAAGGTCCAAATTCTGCCCTTCAGTAAATGTGGAGATATCGATGAATACTTGGAGTAAGAAGAGATGGTTGAGAAGGCATGGTTGAGAAGGTATTTGATTGTTATGGATATACAGATGCCATCAAGGTCCAACTTGCTACATTAGAGTTCTCTAGGTATGCCAATGAAAAAATTTGAATGTAGCTAGTGCAAAGGATAGAAGATAAGATGTGAGAACTTAAGATGAGATGAAAAGGTTGTTGAAGGGTAAATTTGTGCTCAAGACCTACTTGAAGAATACATTTGCAAAGTTGCAGGAACTTTACTATGGAGGCCAAATAGTTAATGATTATGTGAGAGTTCCAAATGCTTATGATTTAAGCCGACGTGGAATAACTAGAGGCTCGTACAGTATCAAGGTTTATTTCTGGACTCAAATATGAGATTCACAAAATTATAGAAGTGCAATGGTTTTATATCTTGGAGGAGGCAATTAAGATTGCGTAGAGGGTTGAAAAATAAAGAAGAAGTGCTTCAAGTTGACTTAGACTAACATTCTCAAGAGCCCTTGTTCCACACTAACTTGTTGAAGTTAACCTGAGAAGGCTATATTGAGTCGAGGAGAGGAATGACCAACTTGACGATAGTTGAGTAAGCCAGTCGAGCCGAATTAAGACTAGACTAACCTCAAGGACATATAAAAGAGGGCAGGTCTTTAGACGGAAGACTAGTGAGGTAAAGTGCTTTAAATGCTTAGGCTTCAGACATATGGCTGCCAAGTGTCCAGACTGACATGTCATGGTACTCTAAAGAAATGTAGTGGATAGCACCAACAAGAGCGAGCCCGAAGAGGAGAAGGATGTTGGATAAATCGAAGTCAAAGAGGAAGAGGAGACCTATATCTATTTTGACTAGAGAGAAGTGATCACCTTAATATTAAGACGAGTATTAAGTTCCCTACTGAACTTTGAGGAAGACTAGAGGGAACATTTTTTCCATACTAAATGTACCATCAAAGGATAGTTGTGCACTATTATTATGGATGGAGGAAGTTGTACTAACATAGTTGCATAATCCTTTGTGCAGAGATTAAGTCTACTAGCCTCCAAGCATCCTCGACCTTACAAGTTACATTGGCTTTATGATAAAGGTGCTTTGCATGTAATTGAACAGGTAACTGTACCGTTTAGTGTTAGGAGTATGTATAGGGACAAAGTAGTATGTGATGTCATCCCCACGGGAGCTTCACATTTATTGCTTAGATGATCTTGGTTTTTCAATTGATGTGTTACTCACGACAAATACAAGAACACGTATGCCTTTGTTAAGAATAGAAAGAAGATTGTGTTGTAACCCATGACATTAACCCAAGTAAATGAAACCCATAATCAGCTCAGCCAAGCTAGTAAGAAGAAGGCTCTAGTAATGAGCCAAAAAGAGCTTCAAACTATTGAGAAGGATGATGAGCCTATGTTTCTGTTGATTAGGAGATTGCCAGAAATAAGAGATTTGAAAGATGTCCTAAATGAAATTCAAAGACTAATTGATGAGTTTTCCAGCCTGTTTCTTGAGGAACTGCCTAAAGGACTACCTCCAATCCGAGGCATAGAGCATTGTATTGATCTGTAACTAGGCGTTGCCTTTCTAAACCAACCTACATACCAAATGAATCCTGAGTAGGCTACCAAGCTAAAAAGATAGGTGGATGAGCTTATAGAGCAAGGATATGTGAAGAAGAGCATAAGCTCTTGTGTTGTACCCATTTTGCTCGTCTTAAAGAAAGATGGTTCATGGCGTATGTGTATTGACAGTTAAGCAATCAATCGTATCACTTTCAGTTACAGATACCCAATATTGAGGCTCAATGACATGTTGGATGAGCTTTATGGCACCAAAATATTTTCAAAGATTAATCTACAAAGTGGCTACTACCAAATTGGCGTGAGACCGGGTGATGAGTGGAAGATTGCCTTCAAGACTAGGCATGGTGTCTACAAATGGTTGGTTATGCCATTCGAACTTACCAATGCACCAGGCACATTCATGAGACTAATAAACCATGTGATGCACCCTCTAATCGAAAGATGTGTGGTCATGTACTTTGATGATATATCGGTATATAATACTGACCTTAACAACTATGTTCAACATCTTTAAACTATTTTTATATTCTATGAGCTGAGAAGTTATATGGGAATTTGAAGAAATATACATTCTACTAAAATGAAGTGATTTTTCTTAGGTTTGTAGTGTCAAGGAAAGGAATCCAAGTAAATGAGGAAAAAAACCTAAGCTATTCTAGAGTAGCCAATGTTGAAAAATGTCATTGAAATTTAAAGTTTTCATAGCCTAACTTCTTTTTATAGGCAATTCATTACAAACTTCAATAGCATAGCTACCCTTCTGACCGAATTGATAAGGAAGAGTGATGGGTTCAAATGAAACAACCAAGCTGAACAGAGCTTTAGGGAAATCAATGAGAAGTTCACCTTTGCTCCTATCATATCACTACTACATTTTGACAAGCCTTTTGAATTAGAGTGTGATGAGTTAGGCATTAGAATTGGTGTCATCATGATGTAGGAACAATGACTTGTCATCTACCATAATGAGAAGTTTAGTGGTGTTTCCATAAACTATTTTGTGTACAAGAAAAAGTTGTACTCTCTTTTCTGAACCCTTACTATTTGGCAATACTATTTGTTGTCACAAGAGTTTGTTATTTACATAGACCACAAGTCTCTAAAGCATCTTAGGAGTCAAAACAAACTATCAAAAAGACAAGCCAAGTGATTGAAGTTTGTGGAAGGATTTTCGTATGTGATTTGATACAAGAAAGGAAGCGTAAATGTAGTCGCTGATGCTCTGTTATGTTGATAAACCTTGCTAACTATTTTGCAGACAAAATTATTGGGATTTTCGCTTATCATTGAGCAATATGCTCATGACCCATGTTTTAGTTGTATTGTTGAGCAGTGTAGAGATGGAGTTGCTGTTGGAGGCTATTATGTTCGAGATGACTATCTCTTCAAGGAAAGAAGGCTATGCATATCGAACTGTTCCACGCATGAGTTGTTGGTTAGGGAAGCTTATAGTAATGGATTATCTGGTCACTTTAGAGAGACCAAGATGGCCAATCTATTAAAGGAAAATTTTTACTAGCCTGGTTTAGCCAAAGATGTCTATAAGGTAATTAGCAGTTGTGAAGTGTACAAGCAAGCTAAGGGGAAAAGAGAGCCCCATGGAGAATATATGCTCCTACCAAAACAAACCTTACCTTAAGCTGACCTCAGTATAGACTTTATCCTAGGGTTGCCTCGAATAACCAAGGGAAAAGATTCTATGTTTATTGTAATGGACCACTTCAACAAAATGGGAAACTTCATTCTATGTCATTGAACTAGTAATGCATTATATATTGCTAATTTGTTTTTGCAAGAAGTTATCTACCTACACAGAGTGTCGAAGACTATTATTTCAAATCGAGGCACAAAATTCTTAAGCTATTTTTGGAAAACTCTATGGAGTAGACTTGAAACCAAACTTGTGTTCAGCTTTAGTAGCTACCTTCAAATTGATAGCCAGATTGAAGTGGTGAATAAGATGCTAGGACACTTACTCAGAGTTGTCATAGGAAAGAACTTGAGGGAGTGGGATTTGTACCTATCAATTGTGAAATTCGCATACAACTGAACTATTCATAACACCACTGGAAACACACCATTTGAGGTCATTTATGGCCTCAATCTTACAATCCCCTTAGATATGATTGGTACCCTTGTAGTTGCTAAAGAGAGTTAATCCGAAGTTGACTAGGCCTAAGAATTCCAAGAGCTACACTATTTTTTATTTAGGAGGATTGCCAAGTTCAATTGGAAACAATAGGAGATTAGTAGCTAAGGTCACCAAGCTGTTTCTTTTTAGCCAAGAGACTTAGTATGGATACACCTTAGTCGAGAACAATTCCTACACTTGAGACAAAGTAAGCTATCTTCTCAATCTAATGGTCCATTTAAGGCCTAAAGAAAGTCAACCGCAATACTTACCAGATTGAGTTACCTGATGACTATGGTTTTTCCTCTACTTTTAATGTATCCGACCTGATTCCCTATCAACTAATAGAAGAAGACCCCATAAGTTCCCTAGAAGAGCAAGAGCCAAAGACCATTTCAAATTTGAGTACAAATCTTTTAGATCCTCAAGCAGACGATAAGAATTAGCCCCCTAGACCGATCATACGTAGCTAGGCTAATGGACTTTAGGGACTCACTTAAAGAATATTAGTTTGAAGCCCCATCCAAGATGAAAATTCCTATCTTGACTTTTATATTTCCTTCCTCTACTAACCTAATTACCAAGTCGTCACCTACAATAAGCCTGCCAAACAATTGTAACATAACAGAGTATTTGAATAGATAACCCTAAGACTATCTAAGCTGAACTCTCGAGCTAACCACGCCGACTATTGACGTTCAACCCTAGTTCAAGTTGATTACTCTACAACGAATGGCTAATTAAGCTCCAACCTGATCTAAATCAAGTCAACCCTAGATTGCAAACTCTCCTTTCTTCTTTTTGTCCACTTTATAGCATATTCCTAATGTTCAGCCACCAAATGACATGTATCTTCTTGTACAACATTCCAGAAGGATTCTTTACTTTTTATACTAAATATTCTTTGTCTCTTTTGCCTTTTTTAGTATGTATTATTTAACCTAATTGTAAGAATGCCCTTTTTGTCTTTTCATACATGTAAAGTAACCCTAGTGAATGGGTATATAAACCTCCACTTAATTGTATGTAGACATTAACTTCATTATCATAATTTATACAAGTTCTCCTTTGAGCAACCTTAGTTTTCTCATTAGCCTTTCAACTCTTATCTATTCCCTTTAGCAAAAAGTAGTAGCAAGCAACCCTTTAGTTTGGACTGGTGAGTTGTATGTAGCAAATTGTAGGTCGAATATGATCAATTGGTGTGTCATATCCAATTTGGAGTTGCTCGGACTTTGCTAGCTTTTCTTTGTTTCCTTTTGTTTCACTTTGTTGTGATGTCTCTTCTTGTGTCCGACCACTAGAGACGCATCAGTATAGGTACCCCATTCCGAGGCTAGATGATATGTTAGACAAACTAAGTTGTACTAGAGTGTTTAGTAAGATTGAGTTGAAGTTAAGGTGCCATCAGATTTGAATGAGACAAGGGGATGAATGGAAAACTGCTCTTAAGACCTAACATGGCTTGTATGAGTGAATAGTCATGCCTTTTAGGCTATCAAACGCCCTTAGCATTTTTATGCAATTGATGAACGATGTTTTGACAGACTTGATAAGAATATGTGTCATGGTCTACTTCGACAGCATTCTTGTCTATAGTATCGACCTGGCAAGTCATACTGACCATCTCTAAGCTATTTTTGATATCTTCTAAGTAGAGAAGTTGTTCAGAAACATGAAGAAGTGTTGTTTCCAATAGGAAGAGGTGATCTTCCTAGGCTACATGGTTAGTAGAAGAGGATTAAGGGTTGATGAAGAGAAAGTTCAAGCCATTGTTGAGGTACGAAGTTTCCATGGATTAGGTTCCTTCTATCGACACTTTATCTAAGGATTCAGTGCTATAGTTGCACCTTTAACTAAGCTTAAAAAGAAGAATGTAAAGTTTAAGTGAGAAGATAAAGAAGAGAGAAGCATTACTGAAGTAAAGGAAAGATTGACCTCTATCCTAGGCTTAGCTCTACCAAATTTTGAGAAAGTATTTGAACTTGAATGTAACGCATTAGGTATCGGCACTGATGTAAGAAGGTCAATCTATTGCTTGTTACAGTGAGAAGCTAAGAGGAACATAACTAAATTATTCTATATATGACAAAGAACTCTTAGCATTAATTTGAGCTCTTCAAGTGTGGCAAAATTACCTTATGCCAAAGGAATTTATCATATACATAAATCATGAATCCTTGAGGTACTTACGAAGCCAATCAAAGCTTTCTAAGTGCCAAGCTCGATGGATTGAATTTTTGGAAGGCTTTAGTTTCGTCATCAAATACAAGTGAGGAAAAAGAAATCTAATTGTTGATGCCTTGTCGAGGAGATATGTTCTTCTCACTAAATTGTAGATTCAACCATTAGGTTTTGCAAGCATTAAAGAACAGTATCAACATGATCCTCATTTTACCCCCATTAGACGATGTGAAGAGGGAACAACAGTTGATGAGTATCATGTAGAGGACAGTTATTTGTTTTGTAATGGGAAATTATCTATGCTAGCATGTTCATTAAGAGAACTGCTAGTAAGAGAAGCTCATAATGGAGGGTTCTCCGAACACTTTAGAGAGAGAAGGACATATGAGCTACTAAGTGCCCGGTTCTTCTGGCCTAGAATGAAGAAAAATGTGCACTGTTTGATTGAAGGGTGCATTTCCTGCAAGAAGGCTAAGAGTTGAGCTGACCAAGGGAGAACATTGCCTCTGCCAAACCGACTAGACCATGGGATGACCTACGCATGGATTTTGTCATCGGCTTACCCTAAACCACCTAAGCAAAAGACTCTATTATGGTTATCGTAGATAGATTCAGTAAGATGGCACACTTTATGCACTATACTAAAACTAATGAAACTTCGGCTATTGCTTCTTTGTTTTTTTAGGAGATTGTTTGTTTGCATGGAGTGTTGAGGAGTATGGTGTTAGATTATAATCCAAAATTTCTAGGCCATTTTTGGCAAACCCTATGGCATCGAATGAGAACTAAGTTACTATTCAATACTTCTTACCATCTTCAAACCAATGGCTAAATGGACGTTTTCAACCACATTCTAAGATCATTGCTTCGAGCTATAGTGGGAAAGAACTTAGTCGCTGGGATGCCTGCCTGCCTATGGTAGAGTGCACTTACAATAGAGTAGTATACGCCACCATTAGGCATGCCTCACTTGAAGTCATCTATGGTTTCAACCCTAAGCTACCCATTGATCACATACCGATGCCCTCAATTGACTAAGAAGATCTAAGAGCAAGAACCTGAGCTCACTCCCTTCAACAAATCTACTAGCGAGTCACTTTGTACATTGACTAAGCTGCCAAGAAGTTAAGAGAAAAGGGCAAAGGAAGGAACACCAAATAGTTTCAGCCTAATGACCAAGTATGGTTGAACTTGAGTAGGAAGAGGCTCCTTAACTAGAGAAAGAGCAAGCTGTTTACCAAAGCTAATAGACCATTCAAGATCCTCCAAAAGATTAATGACAACGCTTACCAATTAAAGCTACTAAAGGACTTCGGATATTTAATGTGTTCAATGTTGTTGACCTTAGTCCTTACTGACTTGAGGAAGATTTAGATGAAGATTAGCTGGATTTAATCCTAAATCCTAATCATCTAGGCGAAGATGATAGGAATCAAACCATCAGACCCTTAACCCAAGCCTATGCTCAAAGACTAGAGAGCATGGTAAGGTAAGTTCTCTCTTTACGCCTAACATCTAAAGTGTTTATGCTACAATTATTTACTGACTTGCTAATTTGCCCAAGCAAAACTCTTCTATGCTTGTTAATAGACTCCAACTTTTGATTGAAGATTCACTCCAACAACAGCTCAGCCTACCCAACCATCTACCTAGCCAACCTGAATCTAAGCTACTCAAAGTATGTCCAAACTGAATCTACAGTGGAAGAACTATCTGCTCAACTTAGCATTACTACTCAACAACAACCAAGCTAACCGAACAGATTGCCTATTTGCCAAGAGCATGACCATTGGCTAATTGCCACATGTCCAAGCACCTTATGTGATAGAATCTTTAGTACAAAACGCCTACTTTTAACAATTTTTCCTTTATACCCTTCAAACATTCCTTATACAATTCTTATTTTAGACATTATCCTTTCTGTCTTTTCCATTTATAGCAATTACCCTAATATTTTAAGTATAAATACCCATTATAAATGTAGCCGCAATCATCATCTATCATTATTATAGAATATACTTCAAATTTTGTAAGCATTTGCTCTTATCCTATCATTTAAGTAACGCTAGGTAATAATAACCCTCACTAAGTTAGCTCGTGCATCATCTCAAGTTTTCTTCATAAGTCCTCGGTAGTTCCTTGGTGCATCATATCCTTGGAGCCAATCCTAGTTTGCTTACTTATTTGTTTGCTTTTGCCACCCGTATTTTTGAGTTTTCTATAAGCTTAGACCCATCCCGATACGACCGCCCTTGTTTGCCCTTGGTGTAGGTCATATCATCTAGTCTCGACCAACTAACGTAAGGAAGGATGTCCCATTTAATGTAGGAAGCGTTGTCTCGTTGGATTATGTGCTGACCAATCAAAACCCACCACTTACCTATAACAACAACCATCTCAAACCTATAAAGAAGAGTAATTTCTTTAGGTAAAAGGATCGGTACTTATTAACCTCTTATACTCCCTTGGAAACTCACTTGTTTTGCCTACATTATTTCTCTCTCTCTCCTTACTAACTTGAGTGTTAGAGGACTTTCACTAACTTAGCCACAGGGGGCTTTTGTAGGATTCTCGTTGTCTATGGTTGGAGGGTAACTCAAAGTTGACTTAGGGGACCTTACTATGATAATCAACCATCACCATAACCCATGACAACAACCAAGCTACCACCAGTCATAGATCAACACTATACGACCACCCTTAATGCACCACCTACCCTATTGACCTCCATTACCATTAGAAATAGTTACCACTTAGTCACCAAAAATAATCTCCACCAAACCCATTGCTAAATCTAAAATCACTTCCATCGCTACTTATATTTGAATAATGGTGACCAAATCTCAAGTGCAATAACTTAACCCTTTCTTATCTACTTATCTTGAACAAAGCCTGACTTAGTTTGACGCAAACTCAAACTCACCCAATTATGAATCGACGGTTCACTTTTGAACTAGATTTTGAGATTAGAGCAACAAGATATCTCATAAATTAACCATTTTCTCTAGCCCTTACAAACCCCCTCCCCCCTTCCCTTCTTCGCTCTCTACTTCTCCCGCTCTTTCTTTCTTCTTCATGGTTTCTTGTTATGAATATTTTACTTTTTCAAGGGAACTTTAATTTTGATCAATTATATGCATATTCATTAGGGATTTTTAGTGTTTCTTCTTCTTATTATGTGTTTTTTTTTTCACCATTTCAAATAAACAACAAGATCTTATCAAATTTAATTGGATTTAGTTTGGATTTGGACAAGATTTGGCTTTATCCTCTTCTGCACATGCTTTTTGGACAGATATTTTTTGAAATAGAAAATGGGGATGGTGATAAAAAAAAAAGAGACAAGGATAATTTAGTTTTTTCTTTATATTATGAGTGTATTCCTTACTTGCAATTTAGAGGTTTTCAATGGTAACATCATATTACCATAACATCATCATAAATCACACTCCATTTGAGTAAGTGATGCCATGAATGATGAAATGGAAGCATTCAATAGCTTTGTTTTTATTGATCAACAATAAATACAAACCTATCGATAACTTCCATTCATAATGAATTGAAATCCCATTCTCTCTTTTTTTCGTTCAACAAAGTGAAGAGGTCGTAATAGTTTAGATTTATATTCTCCGATCTATTTTTTTTTTTTCATATCTCTTTTGCAAAGTCCACCTTCACACATCTCTCTCTCTCTCTCTCTCCCTCCCTCCCTCCCTCCCTCCATTAACTACTACCACTTTACCATCAATCTCACAAGTTATTATTCTTCTCCATATAATAATTACTATCTTTGTCCAATTTGATTCAATTCTAGTTAGAGTAATACTCTTAACTTTTGAATTTTTCCTATATATAATTCCTAATGTTCTAAAATAAAAGGCAAAGTAATATGGGAAAAAAAATACACATAATTGACTTGAGTTTCTTTTTCATTTTTTTTTTCTAGACCTATGTTATAAAATGAGTGAATATGGTTTCTCCATCAATCTCTATTAGCATTGCTATTGCTGACAAGGCATTATAATTACCTAGATGGCTATTCAAATCAACCTAACCTAATTTCTAACCCAATTCCCAAATAAATCCTTGAGCACTTAACAATGGTGTCGTTATACTTAACCCATGATCCATTAGGTAAAATAGTGAAGCATGTTAGTAAACTACTTGATAACGACAACATAAGTGTGACTAATTGGTACATGGCAATAAGATAGACAACATGAATAGAAATAGATCATCTAAAGTTTTTTTTTTTTTTTAATTTTCCTAAAGTTATTAATTAGTGGTTATTATTTTCAAGATTCTTAAAATATCATCTGACATCATTGTGATGTCATTTTTAAAAAATTTAGATTGTCACAATTATTGATTTGTAACTTTATAAACTTTAGGAAAAAAGTAACTTTAGCGAACCTAAATCCAAGATAAAAATGCATCAACACCATTACCTCCATAGCCTTAGCTATGATAACAACAACATTGAGCATGATGGAGATTTCATTTGTTGATAATTCTCCCTGCCTCTTCATCCTCAATCCTAGCTCTCTTCATGATAACTATAAAGAAGTTAAGGATTCTTGAAGTTTCTTCACAACTGACTCGAATTTGAACATTATAAGAGTGGACTTAATCATTGATTATACAGCTGAAGAATGTTAAAGAGGCTCTTCTCACTTATAGTTGAAACTCACTTTAAGACATGCCTTCACTCTTGTGTTGAAGGCCATCAAAGCACTCTTATGCTTTCATTTTAAACACCCCATTTTGCTCTTCCTAAGTTTCCTTCACAAAATTTCATAAAATACTAAAAAGAAATAAAAGGAAAAGGAAAAAAAAATGAAAATCCCACAAATATTAAGAAAATAAGAAAAAAAGCCTAAAAGTACCTAAAAATAGAAATATATATATATATATATAAATACCAAAAGTGTGAAACGTAGAATTATGAATTTTAATGTATAATTTTATAAGCTTACGATTTTATTGATTTTGTACAATTCTATATGATTATATTGATTCTACAGATTCAAATGAATAGCAAAATCACGATTTTGACAACCATTCCAACTAATTTTTTCATAGGAGTAAATAGTTTCTTAGGGTCAAAAGTTGCTTTTAAACTTGAAATACATATATATCATTGGAAGGAATTACAGTTTCTAGTAAGGAAGGGTAATATCTTCGCTTAATCTAACTCGCCTATTCTTAAATCCATAAAAAGTAATTAACTTAAGTAGATGATGACTTTAAGGGGATTCAATTAGGGTTAGCAATTAGGAATCTAACCCTCCAAATCTAGATACAACACAACACAATTTCAATGAGTTTATATACAAAAAAGAAAAAAATTGACATGAGATATAAATAGATAAAACCCATCTAGACACATTTAAATTCATGTCTAAGTTCGACTAGGGTCCCAAACCCATTTATAAAGCTACTTACTAACTAACTCCCATAAATAGGTGCTGGGTTTGGCCAACAACCCATTTACTTCTCATAAATTTATATTTTCTTTAATTCCTTTCATTTCCAATGGAGAGCAAAGTAAAAATGTACATGATTTGGGCCACTCCACACTCCACATGATGATCAACACAATTAAATTAGTTAAATACAACTATTTCTTCATGACTAAGGTTCATTCTGTCTTTAACTTCTTTTTCTTTCTCCTTTACTCTAAGTTCTAACTGTAAGCCAGTCATATTTCAATTTGTTCACAAGGTCTCAAGTTTTAATTGTCTCTCAGCTATCAAAGTTAGTGTGAAGTTTTATGTCTTCTTCTTCATACAGTAAGGTACTATTTTCTTTTTATTTATATTTTTTTGTTTTCTTCGCATCAAATGGTATACCTCGTTCTTTATTTTTATAGTCTTTTTTTTTTCATCATGCCATAATAGTAAGGTACTAAATTACCAAATTTCATTTACCAAAAATCTAATTACAAATACATATTATGAACGAAGGAAAAAATTGATTATGAAGATGATAATTGTTTTTTATATGTAAGAATTTAATTGTCCTTTAATTGCCGAGATATAAAGTTTTATGGGAAATACTAGAACTGTAATAATAAGATGTTAGTAGTTAAGATTTCGGTACATCTTAATATAGGTAAGCTAATGAAAATATAGAGAAAACAAGTAAGTTTTCCCTTCTCATCCTGTTGCTATAGTAAAATGAAGAATAAAAATATTTTTAGTCTAGGGGAGTGGAAAGTAAAATCGAAAGGATTTCATTTACACTTAATTAAATAATGCTAACTAATTTAAATTTTGAGATTTCTTATAATTTGATTAGACTTTATTTCATTAAAACTTTCTTGGGCTGTAATTTTATGTTTAGTGCTAGGACCTTATGATATTTGTATTTGTAGAATTTAAATATTATTATCATCCATTTACCTTTTGTACGTATAAGTATCTTATAGATTTTAGAGAAATTATAAATAACCCTCTTAAACTTTGACTTAGGTACAAATTAACCTTCTAAACTTTTAAAGTGTGATTTCAAACCCCCTAAACTTTAATAAATTATCAATGTGAAGTCTTATAAATATTGGTATTGACTTACGATCGATTGGTTCAGAAATGATTTATAAAATTTAGGGCAATCACGTAAATTATCCAATTGAACCCAAATTTTATAACAAAATTAAGAATATTAGTAAAAGTGATCTCATGAATTTAGATTTAGAAAAATAAATAATTAAATATTATAATATTAAGTTATCTGTATATTATCCATTATTTATCGGAAACGCAAAAAAATGAAGTTCGATAATTAAAAAATTGAAAAAGATAAATTATATGTACACTAAAAATCATAAAATAGTATAAATAATATTTGGAAGTATTTATTTGTACCATATATGTATTTATGTATAGATGAAAGTATGCGAAATTACTTAAATTACCTAAAATATGCTAAAATAACACTACTTAATTAATAAAAATTCATAAAAAATAAAGAAAATTGAGGGAAAATGTAGAAAAGTCCTAAAATGAGGCGTGTCATGTAGGGATTTTATCAAAAAATAATAACCAATAAAACTAAGACAAATAGAAAGTAAAAAAGAGAGAGGATAAAGGACATTTGGAATAAGTATAACTAAAGAAACCCTAACCACCTCTATAAATTTAGAAAACCCCTTCCAAAATTCATTTTGATCACTTGTGAGTTCAGGAAAAATAAAGAAAAGTTGAGAAGAAGAGAAAAACCAATTTTTCCAAATATGTATAAAATAGTGTGTCATTAGGGCATTATAAGAGAACCCACACCCGAACGATACCTAGAGCAAAACCAAATAGACTACCACACAGTGGACCCCATGCCTGGTAGTGTCAACAAGGTAATGGTAGCCGATGGTGGCCAAAGCTAGCAATGCTAGTGAGTTTCGTTTTTCCTTTCGATTATGTTTTATTTATTAAAAATATCAAATAATAATATAAAATTATGAAATTTGATATTATGGGACATTTTAGTACGTAGATTTAGGAAAATATGCCAATTGGATGAAATTAGGTCTTAGAATATACTGCTCTTAGGAAACATCACTAATCTAGAGCTAATTTTTTATTTTAATTTAAATGACCTTAATATTATAGTTTTGACCTCAAAATTTTTGTGTGGACCATTTAGGATATATATGATAGTACTATGAAGTGTTTTTCTAAAATTTTTTTTCTAAAATTTTATTTAATTTTTAGGCCATAAAATCATGCATAAAAGGAAAATTACAAACTTAATTTGGTAATTTAATATTAAATTGGCAAAAGTACTAATTTAGTATGTATTTAGGTATCTCTAGCTGATAGTTGTTGATGTGGGATGGTATTTGTAGAGTTTGAGGTATTAATTGTATATAATATGCATATTATGTAATAATTAAGTATAAAGGAACAATAGGTAAAATGACAAATTTAAGTTAATTTTATGATTTAGGATGTAATTAAATATTTTGAGAAGTTAGTTATTGATTAAGGATAGTATTTGTGATGTTGGAGAGGTTAGATATGTGTTAGATGTGAAAATTAGGAAATAGTAGATAATATGTGAAGAGGAAAATTAGATGAGTCGAATAAATTAGGTTAAAATCGATAATATTATAATATTAGGAATATTATATAAATCTAATTTTGAATGTGAATTTAGGAAATTATAAGAAAAATGTAGGTTATTCTTACATTAAGAGCTGATTTGGTAGTTAAATTAGAAATATAATATACCATACCAACCAAAATACTCATTAGGAGCTAAAACAGAAATTTAAGATATCTAAGTATGGTTAGATGAATTTCACACATTAGTCCAAGAGGAATTCCTAAGATTTACAAATAAAAATAGTCACTAGAAGCTAAAACAAAACTTAATAAGAACCTAGCTAAAAACAGAAATAATTGTAAAAGACTTAGGACCTGAATAATTAGATGTAATAAAACCCTAAAGTAAGGATAACGATAAGAGTTATAGGATACAATCTTCATAAAGTGATTACATCAATACTAAAACAACCTTTATTTTATATGGACTATCAGTGAAGGCTTGTCATGAGTTGCAACTTAAGTAAGCAAACAAGACATCTAGGCAAGTTTAGGATCAATACATAATTGTATTTCAAAGTACTGTTTTATAGTACTAAGAGGCTTAAGATTATACTTGTTTGTGCTTGTAGGTAGTTGATTGTGCATATGCTTATGTATGCATGTTATTGAATGTATCATGTACTACTGCCTTGCTATACTGATTTGCAATTGTTTTGTATTGCGTGATATGGACTGGTCACCTTAAATAGACCTAATAATTAATGGCTTATAAAAGTAACCAACTAAGCATTTCAACCTATTAAGGGAGACATTTAGGGTTTTTCGAGCAAATACCGACCCTTTCAAAAAGAATAGCATTAGATATCATAATAGTCCCTTCTTCATCCTTTGTCAAACTAAGTGATAAGAGAGGAGGTCACGGCAAGGGTGTGGTTCGAAGGTAATCATGAGAGGAGTGGTGTCCCCATTGCACAAGCTTAGGTTTGGTTATGAGTAGTTGAAATGTGTGTTAAACCCTTTAACCAGGATTAGAGCAGGTGTAATTTCTCTAATTTCACAATACTACCCTGAAAGTAGCTTTATACTACCCTGAAGCTAACAACTGCTAAATCTTAAGGAGTAAGGACATAAAACTAAGGATTAGTTACACTCTTGCAATATTAGGCCTTATCTGTAAATCTTCTAACACTAATTTATGTAATACTTGAGTAAAGTAAGATTTGATTACTAAGTCTTAGTATGTATAATTTTATATTTTTGTAAGTAAATAATATGTTTAATTTGTAAACCGTTTACTTCAAAGTAGGTTAGTCATAGACGCCTTACATAAATCAAATCTAAGATAGTAGTTATAATGCCAGCTTCTATCCTAGAATAGTTTGCATGATAGGATTGTTATGACTCGGTCGCTTTAGAGCATGATAGGTAACATAATGTACATTTCCTTTTTCAATTAGAGAAAAAGGTCTACTATTATTAAAGTTTAATGGGTCTTAAAGCGCATCTTGATAAGTTTAGGGGGTGTTTATGCACAAAAATCAAAGTTTAAGAGGGTTATTTTTAACCTATAGGGATCGTTTGCCAATTTATAAAAGTTTAAGAGGTCTTAGAGCATACTTTAAAAGTTTAGGGAGTTAATCCATACTTAAGTCAAAGCTTAGAAAGGGTTCTTTGCATTTTCTCATAAATTTTTTAATAACATTTTAATCAATAAATGAGTCCTACCTGGATATGAGACATACTTATTAAATGGGTCGGGTTACAGGTTTAGGTATTTAGATATGATTAATAAAATAGTCGTTTCATGGGTTGAGGTTTTCCAAACACAAATCCATTTAAACATAGACATGAGACATGACATGGTAACACGAATTGTTAGCCCTAACTTCAATCAAACTAAATTCCTTATTTTACGAAAAAATGAATTTTAGTACAAATCTACATGTTGAGCAAACCCAAGTTTATAGTTCTATCTGTAACGTCCCACCTTTTAGGCATCTAGTTGAAAATATTTCACAAAATTTTTAGTGCCTAAAGACAGTTTGTTATGCCATCCCTAACTTAGGGATAAGGTAAAACCTATATTCAACTTGCTTTTCCACTCAATAAAACTTTTAGATATCAAATCACTTCTTATTCAGCCTAGTAACAACAATAGAAGTTTATATAGCAAAGAGTCATACATAGAGTATCACAATCATACATTTTCATACAATTTAAAAATATTTTGCAAGTATACACATTTGGTTACAACCGCTACACTAAGTCCTTTGTAAGGTAACACCATAGTCTTCCTTAAAGATTTGCCTTCACGTACTTAAATTTTATTCTACAGCCAATGACTTATTCTAAAGGCTCATCTTCAACTAGTACTTTGAAGTCTCTTTGCTTCTACAATGCAATTCTCTATCTAACTCCTCCTTAACCTAAGGATAAGATAACTTATCCCCTCTACTTACTATAAGTTGAGTGAGGGCGAATTAACACACAACAACAAGCATAGCTAATACCACAAGCACTTCAACAAGTAGTTAGTCAAATTATATTATCTTATCAATTCCTAGCTAAATAATGAATACAGATAATGTATGAAATGCTCATACATGGGACTTGCATTAGTACCGACAAACTAATTTAGCTTAGTACTTATCTGGTTAGTCGATATCTCTAAGCATCTAGATACAACATCCAAGAACCTATGTGTCAACAAGGAGTTACCTAAGAGGAGCATCCCCAAAATCCATCCTAACAAAAAACTACATGAAGCAGTTTAGAAATGAAATTCTATATGCTTGAAAACCCAAATTTTATAAATTAAGTTGTTTACTCGATTAACCTAGCTTTCCAAAGTTAAATAATTTGCTTATTAAAACTTAGCTTTGCTTTCATTTAAAACTTAACCTAGTGAAATCTTAGTTTTGTAAAAACTTGATCTATAGGTCCTTTTCGCGTTATGCCATAAATGTATCAAGTGACATACCAACCAAGCAATACCCATCCAATTCAAGCAAGCTTACTCTTTACTTACTCTAGCCTTTCCTCATTTCCTTGTTAGTTCTAAGACATTAGTATCAAGTTCAATTAAGTGAACACCTTAAGAGGTAGGGTTAGTTCCTACATTCTTTTTCAATTTAGTGCAACTCCTAGCAAATGTCACATAAACAATAAGCAACACAACCACAACAACCAAGTCCAATATCAAAGTATGTTTCAACCAACATTAGTTATAAAAAGAAACATCACATAACTCTTCAAGTAGCATATCAAACTTACAACGAAGCTCAACTAAGCCAAACATCACAAGGCATGCAAAGTTAGGAGTAAACAAAAGTTTACTCGGGATACACAAATATCCACTTACTTGGGCTTGTTGATCACTCCAATACTACTCGTTAACTTGAGACTCCTCTCTAGCTATCGTATCTAATAAGGACACAAAGTACCAAAGTCAACTGCAGCACATGTGTATATATTCTAGATTGTTAGCAGCTTACTTTTACTTAGGCATTATGAGATAAGTTTTTCCTTTAGGAAAATATTCGTTCCATATTTCCTCTAACTTAGCCTCTTATTTATCCCCTAATTTAGTCTTTGAACTATCCTCTAAATTATCCTTTAAACCAAATTAATTCTAAAGTTCTTAAAGGAATTCTATATGACATAAACCCTTAGCCCATAAAACTTAAAAGTCTCATTTACATATTCTAACTCAATTTCTAAACCCAATTGCCCAAAAGCTACTAGCCACATGCTCTGATTCAGTCTCTGATTTATCCTCTAATTCACCAAATTTCTATATTTACTTATAAAACTCCCTCTTCCATATTTTGTAAACCCTATGGGTTTTCAAACTCACATATAATTTAGTCAAGAAAGTCAATGGATAATCCCTAAAACTATATAAAGTATGATGATAAAAATCATAAATAAGATGAGCAAACCCTAAATAAGAAAATTGGAAACCCTAATGAAAGCATAACCCTAAAACCCTAATTGTATGGGTAAAACATGTGAGAAACCCTAAAACAACTAAGATATCCTAATGAATCACTTAAAACCCTAATTATATGATCAAAAACCCTAGAATAACAAGAAACCCTAATTGCATAACAAAAACCTTTCACTAAGTATAATCAAGTTCAATAATCATCTAAAAAGCTTAGATTTTAAAAGCATATGCGATCTAATAACTACAAACGGACCCAAAACCTTAAGACACCCTAACTAAACAACAAGATAAGAAAAATCAACTAAATTAAAGTAATAAAGTATGATCAAACCTAAATTAACCTTAATTATGCCTAATTTGCTTAGTTGTACTTAATCGCAATTAATTATCTTAATTACACCTTAATCCAACAACCTTCATTACATCTTAGTTAACAAAAAGATAAAGATGATTAAGGACAAAAGATAAGGTAATTAGTTAGTGAATCAAAGGATACTTGTCCTTTAGGAAACAAGATCATGCTATTTGGTTAAAAACAGTTAAGGTAGAATAGTATCAAATAGAGACTATACACTCACACCGCAAATTAGCTACATTTTATCCCTTTCTCTCCTTCATTCTTGCATTAGCTAAGCCCTCACTCCTACTCCCATTTCTTGTTCATTTTAACCCCATTTCATTCCTCATAAACCACCCTCAAAACTCTCTAAAAAATTACTCTTAAACACTACCCCAAAACCCCCCTATTAGCCATACTTGCACCACCTACCGATGACCACCTAACCACCACCACTACTGTACCCAACCACCAACCACCAAGCACCACCACCCTCACTCATTCCTCTACCTTATCGACATACACATACCCTTACCTACTCCCAATTTCATAGCATACTAAGGAAAACAAGGGCCTCCATACTTTAGATTTCAAAACATACATATACAAGTATATTATAGGATTATAGCATAGGATAATATAGGATAAGTTGAAATGATGCATGAACATAGCTCATTAGTTAGAGTGACAATACTAATATGTAAGGAAATGAGCTAACAAGTAGGTTTTAGCATGCAACAACAAAGAAATGCTCTAGACCCTTGCTTTTCCATGCATGATGCCTCCTCCCTAATATGTATCCCTCTCTCTTTCATCATGATAAGTAATATTATTAGCCTAAAACAAGTGAAATTTGATTAAAAACAAGTAAAATGTGATTAAAAACAAGAACACACACTATAATAAGTGTTGGATGGAAGAAGTTGAAAAAACTCCGAAAAAACCCTACTTAGTAGCCACTATTAATGGACTTAATGAGCTATAATTTCTAATTAATTAGTGTAATGACATGATTAATTAGTGTAAATCATGTTTAGGATGTAATTAATGAAGTTAAGTTAGGTAAAGTTGAGTTAATGGCCTAAACTAGCTTAGTTAGTGATTAAGGCTTTAGAAATAGGATTAGAAACCCAATAAGTGAAAGGAACCAAATCTGAATCCTAATAGGAAATGGACTTATCTTAGGGCTTTTAGTGGTCTTAGGCTTAAAATAACAAATATGATTAGGTTTAAGGCCTTAAAGAGTGAGTTGGGCCCAAAACCCTCCAAAAAGACTAAAAATAAGGCCCAATAACTATTGGACCGGATCAGATCCCTAAGTTAATGGAATTATAAAATATTACATTAAAGCCCTATTAAATCCAAAAGCCTATTGAATCCGCCCTTTATAGGTCTCTTAATGAAATAAGGCTTAAAACTAGCAATAAGGACCTATTTAAGCCTACAAGAGTAAAATTAAAACTTAAGTTAAAAACCATGGAAATTGAACTAAAACTTTAACTTAAAATACTAAAATAAAACCCTAAAGGACCAAGTGTAAGGCCCAATACCCAAAATTAAGCTCAAAGCCCAAAACTAGGCCCAAACCCTAAAGTGTTCAAACTAAGACCTTTAACTAACGAAATTGTTCGACTTAAACTGAATCCTTGGAAGTCCACACACCTTAGACCTAACCAAATGATAAAAAACTTAAAAACAATGAAAATCAACTATAAGATCATTAAAATGAACTTAAAATGAAGAAGTTATGGCCAAAATACAAAAACAGTAAAAATAGGAAGATTGGGATGAGGAAGAGTAAATAGATAGTATAGAGTAGAATACTTATGTACTTTAATTTTGATCTTCAAGTGACATGGAACTAAGAATCAACTCGATTGAGTACTATTGGGATTGCTTGATATTATGGTTGAGTGAGTATACTGACCCTTGTCTTATCTTGTATTTACTTGTAGTGTAGTGCACTATATATATATATGAAAATCGCTATGATTAAGGGTTAGGGATTCTTGCATGTGCTTATATTGGTTGCAATTACTTGTTACGACACAATAACATATCAAAATCAGGATTGGTTATTACATTAGCTATTAAGGCTTTAAGGTGTTTGCTATATATAATGGTTGGTCACTTGTAAACTGAACTAATAACTATTCCATTGTTAAGTAAACTAGACATGCATTGTATCCATTAACATTATATAAAAAGGGCATCAGCATTACATAGTAGAGTAAGAGATCATGCATGACGGATCCATTTGTTGTTTATATCATATGTTATTGTTGATTTGCACGACATACTTCTTGTGACGTGTTCTTACCTTGACTTTTAGGATCTAGTTGACTCTAGGGAGTATCACCCTCTACTTAAAATCAAGCCGAGCCTACTACTTTGGGTTTACTAAGAGTGAAGATGTTGAATCTTAGGAGTATAGACTCGAGTCCTAACGTACCTAAATACTTCATAACTCGAGCAACGGTGGGTGTAAAACTGTGCTTTATACAATTACCAGTAGGATGTATATGATGTTTGCATTTTATATGCTTGTTGCATTTCATATGCATATTTAATTAACTTGCTTATAATTGTTCGTCAGCAAGGTAAAAAGATTACCACTAAGTAGTTCTAGCTTACCCCTTTATAGTTTGTTGTTGCAACATAACTTATGGTTAGAGTTAGGTAGTGAGATGCCTAAGGTTAGTTCCAATAGCTTTCAAGATGTTAAAGGAAAGATGAGAGCACAAGTGAACCTTATGTCATATTTAGACTCTCTAGTACCTATTTTATCTTTTGAGACATGTAGTAGCATAAATTACTAATTATTGCAGTTATGTTTTGTATGACTTGTTTTTGGGGCTGACACTTATCCTCGAGCACTATATTACCATTAAATTTCATGTTTTAACTCTAATTGTTTGCTTTGATATTACTTAATGTGATCTCTTAGTAAAAGTTGAGATTGTGTTGATGCCTTATGTAGTACGATAAAGATTCTTAACCAATAAGGATATTAGTTATGAATCTTCCTATAATATACAGTGGTATTGCTACAACTTAGCTACCCCTCAAGTCATGATGGTATTAAGGTGGTATCAAAGCTTACGTTAAAAAGAATAAAAGCCGACCTTAGACATACATAGGAAACCAACCCAATAAGCTTAAGAGGGCACAACTGGGCTAGGAGCTATATAAGAAAACTCGTCACTTAAGAAACTAATGAAACCCTAACTTCAAGGAAATTTCTATGTCTTAGGGAAACTTTGCGACTCTCATGGAGTAGTAGCTAAAGTTCCATATGGAGGATGGAGAAACCCTTCCAAACTACTATTATTACCTTCAATTGCTTTGCAAGGAATTCACCTATATTGGTGAGCCTCATAGCTCGAATTCGATACTAACTCAATGGAGTGGTATGCTTACAAACCACTAGAGACTTAAACATGAGGAGCTACTTATGAATCTCCAGTACCCAATCTACTCAAATACTGAGATCATTCATGTATGAGAGGATGAGTCTTAGATGGTGGGGAAAGCCCTTAGAGGTAGCCTTCTTGGTTAGCAATGCCTTCTGCCCACTAACACTAACTTTCGATTAATGGAAAAGTCAGACATGGGGTTGTTTTTACCAGGGATCATAGAGGCAACAACCTAGCCTTACTAAAGGTTAATATTAATTAAGCTATAGATACACTTTAGGAGGAAATGGAGCTAAAGTATGGATTATAAGCTTCATCAGATGACAAGGATGACTAGTTAGAGGAGCAAATTCTAGAGGCTCCTACCGTAACTCCAATGGAGATAAACAAAGTTGGCTAAAATTTGCCTTTGGAGGAGGACCCTCTTGAGCCCATGCCTCATGTCGTATAGGATGATGCCTTGGATTACTTAGTAGAGCTAGATGATGGTGAGGTTGAGATGCAGGTCAATGGACTGATACTTGATCCTCAACCACTTGCTATTAAGGATGCAAAGGTAGAGGACTAGTTAAAGCTTAATGACTACCATGAGCCTTTGACCTATGCTAGTGTGGATTCTAATGGGGATGATTCCAATTATTCTAATTTTCTAAGATTCGGTGCTTTTAAGGACAACAAGAATATTGGGGTTTGTTCAACGACTAGCCTGCTGATGTACTGGTCAACTTGAGTTGTTGTTACTTGATGTCGCCATATTTTAGCGTACTCATCTTGACTTATGCTTTGAGTTATAGCATCGTACTTTTGAAATATTATGATGAAACTCTTGATTGTATCTAGACATAGTTCTAGTTGGGGGTGGGTGGGGTGGGATTTACCTTATCAAAGTGACCTCCTCTTGGTGTAACCTCATGTTATTGAAATTAATGGAAAAGATAGCTTTTATCTTGCTTAGTTTGTGATTTACTCTGCTATGTTTTGTTGCCAACTTGGAAATTGAAAGTTTTCTTTGCTTAAGACTTACCTAAGTTGTTTTTGGCATTAGGAACAAGCAAGATAGGGGGGGAACCCTTGATGAGACATGATCCCCCAGCAGAATCACTAGTATGAGTTCCAAAAAGGAACTACATAGAGGAGGTGTTACTTGTAGTACAAGAGATGTTGAGAGCCTTTCGTAAGAGGGACAGGATACCCGTAGCTCTTGTTTTGCTTGCTATATTGATTATGATGCGTCTTTGGGGTCATATATACAGAAGAGCACCAAAATGGATAAAAGTGAAAGAAAGAACAAAGGGTTTAGCAAAAACTCAAGCAACTACTAGCTAGATGTGATGCACCAACTAATCCTACTCGGCCTAACCTTCACTTAATATAATGAACAAGTAAGGATTAGGGTCACTTGTCACTATTCCTTACTAAAGAGAATAGATAAGAGTTAAGCAAGAGAAGAAATAGAGAGTGCTCTTAAAGGGAATTTCTATGTTAGTAATGTAAGAAATCATGTTTGCACTACAAGTAATCCTTAAGGTTACATTTCAAAGAAAAGAGAAAAGCGGGCAAATTACATATTAGATATAAAGATTCCTCAAGACAAATGCTAAAAAAGGGTAAAAACGTCACTATGTGGTACAATGTATAGAAGGTGGAATCATTCTAGGATGTTGTACTAGAAGGCACGTGTCAAATTATGGTTGGCGAGCCTAATATTGTATGTATTTAGTTGTCACTGTGAGTGTTAGATCTTTGGAAACTTAACAATTAATGGTGTTAGCTTAGTGGAGATCAGAAAAGGAATAGATGAATTAGCCGACTAGATCTGGGTCAGATAGGAGCTCAAACACTAGGTGCTATTTTGAGGTCTCGGCAGGTCAAATCGCTGTCTGCTTGGCTCTAGAAGAATTATGGTGTTTACATGCTCGAAAGTTATTATTATCATGACCACAGCTCAATACTTAGGATAGATGAAGTGTAACATGTCTTAGTTGTTGTCGAAATCATCATCCTTAAAGAGTCCTCGAGCTAGTACTCATCATGCAAGTCCTTCTAATCCCCTAGCTTGGCTTCTAGTAATGGGTCCATGGAGTTGATTCCTATCATCTTCATGGAGGTTAGAGAGATTTAGCCTCAAATCTGTGGGGTCTTCTTTAATTAACTCTTCCTCTATTCATGCTTTGGCTTCAATTGGATGGTAAGGGATTAGGTCGGATATGTTGAAGGTTGAAGAAACACCATTGTCTTTGGGTGGCTCGATCTAGTAGGTGTTGCCATTGATTTTCTTCAGTGACTTGAAGGGATCATTAACTCTAGGTGATTGTTTGCTCTTCCTCAGGTGTGGGAACCTTTCTCTATTAAGCTAGATCCATACAAGGTCACCTAGACTAAAAGACATAGTTCTAAAGCCATGACTACCTATCTCTTGCTGTCATTCGTTGAACTTAGCGATTTTCGTGGCTATATGATATCATAGTTCTTATAGTCCTCAGACTTGGTCAAGTCTAGTCTAGCTCTCTTCATAGGCTATAGGGGTAATGATCATGTCAAGTGGGATGGTAGGGTTGAGGCCATAGACAACCTTAAAGGGAGTCTTGCCAGTGGTACTATAGATAGTCTAGTTGTAGGCAAACTCCACTATAGGTAAACATAAGTCCAAATCTTTCAAGTTCTTCCCTACAATAGGTCAGAGTAAGGCACCTCACATCCCGTTCACCACTTTAGTCTAGTTATCTATCTAAGGGTGACTACTTGAACAAAATACAAGTTTAGTATTAAGTCTTCTCCATAAAGTACTCCAAAAGTAGCTCAAGAACTTAGCATCTCAATCGAAATAATGGACTTCGAGACTCCATGTAGGCAGATGATTTCCTATAAAAATAAAATAATAATATATAAAGCATTGTTAGTTCGTTGGCATAGAATGAAGTGTGCCATTTTATTGAATCAACCCACAACTACGATGATTGAGTTTATTCCTCAAGATGTTCAGGGCAACTCTAGGATAAAGTCCATGCTGAAGTCAACCCAAGGTGAGGTCGACGTGGGTAGGGGCATATAATCTCTATGTGATTCTTCCCTTCCCTTAACCCTCTTGCATACGTCACAACTTCTAACGACCTTATGGACATCCTTAGCTAAATCAGGCCAGTAGAAGTTCTCCTTCAACAATTTCACAGTTTTGGTCTCTCCAAAATGCCTAGATAAGCTACCACTATGAGCTTTCCTAACTAGCAGCTCGCGTGTGGAACAATTTGGTATGCACAACCTCCTTTCTTTGAATAGGTACCCTTCTTTTAGGTAATATCCTCAACAACAATTCCATCTCGACACTTTTCAATGATAGGATCGAAATGAGGATCATGTGCATATTGTTTGGCAATAAGAGAAAATCTTAACAATTTAGTCTACATGGTGGTTAGTAAGACATGCCAACATGAAAGAGCGTCAGCAACTGCATTAGTGCTACCTTTCTTGTACCTGATCACATATGAAAAACCTTCCATAAACTCTAACCACTTGGCTTATCTCTTTGAACGTTTGTTTTGGCTTCAAAGACTCATGGTCCATATAGATCACAAACTCTTGAGATAATAAATAGTGTTGCCACGTAGTAAGATCTTGGAAAAGAGAGTATAGCTTCTTTTCATACATAGAGTAATTCATGGCGACACCACTAAGCTTCTCATTGTGGTAAGTAATAGGGCGGTTGTGCCAATGCCAATACTAAAATCATCACACTCCAACTTGAAGGGTTATTAAAATGTGGGAAAGCTAAGATTGATGTTGTGGTAAGCCTCTCTTTGATTTCCCTAAAGCTCATCTTAGCACGGTCGATCTAATGGAATCCTTCACTCTTCTTTGTTAATTCAGTCAAGGAGACTACAATAATACTGAAATTCTTGATAAATTTTTTGTAGAAAGAAGCAAGGCCATGAAAACTGTGTACTTAATGATATTCTTCGATATAGGCCACTCCAAGACAACTAAACCTTTTCCTCTTCAACTCAAATTCCTTCTCAAAAACTACATACCCAGGAAAGACTACTTGTTAGCAAAATGTACACTTCTTTAGATTTTCAACTAGTCTTTCAATACGAAGTATGTAAAAAACAGCTCAAAGATGCTCTAGGTGATTAGTCATGTGCACTAGTTTGTCATCAAAGTACACAACTACACATCTTCCGATCAAGGGGCACATTATACGGTTCATAAGCCTCATGAAATTACTTGATGCATTAGTAAGACTAAATGGCATAACCAACCATTTAAAGGGACCATGCCAAGTCTTAAATGCAATCTTTCACTCATCTCTTAGTCTAATGCGAATCTAATAATAGCTACTTCGCAAATCAATCTTTGAAGAAGCTCATCCAACATGTCATTGAGCTACGGTATAAGATATTTGTACTTAACAGTAATTTGATTAATAGCTCGATTATTGATGTACATGCACTAAGAACCATCTTTCTTTTAGACAAGCATGGTTGGCACAACAAAAGGGCTCATGCTCTCTCTCACATATCCTCACTCCACAAGCTTATCCACTTATCTCTTCAACTCAATAGCTTGCTTAAGACTCATTCTGTAAGCAGGTCTATTCGATGGAGCTACACTTAGTTGTAAATCAATACAGTGTTCAATACCTCTGATTGGTGGTAGTTCTTTAGGTAACTCATCTGAAAATAGGTCAAAAAACTCATCTATCAACTTTTGAATCTCTTCAGGAACATCATCCAAATCTCTTAACTCCAATAATCATCTAATCAACAAGAACATGTACTCATTAGCCTCTTTAATAGCTCAAAGTTTGTATCGATAACACTAAAGCCTTCTTCTTACTAGTTAGGTGAGTTGATTATGAGTTTCATTCACTTGGCTTAGGGTCATGAGTTCCAGCACTATCTTCTTGCTATCCTTAGTGAAAGTATAGGTGTTCTTATACCTATCATGCATGATATGTCGATCAAATAACCAAGGTCTTCCTAATAGTAAATGTAAAGCTCCTAAAGGGGTAACATTAAAAACCACCTCATCTCTATAGACATTCCCAATACAAAATAGCATAACTACTTGTTCGGTCATGTGCACAGCATCCTTATCATGCAGCTAATGTAGCATATAAGGTTAAGGGTGCTTAAAGGTCGGCAAGCCTAATTTATATACAAAGGTTTAACAACATTAGTGAAACTCCCTCTATTTACTATAATCATGCATAGTTGACCCTTGATGGCATACTTTGTATGGAATTGATTTTCTCTTTGTGTTCCTCTACAGAGCTTGGCACTGAACTCAGTACTCGCCTTAACACCAACGTCATTACTTTACCTTGGTCAACATAGACATAGGTCTCTTCTTCTTCTACTTCAATTCATTAAACATCTTTCTCTTCCTTTTCAGGTTCCTATTATCAATACTTTCCACTTCATCACCTTAAAGGATCATAACACATTTGTTAAGACACTCAACAGCTATGTGTCTATAACCCAAGCACTTAAAGCATTTTATCTCACCTGTCTTGCGACCTAGGGATTGTCCTTTTTTAATTGTCTTTAGGTAGCCTCTATCATCAACTTGACTCTTTAGGCTAACTCAATTATCATCAGATCGGTCACTTTTTTCTTCTACTCAGGTTGGCCTTATGGTCTAATAGCTAGTTCAACCGTGAAATAACAGTTAGCAAAGAACTCAGATTAGGGCATTCTTCTTTTGATTTTCAACCCTTTGTGCTATCTTAATAGCTTCTTCTAGAGTGCAAAACTTTTGTCCCTCCACAAGGTTACGAATGTCATACCTGAGTTTAGAGATGAACCTTGATACAGTTCGAGCTTTAAGCTCATCCATCTCAGCTCGAATCATTAATGTATGAAATTTCCTGACATAGTCATCTACAGTTCGATTTCCTTGGCAAAGCTCTTGCAATTTGGCAATGGTATCTTGCAAGTATGTCTAAGCTACAAATCTTCCTCTTAACAACCTTTTCATTTCTTCTTAAGTCTATACACCTCTTCATCCATCTCTTTCTCTAGCTGTATTCAAGTTCTTCAACTACATGGTAATGTATCTAGAGAACTCAAGAGCTATAAGTTGAACTTTCACACCCTTAACATATTCATAACAATCAAACACTTTCTTGACCTTCTCCTCCTACTCTAAGTACTCATCAACATTTCCATTGCTTGTAAAGGTTGGAATCTGGACTTTAACATTGTCAAGTCTTTATGAAGCTCGATGCCTTTATTCTTCTATTTCGTAGTACTCTTTTATATCTCCATCAAGCTCTTCTTTTACTTCCCCATTTACTTCCTCAATTTCTTCTATTTGTAACCTCCTTTGAGCAAGGAGGCCTACTACCACTCTAGCTTTATGAGGTCGCAGTTGGCAATTAGCTTAACTTATGTTGCCATATCTTAACTCATGTTTACCTTCTGCTTAGCCACAATTAAGTGCACCCTACGGCTGTTGTCTCACACCTTGCATAGCCATGACTAGACTCTTAATAAGGACAATGGGTCTTTCAAGCTTATCTTCAACTGACCTTGACATATAGTTTCCTTGCTGGCTGCGGCCAACTTGAGCACTACTATCTTAGTTACCAATAACTCCATAAACACCATAATCTAACATTGTGCAACACTTTTTGCCTCTATTTCCATCATAAGAACAACTTCGATAATACGTACCCAACAAAACCTTACTACGCAATAATACTTTAGAACCACCACTCACACTTAATCAATTTCTACTCATTACCCAGAATCTCAATTAATACACTTTAACACTTCAACACTCAATATAACTCAACGTAGCATAGAAATCAAACTTGCTCTGTTTTCACAGTCAGAAACAAGGTAAACTAGAAAAATACAAGTCAATATACCTTCCTTTTACAACTCAATGGTACTTAGTGTCTCAACCTTTAAACCCACTTCAAACACTTTACCATGACTATATGGATTATGCACAAACCACTGCAACAACTCTAAGAGAACATAGCAACCATTAATAGCAATTGAAACCATGCTCTAATACTAGCAAAGCCAATGTGTCTCTAGAGTTGCACAAAGAGTTGAGTAAAAACTTGAGTAGTTATCAACAAAATATGATATACCAACCAATCCTACTCAACCTAACTTTCACTTGATATGATGCATAAGTGAGGATTAAGATCACTCGCCACTACTTCTCATTAAAAGAAATAGATAAGAGTTAGCAAAGAGAAGATATAGTGAGTGCTCTCAAAGTGAATGTCTATATTAGCAATGTAACAAGTGATGTCTATGCTATAAGTAAGTGAGGATTATATATGGCCTCCTTTAGGTTACATTTCAAAGAAAAGACAAAAATAGGCAAATTACATATTAGATATAAAGATTCCTAAAACAAATGCTAAAGAAAGGGTAAAAACATCACTCCATGGTACAATGTACAAAAGGGGGAACCACTTTAAGACATTATGCCAAAAGGTACTATAGCCACCTCATTTTTTCCCTCTTTTTATTTTTTAAATTTTTTTTAAAAATAGGATAAAAGATCTTAATTTAGGAAAAATGAAAAAAGTAGAAAATTAAAAAAACGCAAAAACATGAAATTTAGAAAAATGCAAAAATAGGGAAAAGCACAAAAAATAAGAAATTTAGAAAAAAAAATACAAAATATGGAAAAATTTAGAAAAATACATAGAAAATTGAAAAGTCACAAAAAAAAAGATTTAAGGAATTTAGAAAATAATAATTTTTTTTATAGTTTAATAGAATAGATTTTTTTTATTATAATAAAAATGAGGAGAAGACCATTGGGCCTAGGTTTAGATTTGCATCTAGCCTAGGCTGATTTTATCTATATGTGCAACTTGAACTAGGCACAAGCCAATAACCTAATGGATAAGCACTTAACCATTGCACTTATGTTTGATTTGGGATCAAAGGTTCGAATCTTAATAGTAGGTACATAGGCACCCGTACATACGATGCGACTTAAAATATGGAAGGTTTTATTTTTTTCATCTTTGCAAATATTTGTTCAAATTAATTAATTTAGTCACATGTGATATGATTAGTTGTTTAGAAATTGAAAAAAGGGTATTATTGAAAAAAAAAATTTAATTTAGAAGATTAAAAGTGGTACTTGTTTAGGGTTTAAAAAAATTAACCCCCAAATCTAGATCTTTGGTTTTCAAAAACTGTTTTATAAAATTGGTCTTTTCATTAGACTAGTAGCTACGATAAACTAATCCACTTAATTGGTTATAACTTTACTCTTTTTCCTAGCTTTAATTTGGTGGTGACTCCAAAGTGATTTTAAGATATAAAAAACCAATTTTCTTTAAACCCTAGTCAAGAGTCAGGATTAAATGGGTAGGGTTTAATACTGATTGGTTTAAAGAAGACTATTTATTTGTTTAACCACTTAAAATACTTGCCAAAATTAAATTTGCCTTTCAAAATACCCTTGTTATTTATTTGTTTGTTTGTTTATTTATTTGAATGCTTATTGATTTGTTTATTTGCCTCATGTGTATACTTTATTTATTTTGCATACCACATACATTAGGACATAGGGGGATCGTTTGTTATATTAAAGATGTAGAGTAGATGCAGTCAAACCCAAGCCATCTTAAGACCTTAGGAGGGGAGCCATTGTATAAGCTCCAAGTGCTATGGTGTAACCACCAGTCGGGGTTGATTAGGCCCTCCGACTTAAGTTGTAATGTGATCAATGAAGGTATTTTCTAAAAACAAGTGAGGTCATAAAACTTAAGGACCTTTTAGAACCCACTCTAATTGTATATACTCCCCCTCTAAACTTGAGTTAATACACTATCCTTAAGAATTGTAACCCTACTAATTATTTAAGAGTTTTTAATGCAATCAAGTTTTTGAAAATAATAGCAAGGTTGCAATTTAAGAAGTAATTTATTAACTCAAACAATCCTAACATCTGCATATTTCCACATACATTCTTTTGGTGCATCAATAACTAATTTTTGTTTATAAAATGTGTAGACCTAGATTGGTAGATAACTAAGCAAATAATTTAGCGACTGATAGGCCATCGGACATATCTAAGATTAGTGAGTAGCTGTTGAAAGATGAGATCACTTATCTGAAGGAAAAGTTAGAGTGATTTGAAGCTCACAACTGGGCCTTAAGGTCTCTTCTAGCACAGGTCATTAGGGAAACTTATGAAATGATAGAGGACCTTAAGGCCCGTCTGTGAGACTTAATGTAGGGTTTTTTCCAATTCACATTTAAAGAGCCTAGAATAAATATCAAATTTCAAAATAAATGTTAGGTTTTCTACCTTTATTTTCTATACTTTGATCTTTCATAATAATAAAAGTTCTCTTTAGTTCTCCATTCATCGTTCTTCATTCTTTAGCATTCCCTTCTTTGTAAATAGTTTTTCAATAGGCATCTAATTAACCACTATTCCCTCCCATTCTAAGAAAGGTAAAATTTTATAAACTTGTAAATAGAACCCTAAAAATTACCATCCTTATTTGTAAATAATTTTATTGTTTTCTATAAAATAAAAATTTATCTTTCTCTCTCTCTCAAAAAAAAAAAAAAAGAAACAAAAATTGAAAAAATAAAAACAAAAAGAACAATTGCCGATAATTATAAGTTCTTACGAGCTCGAGTTAACCCAAGCTCGGGCCCTTGGCCCACTCAAGTAACCAACCTAAACACTTGGCTTCCAACCTACACAAGGCCCTTCAATCCGTTAAGGGAGCCAACACGAGCCCCTTGGCCCGTTTAACCTAAACATTAGCCCTTTTGCCCATTCAATCTAAACAACCTTAAGTTCATTTAGGCAACCTGCCTAAACATAAGCCACTTGGCCAACCGCTAATCTAATCATAAACCACAACCCATTGAGGCAACTTACCCAAATAATCCTTAACCCATAAAGGTATCCTAGCAAAAACCCTTAGTCTATTTAAAAAGCCAAGCCCAATCAAAAACCAAGCCAAAATACAAAGTTAAATACTGGGGCATGATTTGAGAAACTTGGGGGGGGGAGGAGGAGGAGGAGGGAGGAGGGTGGGGGGTTCAAGGGTGCAAAGCCAATCTTTACCATGTGCAAATAAAAATAAACTCCTCCTTAAGAAATCAGTAGCTTACTTTTAAAAAGTTTAGAATGAGAAGAAGTAAAACTATATCCTATACACTAACCTATAAAACACTTTGAGAATTGAGCAGCATAAGGGTGAGGATACTTTGGACCCATTCCTTAAAGAAGGTCCACTTTAAATGTGATACATAAATTAAAATTAAGTCAGGTATTCATTTTCAAATCCTAAACACAATTATCTCTTGTTCACTCCGTTAGACCGGTTTAGAGTATCTTCAAATTTAAACCCTGTCAAAAACTACCCCACAATGGGACAATTCAAAGGTTAGGGTCATTGATTATGAGATAGGGGTAAATTGGTTTATGCTTGCTTAAGTAAATTCAAAAATGATTTTTATTTCTAATAAATTATTTTTCGTCGAAACGAAGAAGAGCCAATTCCTTTTCAAACACCTTAAGCTTATACATACCTTACCCAAGCTCATACACTAGAAGCTTGAATCGCCTAAAGGGCAAAAACTCGATAAATGGAGACAATCATTCTTAGGGCCAAAAGAAAAGAAAGAACAACAAGAGATAGTAAGGCAAAGTAATAATAATAAAAAAGGATAAGAGAAAATGAAGAAAAGAGGTCGAAGAATTGGGCTTGAGTGTAAAGCCCCAAGAGATATGTCATATCTTAGTAGAGGTAGTAAAATTGAATCAAAAAGCATGGAATCCAAGCCTAAAAAGTCTTAAGAAACACAAAGCCCTAAATCACATTTTAAAGCTCAGAAACCCAAGTCTCTCCTACTTATACTAAGCCTTCCTACCCATAATACCACCTTTACGTAGTAAAAATTCTTCCAATCTTAAAAGATAAGTTTATCTTTAATAAAAATTATTTTTTTGGGGTAAGCATACTTGTAATTTTTCCTTAAGGCTCTTGACTTATACACCCAAGATAAATAAAAATATTTCTTTCAAAACATGCCTCCTCATTAGTCTTTTTTGAAATCGTTGGACCAAAAGCCTAAATTCATAATATTGAATAAAAAAAAACTTAATGGATTGATCAAAGTGTGTCACTTACAAAATGGACTGTAATTTCTAAAACTGTAGTTAAGAGCGAAATCTAAACCGAAAGCTAGTAAGGAAGTCCTCTTTAAATAAACTAATCGTTTAAAATCACAAAGCCCCATGAAGGAGCCTAACATCAAGGTCAGGAGCATTGAGAAACCCCACATGATTACCAAAGAAAGGGGTGGTTATAAAATTGTTCCTTGAGTAAGAATTTATTCCCATTGGCAGACTTTCAAAGAAAAAAGAGGGAGAAAAAAGAAGAAAGGCAAAAGAAGAGAGAGAAAGTAAAGGCTTGTCATAAGTTTGTTGGTCCATTTGTCCAATCCATGTCGGCTCAAGTAGCTAAGCTTTCAATTTATGTCATCTGTTTTCTTTTCAAGGTGATCACATTTTCTTAAAAATTAACCTTAGTAGTCTAGATCATTCTTCCCTAATCGCTGTTTTTAATATCCTTTGACTCTTGCTCAAATCAAGGAGCCCATCCCTAATGCATTTTTTTTTTCATAAATGGTTTTTCAATAATTTCCTTGTAAATAATTTTCCAAGTTTTTTTAAAAACTGGTTGCTTTCCTTACCTTACTTCTTCAATCCTTCATCAAAATTCCCTTAAGATTCGAGCTAGCTCTTAGAGCGTTATCCCCTTTTCTTCTCTTTTTAGGGATTTAGCTAGCCTTTAATGTGCTATGCCATCTTTCATTTTTAGGGATCCCGTTAACCCTTAGGACATCGTCCCATCTTTCTCAGGTATTAGCTTACTCTTGGAGCGCTAACCCCTCTTTTATTCCTTTTAAAGTTCTAGCCAACCTTTAGGGTGCTATCCCATCATTCTAGGGTATTAGCTAGCTCTTAGAGCATTATCCACTCTTTGATTCATTTTAGGGTTCTAGCTAACCTTTAAGGCACTGCCCCATCTTTCATTTTTGAGATTCCAAAAAGCTCTTCTAGCTCTTAGAGCACTATCCAATCTTCTATTCTTTTTAGCGTTCCAGCTAACCTTTAAGGTGTTGCCTCATCTTTCATTTTTGAGATTCCAACCAACTCTTAGAGCACTGTCCCTTCTTCTATTCTTTTTAAAGTTTTAGCCAACCTTTAAGGCACTACCCCAACTTTCATTGTTAAGATTCCAACCAGCTCTTAGAGCGTTATCCCCTTCATCCATTCTTTTCAAAGTTCTAGCTAACCTTTAAGGCGTTATCCCATCTTTCATCTTTGAGATTCTAATCAACTTTCAAGGCACTACCAACTCTTTTTTTAATTTCCTTTAAGGTTTGTAATGAGCCCATAGGGCACTTTTCTTCATCCGTTTCTTTTTAGCAAGCCTGTAAGGTAATTTCCTTTACTAATTTCTCCCAAGAGAGCTCATAAGGTGCTTTCTTTCATCATTGATTTCTCTTAGCGAGCCCATAAGATACTTCTCTTCACTCAGTTCTTAGCAAGCCCAATTTCTATTAAGATATTAGCAAGCCTATAGGGTGCTTTTGTCTCTAACTTTTCTTTAGGGCCTAAGTTAGTCAGCTCAGCAAAGTACAACCAGGTTTCATTTGAGGTTTTAGCTAGCTCAAGAAGCGCTTCATGATAACTCTAATTTTAAACATATTTTATATGGTGATTTTATAGCATTTCCCGTACATTTTTGGTTTTATTTAAAGAAATTGATACTTAATTGAGTAAAATGTTGATTTCAGGGTTTAAACGCGTTCTAGGCTCAAAAACAAAGAAAAGGAATCAAGTTTCACTCAATTCCGAGTTCAAACGAAGAAGTTATGAAGTTTTGAAGTTGTGCAGAAATTTTGCCTTTGTGCAGAAAGTTACACGGCCTGGGGACACGGCCATGTCCCAGGCCGTGTCTGGTGACGAAAATAAAATCCGTGAAATACACATATAAAAGGGGATCTTAGGGTTCAAAAGGAGAGGAGACATTACAGAAATAAAAAGACACGAGAGACAAGAAGAGACTTAAGGAGAAACAACATCAAGAAGCGATAACGACATCGATTTCAAGATTAAAGATTGTTCATCAAATCAAGAGGGGTTTTCATGCTTTATTTTATGTTTTTGATGAAACTCGTTTTTAGATTCATTATGATAGCTTAGAATTCAAGTATTTAGGATTATGGAACCTAGGGTTTCATGTAACCCTTAGATTGAATTATAATTTCAAGAAAGTTTCTATCTTTTCTTGATTCAATTATGTCGTTTAGTTATGGATTGATAATTCTAGAGTATCAATATATGATATTATGCATGTTGATTGAGAAATTGCATGTGTAAGTAGATCTTAACATAATTGAAGAGAATTACATGTATACTTAGAGATAAGATACATCATTCTTCTGGAAAGTTGATTGTTTGTGTGGGAATTCATTAAATATTAATGCAATTCTAAGTTATATTACTAAGTGAAGAGATTCTGGTAAATAATTTAGGATTAGGGTTAATATACTTGAGAAAGATATTAGCTTTAATTGTGAATCCCTCCGGTCAAGAATTATAGAAACTGAATTGAATACATTTTAAAAAGGTTACATGTTAAACACTAGGGGAAATAATTCCTAAATACATCATTGCATACTTGAAGTCATTAGTAGTTTATTGTTTCTAATTTGCTTAGTTAAGTCTCATAATTAGTTTAGTTTATTAATTTCAGTATTTTTAATTCATTCAACTCGACACAATTTTCCGGTTAGATAATAAAGCTAAAGCTAATATTAGTACTCAAAATCTCTGAGGGATCGACTCGAACTCATATCCGACTATATTAAAATTGATAGGTGCGCTTGCCTCGTATCACTTCACCTATTTACCTATGACAATCGGCTCTGAGGAGCACTTCCAAGTTTATCTCAAATCAATTCCAAGTAAGGCTTGCTAGTCCCTTAGTAACGCTCCTGCCTAGGTTAGTTAGCTTAGTGAGGCACTACCTGGTTTCAATTTAGGGTCTTAGCTAACTTAAGGAATACGTAGTCTACCTAGGTTAGTAAGCCTATAAGGGCACGACTAGGTTCTCCAAATCGATTCCAACTTAGGGTTAATAGTCCCTAAAAGACACTCTCACTTAAGTTAGTTAGCTCAAAGTAACATAACTAGGTTTTTTAAATCAATTCCAACTTAGGATTGCTAGTTCTAGAGAGATGACCCTCGCCTAGGCTAGTTAACTTAAAGTCGCACAACCAGGTTTTTCAGATCGATTCTAGCTTAGGGTTGCTAGTCCCCAAGAGATGCCCTTACCTAAGCTAGTGAGCTCAAAAGAGCATAACCAAGTTTCCAAAATCGATTCCAAATTTAGGGTTTCTAGTTTATTGAGAAGATGCTCTTACTGAGGTTAGTAAGCTCAAAGGAGCACTACGAGGTTTATCTTGAGTCAATTCCAAAAGTTAGGGTTGCTAGTCCCCAAGAGATACTCTCCCTTAGTTTAGTCAGCTCAAAAGAGCACTACTAGGTTTCAATTTAAGGTCTCAGCTAACTCTAGAAGCACTTCAACCATTTTACCTAAGATAGTTAACTCAAAGGAGTGCGACTAGGTTTATCTTGAATCAATTCCAAAAGTTGGGGTTGCTAGTCCTCAAGAGATGCTCACATCTAGGTTAGTCAGCTCAAAGGAGCACTACTAAGTTTATCTTGAATTGATTCCAAAAGTTAGGGTTACTAGTCCCCAAGAGATGCTCTCGCCTAAGTTGGTTAGCTTGAAGGAGCACTACCAGGTTTTAATTTAAGGTCTTAACTAGCTCTAAAAGCAGTTCACCAGTTTTACCTTGGTTAGTTAGTTTATAGGAGCACGACCAAGTTTTCAACATATCTTAGTCAGCTCAAGGAGCACTTCGCCCACTTAGGTTAGTCAGTTCATTGGGGCACGACCAAGCTTTCTCATTCTCTTTAGAGTCTTAGCTAGCTCAAGGATCACTTTACCCATTCACCTTGGTTCGTTAGCTCATAGGGACACAATCAAGCTTTAATTCCTCTTCCAATCTCTCGGCCAGCTCTTATAGCACCTCCTCTCTCCTTTCACTATTCACCAAAGCCCCTAGTAGACCAGCCCTAGGATAGTTAACTAGCTATAACGCTTCTTAGGACAAAATCTACTCTTAGGGTAAAGATAGCTTTTCTTTTCATCTTTATGATAAAGTTTTATTTAAACTTCACCACAAAAAGAGATAACTATAAACACCCTATTTTTACTTCCTTTTTATTTTTCAAATTTTTTTTAAAAAATAGGGTAAAGGGTCTTAATTTAAGAAAAATGAAAAAAAAATAGAAAATTAAGTAAACCCAAATATATAAAATTTAGAAAAATAAAAAAAATAGGATAAATCACAAAAAAAAAAAGAAATTTAGAAAAAAAATACAAAAAATGGAAAAATTTATAAAAATACATAGAAAATTGAAAAGTCACAAAAAATAAAGGATTTAAGAAATTTAGAAAATAAAAATTTTTTTAGATAATTTAATAGAATAGATTTTTTTTTTTATTTTGTTATAATAAAAATGACGAGAAGACCATTGGGCCAAGGCTTAGATTTGAATCTAACCTAGATTGACCTTATCTACATATATAATTTAATTGTATATATAAATAAGACATAGGTCAATAGCCTAACGAATAAGCACTTGAGTATTACATTTGGGATCAGGAGTTCAAAACTCACTAAAGGCATAAAAATGCCTTTTATCTTTTCTTTTTCCATACTCTACATGCTACTACATGTCAAGGTATCACTAGGCCACTTGTTTGATTATGACACGTAGCACATTATGATTGGCCTTGACAACACATTTTTTTCTCCCTTTTTCTTCTCCTCATTCCTTTCTTTCCCTCCCTTTCTCATTTAAAAAAAAAAACAAAAAAAAAACATACAAACAGTAGAGAGGAGAGGGTTCGCTGTTGAACATTCACACACACATAGTAGGGGGAGGGATGGAGGTGGGTGAGGAACATACATGGATGAATGACACACACAGCTACACCATCATCTCTCTCTTGGCTATTGCCCACACAAACAACGGTTACCCCTTATACGGTTACCACAACCAAGCTAAGCCATAGCTACACTTCGACCAACTTTACCTTCGACCCTTATCCTCTCTCTCGTACATCTACTTTCGAACCATACCCTCTCTCTATCTCTCTCACAAGTTCTTAACTACCATACCCCCATGTATGATGAGAACCACTGTCTTCGTCCAACTCGAATAACTAAGCCAACAACAATGAGAGCTTGACTCTCACTCCCTAACCAACTCTACCCTCAACTGACCCTCTCTCTCTCACTTCAATAGAACATACACATACGATAAGGGGGTTACTCTCTCTCTCACTTCAATCGAATACACATACACAGCAGAGGATCTCTCTCTCTCAACCTATCTCTTTTTCTCACACATTACATAGAACATATACATAACACATAAACACATGTACAAACCATACGCGTACCACTGTCTATCTCTTTCTCACCTGTACAGCATACAACCGCGGCAAACAACCACTAATGCATACACACCGACATCCCTACATCGATGACTAATATACATGCACCATTAGACCCACAAATCTCTTTCTCCCTAACACTCTCACTCTCTACCATTGAACACACAACTCACTCCTTCTTCGAAACTCACACACGAGCACACATGATCTACATTTGGCTCTCTCTTTCTCTCAATCATGAACTCTCTCTTACGTGACCCACCACCGCGACAAATACCACCAACACCTAAATTAAGCTACGGCACAGTTCCTACCCCCTCTAACCCAAACAAGAAATCCACAAAACTACCCTCACCCACTTGAAATGCACTTCAAAATAGCCTCTAACACGCCACTCTAGTCGATAGACACGACTGGTCCGAACTGACCCAACTCGGCCAACTCGAACTAACCCAATCCAACCCATGTGCTTGTAACCATCTAGTCCGACCTTGTTTGTTTCATCCTACATTTTTTTTTATATTATCTTATTTAATTTCTTGTTGTTTATTATTGTAATTTGTAATTGTAGAAATAAAAAAAAAAAAGAAGAAAAAAAGGAAGAAGTTTTTAGTTTTATTTTTATTTACTTTCACGTTTTAACCGAAACAACCAAAAAATAAAAAAAGAAGAAGTAAATAATAAAATAATAATAATAATAATAATAAATAATAATAAAGTTTTTTTATCACTTAGAAAATCAACTCTTCAAAAAATAAATAAAAACTTTAAAGTTTCCAAATTAGGATTACTTTAGAGTTTCCAAAAATAAAATCTTAATTATAACTCTTAGAAAATTTCTTTAAGTAAATCAAAATGGATAAAGAATGTAAACCTAGCCTTTTTTCAAAACTAAAATCAATTCAACCTGCTAATGTTTTTTGGTGAACGAACTATGGAGGTCTGATCCCAAATAACAAGTATATAAGCACCCATATGTACGGGGCAATTGAAAATATAGAAAGTTTTATTTTTTCTATCTTTGTAAATATTTGTTCAAATTAATTAATTTAATCGCATGTGATATGACTAGTTGTTTAGAAATTGAAAAAAAGGTATTATTGAAAAGCAAAATTAAATTTGAAAGTTTAAAAGTGATATCTATTTAGGGTTTAAAAAAATTAGCCTCTAGATCTAGATCTTTGGTTTTCAATAACTATTTTATAAAATTAGTTTTCTCGTTAAACCAGTAGCTAAGTCATAACTAATCCATCCAATTGGTTATAACTTAACTTTTTTTCCCTACTCCGGTTAGGTGATGACTTCAAAGCATTTTGAAGATATAAAAAACTGGTTTTCTTTAAACCCTAGCCAAGGGTCATAATTAAATGGGTAAAGTTTAATACTGATCTATTTAAAAAAGATTGATTTAAAAAATCAGGAAAAACTAGGCTTAATAGGTACATGTCAAATTATAGTTGACAAGCCTAATATTGTGTGTGTTTAGTTATCCCTACAAGTGCGGGATCTTTGGCAGCTCAATAACTGATGGTGTTAGCTTGGTAAAGGTAAAAAAAGGAATGGATGAATTGGCTAACCTAATTTAGGTCAAATCAAAGCTCGGACACTAAGCACTGTTATAAGGTCTTAGCTAGTCAAATGGTTGTTTACTAAGCTCTAGAAGACTTGTGATGTTTGCCAGCTCAAAAACTATTCTTATCATAACCACAACTTGGTACTTAAGGTGGATGAAGAGCAACATATCTTGGCTGATGTCGAAATCCTTGTCCTTAAAGACTCTTCGAATTAGTAATCATCAGGTAAGTTCTTGTAATCCCTTAGCTCAACTTCTAGTAATGGGTCCATGAAGTTTATTCATATCAAGTTGAGGAGGTGCCATCGTCACCACCACCTCTTATTGAGCAATTGTACTTAGCTCCTACAACACCCCCAGATCTTAGGCCTCAAAGATCCATGATGCTAAAGTTTATCAAATGGACCAAGTATTTTGACAAAGTTGCAGGTTGCCTTGAGGAGGCAAAGGATTGGCTCATGCAAATTAAGCGAACATTTTATGCATTTGTGATTCTACCCCATCTACAAATTACCTATTGTACCTATATGTTGAGGCTCTATGCTAAGACTTGGTAGGAGTCTAAGAGGAGGATGATAAGAGGACCAATTACTTAGGAGGCAGTTCATAGCAAATTATTTTCTTGAGACATTGAGAATGTAGTATAGCGATGCTTTTCTTTCCATCTAAAAGGGAAATTGTACATTAATCAGTATGAAATAGAGTTTAACAAGCTACTACAACTTGCTAATGAGGAGTTCCAAGCCAATGACAGGTTGAGGACTTAAGTCTTTATCAAAGGGTTAGATTCTAAGACCAAGCACCAAGTGCGCAAGTTCCACCCTAGGGATTTCAAGGAGGCCATTAAGATGGCTCAAACTATCAATAGTGCCAAAGATTTTGGGGATATGAGTAAGAGGTTTGGAGTGAGTATCTTTAAGGAAAGGCCTTTTAAGGGACCTAGTTTCACTAAGAAGGGAAAAAAAGATCATACGGATTCAAAACTGCCAGTTGAGGCTAGCTGTTTTAGGTTCCAATGTAGTAAGGTGTTGGAAAGATAAGGGAGGACACAATCTAAGAAAATGCCCTTAGCTTCAACACAAATGTTTCTTGTTTAGTTAGGCAAGTCATTGCATAGTGATTGTCCAAAGAGAGCCAGCATGACTTGTTTTGTGTGTAAATAGACGGGATACATTGTTCCTAATTGTTTATAAAGGAGGACTACTCTAACTACCCAAGCTAGCTCACTCCATGGCTCTTCTTAGTTGCCCAACGACTTAGAGACAAATAGGAAGACTAGGACATTTGCACATGCTAGGATTTATAATTTAGGGGGCAAGTAAGATTATATAGATGATGGAGTTGACGAGGATGCTACTAATTTCAAGGAAGGAGAAACTATTGACACTAGACTTGTTGCAAATATGTAACTTAACTCATTCTTTTCTTTAAAGATATGTAGTAATTTGTAAAATATAAGGGATTATGAAAAGTAACAAAGGAAATTAAAGAGCTAAAAGATGTCTTGTAAATAACAAGTTAAAACGATGAATTGTAATTGATTCAAGGAGTATCCATGTCTCCAGCTTACCCATATACATCCTATTTGATACAAGAACGACCCATTCCTTTATCATGCCTAAGATTGCCAAGCAAGCACGGTTACAAGTAGCAACTACAAAGTCCACTATTGGAAAAGATACCTATTAGAAGTGTAGTAGTAACCAAGAAGTGGTAAAGAATTGCCTTTGAAGATTCAGGATGGTGAGTCCCACATTGACATGATACTGATCAAAATGAATAAGTATGAAATTATCCTAGGTTTGAGTTAGATGATAGTCGTAAAAGCCAAGGTAGATTGTTGGAGTAAGGAAGTGGAATTTGAAACCATAGATGGTACAAAAGCCATTTTTAAGGGAAAATTGACCATCGTCAAGCTAAGAGAGATGTATTCACTCAAGTTAGTTTTAGATAAAGGTTTCCATACGTAGGTGGAAGCAGGATTGAGTATGACTGTGGCAAAAAAGGAAAAGCCACAAATTGTGGAAATTCGAGTGGTTAATGAATTTCTAGATGTTTTTTTATATAAGCTTCCAACTTTACCACCTAAAAGGGAGATTAATTTTGTCATCGACCTGCTGCTAGGCACAAAACTCATTTCAAAAGTATCATATCCAATATAGCTCAAGGAGTTGAAGAAGCAATTGCAAGAATTACTTGATTAAGGATTTATCTGATCTAGTATATCCTTATAAGGAGTGCTAACGTTATTTATGAAGAAGAAAGACGGGTCTATGAGACTGTGCATAGATTACTAAGACTTAAATAAAGTAACTTTTATGAACAAGTACCCTTTACCCCGAATAGATGACCTATTTGATCAATTGAGAGATGCCAAAGTCTTTTCCACAATTGATATGAGATTTGGATACCATCAACTCAGAATTAAGCTTGAGGATGTTCCTAAGATGGCCTTTAGAACACAATATGGTCATTATGACTTCCTCATGAGGCCTTTTGGGTTAACAAATCCATTGACTACATTCATAGATTTAATGAACCATGTGTTTTGAACCCTATTGGATAAGTATGTGATTGTCTTCATCAATGATATCCTTGTATACTCAGCTTCATTTGAGTAGTATGAGGAACATCTAAGAATAGCATTGTAGATTTTGGGAGAACATAAGCTTTAGGTCAAGTTATCTAAGTGATACTTTTGGCTGAATGAAATTTTCTTTCCTTATACCATAATATTGATGGATGGAATAACCATGGACCTGGAGAAAATTAAATCCATAGTTAAATGGAAAAAGTTAGAGATAGTCACTAAAGTGCATAGTTTCTTAGGTCTTATAGGGTTTTACAAAATATTTGTCAAAGATTTCTTCGCTATAGCTAAACCACTCACTCAACTAACCTGAAAGCATGCAAAGCATGAATGTACCAATAAAGGGAAGTAGAGTTTCCAAGAGTTGAAGCACATATTAGCGTCTACACTGATTTTAGTCTTGCCAAACATCGAAGAGCCCTTTACTGTATATAGTGATGCCTCAAGAAATGGGCTTAATTATGTGCTAATGCAAGGTGGGAAAGTTATAGCATATGTATCTCAACATTTGAGACCTTACGAGTAGAATTATCCTACACATGACTTAGACCTAGCATCTATAGCCTTCACTTTGAAGATTTGGAGGCATTATCTGTATGGTCAAAGATGAGAAATCTACATAGACCACAAAAGTCTCAAGTATCTTTTCATGCAGAAAGAATTGAATATGAGGCAAAGGAGGTGACTTAAGTTGATCAAGAATTACAATCTTAAGATTAATTATTGCTTAGGATGGGTGAGCGCTATTATAAATGCCCTAAGATGTAAGAATCATGCCAAAGTTGCCTTACTCCTCACCAAGTAGTGTCAGTTGATTAAAAAATCTGAGAGGCTTAATATAGAGTTTGTTTAGGTTGAAGGAAATGTTGAATTTTCAAATTTGGTCATTGAACCCACAATAATGGAAAGAATCTAAGAAGCCCAATAAGTTGATTTTACTTTAATGAACATAAAGGAAGAAATGGTAAGTGGAAAATACTCGGACTTTGACATTGATGAAAAACAGATGATTCGCATGAAAGACAAATTATGTATACTAGAAGATGTAACCTTCAAGAAAGAAATCATGAGTGAAAGAAACCATTTAGGTTATTCCATGTACCTTAGAAGGATAAAAATGTACCAAGATCTCAGAAAGAACTTTTGGTAGAACGTATGAAGTAGGATATAGCAAAATATGTGCAAAAGTGTGAGATGTACCAAAGAGTCAAGGCCAAGCATCAAAGACTAGGAGGATTATTACAACCTTTACCAATTCTAAGTGGAAATGGGAACAGATTATAATAGATATTGTGAGCAAATTGCTACGGACTCAAGTTGGGTTTGATGCTATTTAAGTGATTATTGACAGACTTACTAAGTTCAAGCACTTCCTCCCCGCCAATATGACGTACTCCTTGGAAAAGTTGGCATGGATTTATGTAAAAGAAATAGTAAGGCTTCATGGCATCCCAATAAGCATTGCTTTAAACAAAGATCCATGGTTTGTATCTAAGTTTTAGGTGAGCTTATAGAAACACTTAGGTACATAATTGAACTTCAACACCACTTATCACCCTCAGTTGAGTGAACAATAAAAAAGGACCATATAAACCCTAAAGGACATGCTAAGGGCTTATACGGTAGAATTTAAGTGAAGTTGGGACATACATTTGCCTCTCACTGAGTTTGCATACAAAAGTAGCATCCATTCAAGCATTCAGATGCCACCATATGAGGCCTTATATGGGAGAAAGTGCAAATCTCCCCTATTTTGGGATGAAGTTGAGAAATTGGCTTTAAGACCTAACTTGGTATAGGAAGCAACTGAAAGGTAGTCATTATCAAGCATAAAATGAAGGAAGCCTAGGACCGATAGAAGAATTGGGTAGATTTGAAGAGATAAGAGGATTTGAAGAGACGGCAAGTAGAGTTTTAAGTAAGATTCACTCAATAATAGTGCCACCCTTTAGGGTAATAAATATACCCCAATTGCAAACAAAAGATCAACAACGAATAATACCTTAGCTAATAAGAAAGACTACATCATGATAACTAACACTTATCATAATAGTGGCTTAGTTTCAATGGGATAAGACTTAAGTAAAATCACATACAGTAAATTTCATGTATACCTTAAACTAAAACCGATAAAGAGCATATACTAAGCAAGAGCACAAGGGAAGTTGAGTCCATGATACATTGGACCATTTGACGTACCAAATAGAGTTAGGAACCTTACTTATTAGTTAGCATTTCCCCCAAATTTGTTTAGGATACAAAATATGTTTCATATGTCAATCCTTCATAAGCATACACCAAATCTGGATAAAGTAGTGGAGTTAGAGTTGGTATAAGGGGGAATCTCACTTATGGGGAGCACCCGATCCAAATCCTAGATTGAAAGACTCAAAAGTTAAGAAGCAAGGAGATCAAATATGTCAAGGTGCTATAGAAGAACCATGAGAAGGAAGAAGAAACTACTTGGGAAGATGAAGAGGAAATAAAGTGCAAGTACCTAAAGTTGTTTGAAGCACCAAGCACGCATTTCAAGTTTTGACGATAGAACTTATTTTAAGGGGGGAAGATGTAAACCCTATAGGTTTTCAAACTCAAATACATGTCGATCAAGAGAGTCAATGGATAATCCCTAAAACCATACAAAATATGATGATAAAAACCCTAAATAAAATTATCAAACCCTAACTAACAAGTCAAAAACCTAATTAAAAAGATTGAAAACCCTAATGGAAGCATAACCGTAATATCCTAATTGTACAAGTAAAACCCTAATACGTTGGAAATCCTAAAATGACTATAAAACCCCAATGAATTACTTAAAGCCCTAATTGTATGATGAAGAACCCTAAAATAATAAGGAACCCTAAATGCATAGTAAAAACCATTCACTAAGTATAATTAAGTTTACTAATAATCTAAAAACCCTAGGTTCCAAACACGTACGTGATCTAATAACTATAAAAAAATCCAAAATCCTAAGAAACCCTAAGCAAATGACAAGATAAGCAAAATAAACTAAATTAAAGTAATAAAGTATGATCAAATCTTAAATCAACCTTAATTATGCTTAATTTGCTTAGTTATACTTAATTGCAATTACTTATCGTAATTACACCTTAATCCTATAACTAACTCTCACTACATCTTAATTAACAAAAAATAAGGATGATTAAGGACAAAAGACAAGGTAATTACTTAGTGAATCAAAGGACATTTGTCCTTTAGGAGACAAGATCAAGTCATACTTGGTTAAAAGCAATTAAGGTACAATAGCACCTAATGAGGACCATGTACTCACACTCTAAATTACCCACATTTTGTCCTTCTCTCTCCCTCACTCTTGCGCTAACTAAGCCCCCAATCTACTCCCATTTCCTTTTCATTTTAACCCCATTTCATTCATCACAAGCTACCCTCTAAAAACTCTTAAAAATCACTCTCAAATAACACCCCAAAAACCTCCTCTCGGCTACACTTGCACCACCATCGTTAGCCACCCCACCACGACCACCAATGCATCTAACTGCTAGCTACCAAGCACCACACAACCCTTACTCATTCCCCCACATTGTCGACATACACACATAGCCTCACCCACTCCTAAACTCATTGTACACAAAAGAAAACAAGGGCCTCCACACTTTAGCTCTGGTAAGTGATTACACTTAGATTTTTCTTATTTTTCCTTTAAGTTTATAAATATTTTCTATATTTTAGATTTGAAAACTCACATGTATAAGTGTATTGTGGGATTATAGTGTAGGATAATTCAAGATGAATTGAAATAATGCGTGCACTTAGCTCATTAATTATAGTAACAACACTAACATATAGGGAAATGAGGTAACAGGTAGGTTTTAGCATGAAACAACCAAGAAAAGCTCTAGACCTTTTCTTTTCCATGAATGCTACTGCCTCCTTGATATGTATCTGTATTGATTTTTATCATGATAAATAATATTATTAACCTAAAACAAGTAGAAATGTAATTAACAATAAGGAATCACACTAAAATTAGTGTTGGATGAAAGAATTTGAAGAAACCCTAAAAATTCCCTACTTAGCCACCACTATTAATGGACTTAACAAGCTGTAAATTCTTATTAATTAGTGTAAGGCTTGATTTAGGATATAATTAATCAAATTAAGTTAGGTAATGTTAAATTAATGGCATAAATTAGCTTAGTCAGTGATTGAGGCCATAGAAAAAAGATTAGAAACCCAATAAGTGAAAAGAACTAAATTTGAATCTTAATAGAAAATAAACTTATCTTAAGACTTTTAGTGGTTTTAGGCCTAAAATAACAAATAGGATTAGGTTTAAGGCCTTAAAGAGTGAGTTGGCCTCAAAACCCTCTTAAAGGACTAAAAATAAAGCTCAATAAGTATTGGACCAACTTTGATCCCTAAGTTAATGGATACTTAACCAAATAAGACTTGACTCAAATTTTGATGAAATTAGTTAAAATTGAAACTTAAAGCTGGGTTTCTCAAACCCCATGACTGAATCCCTATTCCCATTTGTTGTTTTGTAACGATTTCACTAAAAAATTTGTTTAACTTGTGATTTCGGGTTTATGTTATTATTTTGTGAGAATTAGGAGATCCAAATCGACACGCTTGTTGGATGCAATCTATATACAGGGTTTTTGTAGAGCATCTCAGTACGCGGGAATTCGCCCTAACCTCCACAATTGACGACAACTAGAACACCACCAATGGCACTTCCAGGTTTTTATATGTTTTGATCATATCTTTTTTGGACTAATCTGCATTTTCTTGTTTTAGGTTCTTTTGATTCATATGATATCATGCTGTTCCTCACTAATGTGTTTTTTATCAACGTTCATTTTAAGGCTCCATCCGGATTCCTATTGTTTCCATCCAATTGCGTGACAAGATTATAATATACCTTGTTTTTATTCCATTTCATTTATTTAAACATAGTTAAATTATACCAACCTTCTTTGGAAACTTCAAATATTACATGCGTCTTCTTTTTTCTTTTTTTTTTTTTTTAAAAAAAAGGCGATCAGACTCCTGAAAAGTTGACATGGTTGTTAACATGTAAATTTCGTTGATTTCACGCTAACGTGACACTTAGTTCAATCTGTTTAACTAATTAATGTTTGAAAAATATTTCAAAATTCAAAAAAATGAAAAAGAAAAAACGTTGAAAATTAAGAAAAAAGAAGAGGAAAAATCAATTGAAAAATAAAGAGATATGCATAATAAACTTTGCTTCGTGGCGTTCTCTTTTTATAGAAACCTTTTCTTTTTTGCTGGTAGTTGGAGAATTTAAGTCTAGGATAATGGATATTCCATCCCTATTTTTCACCCATGACACAGCAATTTTATAATGATAATTTATAACTTTTTATTTTTATTTTTATTTTTATTTTTTAAACTTTACACGTGAGAGTTATAGCAAGCTAAAAAGTTTTAGGGGTAATTGTACTAAACCTCTATTTGTATTTCTTCTAGTTGACTTTCCAAACTTCTAAAAATTAAATATTCAACTGCTTTGTCCAAACAAGGTATGCCATATGTAATAATTATAAGAATTGGTATCCAGCAGAAAGGAATAAACTGTTGGCAAAATTAAAATATTTACAATTTAATTGAAATATTACATAATGGTTTAAGACTTCTCACACGATTATTTTAACAAAATGCAAGCTTGCACAGCTTATTTCTTCTTACAAGAGATTTCGTATAAAGAAAATTTTTCAACTGTAACGGAATATTCGTCAAGCAAATAATTAAAAAGATGTATTTTTTTAATTAATAAATTAAATATATTAATTCAGTTGCCACATTTGCACAAAAGTCAGTGAAATTTACATATAAGTCACCATATCATTTTTTTAAGAAATATAAGTGTCAATTTTTAAAAAATTAAGGATTTGTATAATTTTTTAAGTTTTTAAGGAGGTTGACTTTATCTTTATGTACTACTTTACCCCTGACATGCTCTTTTGCTTATTTAGGGTTTATTTTGCTATCATTTGGACATTATAACTGTAATGTCTCATCTTTTAAGTGTCCAAATAACTTTGTACTTTTCAAAATTTTGGGGGCGAAAATCTGTTATCCCCATTAGGCTAATCTGCATCATGTCTGGCCTACTGGTTTTTTGCCACGTCACATTACATTTATTATCCCATTTTTATCCTTCCGAAAAAAGATGCCACACCGTTAATAGCCTTGTGACAGCACTTCCAGTTACCTTTTTCCAAGCGGGATTAAAAGACAAGTTCATGTATGTTATGCGAAGTTGTGAAAATTGGGATGACGACAGTTGAATAGTTAATTAAAAAAAAAAAAAACGCAACAATAACAAAAATAAATCATATAATTCCACTTTTTTTTCAATTTATAACTCATGTATTCTAGGGAAAATAAAAAATTTCACATATTGTGTTTTAAAAAAAATTAATCTTGATTCAATTTTTTAAGTAAAATAGCAATCATTAATAAAGCAATAAGCTTATAATTCTCTTAATCAAAATATTTACACTAATAAGTGCCTTTAAACATTCGTATTTAATAATTAAAATTGTTGTAATCTAGTAATAACTAAGGAAGGCTAAAGCAAATTGCTATTATCTCTCAATGTCTCAATTACCGACACGGCTTCATAGCACCAATATGTAATATTATGCCATTAAGAATAAATAGCTTCATTCTAATTCTCAAAAAATAGCAAATAACAATAATAGCTAAGTCTTTGAATAATATATTTGTCTTGATGAGAAATACCATAATGCATTAAAAAAAGAACAAAATGTAAAATTTCAATCTAGTTTGCAAGTTGATTTCTAGACATCATCTCATTGTCTTAGAGTCCCATATCTTGGCTGCTATATTGAACTTATATGTGCAAATAAATTTTTATACTAAGTTAAAGATTGATAGACAATTCATTTATTTGCAAAGGAGACAAAAAATTATATTATATTACCTACATTATGTTTTACATGTATTATTTATGGTATTTACTACTCATTCTTGTCATACAAGAGCTAAAATTTGAATTCTCCTAACATTTAAAAAATGAAGTCATTAGTAAATTTTTCTCATTTTATGAAAAAAAGAAATTTTTTATTATTATTATAGTGACAAGAACTTGCAACCAATGAATGTCAAAAGTAATTGACTAAGATCAACTATATCCATGGAGGAGTTATATAGGGAAGCAACAATCTCCTACAATGTCATAATTTTGAAAGGAAGAACACAAAAGAAATAAAATATATGAATGAATATTAATATATATAAATATTGAGAATAGTCTGGTTATGGAAAAATAACTTATTGAAATATGATGAGATAACCTATTAATTTCATTTGTCGAAGGAAGCTAAAATTAAAAACATTAATTTTTTTTTTTTTTTGAAAGATTAACATAAGAAATTTACCATGGACCTAATAAAATATAAAGATGAGAATATTAAATTACCCCATGCATTTATGTTTGATCTTAGTGCAATTTCATCCTAAGTATCCATAATTGACTCAAGAGTAGTAATAGATTTATGCAATTAGGATAAATTAATGTTACAAAAACACTAGAAAGATTTGCAATTACATGATATGGTATAAGAAAAAATAACAAGAAATGTTTAATTTTCATACCAATGTACGAGTCAATCTCTTCCATTCAGTCGTTTTTTGCAAAGCACTTTTTTTTTTTGTGGATGTGCTACCTTTAGCTCTTAGTTTCATTTTTATTCCTTTTATTTTACTTCCTAAATTGATTTCTCTATGGCATTCTCCTCTTCTAAGATTTTCTTCAAGGGATAAGCTTTTCATACTTGCCTTAATTTTTCTCATGGATCACTATATTAAAATATTCATTTGTCAAGAAAGCTTTAACTACTAAATGAGCAAATAATCTACTTAGTATCTTATAACATTCTCTAATGTTTGGCTTTGAACCATGCAATTCACATAAATGATATGTAAGCATAGACCAACCTTTGCATTTTTTGTCCATCTCTTTCTAATGTACCTTTTAGGCACTCGCCTGATATTGTAAAACCATAAAATTTCTTAAGGCATATGTACATAGAATTCCTAAAAACTCATATTTGTTATAACTGCAATTAACTTTAACATTATATAAGTTAAAATAAATAATATGGTGATGGGATCTTCTTGGAAGAGTAATTTTATATTTAATTACTAATACAATCTCCTCAATGAAACATACCTCACTATCCAATGTCTACCGTAACTCATCATGAAATATCTTAAATATTGCTGTAGTGTAAACTTCAGCAACATACTTCAATATTTCTACTTTATTTGTCAATTGTCATGAAAAGGGTTACCTTGACTATCTTTGAAGCCAGCTTTCAACTTTTCATAACATCAATCATCCAATAATCTTTCAAAATGTTGAAAGAATCATTAAAGATTAAAATCATAGCTGATATACTTATTGATTTGATTATTTATGCTTTCACTTCAAGCAATACTCATGTCAATACAAAATGTCAATCGACTATAAACTAGTGTTCATTTATCTTGTATCTCAAACTATTTCTGCAATCATGTATTTTCACAAAGATTATATTTCTAAAGCATCTCATGTCATGCTTTAATGAAATTCCCTTCAATATTGTACTCATATATACATATGCTAAAGTTTCTAACAAATGTACTAGATTTTTCAAGAACATGACTTAGATGCTTTGTTACATTTTAGTACATATGTCACATATATAAACAATGTCTAGTTTCTAGCTAAACTTCTTTTAATGCTTTTGCCATTACAAGGGCTTCATCACTAATGATTGTTTTTGGTTTTTTTGCTAGACATTACTTTAGCAAAAGATTCAAATAACCACTTGCATGTATTAATAATATCATTATATAATAAGGTTGCACCAAAAATAATTCTTTGTTCATGGTGGTTTATACCAATAAATAATACAATTGGTTTACCATCTTTACATTTTTTATATGTTGTGTTAAAACAAACGACATCACCAAAATAATTAAAATCTGTTTTCATTCAACCATCAGCCCAAAAAATATTTGTAATAAAATCATCAACATCAACTTTTATGACATAAGAAAAGTTCAAATCTTTAGATTACTTACTTTGCATACATTCCAACACTCCACCTATGTCACCAATTCTCATATTTTGAGTCCTTTTAGCCCACAAATAATTGTTATAATCATCAATAATGAATCTAAGATTCTCACACCCTCTTACCCTTCTTAACATTATTTCGATGTTTGCTTTTAGGACAATTCCAAAACTTTTGGCTAAGTCAGCTTTATCTTGTTGCAAGGAATTCTAATTCCTATGTGATCTTAGAAACATTCATTTTCGAAAAGAAGTTAAAAGATGTGTGTGAATAGTGATAAATTTTACCAATTGGAACTTGCCATCATTTTGCTTTTGTATTTTCATTTGTGCTAAGCAATTGAATCTTGTCACTTGTCAATGATGTTTGACATTGGTCCTTCTTTTATCATTTTCTCTTGTTCCTTAGCATAAGCAACAAAAAATATGATCTAACCATTTATCTTTGGAATCTTTATGTTTCTTATATCTTTGAATACTAAACCCAACCTCTTTGGTATATCGATTATAAAAATCATATGCATCTTCCTCAATCTTAAACACTTTCCTTACTCTTGGTATATCCTTTTTTGTGATGTTAGTATGAAAATCTAATTCTCCATCACCATTATTAGTTATGACACCTTAGAAAATCAATTTAATGAAAGGATTAAAGAAAAGAAAATAATAAAATATAGGATAGGGTAAGAAAGTTATATTATATTTTTAAGAAGAGCAAGGTGGTCTTTTCTACCCTTAGCTATAAAAGCTTTTGCAAAAAACCCTAAGGCTTATTTTCTTGTCCTATTGTTTTATAGAGCCTAGAGCTCGTTTTCTCATCTTGTTGTTTGGTAGAGCCCTCTTTAAGAAAATTACAAGAGCAAGGCTAAGGTAAGTTGTTGTGAAGAGATTTCTCTTTCTTTGGTTTTAAGTTTTTGCAATTTATGAATGTTAAGAGTTGTTTTAGAATTGTAGAAGTGTATAGTTTAAGAGATTGCAAAGCAAAAAGTTAGGGTAAGGTTTGAACCCTAACTTAGTGAGTGTTATCCTAATCCTTGGTAGTATAATGATTATCGTTGATATTGTTGTCTTGATTAGATTCGTTGTTGGCGTATATGCATCTAATCTAGGAGTTGTAATCAAGTTTTCTGCAATGCAAGTTGTGTTTGCTTCCAGCAATTTTTATCAAGGTATGTACCTTGTTGTTTATTCTGATTCATTTGTTGATTAGAAGATTGGAACACATCTGAGTGTTCCTTATTGTTAGTTGATGGAGAAAAATCAAACCCTAGGAAGAAATTGGATTGTTGGAATTGTTGTTAAATGATTTAGAGAAGCTTGGAGTCAAAAAGGAGATGAGAATTGTTGAACAACAAGAGCACTGGAAGGGACCATAGCCATAGTCTTACTTGTAGACTACTCATTAAGAATTTTAGTCAAAGAGAAAAAAGAAAATTTTATGCCAAGAAGATCACAACCTAATGACAGACTTAGGCCATAGACTTACAATAGTAGTGGAAAGTACAATCAAGATCTAAAGAACTTGGTTAGGTAAGGACCATAGTCCAAGAGTACGGTTGTGAACCTTCAGCATGTTCTTATAATCCTCTTTTTCTGATTATTTTTCATTTCTATCTTTCATCCAATCTTGTCTTAACTTTTTCTAAATATATATAGAAGCCTAAATAGATCCATAAACCACAAGTTAAGCTAAAATCTAAGCTAATTAATTTAGGAAGATAAGTAAGAACACTTAGTTAGGAATATATAACTTAAGGATATAACCTAAAAGAGTTATTTTCGTTTTATTAATCAAGTGTTGATCTTGAAAAGTTAATTGAGGTAAACTCTATGAGTCGTATTTGAGACCCAAGTACGTAGAACCATTATTTGTGGCTTATGCTTGTTTAGGATAGTTAATTATCTAGACTAATAAACAATTGGAATAAAAATGATGATGTTGCATGTATTTGGCTAGGCTTAGGGGGTCGTAGTACCAATATCCTAGAGGTGGTACCTTGTTGACCATTGTGCAACATTCATCCCTAGTGGAGTCCCCCTTAAATATGATATGCAGTAAATTAAGTTAGTGTTTAGAGGTCGTAGTACTAGTGTCCTAAAACCAAGTAGGGTAAGTGGTGTCTAAGGGCTACAATGCTAGTGTCTTGAGTAAGAACAGTATGTAGAGTTTGAAATACTCTAGGTTTGAGGTTAATCATGAATGATCCTAAGTTGTGTTGACTGTTGACTTAATTATATATATATATATATATATATACATACATACATATATACATATATATAACTTGTTGTTTGAATTTTCTTATTGCATTATTGCCTATGCTATATTAATTGTTGCATGACATGTGCTTATGTTTGTACATTTCCATACTGGGTGTTAGCTCGTTCCTCTTTCTTTTTTTGTTGCAAGATCTTTAGATGAATAGGTATATTATGATGAGAATAGGCAAGTGTATTATTGTTACCAAGACAAAGATATTGTAAAGTATTATTATTATGATGATGATAAGATGTCATCAGCTAGTAAGAGATAATAAATAGATTTGTTATTTAGGAGTTCTATTATTTTACTTGAAAACGTGAGAGTTTAGTTTATTTATGTTTATTTCACTCACAGCACTTTGAAGAGATTTAATTCTAGCTTTTATTTACTTTGAGGTAAGGCCCATTTGGCAACCTTATGCATTCAACCTACCTTAACTAATAGATTGAAAGCAACTTAGATGAAAGATGAAAAGATGCATGAGATCAAGAGTAAGGTGGTGCAAGGTAAAGTAGCCAAGTTTACTATAAATCTAAATGGAGTGCTCATATTTAGGAATAGACTTTGTGTGCCAACAAATCTAGAGCTAAAGAAGGAGTTGCTTAAAGAAGCTCATTATTCGAGTTATACTCTATAACCAAGCAGTATGAAGATGTATAGGGACTTAAAGGAGTATTATTGGTAGAACAACATGAAGAGAGAGATTGTAGAATAAGTTCCAAGTATCCCACCTGCCAGTTAGTCAAAGTTGAGCACTAAAGGCTGAATAAGGAACTTAGACCATTATCAGTTCTAGAATGGAAGTGGGAACATGTAATCGTGGACTTTGTTAAACACCTCCTTAAGACTAAAGAGAAGCACAATGCAGTATGGATAGTAGTGGATAGATTGACAAAGATGGCTCACTTCATATCAATTGATATAAAGTATAAGTTGGAACTGTTGGCAAAGTTATACATTCAAAAGCATAGTGAGGTTACATGGAATTCCAATGACAATCTCCTCTAATAGAGATACTGGGTTTGCAAGTAGGTTTTGGAAGATCTCACAAAACGCCTTGAGAACAAAAGTCCAATTTAGCACAACATTCCACTTGCATCAAATGGGTAGTCTGAAAGGATGATTTAGATTTTGGAAGAAATGTTGAGAGCCTATGCCTTAGACTTTGGAAGCAATTGGGATGAGTTCTTACACTTAGCAAAACTTGCCTATAATAATAGTTATTAGGCAATAATCAAGATGGCAACTTATGAAGCCCTATATGGAAGGAAGTGTAAGTCACTATTGCATTGGAATGAAGTAGGTAAAAGGCAAGTGTCAGGACCAGAACTTTTACAAGTGGCAGAGAATAAAGTGAGAATTATCAGGCATAGGATGTTAGCAGCTCAAAGTCGCCAAAAGAGTTATGCAGAGAAAAGGTGAAAACCATTGAAGTTTTAGGTTAGTGACCAAGTGTTATCGGAAATCTCTCCTATGAAGGGAGTGGTTCAATTTGACCTAAGGGGGAAACTATATCCTAAGTACATTAGTCCTTATGAGGTTCAAGAATAAATTGGTAATGTTGCTTATCGTCTAGAGTTACCACATCAACTAGCAAGAGTACATAATGTATTCCATGTTTCAATGTTAAAGAAGTTCAAACTAGATGAAGAATAAGAAGCTAAGCTAAGGAAACCTGAAGTGTAACTTGACATGATGGTTACAGAAAGGCCAACTAAGATAGTAGATAAGAATGTGTAAAAACTAAGGAGAAGGGAGATAAAATATGTCAAAAGTACAATGGAATAACCACCTTAAACGAGAAGCTACTTGGGAGTTGGAGGACGACATAAGAAATAAGTACCTAGAGCTTTTCAATGAGTTAGGTAAACTTTCGAGGATGAAAGTTCTTTAAAGTAAGGGAATATGCGACCCCTTAGAAAATCAATTTAATGAAAGGACTAAAGAAAAGAAAATAATAAAATAAAAGATAAGGTAAGAAAGAAATATTATATTTTTTAAGGGGCAAGGTAGTCTTTTCAACCCTTAGGTATAAAAGCTATTCCAAAAAAACCTAGGGCTCATTTTCTCGCCCTATTATTTTGCAAAACCCTCTCTAAGAGAATTATAGGAGCAAGGCTAAGGTAAGCAATTGTGAAGTGATTCTTCTTGTTTTGATTTAAGTTTTTGCAATTTCTTAACATTAGTAGTTATTTTAGAATTGTAGAAGCATGCAGTTTAAGAGATCGCAAAGCAAAAAGTTAGAGCAAGGTCTAAACCCTAACCTAATGAGTGTTATCCTAATCCTTAGTAGTATAACAATTGTCTTTGATATTCTTGTCTTGATCAGATTTGTTATTTGCATATATACATTTAATCTAGGAGTTGTAATCAAGTTTTGTGCGGCGCAAGTTGTGTTTGCTTCCAACATTTTTTATCAAGGAACCTTGTTGTTTATTTTGATTTGTTTGTTGATTTAGGTATTAGAATATACTAGAGTGTTCCTAGTTGTTAGTTAATGGAGAAAATCAAACCCTTGGAAGAAATTGGAGCATTAGATGTGTTAGAATTGTTGTTGGATGATTTTGAGAAGTTTAGAGTGGAAAAGGAGATGAGAATTGTTGAATGAGAGGAGGATAAGCAAGGACTATGGTCATGTTCTTACCCATGAACCCCTTATTGAGAATTTTAGTTGAAACATGGAAAGAAAATTTTATACAAAAAAGGACCATGGCCATAGACTTGCAGTAGTAGTAGAGAGTATGGGGGTGATTTGAAGAATTTGATTAGGGAAGGAACATGATCTAAGAACATGGCCATGAACCTTGGGCATGTTCTTATAGTCCTCCTTTTTGAATTATTTCTCATTTCTTTCTTTCGTCCAATCTTATCCTAACCTCATCTAAACATCTATAAAAGCTTAAATAGATCCTTAAACCATAAGTTAAGCTAAAATCTAGACTAATGAATCTAGGAAGATAAGTAAGAATACTTAGGTAGAAATATGGAACTTAAGGATAGAACCTAAAAGAGTTATTTTTGTTGATTAATCAAGTGTTGATCTTGAAAAGCTAATTAATGTAGACTTTGTGAGTTATATTTAAGACTCGGCTATGTAGAACCATTGTTTGTAGCTTTTGCCTATCTAGCATAGTTAAGTAACCAAACTAATGAACAATTGAAATAAAAATGATGTTATTGCTTGTGTTTAGCTTAGCTTAAGGGCTCATAGTACCAATGTCCCTAGGGTAGTACCTTGTTAATTTTTAGGCAACATTATCCCTAGTGGAGTCCCCCCTGGATATGATATAAGCTAGATTAGGTTGGTGTTTAGGGATTGTAGTATCGATTTCCTAGAATCAAGTAAGTTAGATGGCATCTAAGGGTTGTATTACCAGTTTCCATACTAGGAGCCATGTGTGGAGTCTAAGATACTCAAGGTTTAGGGTTAATCACGAGTGATCCTAAGCTGTGTTGACTGTTGATTTAATTAAATATATATATAACTTCTTGTTTGATATATTCTTGTTGTATTATTGCATGTACTATATTGATTGCTACATGACTAATGCTTGTGTTTGTGGGTTTCCGCATTAGCTGTTAGCTCATTCCTCTTTCTTTTTTAGCTGTAGGATCTTTAGATGAACAGATAGATTATGATGAGAATGGAAAAGCATATTATTATTACTAGGACGAAGATACTAAAGGGTATTACTATTATTATGATGATGAGATGTGATAAACTAGTGAGAAAGAATAAATAGACTATTATTTGGGGGTTTTGTTATTTTATTTGGAAACTTAAGAGTTTAGTTTATTAATGTTTATTTCAGTCACAGCATTTTGAAGAGATTTAATCTTGACCTTTATTTACTTTGAGACTTAATGGTATGAGAGTTATGGAGTTAATATGTTATTATGGAGAAGTTTCGTTACTCATTTGGCTTGACATGTCAATAGATATTAAGGACACATAGCAATTTGTAGCACCTTGAGTCTAGGGTGTTACATAGTGATCGACACTCAAATCATCAATGTTCCCTTCAAATTCTTCAACAAAGTTAACTTTTCTATTTGTATTTCCATCTAGAGAAATATCATTTTCGACTTCCGTAGACCTATTACACACATAAACATCAATAAATTAAAAATAAAAAATTTAATAACTTAACTCAATTCTTAATCTTTCATATAGCACATAACAAATAAATCTTGTTTTGAACTAAAATATATTGATTAAAATTTGGAATAGTTAATAAAATATTCAAAAGACAATGGCAATGGAAAGAGATAAAGATAAAGTAATGAATTTTAAATATTTAAATTACAAATGCTATTTAATCTAGTTTTTTCCTTTTCTTTTCTTATCACAATTCTGTATTCGTTCACCTCACAATTTTTATTCATTGAAAATATCCATTTTACCATCATTCAACATTTAAAATTCATCATGTGATTTTTTTTTTTTTTTCATTGTCACAATTCCTTGCCATAATTGTTATTGATATGAAAAAAGCAAAAAGCAAACTTCTTTAATCTTTTGTTTAGAACTAAAACATATACTTTAATATATAAAAACATCTACTTACAAGAATTGATGTAGCTTCATAATTGAATCCAAGTTTATTAAACAAGTATACAAAATGTTATCATTTATTATATAATTAAAACAAATAGTAACGACAAAAGAATGGAAGAAAATAGATTCATGGTATATAGCCAACAAATCATTCATTCTTTATAATATAATTATATCAAGAAAAAGCATTATCAAAGAATTAAAATATTAAATAAAAATATAACTTACTAATATAATATATCACTAAACTTTTATGGTGTATGAATTGTAGTTAATGAAAGCTTAAAATTTATAAGTTAATAGAAATTCTTTAGACTTTGCAAATTCTGTAACAAAAAAGTAGATGAAAGTGTTGGGAAAAAGTGAAAAGCAAAAACTCTTATGTGAGATGCTTAGGTCAAAGTTTCGAGCTTTATTGCTACTATAGGCAACTAAAGAAAAATATATATTAATAAAGATAAGACATTACAAGGCTTAATAGCACCAACTCAATATATTTAACAATGTGACATGTTTTAACAAAAGGACAAAAAGGGGGACAATAAATGCAATGTAACATAGTACAAAACTAATGGTAAGGATAGCTTAATGGGGACAGTAGATTTTCATCCAAAATTTTAGTACTTGAAAAAGCATCATTATACCATTCCTAAAGAAAGGATAAAGCTATTAGTAAACTTATATGTATCATTCAAACATAAAGTTAAAGTATTTTCAAGACATTTCATATTTAGCACCATAAACAAAATCCTTTTACCTTAAATTTCAACTCTCTACATATAAAATTTTACCTTCTAAGTTCATCTTCGAACCTTCTAAGTTCTGCTTTTACCTTTCTACCCTCATAAACCAACCTTTTAAGTTCGTAGTATGAGCTTCTAACTTACCTGGATTAAGCATGTCAACATTCTATCCTCTTCTCATGATCTTCTAACTTCATTGGCTTTCCTTTTAAGTTTCCTAAATAGTTGGCTTAATTTTGCTAGCTTTCATTTGTAACCTTCTGAGTTTCCTATCCAACCTTTTAAGTCACTAGAAATAATGATTTGAACTTTTTGCCCTGATTACCAAACCTTTAACTTCATGCTAGAGTTATATCCACAACAATTTGACTTCATATACTTTAGCGTCATCATGCTAAACCTATTCAAAAGAGTTTAAGGACCTTGATACCTATCTTAAAGGACTATAAATACTTCTTTACATATATTTTTGTAGGAATACGTAACCAATGCGCAATATGGCACTAAACAATCTATTACAACTTTGCTCCATTTAGTCTAACACCTCCATTCTAAACCTATTCAACCAACTTCAAGGCTTTTTAGCACCTATATAAAGGATTTTCTTCATACGTGATTGCCTTTCTAAGCCACAAAATGGTAGAAAAATATTTACACATAATTACATGACAAAATAAAAAACATTAAACTTCATCATATGAATCTAGCACTCTTGGAGTTCTTCCTTAAAATCCCAAGCTAGCACTCCAAGGGTCTATACATGCACTTAGTTAGATAATGCAAGCTTACAACCATACCAAGAGACCTACAAGATAGTTTATATCCTCTAAATCTCTATATCTATTGTGACCCTAAGGGGGATTTAATAGGATTATCTAAATTTTCATATCATATGTGTACCTATGATATAAAAATCACCTTACGCGTTAAAGATCACAAGACTCTAACTAATTGATCACTAGGGTTTCCAATTTTTAATTTATTAACCTATTACAAAATATAAATAACTATGGATATTCGATATTCCATAGCCCCTCAAAACTGTAGAGAATTGATGTCCTCTACCAAATAATAAGATAGGATAAGACAACCTTATAAATTACAAGAAATACTAAATTATATAGAACCTTAACATATAAATACTTCTATTAAGAATGTTTCTACACCGGCTAGATAGTTATCAACTAACTTTAGTATCATCATACATATCTTCAATTTGTACTCTGCACTCGAGATTTATCCCAATCCTAACTTAAATGAACTTGCAAAAGAAACTATAGGAAAATGAGCAAACTACATCTTAGTGAGTTTGTTTTTCACTACTATTATTCAAGCAAGTTATCAAATATTATTAACACATATGCAATATATCTACACACAACATGAATGCATGCATGATGAATGTAAATAACACATCTATAAGAGTTCAGAACTATGGAAGGTATAAATAGACGTTGTTTACACCGATTATCCCCCGTACTTACTCGCACAAGGCACCTCACTTTAACCGCATGAGGCTGCCTAGGGGCACCATCTCTCCATATGACATTCAACTATTATCTTAGTCAAGAAAGAAATATCAATCCAAATAGGTGGATCTCAACTAAGGCCATCCACCATTAAGAAATCATATTCAAGGCCCATTACGTATAACTAAGTGAGTCCATTCACTATCAAAATATATCTAAGGTACTATGGGTACAAATATGCAAGTTCTCTCACTATTAATTAGAAATACCATGCTAGCTTTGCGTCAACAATAAAAACATCATCATGGGTACTATGAGCCCTCATAGAAATTATACAAAAATCTATTTAAGATTAGGAAAACGTTTTCCAAAAAATACTTTTCTTATAAAGTTGCAAAGTAAACACTCTCTATCAGTATACCGATTAAGTCATAAACTTGTGATAAACATAACTGGTTATTTTAGTCAAATATTTATATTTATCGGTTTAAAAAGGTAATCATATGAATAATAGCACACAAGCAAAATAGTCATTTAAACATACAAGCAACAACAACCAGTAAAACATCAAGTAAGTATCACGCATAAGCAGATAACAGGTCATTAGAACTCCTTCACTTGAATTAATGTTCATAATCTAAGCCTTTAGAGTTTCTGTAACTTAACAATTGAATACCTAAAAGGTAATAAGAATTATAAGTATTATGAAAAGTCAGGCTCTTTTATTAACTAAATGTCTACTATAGTTTACCTAATTTCCCATTATAACCTAAATATAATATGAACACGGATTAACTTATTTATTAGAGCAAATAGGAAATGTAATTGTATGTTTGTAATTAATTATATCTTATGTATTTATTTATTTACTTTAAGAATTTATTCTCATTATTAGTTTATAGAGTCAATTACCTTAGTTATCCAACCTATCCTTCTCGATTTATTCTAAATTTTTAATTACGTATAACTTTTACATTTTAATTTTGATTTTTATGATCTTATAGTCGATTTTTATCATTTTTAGATGTGTTTTCACGTAGCGAGATCTCTTTTGGATATTAAAACCTGCATTTTCCATTATGGACCTAAAAGGTTACGAATTTTGTTATTTTGGCCTAAATAATTTTATTTATCAATTTTGAGTTTTTCTTTATTATTTTATTATTTAATTAATTTTCTAAATTTTATATATTTTAAATAATTATTTTTGTGTCCATTTTACATTAATTTCTTTATTTCTCCATTCTAAGCTTAATTTACCAATTATGCTAATTTTGTTATCATAAAATTTTCATAATTAATTAATTATTATTATTTTCTAATTAATTTTATACTTTACGGTTTTAAGTGAAAATTTTGGGAAGTGCTAAGTGGCACATCCTCATTGGTCCATGTGACACATTTGTTATTTTTTCTAATTTTTATATTTCTCTAATTTTGTGATATTAATATATATACATATTATTATTATAATTCATTAAAAATTGTAATTAACTCCTAATTTCCTTTTATAAGTCATGGTTTACATATATATGTATATATATATATATATATTTACTTTTTAACTTAGTAAAGAATCTAANGAAGATAAAAAGTTGAAAAGGATATTTTGACTATAGTCAAAATTTTTAATAATAATATTATGTACATGTAACAATTATAAATTGGAAAGGGAAAAAGAAGTTAAAAAGGAAAGATAAGAAAAAAGGAAAGCGAAGGAAATAAGTAAATAAATAAATAAAATAAATTCTTAAATTTTCTTTAAATATTTCTAACCATATAAATAATATATAATATAATTATGAAGAAAATTATAAAATATATAATTAATGTTCACTATATAACACATAAATATATATAGTATGTAATAAAAATTAGATTCAAATAATTAAATTTGTATAACACTAACATACATATATATAATGTCACAAATAATTATAAAATGATAATTTTAATCTTATTAATTTTGTAAATTAATTTATTACTCTTTACATTTATTAGTATTTAGAAATTATCTATATTCATTTGTTAGCAATTTTCTATGATTACGCATGTCAGTCGATAATTGTACTAAATTAAGCTTCTATCATCGTAAGAGTAAGTTTATATATCTATAAACTTAAAGTTTTAGTTTTAGGGTTTTTATTAGGTTCGAGTACAATCTATAATATTTACATACATATAAGGTTTAGGGTTTTTATACATAATTATGGTTTCAATCAACATATTAGGGTTTTTATCATTCGTTTTTAGTTTCGAAATTAAAATCTTAATCATTTTTAAATTTATCGATTTTATTAACTTAAGAAAATTATTTATAGTACTCGAGTTTAACTCTATACTTAGAAAGCTGAATTTACAGAGTTTACAATATCGCACTTTATGAAATTAGTATAAGTGCAATGTCCACGTACAACTTCATATGATTTACTTTTTAACTTTTTTTGCATTAGATTATAACTATCTTTAACTTATATATTTTTCATTTAAATCTTACTTATTACATAACAATACGATTGTCATTGATTGTATCATCAAAATAGATTACAAACTTGAGCTTGACTAGTAAGGAAGTTACAAAATCACTCCTAAAATTACTCAAAAATAACACTAGGTGATCATCTACTCAAAATTACCGTTATAAGCATACAACCAATTTCTAAACGTTATAATAACTCTCATATTTTTTTTTTCCTATAATCAAGTAACTCTATCATGAGTTATTGAGTTACCCCTCTTTAATCCATAGGTTCTTATCAATCCATTTCAATTGGGATCAACCCATGACTGGTTTTCATTAGTCATAGTCAAATAATCTATTTTAGTGTTAGTGAGTTTATTAAACACCTATGTAGATTGAAACCTAACTTTTATTTGATTTATTATGTATCTTTAGCATAATTTACATCCACATCCTCTTTATCTTTTCCTAAACACGCAAAACTATAGAGACTTACAATTTATTTCCATTTTATGTACGCCATGGCTTATGGTGGCACTTGAGCGTCTTAGTTTGTTTATATTAATGTGGTCTTCAAATTTATCTCTAAAAATTCAAGTATTCTTGTAGAGATTTCTTCATGAAACCTAAATAAATTCTCCCAAATCTTCTTGCTACTTGCCTAACATGTTTGGAAATAAATGAAGATATTGATCATGCTATTAAAAATATCCCCACTTATGACAAATATTTTGCATTCCTTGTAGATACTAGAAAAAGAGATTTGTCTCATTTTTAGGTTTGTTCCCTAGTCCTTGAAGTTAGATTGTGATATATTTGAAGAAAATCAATAGCTTTCTTCTAACCTTAGCCTAGTGCTCACGTTTTATTAGTTCAATCTATTTGATGGCAAGCGCATGAGTATTAAGCAATCATCAAAAAACAATTCATCTCCTTTCCTCCAATTAGAATTAGTGAAATTAAACACCAATGCTTCTGTTAGATATTCTTCCAACTAAACAACTCTTGGTCACGTTTCAAGAGATAATTGATGGCAATAAATAATGGGATTTACAAGAAAAGTGAGGGGACTTAGATATCCATAGTGCCATTGTTTTGGGGATTACAATATTGTCAACTAATGGGGATAAAGAATACTTAAATTAACATGGATCCTTAAGTTGGTTAGAATATAAACGTAATAATAAATTCTCTAATGTTATTATTTCTTTTAAGAAAAAATTGCAAAAGTGTGATTAAAGTTTGTCTTCTATTCTAAGGCAAGCCAACTATATAGCAAATTACTTAGCTAGAAGAATTAAGGAAGAAGATGCTATAGGATTGATCTTAGAGAAGGGATAAGAAGAGACTATTGTTAATCTAAAAATGATAAGGACTGTAAAATCCCCGTAGGTACTATTTTAGACTAAGTGCTTAATTTTTTTAATAGCAACATTGCCATTTCTATTTTTAAGATCATTTAATCATTCTAAAAATTAATAACGCATAAAGTCAAGGTTACTAGTAACATAATTGCTATTCTCCTAACATGTTGGACTAGATTTAAATACTCCTCCTTAAGTTGTGATAGGTAATATTGTTGAATAATAATAATAATAAATCTATTATTGTAGAGTTCCTTCTAACAATTAAGGTGGTTCTTATTCCTTTTCTTTTTTTTTTTTTTTTTGGAGTACAAATCTAAACTATTAGAATCAACAAATTCAACCCTTTCTATTTTTTATTTTCTTATCTAATTAAATATATTTAATAATATTGTTTTATAATTACTATTGATCAATGAGAACCTAAAACATGTTTCATAAATATCCATGACAAATAGTGATGTAATATAGGCTACAAGTCTATAAAACACTAAAACATAGAAAATGATTTTGTAAATTTTTCTAGTTTTTTCTTTTTCTAACTTTAAATGATAATTTTCCCTTTTAAATAGAAGGTGAAGGTTAGATTAGGCAAAATATTTTCTTCTTCAAGAAACTAGGTCCATTTAAGGCATGTAGGTTATTCATTTATTTAAGGCATGTAGGTTATTCACTTATGATGCATAGATTTACTGGCATAAAGTACACTAAACTAATACATGCAACTATTTAGACATGTCAAAGTACGAATATAATCCATTTAACACCTCAATTTACTGGCTTAGCCCTTGTTAACTATGATTAGGGCATCAAGTTTATATAAAATTTTCATTTCTCACAATTTCAACCAACTAGACTAGTACAAAATTATTTACAGCAATGTCCCTAATCCACTCTTTGTTATTTGCTATTTTATAGGAACATCCTCTTTTTTTAACATCATTGAAATTCTAATCAAGTTATTAAAAATTAAAAATATATATCGATTTAATATGTAGATACCTCAAATCCATTATAACAAGAATAACTTTTAGCTATATGTTTGTTTTTTCGAATTAAGTGATTCCTTCACTATAAGTGATCTACATCAATGAGAAAAATATAAAAAATTTTAGTGATCCATTTAAAAGATATATAATTTTATTATATATAGATGTAAAAAAAAAAAAAAAAGAGAGAGAGAATCTGATTGATTTACTTGAAATATAGAGAATTTAATTGAATTTTGACATAAATATAAAGGAATCTACTAAATTTATTTTGATAAATTATAAAAGCTGGAAATAGAAATACATCGAAGAAAATATGAAAAGAGTTTAATATTTTAGTGCTTCCATGTATCATTTGAACCTATGTGAAACTATTAAGAACCAGGAATTGGTATTTGTAGCTGATCATATGACTTTACCCATGGGAGTGATATTATTGTCACTTCATGAGAAAGTGATAGTAGGAGTAGTAGTATCATAATGAATAATGTGGATACCATGGTCATGGTAGAGGATTGAACTATTAAAGAGGAGGGAGTTATTAATGCCTTGCACATTGCTATTGGCAAAGGTGTTTATAGCCTTAGGACTAGTAGGATGCTCATTCTTGTTGCTACTATATTTGAATGATTTATGCTTGCTTGGGGAAGCAGCTACATCTACGAAACCTGCACCCTTGTTTTCACCCGTAAATGATATGAACTCGGTCTTCTCTTCATCAACTAAAACACCTGTAGTAGCAACACCACCACCATTAGTAATGTATTTATGATTACTATGGAAGGTATTAAAGTCGACAGACTGCTGCATCGGTGAAGTAGCTGGTGATGAGAGGGTCGTTTTCTTCATTGGAAGAACCACCTTCGAGGGAGATAAATTCTTAAGCTAAGGTTCATTATTACTTTTATTTGGATTTGGAGATGGTAGCAGTAGGTTGACTTTAGATTCAAAAGTTGGCTTTGGAATTAAGGTTAAAGATGGTGAGCTTAAGGGTGCTGTATTTGTCTTAACCTCCTTAATAGTAGTAGCAAGGCTAAGGGAAGGTGATGGAAGTGAAGAAGAAGGTGATGAAAATGGCGAAGAATTGGTGGTGGCAAGAGGAGGGCTAAGAGTAACTAGTGATATTTTGGGCTTTGATACTTTAGGTGTTACAGGTGGTGTTGATCTTCCAAATTCACTAGCTAAGCCTTGAGGCATAACATTATCATTGGGCTTTGATACTTTAGGAGAGGTTAAGGGTGGTGTTGATCTTCTAAATTCAGTAGCTAAGACTTGGGGCATAACATTACTAGAGGGCTTCTGGTCTTGAAGGTTTGGTGGTTGAGACAAGGTACTACCAGTGGTAGTGGCAGCGGAGGAGTTATCGAAAGATAAGTTAGCAAGGCGAAACCATTGTCTAGAAGACGGGGGTGGTTGTTGCTGGGTAGTCCTTGTTCTAAAGCTAGCAATTGCCATCAAATTAGCCAATATAGGGATGTGTCTTTGGAAAGGATCCTTTACATGCGATAACACAAGAGGTGCATCTTATTTATAATTGTTGAGACAAAAGGTTCTAGTTTTATTAGTGGTCCTAGTTGAGAATCTAATGCTATACTTATATCACATCAAATTATGGAATATATTTCTTCACTCAAATGTTCTCTTTTGTAAATGCAACAATACAAATTATGTTCCAGTATTTTGAGATTGGCATAGTGGGTCATGTTTTTTATATAAAAAAGAAAGTATTATACTTGAAATTTGAACTTATTAAATATCACTTTTTCTTATCAAATTTTACGCAAGAAGTTTTAGGTCATTAAATTTCATACCTAAATGAGTTTTCATTTATCAAATTTACCATTTTCATCACCTTTAAAAAGATAAAGTTGTAAACACTTTGTTTATCATAAAAACATGCAATGAATGGTAAGGCAATAAATTTGATAACTGAAATTTTAAATTATCTGTGATATTGAATAACTTCATAATTCATGTCTAAAAATGAGAAAACACCAAAGTCAAAATTTGAAGAGAATAAAAACTGTAGCAAAGGAATGCACATGTCAACTAGCGATGAAGCATGACAGCAGGCTTATTACAAATGTATAAGCTGGAGTCAACTATCTCTAGACAACTAAAAAAGTCTCGAATCCGAGGATTATATCTCTCTACTTCTTTAGACAATAACATTAATTCAATGTTTTGATGGAGAGTGGTACATGGTAAAGGTAAATATTCTCATGCGGATGTTTTGAGCACAGTTGCTCTCCATGTATTCCGAGAATCTCCACTGCCCTTTTCCATCTAATTTAACAATAAGCATCGCTATCACACTTAACAAATAATAAGTAAGAAAAGCTGGACAAAACTAATACAAGGAAGAGCCAAAATAAAGGCATTCCTGCTTTGATTCACATCACCTATTGAATTATTCGTGTGGCTGCCTTCATCACTTGTTCTTAAAGTAGCCCATCGAAAAAATTAGAAAAGGAATTCTCCTAACTCAAATTTTCCTTATCATAGATATCTATCGATCTATTAATCACACGATCTCTATTTTTTTTTTTTTTTATATATACATTTCTATTTATCTTAGTACGTCAAGCCTGAGCAAGAAAATTAAGTTTTTATGAGGTATTGTGGTTATGGTGTGATAAGATACGTGATGACTACAATATTTGGCAAAGATGTATATATTTTAAGCCAATAATTTTGAGTTTCTAATTTTTAAGATTGAATGTTCTATATTTATAAGGCTTGATGGGCATACTACAAATGGATAATAAAGTAACAGCTTAATATTGTAATGATTCAAATCGGCTCGATTACATCCTTAGTTAAAAGTAGTCTACAGGACGACAACTATCGACTAAGGAAGATCCATTTCATGCATATATTACATTGGGCGTAAATGCCACTTCAACAAGCCTAAAGTGTTTCATGAAATCAGGTAGTGCCACAAGCTCCTGCGTTGAAGCATACAGTAACAAGTGGATTTACGGTACTAGCGCTAGATTCGTGTAATATGTTCTACTTATAATTATATATATAAACCCAAGATATATGAGCACACTCGGCAATAGTGTTGTTGTCACACAACGTGCAACAGCCCAGTACCGGCCTAGCTTCTCATAGCCAGCAATTGATTCCTAAATCCCATCAATTCTGTCCAAAAAAACTTTGGTTAGGAAGTAAAACGTAGAAGATTAAAATTATGCAAGCAATAGCTATTAAGCAAGTTTCAAGCTCCTGGATTATCAATGTGTTCTTCAAATCTCCCTCTAAAATTTTAAGCATTCTTGTCAAGAATTTGTGGCCTGCCAACTCTTATAAAAAGATTCTCTAAAATCTTCTTGTTACTTCTCCAATATGTTAGAAAATAAATGAAGATATGGACATGCTGTTAAAAAAAGCCCAATTGTGGCAACTGCTTGGCATTCCCTATTGGTACTAGAACTGTCTCAAACTAGCATTACAAGTAATTTATTGACCGGATATGTTATAACTGCAAGATGCGAAGAAGAGGCTTGTCATCAACAAAAACCTCTATGGGCTATTATTTTTCGGTTTACTTCGTGGTCCTAGTGGTTAGATCTCAATTAAAAAAGGAAAAAAAGAAATCGATAGCCTTCTTCTGACCTTTGCTAATTCATGTTTCATTGGTTCAGCCTATTTGCTGGTGAGCGCATGAGCGTCGAGCAATCATCAAAAGAAGGAAAATAACGTACGGTATCTAGAAACAACTCATCTCTTGGCTTCCTCCATCATAAGAATTGGTGAATTAAACACCGATGCTTTTATTAGTTATTCTTTCCAACTAGGCAACTTGTGGTGGTGCTTTAAGCAATGTTCTTAGGATTGAGTTAATCCATTCCGTCCAACTCAATTCGAGTTAACTTGTCCATAAAATCAGTTCATATCACTCCTCTGACCCTTTTCGATCCGGTTCAAGCCATTAGTCCAACTAGTCTAACTCAATTTTCATGGGACTTAGTTAAATATACTATTTTCATTTTTTTTTTTTAGAGAATGTACCAATTTACTTAAAAATATATAGATCTAAGTAAAATAAAAATTAAATTGTAAAAAGTTCTAAACTTTCAAATCTTAACGATATGTACAATTATAATTCTTTATTAATGAAAATGGATTTCATTCTAATACTTTTATTGATCTTCGTTAAATTTTGTTTGACTGAGTTTAACCCTTATCAACAATTGAGGTGGTTTTTCCTTTTTCTTTTGGATGTACTATTCAAAAACTATCGGTATCAAAGGACCATATTACTAGAAGAATGGCTATCAAGCTTGTTGGAAAAACATGTTGGTAGAGCATTCAAATTTAGCCCTATCTTTTTTTGCTTTTTTTTATTATTTTTTATTGTATTATGCAATTAAATATATTTGAAAATATTATTTTATTAATTTAATTATTGTTGATCAATGAGAACCTGAGACATGTTTCATAACTATCCATGATAGATAGTAATGAAATACATGCCATCAATCTGTAAAACACTAAACGCATATCATGTTTTAGTGATTTTTTCTACTCTTTTTCTCAACTTTAAAATGGTAATTCTTCCTTGCAAAAAAAATTTTTTATGCGTAACAATTTAATAAATACATCCAAAAAAGCATCACAGAAACTTCCAAAATAGTAACTTAGTGGCAATTGGATCCATTTTATGGCACATAGGTGATCCATTTACGATACGTAGGTTCACATTTACGAAGCACGCTACACTCAGAAATGAAAGAAATATTATACAAAACATGCTGCCGTTTAGACACATCAAGGTCCGAGTACCATCCATTTATCACCTCAATTTACTTGCCCAACCCTATTGGCCACTAAGATTAGGGCATTATAAGTTTATGTAAACTTTTCATTTCTCATAATTCCAGCTATCTTGACGGGGAAGTTATTTACAAAATCATCCACAAGCCACCAAAATGTTTTGTTAGATATAAGAGTATTAGTTAAATACTAATGATATTTAGATACATATTAATGAAAGTGGATTTAGATTTTTTCGTGTTAAGATGGTATTGGTATTTTACTCATTACTTATCAAAACATATAGAGTAGACCCGTTCATAGGCTAATTTCGAACCGTGAATCGGATCGAAGGATTGTTGAATCGACTTGATCTAGTTCAAGGCAAGCCTGAACTAACCTTTGAATCACCAAGCCTCAAGAGCCTAAATAGTTCGGCCATCTGGGCCCGCTGAATCGGTGAGCTATGTAACCGATAAGTCAATCGGTCTTTGAACCAGCAGTTTAGCCCTTTCTTTTTTTTTTTTTACCAAATATGAAAAATTTTCATCTCCCTTTGAAAGAAATTAATGGAAAGAAAGATAAAGAATGAATTTTATTTCTCTACAATAATTTATAATTAATAGTGGCATTATATTTTATATTTTTACTATAATTCATAATTCCACCACCACGAAAAATTATTTATCCATTGTAGCTTCTTTCGCTTTACTTGACACTACTCATTATTTCAATATTATACTAATATTAATTTCATGCAAAACAAACTTATTATTTCAAAATGGAGTAAAATTTTAATCGGGAATATTGGTTAATTGTATACATGACATTAAAACTAATTATTTCGAAGAAAACCGACTAAAAAATAAAAAATTGAAAATTATTAAAATTAATAAAAATTAGAAATTATTAATATAAATAATAAAATAAAAAAATGAGCCGATTCAAGGGTCAAGACCCGACTTGAAATTGCCACCACATGGGCCTATCACAATTCATCTGTGAATTGACGATTCAAGGTCGGTTCAAGGTCAGTTCGACCTATTGAACAGATTTAACAGGGGTTATTTGTACCATTAAAGCCCTTTTAGTCATACTTTATTATTCACTATGTTATATGAACATCCTTTTTTTCTACATCATTAAAATTCTATTTTGGTTATCCAAAATAAAAAACAAAGATCTACTTAATATGTGTATATCTCCAATCGATTAGAAAAAAATAGCTTTTAGAACTATGTTTGTTTCTTCAAATTAAGTGATTCCTCTACTACAACTTATCTACTTTGACGAGAAAATATAAGGAATTTGAGTGATCCATTTGGAAGAGAAATAATTTGTTATATTTACATATAAATCTATAGAGTCGAATTAATTGACCTAAAACAGAGAGAGTTCAATTGAATTTCAATGTAAATAGAAGGAATCTAACATATTTATCCCAATAAATTGTAAACGATTGAAACCAAAATACATTAGAGAAAATATGAAAATATTTTAATATTTCACTGCTTCTATATATCACTTTGAGCATATGAGAAACAATTGGTGGAATTGGTATTCGTAGTTGAACATATGACTTTGCTTATGGGAGTAACATTATTGTCACTTCATGGGGAAGTGATAGTGGAAGCAATAAAGTCATAATGAATAATATGGACATCGGGGTCATGGTAGAGAAATGAACTCTTAAAGATGAGGGAGTTTTTAATTCTGTATACGTTAATGTTGACAAAGTTACCTATAACACTAAGACTAGCAAGACATTCATTCTTTCTACTGCTATTTTTGAATTATTTATGCTTATTTAGGGATACAACTACATCTAAGAAAACTGCACCACTGTTTTCATCTGCAAATGATATGAACTTGGTCTTCTCTTCATCAATTGAAACACTAGTAGTAGCAGCAGCAACAATAGTAGTAATGTGTTTATGATTAGTATGGAATTTGTTAAGGTGGATGGATTGCTACATAGGTAGAGTAGTTAGTCATGAGAGGAAGAATAACCTTCAAAGGAGATGAACTTAGAGCCTTAGGATCATTGTTGCTTTTATTCAATTTTAGAGACACTAGAGGTGGTGTGACTCTAGATTTAAAAGTTAGTTTTGGAGCTAGGGTCAAGGGTAGTAAGCCCGAGGGAGTTGTATTTGTCTTAACCTCCTTGAAAGTAGTAGTAAGGCCAAGGGATGGCGATGGTAGTGAAGTTGAGGGTAATCATAATGTAGAAGAATTAGTGACGATAGGAGGAGGATAGCTAAGAGTAACTAGAGATATTTGTGGCTTGGATACTTTGGGAGATGTTACAAGTAGTGTTGATCTTCTAGATTTAGTAGCCAAGCCTTAGGGCATAACATTACTAGAGGGCTTTTGGACTTAAGAGTTTGGTCGTTGTGACGAGGTATTAGGAGTGATAGTAGTAGTAGAGGAGTTATTGAGAGACAAAGCAACAAAGCGGAACCACTATCTTGAAGGTAGTGGTAAGTGTTTCTAAATAGTCCTAGTTTTATAGCTAGTAGTTACCATCAAGCTAGCCAATATAGAGATGTATCTCTAGAAAGGATCCTTTACATCAGTAACATAAGAGTTGCTTCTTATTTATAATTTTTGAGACAAAGGGCTCTAGTTTTATTTATGGTCCTAATTGGGAACCTAATGCTATACTTAGGTCGCATGTCGTTAGATTAGGTCTGCTTTCAAATGTATCTTTTCTTATATGTTGTAGGAATCTTTCATTATTTATTTAGTTCTATATTTTGATACATGTAACAATAGATGTGTAACACCTATATATAATGACCGTTCTTATTCTATTAGTTAGTTATATTCATACTTCACAAAATCAGTTTTCTTCATTCATTCCTAAATTCTCTCTTTTGCTTGGGTCTATTCGTGCCTTTATTTTCACCATGGAATAGGAACACAAGCTTCAATATGGTATCAGAGTCACGAATAGATTTTTTTTTTCTACGATCTTCTTCCTGTAAGTAGTTCGAACAAATTGCTCGCATTCTTCCTTTGTTTTTGATAATTCACAATCAGTTGTAGTGATTAATTGATGATACATGCAATTCATTTGAAATGAGTGAAAATCAAGAAGTTTCTTATAATGAATGATCCTCTTTTCTTATCCGAATCCAATAATCCTAGAACAATTATCTCAAATGTTGTGTTTAATGGATTGAACTTTAATAGTTGAAGTTAATCAGTCAAGTTAGCCTTAGGCACTAAGGTGAAAATAGGATTTATCAATGGTATTATTCTTAAGCCAGAAGCAAATACTATAGATGTACATCGATGGATACAATGCGACTTTATGGTTAGGTGTTGGATTGTTAATTCAACATGTAAGGATTTGTTAGAAATTTTTACATATGCTGCTTCAGCTAAAGATCTATGGGATGAAATCTATGATAGATTTGGATTGTTGAATGGGCCACTATTTTATCAACTCCAATATGAAATAGTGAATTCTAAACAAGGTAATTCTAGTGTTACTGTATATTATATCAATCTAAAGAAGTTATGGGATGAAATTAGTAGTGTAACTTCTTTATCGAATTGCAATTATGGAGCTATGTCAACTTGCACATACATGTGATTTGGTAACAAGATTAACAGAGTTAGATAATAGAACAAAATTGATACAATTCTTGATGGGGCTTGCTGATGTGTTTGACAATATTAGAAGCCAGATTCTCTCAATGGATCTGTTACCAACTATGAATAAAGCATATTATCTAGTATATCAAGTTGAAAAGCAAAAACAAGTTACTAGCAATAGTATTTTTTATTGAAGATTCTACAACTTTTGTCACAAATACTCAAAGGAAAACAGTTAATGAGGATAGAAAAGATAGAAAGGGAAAAGGGAACAATAGAGTGACTTGTGTTCATTATAATAAAGCTGGTCATACTATAGAAAATTACTTTGAGATTATTGGGTATCTAGATTGGTTTAAGGGGCTAAAGGAGAAAAGAGGAACTCGAGTATCTACTAATGTGTTCTAAGGTAATTCATTTGTTGCTGACACACCTTTGGAAATGTCATGGAATAATTACAGGGATTTAGTGCAACATAGCAACAATGTTGTTGTAAATGAATCACAACTTGTCCCTAAGGTTTGTTAAGAAGTGCTTCAAGCCTCAAAATATTAGAATTTGGGTGAGACATCATAGAATCATGCTACTATGATGACTGTTGTAGGTAGTAGCTTTGCTTTTGCTTCTTTTAATTCTAGTAATAATAGAATGTTTTTTTTTTTTCTTTTTTGGATTGTAGATTTAGGAGCTTTGGATCACATAATGCCTCACTCTTGTCTTTTGACAAAAAAAACACATACTGTCTACACCCATTTCCATTATGTTACCAAATGGAAAAACGTTTTTAGTTCAAACCATTGGAAATATTCGACTTATAGACCAAATTACTCTTACCAATGTTCTCCTTGTTCCATCCTTTTTTACAATTTGATTTCAGTTCACAAGCTTCTTACTCAAACTAATCTCGTTGCTACGTTTAATTCACATCATTGTAAGTTTCAAGACCCCTAGACTAAAGACATTGTAGCTTCAGCAATTAGCTGCTATGGACTGTATATTTTAACCTTAAAACCCGTTTTAGTGGATTCTTTTTCACATTCTACTCTTGATGTAACCAATTCTTCTTGTGTAAAGTATACAGATACTAATGTTTTGATTGACTTGTTTTATCAAAGGCTAAGTCATTTGTCTACCTCAAAGCTTCAACATTTACCAACTTTTAAACACATTAGACTTCTAAAATTTTTGTGTGATGCTTATTTGCAAGCGAAATTTCACTATTTGCCTTTTCCTTCTAGTAAGAGTAATGTTTTACATGCTTTTGATTTGCTTCATGTGGATGTATGGGGACCTACAATACTTTTCTATTTCTAGTGCCAATTTTTTCCTTACTATAGTTGATGATAAGACTAAAGCTACCTAGACTTTCTTGATGATACATAAATCCTAAGTAGCTTCTTTACTTTCATACTTCATAGCTTATGTTCAAACTTAATTTCATATTACTCCTAAAGCTATTCGGTTTAACAATGGGGGAAAGTTTTTTAACTCAAGTGACTAAGAGGTTGTTAACTAAACATGGAATCATACACCAATCAAGTGTAATTTACACACCTTAGCAAAATGGTATAGTTAAAAGAAAACACCAACACCTATTGGATATAGTAAGATCCATGCATATTCACGCAAGTCTTCCAAAAAAATTATAGGGAGAGTCTTTGCTCACTACCAAGTAACTCATTAACCCCATGCCCACACACTCTCTTAATTGGAAAACACCCTTTGAATTGCTCTTTGGCAAACCACCATCTTATGCACATATTAGAGTGTTTAGCTATTTATGTTATACAGCCGTTTTGCCTAAGCCAAAAGATAAATTTGACACTAAAAGTAACCTTGTGTTTTTGTAGGGTATCCTTCGAGACAAAAGGTTATAAACTATTTGATCTACACATACAAAAGTTACTTGTGAGTCGTGATATTTTCCTCCTTGAAGATCACTTTCCTTTCAAACAAATTGATGAGTCAAGCTTCTATTTTGATTATGTTCCTTCTGTTGCTCCTAACAAAATGTTTCCTATGCCAATAATTGCTAATGAATCTACAAATCTTAATCCACAAATGCACCAGCTTAATGTTCCAAACATTGACTTCAACTTTCCTTTAATAGTAGTTCAAACACACCTTCAAACACAAATTATGCTCCTCTTCTACGTCAGTCTATACATGAAAAACCTCCACCATCTTGTCTCCAAGATTTTGTATATATCGTTCATAACAGTTCAACACCAACTACTGTAGCACAAATACCTTCTTCTTCTTATCACTTATTTGGTCCTCAAACCTTTTCCCATCTTCCTTAAGATTATGTAAATTTGTTAGCTCATGTTTTTACAATTCAAGAATCTAGGAATTATCATGAAGCAAAAGTAGACCCTAAGTGGGTTGAAGCAATGAATCAAGAACTTCTAGCACTAGAATCAAACAATATGTGAGAGCTTACTTCTTTGCCTCCTAATAGACAAAAAATTGGTTCGAAATGGGTATGCTAAATTAAGTATAAGCCTAATGGGATAGTGGAAAGATACAAAGTGAGACTAATAGCTAAAGGTTATACACAAGTGGAAGGAATTGACTACACATACGCCTTTTCTCCAATTGCTAAGTTGACATCAGTTCTTATTTTACTTGCCATTTCATCTGTAAAGAATTGGCATGTTCATCAATTCAACGTTAATAATGCATTTCTTCATGGATTTATAGATGAAGAAATCTATATAAAACCACCTAATGATTATTCAGTTGCATCTAAAGGCCAAGTATGTAAACTTGTTATGTCCCTTTATGGATTAAAACAAGTATCAAGACAATGGAACAAAGAATTTTTGAAATTCATTGTTTCCCCTATTTTGTTCAATCAAAATCCAATTACTCTTTGTTTGCTAAGCAAAATACTACTAGTTTTGTTGCACTGCTAGTGTTTGTTGGTGATGTATTGATTGTGGGAGATTGTTTAAGCAAAATTGGGGATGTTAAGGCTACTATACATGTTGCTTTCACTATTAAAGATCTAAGGGAAGTCAGATTTTTTCTTGGCATAGAGATTTATAGATTGGCCCCTAGTTTTCTACTCAATCAGAGAAAGTTTGCTTTAGACATGTTGTCTGATATTGGCTTATCTAGTGCTAACCCAACGTCCAACCCATTTCCTTCTGGCTTACAGTTAGATAATCACAGTAGGCAATTACTTCAAGATGCAAGTTTGTTTTGAAGGATTGCAGCTAGATTGTTGTATATGACTTTAACTTGACCTAATCTTTCTTTTTCAGTATAGCAACTAAGTCAGTTTGTCTCGGCTCTAAGAACAACTCATTTTAAAGTAGTCATCTTTGTTCTTAAATACCTCAAAAGCTCTATTGACAAGGGTTTATTTTACTCTTCTTAAAGTTCAATGACTTTGTTAGGATATAGTGATGCGGATTAAGGATCGAGTCTCTTAGATCACAAATCTCTTTTGGAGTTTAGTATCTTTCTTGGCACATCTTTGATCTCATGGAAGATAAAGAAACAAGTTACTTTGTCTACATCATCGCTAGAGGCTGAATATCAAAGCCTTGCAACTACAACGAAAGAGTTGTTGTGGCTTTCATTTTTGCTATGAGACTTGAGCATCTCTTTTTCCTTACCTATTAGTCTTTTCACTAATAGCAGGTTAGCACAAAAAATAGTAGAGAACCCCGGTTTTCATGCTCCGACAAAGCACATTGAAATCGATGTCAACTTCATTCAAGATCATATCAATTATGGGTTTCTTTATATTGAATTTGTTCCTTCAATTCTTTAGCTAGCTAATCCCATGACCAAATCAATTCGTGTGTAACAATACACATGTAGCACCTATATATAATGACCTTTCTTATTTTGTTAGTTAGTTACATTCGTACTTCATGAAATCAGTTTTCTTCATTCATTCCTATATTCTTTTTTTTTTTTTTTTTACTTGGTTATATTCGTGTCTTCTTTTCACCATGGAATAGGAACATAGGCTTCAATATATGCAACAATAGAAATCATGTCCTAAAACTATGAACAAGAATTGGGATTGTGTGAAAACCGCTATTCTAAACTTTTTTGTTTTTATAGAATTGTACACGTTAAGTTTGATGTTATTATGACAAATCCAATGAAGAATAACAGCAGGATTGTGATGTATGGATAAGCTGGAGTCAACTATCTCTAGACAACTGAAAAAGTTTCGAACCCGAGGTTCTTTAGAGAATAACGTTAAAATCAATATATTGGTGGAGAGAGGTATGTGGTAAGGGCAAATATTCTCGGGCAGATGATTTTAGCACCGTTGCTGTCCATGTATTCTGAGAATCTTCCATACCTCTTTCCAGATAATTTAACATTAAGCATCCGCAATCCCACTAAACAAATAATAAGTAATGAAGATGGACTTATATATTATAAGGCAAAGCCAAAATAGAGGCATTTCTGCTTTGATTCCCATCACCTATTAAATTATTCCCATTCGTGAGGCCTAATTTCTCCGCCACTCGTTCTTAAAAGTAGCCAACTGAAATTTTCAGTTTTTTCCCTTTTCAATAAATTAGAAACAGAGCCCTCAGCATACTTGAAGAAATAAGAAACGTCAAACAAACTCAAATCTTCCATATTGTAGATATCTATATTAATAATCGCGCGATCTCATTCTTTTTCCATAAATTTCTCTTGATCTTGGTACGTCTAAGTTTGAACTAGAAAATTAAGTGTGAAGAAGAACTATGGTCACTGTTTGAAAATGTTGTGTGATTTTCACGTTTAAAGAAGAATTCATCATATTGGTACTGGTAGGGATGTATATACTCTATGCCAGTGCACTTAAGTTATTAAACCTTGCAAAAAGAAATAGCAAGTAAACTATAAATGTTTAATAAAAATTGATTATTCTTTACGCTTAGCACAAATGGACAATAAAATAAAAGCTTAGCATCATTGAGGAATGAAAAGTAAATAGATAAATAATATATATATACATACGTATATATGACGTATGAGAAAAATATAGAAGAGAGGGCATAGTAATATGTGCTGCCTTAATGCAAGACACTCCCGTATATATATGGAAGAAGGTTTATAGGTAGAGATAGCATTTTTGTTATATGTTCTCTTCTAGAATTTACTTTTCCAACAAAGTCCATTAATTCGATTAAGATGTTGCAAGGTGGAATGAGAATTGTGCCCGTGTGAGATTCTTATAACAATTTGTCATATTCTTCAACTAGATTTTACTCCAGTACGCTGTCCTGCAAGATAGAGTACATGAAATCAATGTTAGATTATTTTATGATGTAGATTACCATTAATCAATTATTTAGAATATATTCATTTGAATTATTAATAAATCAATTATAAAATTTTTATTCAATTACAACACTTCACCAATATAGATATTGTAATTGGGCTTTTAATGTGAATAGCGCACAATAAGTAAGATTATTTACTTCCTACTCTTATTTGATAAAAGATATAAAAACTACTTTCCCATTAAACAATTAAAACCTAACTTAATTTCCTATCAAGAAGAGATTAATCTTATCTCACTCTTTTCAATTTTATACAAAAAAATACTACTACAAAAAGGATCTCTCTTTAATTTCAAGTACATAAATCTTACTTTAACTTTATGAATATATCATAATTTACATACTATAAATCTTGTATCCACATGTAATGTGTTCTCGATTTCTCTGTACATACTTAAAGATTTTCCTATAATTGATATTAGAGCTATAGTAGATACAAATTATAACTATTGCTCTTATTTTTATCAAAATGGAATTAGAATCTATAAACTCTAATTTTGTTGGTTTTGTTTTTTGACCAAATTAATTAGTTCTAGTTAAATAAGGTATTTCATCCCATACATATTTGATGATAAATTTATTCATATTTGTGTTTATGAGGAACATGTAAATTCGTCCTTTTCAAAACTATTGTTAGTTGGATTTATATATTGATATTTTGTGAATGGAGGAAAAAGGATAATGTATATCCGTATTCTTAGTTAAGTTTATAAGAATGAAAACCCTTTGACAAGTTATATAAATTATATTATATGTTTCAAGAATAGATAAAATTTCTCAAATTTGAAAACCATGAATTTTGGCAATTATTCAAAATCATGAATTTTGGTAATTCTTACGAATCACAAATCTATGAATCATGAAATTCCTCAAATCTACGAATCTACTTTGAAATGTGTAAATATGCTGATTTGTAATGTACATCGTCCATATAATTATTTCATCTTGTGGATATATGGATTAAGTCTAGTATTTGTGATGAATTTATGATTTGTAAACTTTCCTTTGATCTCAATAATGATGTTATTGGCATTTGAGGTGAAGTCATGCCAATTCATAATTGGTACAATTTTATATTTCATCATGGGAGATGAAATTCTTTTTTTTTTTTTTTTCCTTTGCAAGTATGTTGCACTCCATCAATTTTTTAGAATGTTTAAATGATTAAAATGATGGAGTCTTATCTATGATTTATTAATCTTGATGGTTTTGTTATAAAGTTCTAAACTTTTCTAAAAAATCAAGCTTTGCTTTGTTTATGTCTTACATAGTCAAGTTTAATGGGAAAGACGATAGAGTTGTCTTAAGGTATTTTTATGAATATAAAATTGAGTTGAATGTCACAAAAGAATTAAAATAATATCTTCAATTGCTTTTATTTAACTAAGCCTTTTTCTTGTAACTCTTGGTTTATAGCAACCTTAATGGACAAAGGAACAAATTAAAATAATATCATTCAATCTTTTTCCAATTAATAATTTAATATCTCTACTAATATTATTAAAAACTTTGTACAATAAAATTGTGACTTCCTAGTAGCAGTTTGAAGTCACTATAAGAAGAAAAAAAAAAGTCTATATTTTATTTGTTGTTACAATGAAACTTGACCTTTTGAAAACTTGTAAATTCAATTAGTAGTTTTTCAAGTGATGAACGCAAATAGAAGAGAATAAAATATGGCAATATAAATTGATATTAACAGTAAGGTGATTTATGCAATATCTTAAGGAATCTATTAGTTTATATATTGGTATAATTATTTACTTACTAATATGGTTTTGTTTCCTTTCCTTTTTAGTTTTATGACTATATCAGTTTACACACACACACACACACACACACACACATATATCAATGGAATCATTCCACTAGCTTTTATGATTATATCAATATTAATTTGTTTTGTAATTTTGTAAAAATCGTATTTTACATGTGAATCTTAAAATTATGGTGAGAATGCAATTAGATTTGAAAGTGCATATATGAATAAAAGCACTATAGGTGATTATGTTTTAAGTTCATATATGTGACTTAATGCACCATACTTATTTAGGTAAAATTTATTTAGGTAGTTACCACAAAAGTGGTTTATTAATTTAAACTTATATAATTGTTATGTAATTTATATCATAGCTTTTATCTTAAATATATATATATATATATATATATATTACCTACCTAAAGGGGGTATTTATATATTTTAATTTTTTTTTTGGAATAAAGTGAAGCATTATGTACATATAGATGACTCTAAAGAATTTATCTCTCAAAGGAGAAATTTTTCAAAAGCTTGTGCATCTTGTTTGTTTACTTTACAAAGATAAAATCCTAATATTTGTTCTCTTGTCTAAAGAGATTTGTATGTGATGTATTGGATCCTTAAAATAATTAAAACCGTTAGTTTTTCATAAAGGGAAATCAATTATTTACCCATTTTATTATATCTTATGCATTCTTATTGTAGTTCAAATTAATTTTGGTGTGAACAATAAATATTAGTACCACAAAATTTTGAAAGGTAAATAATAAATATTACTACCACAAAATTTTGAAAGGTGCTAACAACGAGAAATGAAAATGAGAAATTGAGTTTGTTTTGGTATATTATGTCTTGTATGAAATCATTTGTTTTAAGGATAGATAAATCTTAATAGATTATATTCATTCACTTTACTCAATTCACTACATGTTTTAGTATCAAAGTAAGAAAAGTCCTCATTATTTTCTTTTACTTTCTATAAAGATTTTACAGGACTACAATTCAACATAATCTACTAAATAAGTATCTTATTTGGTAGTACAAGCCATCTAGTAGTGTTAACTAGGCCCACAAACATTGTAAGCTATGAATTGGCATAATCATCATATTCTACCATATCATTATTTTTATTATTCTTGCTATCATTATGGGCTTAATTAATTTTTTTTATGTCCTTATATGAATTAAATATTATATTCTATGTTAATTGAATACCTTATTATGCATGATATAAATTATCATATTCTGTTGAGCATGATTATTAGCATTTTATATAATTATAGGCTCACCTATTGTGAGTACAATTGTACAAAATTTTGTGCAAATCAAATAATTCAATTTCTTTTAATTGTAATTTATATTACATTAATAATAATTATAACCCATCAGTATGTTATTATTAATGTGATTTGTTGTTGATATAAAGAATCATTAGTTTCATTCTCGTGTCAATTTAGTTTCAAGTTTCCTATCAATATTGGAATTTTAGTGACATGAGATTCATGCATTGTAACATTATATTTCTTATTTATTGTGATTTGACAGCCTTAAGCGGGATCACAATAAGTAAGAAATTTATATTAGGAGCATGTTTGGTTGTGTATATGGATTGATTCTCTAATTACATAATAATAATGTGCATATTAAATATTTCTTTTCGATGACATATTCCTTGCTAGTAGCTATATTAAACTTTTGGGAGAGACAAAAGAGATTTTGAATGGCCACTTTGACATGAACCTTAGTGATGCTTTAATTGTTTTATGCATCCAAAATTACCATGATAGGTCACATGGCATTCTTGCCTTGTTTTAGAGTGGATATATTGAAAAATCCTCAATAGTTTAACATACATTCTTACTCTCATGTGCTGTAGCAGTTCAAAAGGGTAATAAGCTCTTTAAATTTCAATATACTCAAAATAATAATAATAATAATAATAAAAGAAATAAAGAAGGTCCTATATGCTTTCATTGTTGGTAGTTTGATTGCTCAAGTTTGTAGACATCCCTATATTGTTTTTGTAATTAATACTTTAAGGATATACTTGAGTAACCTAGGTATGGCTCATTGGAAAGCTATAAAAAGGTTACGAGATATTTGTAGGGCATTGAGAATTATATATTAACTTATAAGAAATTTGATTAACTTCAAGTCATCAACTATTTTTATTCTAATTTTATGTGTTGCCCTAATAGCTGAAAATCTACTTCTAGCTTTATACTTACAATGATAAGAGGAGCTATTTCGTAAAAAAGTATCAAATAGATAGTTATAGCTACTTCTACCATGAAAGGAGAGTATGTTGCTTGCTATAAAGCTACTAGTCAAGCTATGTGAGTATATTTAGGTCACTTATGGTATATTGCAACAATACTGCCACCGTACATTTCTCTCAAAATAGCAAAAGATCTTTTGCTCAAAGAATTTTGATATAAGATATCTATTTGTTAGAGAAAATTTTCTAGAGATTCGGATTCGGATTCGAACTAAGCATATTGCTATAAAGAATATATTAGTAGATCCACTAATTAAAAGCTTAACTATTGGAGTTTTTTTTTTTTTAACTCATATGAACTTAGTTAAGTCTTTTGATATTTTAGGTCAATGGAAGTCTAAAATTGTGTAGTTGTTGATTATTATGAAATATGTATGGGATAACATCACTTTTATAAACATATCTCTTATAGCATTATTGAAATGCTAGGACCATTTTATCATATGGTACATTTGTCTTATTTAATTGTGCTTTTCTTACCTATTATTCTTTTGTGTTAAATATAAACATATTAACATGTATAATATATATATATCCTTATAGGATACTATATCTGCAACATTAAGCTTGATATTTCTTAAATCGTTGGTTAATGTTGAATCTAGGGTTCATTATTTGATTTTGATAAAAACAAAACAAAAGTGTATATCTAAACATATTGTTTTTTAAGAGAACAAAAATAAGTGGATAATTAAACTAAGTATTATTTGATTATTTTGAGATAATTGAATAAGTTCAATTAGCTTGCATAATAATTAAATAGATCAATTATCTCTACAAGAAATTTAGTCTTTTAAAGTAGTGATCAAATGATCTTGAAATTATATTGCAAAGAGTATTCATTTGTTATGTGTTAAAAGAATTTTCAGGTGATATTTGGCCTACCGGGTTGACGGCTCAAGGAAGAACCAGGCTGACGGTATAAAGACCTGGAAAATACAAAGAAAAGCTCACCGACCTAGAAGAACCGGTTTGCTAGTTCACTTGCCGATCCACTTGCCAGTAGAGTAATTTTTACCAGCTTACCGATAGTTCAAGGTACCGACATGCCCGTAAGTCTAATACAACTAACCATTGAAGTATTTAATGCATTGTAACGGGAAGAAGTGAATGGAATGATATAAATGCTAAACAACCCGACCAAAGACAGTAGAGAACTGATCTTTTGCTGCAATATTTCAACATTCTCTTCTACTCTTGTTGTCTATAATTCTCATTGTCTCTTGTACCATAAGTTGCTAATATTTAGAAAAATTTGAAGTGTAGTGCTTGTGAGCTATTAGTTGCAAGTATTGAGAGTTAAAAGCACTACACCAATATTTCTTGAGATTGAGTTTTTGTGTTGAGAGTTGAGATTGTGTATTATGTTAAGAGTTGTAAGTGTGAAACTTGTGTAATCAAGTTTGTGTTTGTGTAACTCTTGGAGCTTGGTTTGAGAAATTAATAAAGTGGTGTGAAGTCCTCGGTTGGAGGCATTGTATGTTCGTAGAGACTAGGGGGCGATCTGAACTCCACGTTATATCCAAACTTGATCTTCTTCATCCTTATCTCTTTTAATTTCCACACTTATTATTGTTCTATTGTTGCTTTGATTACTCTTATTATTTCATTTAGTTGTTTATATTAGAAAAGAATTATAATTTGTCCGTAAACTCAATTCACCCCCACTCTTGAGTTTAGCCTAGTGTTCTTCAATTGGTATCAGAGCTAGTCTCTAATCACTTGCTTAACCACACATTAGCGTAAAGGTCATGGCATTCAATACACTAGGCTTTATGGAAGAGCAAGCTATAAATAGATCACTACTCTTAACCAGAAATAATTATCCTTATTGGAAATGTAGAATGAGTATATTTTTAAAAGCATAAAATAGACTATTATGGCAAGTAGTAGATAAAGGACTGTTTAAGATAAAAGGCAAGGAAGAAGATAATTATACCGATAATAATTGGAAGTTGTTAAACTTAAATGAAATAGCTATGAACATCTTACATTGTGCCATTAATGAAAATGACTTTAATAGAGTTTGTACATGTAAGAGTGCTAAGGAAATTTGGGAAGAATTAAAAGGTACATATGAAGGAACTAGTCGAGCAAGGGATACAAAGATAAGCTTATTATGTGGACAATTTGAAAACTTTAGAATAGATCCAAATGAAACTATTGATGAGATGCATAATAGATTCATCAATATCATCAATCCTTTGAGTGTTCTTGAAAAGACATTTACTAACCTTGAAATAAATTCCAAAATTCTTAGGTCTCTGTCAATTGCAATTCTTTTCCGATCTTAACACAATGCCAAAAGAGTAATCAAAGCAATTCTTAATACAATGAGGAAGCTCATGATCATGATCTTAAAACAATGCCAAAAGAGTAACTTCTTGGAACTCTTAAAACTCACAAGATGGTTAAAAAGTAAGGAGAGGAATCCAAGGGGAAAACAATTGCTTTAAAAGCAACCAAAGAGAGCTCTAGTAGTAATGAAAGTTATGATGATGACGATGATGTGGGAATAATCACAAGAAATTTTAAGAAATTCATGAAGTTCAATAGGAAATTGGCAACAGATAAGGATGAAAACATATTATGATCAAGGAAGGAGAAGAAAAAAGAAATCAAGTGCTATAATTGCCAAAAATTGGGTCACATTCAACAATATTGCCTGGATCTTAAGAAGGCCAAGAAAGGAGTAAGGAAAAAGGTTATGATGGCAACTTGGACTGATTCAAGTGACTCAGAAGGAGAAATATGCTTTATGGCAATGGACAATGAGGTATGTTTTACTTCTAGTGATTCTTCATTTGATGAGCTCAAAAATATGTATGATGAGTTACTTAAGGAATTTATTAAAGCTCAAAAGAAGAACAAAATGATGAAACAAATGATGATTGAAATAAGAAGTGAATTTGATTTATTTAGAAATGAATATAATAAAGTAAATCAAAGAAAGTTTAGAGGAGGATAATGAGCACTTAAGATTAGAAGTTGATAAATTAAATAGAAACAATGAAGCCTTAAATCTTAGGAATGAGGAGTTAGCTAAGGAAAATGATCAATTGAAAGAAAAGTGCAACTTTATTGAAACAAAAGTTGATAGCATGAAAAATGAGGATAATATGGTTAATAGGCTAGGAGAGCTTCAAATTGAAAATGTTATTTTAAAGTCTAACCTAAATGATCCAAAACAAACTATAGCCAAGTTCATGAATGGAGAAAATAATTTAGATAAGCTCCTTGGCTCTCAAAGGCAAGGATTGAACAAAACTGGAATTGGCTATAGTAGGGAATATATTTACAAGTCTTATAAAAGTCACTTTGTAAAAGCAACAACTAAGACTTGTAACTATTGTGGTAGATATGGCCATATTGCATATACGTGTACAATACATTGCAATACTAATTTGAATCATAAAGGTAAAATGGCTTGGGTTCCAAAAGGACAAGGATATATTATTGCAACTAACCACAAAAGACCTAAATTCACATGGATACCAAATAAGCAATCACATGTTTTTGTAGGAACTTCAAGTGGGAGCAACTTAAGAAACTTGAATGGAGAATGCTCAAAGAAAATTCGAAATACCCCCAACATGGTATTTGATTTAAGAAATTTATTCAAGTAATCTCCATACAATAACTAACATATTTTATGTACACTTAAAGTTCTCTACATTTGTGTAAGGCTTCCTTGTACACATATCTACCATCTCTTAATTTTAATGTCAAATATTAGCTCCCACATGTTTAAATATGCTAATATTTTATAGTTGAATGGTTGGCTTGATTTGTTTATGAAGCTATGCATAATTGATATATCCTCAACCATATTTGAGCTCAAATAAGTATTTAAAGATTTAACTAGTGTTTTTACAATTACTAGCTTTGCAAGCTATGCTTAAACTCTCATCATGTCATAATGCACATATAAATCTTGCTTAGAATGGATAATTGCAAATATCATACTTTTTGTGCACATTTAAAGTTTCTCATGAATACTTAGAATCATGTGCACACAATTTTGCCATGTTTCGATTTCCGTGTTCAAATCCAATTCCCGCATGTTTAATTTTGTCCATAGATTGTGGTTAAATGATTAAGTTGGTTTACTTTTGTTTTTGTGCAAATTTGACTCTTTTAGACTCAAATTAGGCTCTTATTGTTGTTTGGGAAGTCATGTGATCATGTTGTCTATTTGCATGCTCTATGTCTTAATCATGCTACCCTTGTTTCTATAGATACCATTGAAACTTGTTTAGAATACCAAATTATCATGAACTTGATTTAGTATGTATACGTGACATTAAGCTCAATTTGTATTTAATGGTTCATTTTGATGATTTCAAGTGGTGATTTTAGGACTTCCAAATCCTTTTCGCAATATTTTCCTTCCAACATGCTTGAACATGATGATAAAACTTACTTAAAGTATTGATTTGTGATAACTAAGCCTCATTGCTCAAAATTAGTCATTCATACATTTGCATGGCTTAATAGTGAACTTTCTAGCAACTAATGACTTAATTCTTGTTAAATTTTACTAATATTGTTGAGATACTAGCTTTTCACACTAAAGTGGACCTAAGAAACATGCTCATATAGATTTCATGCATAAAACGTAGTGTTTAGCGTGAGTTGGGCACACTTGAAGTCATTCATAAGCAACCAAGTTGATATATGCACAAATGAATTATGCATTGGTTTTCATGCCCAAAACCAGGTCTCACATGTTTATTTTCATTCCTAAATGATGTTCGAGTGGTCAAACTAGCTTGATTTGAATTTCGTACATATTTAACCTCTCTAGGCCATTTTTAGGTTCTAAGTGCATTGTGGAGCATTTCATAACTATTTATGCTAATATGAATATTGCTTGGTTTGATCATGCATTTTTTATGCTTCTTGGTATCTTTCAAATATGCTTAAACTATAAACTTGTCTTAAATTTGAGAAAGAATTTATACTTGCTCAATAGCTGATTTTTTAATTTGTAAAACCTTAAAGCTATATTTTGTGCCTACCATGCTCAAACATGCATTTGAAATTTGCTTGACTTGTTGGTGTGTAAAAACTCAATGTTTATGCACCTATTTTGCCCATGCATGTACACTTTTACTTTATCATGAATTACTTGGCTCTATAGACTTGATTCAGATGAATCTTGGCTCTTTCGTTAAAAATTGAGTTTTTCAAGCCTTAACGGACTTAAATAAACTTGTTTGAAGTGTTAGGATGTTGCTTGAATCTCTAGAAATCAATTTAGATTGGCAAACTTGCTTAATTAAAAGATCCTACTGTTTTTCTGCAATTCTGCAAACAACCGGCAAGCCAATTCACCTAAGTACTAACAAGTCGATATACTGCTCTAGTTTTTCATTTATATTCGGTTTTGTTTTTGTAACCAGCAAGCCGGTATACTCTTCTATATAAGCAAATTGCTTTGGTTCTGTTCTAAGAACCGGCAAGCCGATACCCCTAACCACTGAGAAGCCGATATAGTATTTTCTATAACAAATCTGCAACAATTCTATTCCTAAAACCGGTATACTGGCTCCTCATGCTACCAACTTGCTAATACCTCTAGTTCCAGCCACAAATAATGTCGTTCCTTTATCTTTCTTTCCATCTTCTTCCTAAAACCCTTCTTTCTCTTCCCCCAAACCTTAGAATCCTTCTCTCTCTTCAATCTTCCATCTCCAAACTCTCAAAATCATCATTTTTCTTCATCAATCATCTTCAAATCCACACAATCTCTCATTAATCCCTTCACTTATTCAAATCATACCCTCTTCTTCTCCTTCACATGACTTTCTCTCTCTACTAACCCCCCATCCACCATTAAGATGCCACCTTGATGAACTATAGCAACTTCTAGATGAACTATCACTACCTATCTTACCTCATTCCTCCTCTAATTTAAAGATGATGATCTACAAGTTGCATAATATACTCTTCACTATGTTTTTCTCATGTTATGAATTTAGCCATTAGCCACTACTATTGTTATTTTCTATTATCTTGCCTTGGCCCTTATCTTGACTTATTGCTTATGTTGGTTATCTATATTTTTTACCACCTATAGTTCAAGTATCTCATGGAGTTATTAGCCTCCCCATAGTTAGCTTACATTTTTAACATTTGATGTGGTATGGGCTGATCTTAATGAATTCATTTTGGTGATTTTATTTGGCATGGCTTTTAACTTCTTTGATTTCGCTTTTGTAGGGAGCATATCCTAAGGCTTAAGCTAGGATTATGTCGAAATTTCAAGTTGAATCCTATTCCCTCTTCACTACATAGATCCACCTCTTTTTGATTAGGCTAAAGGGGGAGAAATATTCAAGTCGTTAGAATGTCAAAACATGTATTACATTGAATTGATAATAGTTACTCAAAAGATGATATTGATCCTATAACTTTAGCATATCTTGATTCTTTGAAAGTTTGATATATTCTTTATGTGAAGTTATTAAGAAGTGAGACTTAGTTCCTTAGCACATCAAAATACTCTCATTTTGCAAGCATACACTTGATCTTATTCAAATGTCAAAAATCTTGAAATCGAGTCCTAAATTGAGGGGGAGTATTAAATTGAGGGGAGCATTAGATTGAGAGGGAGCATTTAAAGTATAAGAGTTTTCTCCTCATAAAAAAGGGAGAGATTATTGAACCTAAGGTTCATTATTTGATTTTGATGAGAACAAAACAAAAAGTGTATATCTAAACACATTGTTTTTTAAGAGAACAAAAACAAGTGGATGATTAAACTAAGTATTATTTGATTATTTTGAGATAATTGAATAAGTTCAATTAGCTTGCTTAATGATTAAATAGATCAATTATCTCTACAAGAAATTTAATCTTTTGAAGTAGTGATCAAATGATCTTGAAGTTATATTGCAAAGAGTATTCGTTTGTTGTGTGTTAAAAGAATTTTTAGGTGATATTTGGCCTACCGGGTTGACGGCTCAAGGAAGAACCAGGCTGACGGTATAAAGCCCTGGAAAATACAAAGAAAAGCTCACCGACCTAGAAGAACCGGCTTGCCGATTCACTTGCCAGTAGAGTAATTTTTACTGGCTTGCCGGTAGTTTAAGGTACCGGCATGCCCGTAAGTCTGATACAACTAGTCGTTGAAGCATTTAATGCATTGTAACGGGAAGAATTGAATGGAATGATAGAAATGAATGGAATGATAGAAATGCTCAACAACCCGACCAAGGACAGTAAAAAACTGATCTTTTGCTGCAATATTTCAACATTCTTTTCTACTTTTGTTGTTTATAATTCTCATTGCCTCTTGTACTATAAATTGCTAATATTTAGAGAGATTTGAAATGTAGTGCTTGTGAGCTATTAGTTGCAAGTATTGAGAGTTAACAGCACTACACTAATATTTCTTGAGATTGAGTTTTTGTGTTGAGAGTTGAGATTGTGTATTATGTTAAGAGTTGTGAGTGTAAAACTTGTGTAATCAAGTTTGTGTTTATATAGCTCTTGGAACTTGGTTTGAGAAATCAATAAAGTGGTGTGAAGTCTTTGGTTGGAGGCATTGTGTGTCCGTAAAGACTAGGGGCGGTCCGAACTCCACGTTATATCTAAACTTGATTTTCTTCGTCCTTATCTCTTTTAATTTCCACACTTATTATTATTCTATTGTTGCTTTGATTACTCTTATTATTGCATTTAATTGTTTATATTGGAAAAGAATGACAATTTGTCCGTAAACTCAATTCACCCCCACTCTTGAGTTTAGCCTAGTGTTCTTTAGTTGATATATTCTTTGACCATAATTGATAGTCTCATCCTAATAATTTATATATTTCTAATAATTGACTAATGTTATCCAAGTGGGAGAATGTTAGATTATTTTATTATGTGGATTAACATTAATCAATTATTTAAAATATATCCTTTTGAATTATTAATAAATCAATTATAGAATTATTATTTAATTATAGCACTTGACCAATATGGACAATGTAATTGGGCTTTTAATGTGAATAGCCTGCAATGTGTAAGGCTATTCACTTTATTGTTTAAAGAGAGGTCTCTACTCTCATCTAATAGAGATATAAAAACTGCTCTCTCATTAAACAATTAAAACCTAACTTAAGTATATTATAGGGATTGACAAAGCAGAGAGTACATCAGAGGCTACTTCTAAAGATAACTTCACTTAGAGGTTAAGCTTAGAGGATAGCTTAGAGAATAGCCTATTAAGAGATTTAAAAATGAAGTAACTCAAAAAATGCCTCAAAGGGTAATCTCTAAGAAATCTTGAGTAATCATTAGATTCAGAAGTTGATTTTGTTATGAGCTTCAACTCCAATGGGCTCAAACAATGACTTAGTGGCTTTCCAACCTAAAAGCTTCAAGGATGACTTCACTTAAAACTTAGCTCAGAAGGCATCAAAGGTGAAATTTACTTACGAAATTACTCTAACTTCATACACCTACATATATATAACCTATAAATTAAATTTCAAATCAACCTAATTTTTACAAAGATGAATAAATTAACCATATTTCATGGCTTATGTAGTAACTAAACAATTAATTGGATAAACATATAGGGGTTCTCGAAGGGGGGTAAGTTCGATAGGTAAGTGTATTAAGCAATTGAGTTCCAAATAAGTGGGATCAATACTTAATGGAATTTTGAGATATTATTTCAAAATATCTAGAGACTTTGGTATATACTTGCTTATGATTGTAATTAGTTGTTTGTATATGTATAATGCATGTACTTAAGATTCAATTTGTTATGGTAAGAGCTAGTTCTATGTTATGTTTGTTCTATGAATATTGTTCTACTTAAATTGTTTGAGCTTGGTTGATAACCTTAAAAAACAAACTAATGTGAACCCAAGCTAACATCTAACCCGACATATGATATGCTCTCAATTAACTATATTTTATATAGCGATTTTACCTTGAAATTTGAGTTTATTTTTTAAAAAAATGATACTTAGTTAAGTAAAATTATGATTTCTAGGTTTTATAACCTTTTTTGGAAGAAAACAAGAAAATAGAAATAAGTTTCATCCAAATCGAAGTTAAAATGAAGAAAGTTGAAATTTTGAAGTGACATAAGCAAACAACATGATTGTGTCAATTTAAGTGAATAATTTAAATAGAAAAATGGAATGGATAGTGAGTTACATGACTTAAAGGACATGACCATGTCCTAAGTCGTGTTAGTTGAAGATTTGATGAAGATTTAAGAAGATTTGACATATCTCAAAGAACACGACTAGTGACATAACCATATCACCAGGTCGTGTCGTTTCTAGCGACATGCAAAATTTTACATCTCATATATAAAGGCTTCTTAAGGATTTTTGTCACATTTTTTTAGACAACTTTTTAAGAGACTCAAAAGAGTCGAATGTTCAAGAGAGCAACACGTTTCAAGATCCTAGATTCAAGACTTGAGACTTTTTATTGATTTCATGGCTTATTTTTCTATTTATTTTTTAGATTTTATTGAAGATTATTGCTTTACCATCACTAACGCCTAGATCTATTGTATCTAGGTTTTGTGGAACTTAGAATTATTATTTGAAGTTGGTTTTTCTTAAATCTAATAAATATCTTTAATTTTTTTTGTTCAACTATATGTACTTGATTGTTTAGATTAATATTTCCTAATGTGTTAGTCTAAAATCTAATATTGTGCAAGAGAATTAAGAGATTTCATGTATGATTAGATCTAAGCATAATTGATGGAGATTCTTACAAGTTTAGAGATAAATTACAAGCTCTTTTAGGATCTTGATTAAATTAGTTAAAGAATTTGTTGTTCTTTAATAAGATCTTTGACTATACTATTGAGAAGAGGTTTTAATAGGTAATCTCAAGGTTAGGGTTAATAAACTTAAGAAAGTTATTAACCTTAATAGAGCATTCTCTCAGTCTAGAAAATTAAAGATTGAATTAGATAATCTTTATAAGGTTGCATGTGTAACTATAGGGGAAACAAGAACTAGGTACCCAATTGAATCTTGATTTAATTTCAAGTTGAATTGCCATGTTGTTAATTTCTTAAATTGAGTCTTAGTTAATCTTTAAACTAGTTTTAGCAGTAACTTAAATTTACTTCTGTAAGTTCTTGAATTAAAGTTTATCAATTAGATAATAAGGAGATAGTCAGTATTAGTAATCTTAGTCCTTATAGGAACAACATCTATTCTTTAAACTATACTATTTTACAATAGGTGTGCTTGCCTCATACAACATAGATTGCAACCCATTGGGGAAAACGATTAGGATTCATAGTCCAAACATGAACTTTTTTATGACAATAACTGAAATAGTCGTTTCCTCACCCTTAGTCAAATTAAGTGACAGAAGAGGAAGTAGCGACAAGATTAGGGATAGTAGTTCAAAGGTAATCTCAAGAGTAAAGTGTTCTCTATTGTACAAGCCCTAGTATGGTTCCAATTCATGCTTGAAACTTTAAACTCCTCAACTAACATTAGAGTATGTGTAATTTCTCTAATTTTACAACAAACTAGCCAACGTCATGTAATGGCACTTGATTTATCATGTATTGCATCTAACTAAACTTGCTTAAAAATCCTAGTTGCTTTATGTTAAGATATACTTCTAACTCTATCCTACTTACAGAGCAAGTTATCGCTCATCTCCCTATAGTCTACTTTGTAGGGTTAAAATGGAATCATAAGTATCAGACTAAAAACCAAAATTGTAGCAAAACTCCTCAACTCACATTAGAGTGGACACAATTTCTCTAATCTTATGATAGACTAGCCAACGTTGTACAATGGAACTTAATTGAGTATGCATTGCATCTAACTAAACTTGTTTGAAAACTCTAATTGCTCTATGTTAAGATATACTTTTGTCTCTATCCCACTTACTAAGTAAATTATCACTCATCTCCTTATAGTTTGTTTTGCAAATTCAAAATCGAATTACAAGTATTATACCCAAAACCAAAATTGTAGCAAACAGGGTCAAAGAGTAAGGATCAAGAAGAACAAGCTAAATTTTCATTGTTATCATTGACTTTTTTCTAAATGAAGTAAGCTAAATTGTAGCAAATGGGGGGTGCACTTACTAGTTTTCAATTTTAGTCCTTATACTAACATATGCTTACGGGTTTTACAACTACTCTTCTATAAAATCAAACTATAGGTTTGTTTTAATAGTTATTTCAAAAGATTATTTCATAAGTTTATATTAAATAGGTGTCAAATTAGATACTTCACAACGGTTTAATTAAGTATGCCTATGTAGACTAGGTCTAAGGTAGCAATTGTAAGTCTAACTTTTACTTTAGAATAGTACATACGATGAAACTGTTACAACTCCACTTCTTTAAAGCATGACACATAATTTATTCATTTAGCATTTTTTGTAGTTTTGTTCAAACCATATCATATGCATACACTTACCACTCTTTGTTAAATTTTGCAATCTAGATAGAGTCAAAACCTGTTAATAGATTACTCTTCACCTCATAGGAGACGCATCACTTTCAGGTCATTTAGGATAGATAAGCATTTAACATGACATTTCTATATTCATTCTATTATATAACTAAGTATTACTTATCCTTCTAGCAACTATGTTTTCAAGAGGCAACTTGTAATGTAGTATTGCACGTTAAAATTATGATGTGATGAGGATGCCATTCTACTATGCATGCTACCTTACCTCAAGCAGCCTTTTTCTTATATTGAACCATGCGTCCATTCGGTTTTATTAACAATTGACTAGTACCTTGGTGGAGAGGTAAGGCTTCAGATACATACATGCCATATGGCTCATGCGAATGCCACCGTTACTCTTTAATACATAAGGATACAAATAGGAAAAACTTGGGTAAATTAGCAAAACTATGGTGAAATAAGCAAAACTACAGTGAAAATGATTTATCTGGTGAAGTCTTGATACTGTGAAAAGAGCTTGCTACGAGGAAGTGAACTTTGATATAATGAAATATTGAAAACTCTTCTCATGAAAACAATCTTAGTATAATGAAATGAGCCTTACTATAAGGACTTTAATCTTAACATCATGAAAGTATGTCCATTCAATTAATTTATTTTTCTACATTTCTTAGAAACTACAAATCCTAGTGAAAATAGTCTTAATTCTTTGATTAAAGCTAGCTTCAAGGAAATAAGCCTTATAATGTTGAAATATTGAAAACTCTTCTTTATGAACACAATCCTTTTATGATGAAATGAGCCTTGCTATGAGAGGTGAACCTTGACATCATGAATATGTGTTCAATCAATTAATTTATTTTTCTACATGTCTTAGAGACTACAAGTCTTTAAAAATATCTTAATCCAATACAAACTTGTACACCTTAGAGTTTATTATTATTTTTCCACAACTCTTCTTCTTCTTCTTCTTCTTCTTCTTCTTCTTCTTATTATTATTATTATTATTATTATTATTATTGTCTTATTGTTTTTCTACAATTCTTATTATTTTTTTATTCTACACCTTAGAGCTTATTATTAATTTTCTACAAGCCTTACAGAATTACATAATCAAATAAAAATTAGTACACCTTAGAGTTTATTATTACTTCTCAATAAGTTTTACAAAATTACATAATTTAACACAAAATTATACATCTCACCTTAAAAACTATAAGTCTTAGAATTGTATATACATCGGAGTTTATTATTATTTTTTATAAGTCACACAAAATTACATAATCTATTAAAAAAATTGAACACTTTAAAAAGATGTGTCAATTTATTTCTTTTCCCATTTATCTAAAGATGAGCAAGATAACCCAATTGTGTAAAGTACCCATTCAGACACTACCCCACCATATAGGCCCTAAGTAATAATATTTCAAAGCCTATACCCATAAGATAAGATATGGGCATGAAGTCAGAATATCTTGTCTTACCTTAGAACCTATACACTCTAAAGTATATAAGATATAAGTTATATGGTACTGTATACTCATCCTATGATAATAATTAAATAATATTAATAAATAGCAAAAATAATATTTTTTTTTCAATCTCAAAGAAAATAACAACAAAAACAACCTAACTCATAACAAAACTCTAAAACTATACACTATTTGTATCTACTATCTATTTCCTCTTCTTCTTTTTCTACTTTTTTTTTTTAATTGTACTAAATACCTCTCTCTCCTTTTACCATATTTTTTCTTTTTTCCTTTTTTGCCTCCCCGTTCCTCTTTTATTAACTCTAGTTTAGTAAGGTTATAAAAACATCTTAATTCTCAACTGGTTTTCATTCTCTAGATATAACAATTTTAAAAAAAAAATTATTTTAATGATTTAAAAAAAGAAGACAAAGGACTTTTAAGCATGAACAAACCAAGGATTTGAATATTTCTAGCTACAAAAATATTTTTCATTTTTTTTATCAAAGTTTTATATTGTCTCAACTTAAAATATATTACAACCTATATAAATTATTATCAAAGGTCTAAGATTGTATAGTTATAATTTCAATACTGACTATACATCCAACACAAAGTTTTGAAGGAAGGTGAACGAAAAAAACAAAAAAAATATAGACAAGCTTTTAATAGAGTACCATATAACTTGTAGAATCTATTGAGTGAAAGATATAAAGAGTTTTCTCGCCATAAGTAGGTTCCAAGTACAAAAACTTGAGAACTTATGCTTACAAAGTGAGGTATGGATACAACCTCAAATCTTAATTACCGAGTACCCGTTTATCCCTGTATATGTTATAGAAAATTAAATAATATAAAAGTTAGATAAAAAATAAAACATGGGAAAATAGAATTGTCATTATGGGATTGTTTGTTTTAGGCTTTAGAAGGTATATGCTTATACATACATGAATTCCACTGTCACAACAACATTAGCTATAGGTACTTCATTGTTATTATTTTTTTCAATGAAGTAATGATTGATAGTTGTATGATGCATAGAGAATGTTCTACACGCGTATTTTCTACCATGACTCAGCACTTTGTTTACCAACAACACATTGTAGACACCGACCGCTACTGATTGGAAAAAAGACTAGATCGGTTCCTTTCAACTTGAATGCAGCAAAAGGAGTCGCACTACGAGAAAACAGGCTTTTAACACAGTAAATGTATGAACAGAGAATTTTAAACATTGGATCAGTGAATTTATAGGAGTATGGTGTATTAGTAGAGCATTTTGTTATCGGCTCTTAAATCCAAGCTCGGCCCATCATTTACTCATTTGAAGAACCGCAAGAAATGCATCGGATGAATATGGCAACAAATCCCAACCCCAGGGATCCTTTTCACGATTAACTCTACTATAGCTCGAGATAAAAGGATATGATAAAAGGATCTTACTTGTCATATCTACTCTTATCACATCAATGAATATCTTAAAACCCTCGAGGTAAAGGATCTGCAACTCTAAATTCCTCACTACTATATTCATATTATCATTCCCGTCCCTTTCACTACCACTAACTTGAGTATTAGAATGCATGCCCTGAAGATACCTTCGACGCCCCCAATAGCTTATCTTTTGCAGATCCCTTAGAGCTACATAAATAACCTCCTAGGTTGGATCTTACAACGGTCAAGAATTGGAGAAATTTTAAATATTTACCATTATTGTCTCATTCTTTATGTTATATTTAATATTCATTGAAATAAGCAAAACAACGGGGAGATCCCAATTTGAGGTGGAATAATCCATAGTGCGGTGAAAAATCCTTGCTACGGGAAATGATGAATTGCCTTCCTCCAGTCAAAATAATCAGTGTGATGGAAAAAGCCTTATTACGAGGAAGTAAGTCTCAATACAGTGAAAATATTCTTTACTATAAGAAAATGACCAAACGAGCGTTAACACTACGAATTGGTGAACAATCAATTTCAAACCTTTTTAAGGATGAAACAGTAGATATTTATTATGGTGTTTCATTCTTTAGGTGCATGGTTAAGGAAATGCTATTTCATTGGTTAATTGACATCCAACAAACGGAACCTCACCACAATCTTATTTCTTAAACATAACGCAAAACATTAAATAAGAAATTTTTTGCGATGAAATTCAACTGATCAATTTTTTAATATATTAGTGAGTAAGAATATTACTAGTGTTTAAAGTTACTTCCGGCCAGCACATTATATCTTATTCACGCTTACGATGTCTACAAGCAATTGAAGTGACCACTGCGGGTTTGAAAAGGATGCAACCGATCCCATCAAATTTGCATGCGGCACGGCGGAAGAAAAGGACCCCTGGACCATGGGGCTAGTTCCTTCAGTGGAGGACTTGTTCCGCAAAAATAGCTATCTGCTTCTTAGTCAATTTCATACCGAAAGTGGGCCATCAACAAGTCTAATTATAAGTAGCATTTGCTAAATAAATGATCCATTTTTATGGCATATTCCCCAAAGTTTGTGACAAGTGTTCCCATTCTATAGCAACCTTAGTATTAGTTATACGAGATATTTCGACGATGAATTCCATTCATTCTCGATTTTGTAAGAAAATTCTGTCGCCAACTATTTCCTTATTAACTTCTTATGTTTAAACATGATAAAAAGATTTTAACTCAATTCTGCTTAGCTAACATACTTATGTGGATTAGGTGTTCTTTTCTAGTGTGTACTCTTTAAACTATTCCATTTTGGTTGCCACAATTACGGCCTAGGTTATTTTCTTTGTTCTCTACCAGCTTTGTTCATCATGTAGCCCGTTGGCAATGGTCTGTTGGAGTTGCCTTTCGGTCTAGACCTAGGTTGATGCACATGTTCGGTCCACTTATGAGTTTGTGTTGTTCGATTTTGTCTTGGAAATTAATCGAGGTGGTCATCAAAATATTTGGCAGTTCACGACACGTTCAACTCGTGTTATATAATTACTTATAGAAACACCACATTAAAAGGTATATCATTCCTATCAAATCGTATTTTTCATAACATTAAGTGTATTAACAAGTGTTTTCAAAACCATGCCCCGTATCATAAATCCATCGATAGTTGTTCGCAGTGCATGAGCCCTGGGGCAGCGATGTATGGATACCTAGCAGAACAGGAAAACAAGGAAGACATCAACCATCCGCACGTGAATTGCTGAACTCTTGAATATTTTATGTACTACTACAATAATTCAAAAAATTATTTAAAGAAAAGGACAAAAGGACAGATTACCCATTAGTTCCTCTGTAACTTTTAATTGTAATTGCACCAAAATGGATTAAAAATTAAATGAAGAAGAAAGTTTTTGTAATGAAAATTACCTTTTGATACACAATATTTTTTCTATTCTTTTATAAAAATTTTCCAAATTCATTTTATTTTATTTCTTATTATTTAACTTAAGATATATTTTTATAATATTTAAATATAATTTATTAATAATGTTAATGTGTTCATGGCGAGGCGATGACATATTGGTCTTCTCTCTACATCAGCGTCTAGGTAGGCAAAAACGAGACTCTAAATGTCAGGTTTTGAAAAAACGGGATGTGAATATAGTTTTGAAAGTTCAAAAGAGCGGTGATCGTAACTTACGTTTATTTATTTTTAACATTCGTATTTAGTAGGTAGACATAATATTTATTTTGATGGAAAAGAAAAGAGAAGGAAAAAAAAAAATTTGCTATAGAGAATTAACTGAATAGTTGGAAAACCTGGTTTTATTGGGTGGAAGAGGTGGGTTTGATTCATTAATGACAATTGTAGGATATGTTATGGAATGCAGCGGCTTCATGGAGGTAAAGAATATGCTTTAATGAATCTTTTGCTAATCTTTTCCATTTTTCAATGCTATAAAGTTATTTTTATACAGTCAATCACACCTTTCTATCAATGTTACGCTATGCTTAAAAAAAATCATAGCTTTCGATCATTTTCTTATTTATTACATTTTACTATAAAGTTAATGGAGTTAGATGAGTGGATTTCACTGATAATATATTTTATAATATTTTTTCTTTTTATATATTTTTTATTTTAATTTTAATTTTTTTTTGTTAATTAACATATATTTATAATATTTAAATATAACTTATTAATAATGTTGATATGTGATAGCACATTTGCCCTCTCACCATGTTAACAACCAAGTAAACGAAAATAAGGGTGTAATAGTAGAGTTTTGAAAAGTGGGAGGGAGGGTGCTTCTATAGTATGTTCTAATTACTCTAAAATCTTTAAAATTATGGAAATGCTTTTCTTTTCCATCTATTTTATTTCTAAAGAAGAAATTACTAAGCATATTGTCATCGATAGGATTCCATCAATAAAGTATATTGAGCTTTGCTATAGCTTAGTCATGGGCCTATGAAATAGAACACAATAAGAGGCATTGGAGTGTTGTCCAATATGGCTACTCTGATATTTAAGTTAATTAGTGTTTTAAAGAAGGATGCAAGAGAGCTAGAGAGCTTAGGAGTTGCCATACTAGTGAAGGTAACATATTATTGGTGGCATCCTATTATTTATAGAGGGGAACCAAAGAGGATCTAAGAGCATGTCTACACATCGGGGTATCCATTAAGCTTAAAGAGTAGGGGTCATGCCAATAGTCGTGTCCATATGTGTAGGGATTTGATTGTTGATAGAGTCAATCCTTATCCATAATGTCTTCTTGTGATATTCGACCTGAGGGCAAGTCGAGAATAGTATGGTACCTATCCTAAAGCCTGCTGCACCCTCATACTGGTCAAATATGGGGCTAGACAGATCGACCGTAGAGTTAGTTTGGTCAATGAAGGAGAGATCACTTCATTTAGGCCTAGGTATGTTGGCCTAAGGGAACATGAGTTGGAGGTGTCCTATCCCTATTACGGAAAACTCTCAATATCTCCTGTATTGCAACTCTATGGAACCTACACTGGTGGATCATCTAAATGATCGGCTGAATGATCCTCTAGGGGATCACACCTCAGTGGGGGTCGGGCTTTAAACTTCTTCATTTATTGAAGTTAATGCAAGAAGATCAAAGGTTCGGATTAGTAAAGTAGCTAGGAGTTCATGGTGCTTCATTTGAGCTCATTGAGTCTTACTCAAGAACTAAGCTAACATAAGCAAAGCAACCAATATATATTGGACAGGTGTCACCCTAGTACAGGTGGCTAAGGAACCGCCATATTAAGTTTGTTATCTATTATGAATGGGTCGTATGCTCATACCATCCTGTTTGAGCGTTACTTACCCTTAGTTGACTGTGTTATAGGGCCATCGAGATCATGGATTAGGCTATTCGATCAAAGTAAGGGATCCACCATAATAAGGCTTAGGCTCATGGGGGACTGACCATTTGAGGTAATGTGCCCTCAAGTCTTAAGCTGAGCAAAGTTTTGCCCCCCTTAAGCTATCGAGCATATTAGCAGGCCCATTACTATGGAAGGTCAGAAGTCACACCCAAAGCTTGTTGAGGAAGCTAGATTTTTCAAATTTGAGGTTTTAGCATGCAATTCGAGATGCAGTTAATGTGACTTGATAGCTATCGAGTCATTATAGTTAGATCTACAGTTAACACTGTTTTGTCGAGAAGATCCTAGCCATTTAATCCAATCAAGAGCTACGTAGCAAGATAGGGACAATAAGATGTCTTATCTATTTGGTTCCTAATAACCGCCTGAAGTTTTACCTCTATGCAAAGCCTATAAATATCCTTCAAGGTAGCTAATTTACCACTTTTGCATTCATGTGAACTCAAAAGCACTTTATGCTGTTTCTTTTCTAATTTTCTTCAAAGCTCTACACTTTTCAACTTCTCTCAGTCTCTAGAAAATGTCTTCATCAAGTAACACTTTTTATGAGCTCACCTCATTTAAGTCCGAGGTGCAAAGAGACCTTACTCCCTCATTTAAGTTCGGAATCGGTAGAAGATCAGTCCCTAAGGGACTTGGACATGAAGATTAATAAGGTGACGTTAATTGCAAGCTTACCCAGAGATGTATGCCCTAATGATGGGGAAGACAAGAAGGAGGTCCATAACGTCTTCACTAAACCAACTACCAATACCCCTCCTAATGGGTACTACAATGCTCTTATTAATAGAGATGTAAGTTATTGTGAGAAAAATTATAGCACAAGGTGCCTAGTTGGCCTAGAACTATGACTACCTGCTACAGTCGAACAAGTTACTCTGATCTCCAGGCAATGCTTCTATGTATACAAGAGGTGTTTTGAATTTGAAACGCATCTTCCATTTATCTAGTTCGAAAAAGAATTTTTCAATTATCATCATGTCTATCCCTCCTAAATTACTCCTAGTAGGTGGAGGATGATCAAGGCATTTAAAGCCTTGCGCTAGTATCTAATAGTGCAAGCAATGCCATTGCTATTCAGATACTACTTCTTATGGAAGGTCGATGACAAGAAGATGGACTTATAGAACCATCCTAGTAAAAAGTTATTTATTAGCCTAGACTCATTTGTGAAGCATTAGAAAGAGAAGTTTGTGGTTATATAGTTGGTATCCAAAGTCAACTTCTAAACTCAATGGACTCCTTTGATCCATGCTAATGTAATCAAGGATTTAGGTCTAAATGACAAGAAGGCCTCCTTAAAGATCAAAGCCTTCATGGAGTTAAGGTCTAACCAACCAATAAACTTTAAGGATATTGTTCGGAAGTATTTTTTTAGGTCTATTAGCAAATTATTCCTCGAAATGGAGAAGGTCATGATAAAGTAGATGGGACATGATACTTCCTATACTCCATAGTGTTTAGGTCCTTAGCAATGCATAACGCAGGCTTGCTAAAGTATACCACCTAACCATCATTGCTTAGTAATAAGGATTCCTCCTTGCTCGTACTCAATACAGTTGAACTGGTGTGTAATTAGCCTTAAGTTTTTACATTAACACTTAGTCGTCTTTCTTCTTATAGGTGAGAAGCTAGACTACAAGAGTGGGACCGACCTCTTGAGTCGAAGGGAGGTAAGGTGGAAGATTGAAAGATACAAAGCCTTGGAAAAGGTTCGTCCTATCAGGTAAAAGAAGGCCATTGGGGGTGGGGGGGTAAGTAACGAGAAGCAACTAGTGGCGATTTTAGACACCATTCCACTGGCTCCCACTAATGCCCAATCGGTACCTACAGTCCTTGCTCCTTCCTCATCCCAACAACTATTGTCATCTATCATCTCAAATAAGTTGAGGTCTTCCCCTTCTATTGTTACCAAGGCCTAAACTGATGTAGCTAAAACCTAAGTGAGGCATAAGCAAAAAGCTATTATAGAAGCGAAATCATCTAGTCAACCATCAGAGAAGGTCCAAGAGTTTCACACCTTAATGGATGTTAATAAGGACTTTAGCAAGATCTATCAGCTAAAGAAGCTCAATGAGAAAAAAGATCTCCACATGGGATACCCATTCCAAGTTGCTGAGTAAATGAGGGAAGGCCCCAAAGCCAAAATGGAGGAATGTACTCGTGTAGGGGTAATACCCAAGAAGTTTAAGGTTATGTACACTTCTCGGAACATTGTACTTCCAGAAGAAGACAACGCAAAGTAGGAACGTAGAAAACTCCTATGGCCATTGTGGACCATGTAAGTTAATGACGTGACCACCAACAACTAGGACCTCAGTTTCGAGGACATACTAGGACCTTACACCCTAATAGATTAGGTAACCTTAGAAAAGCATTTTGAGGACTTCTTGGGTATTAAAGACACCTAAGATCATCTCTATGCATTGGTCTGTATAGTAAGCATCATACCTTTACCTTAATTCATTCCTTGTTTTTTAGGTATCTGTCTAACATTAGTATTGTGCTTGTTTTGTGCAATACAATGGCCTAATATTGAAATGTCTTGAAAATTTCTAGGAAAGTTGCAAAAAGGTAAAAGTGGTTGAAGGGTTAACTAAGGCAAAGAGAAAATGTTACCACCACACTAAGACATTGCTCGATTGTAAGTCTAATAAATATGATTCTCATTTGCAATAAGCCCAAGTAACCGAAAACGAGCTAGAGAAACTTTGATGGGAGACTGGAGATGCTCAACAGAAGGCTACTACTAAGACTGTGAAGTTAAGGTGAGAGCTTGAAGCTGAGTGCAAGGCAAAGGCTAAGCTGAAGTAGATAGCAGATAACCTCGACTTTTGCAATAAGGAGCTTATTGCAAAGGTAGCCAAGTTGAAGACCAACCTTGCCCTGAAAGAAGAAGAACATGCGTCCGCCAAGGATTTGTCCCTAAGTTTGGCCAAGCAAAAGGGGGGCTAAAGATAAAGGTAAAGGATATGGAGGGCATCGATGATATGAAAGAATATATCACTAGTCTAGAGATTAGGATGATTGTCTACTCAATTGTTGATAACAAGGTGCTCAATGAGTTCTTCGAGTCTAAGAAGTGGGACGACATTTATGTAGTGGTCGCTGCTAAGGTAGGTCGAGGCATAAGGGATAGAGTCCGAGAGCTATACCAAAAGCTGGACTTAGAACTCTTAAATTTTTTAGATGAAGAGGAGACGTCGGCTCCTATAGCTAAAGACACAACTGCTAACTTGCTTGCTAGTCTAATTCTAAGTGAAGATGTTCCTTCTCCTCCTCCAACTAAAGAAGCCCCATCTACTCCTATTCTTACAAAGGGTTAAGTTGAAGACCAAGCTATCCTCCTAGCACCCAAAGGTGAGAAGGATCTAAGTGGTAAACCTCCTAGCCTTCTCAAAGCTCCTTCGAGTTCAGTCTCTTCAGATTTACCCTCCAAGCAAGTTAAAGCTCTAAACTTCATGGATCTAACTAAGTGGGCAAATCTAAAGTGAAGGGGACTACCTTAACTTATTCTTCCACTTCATCTTCTTTGTTTTTCTTTTACATTTTCTACAAAATTTCATAGGCTTGTACGTCGACCTGTCGATTGTAGATTTGCTTTATAATGAATGAAATGGAACTTCTTCTTTTACTGTTGTCTTATTGATAGGAATTAAGCTACTAGATCTTTAACCTGCAGTCGAGCCCGAGGACTAAAGAGACTAGTAAGGCGAATCCTCTTGCTCCAACCAACTCCTACCAAAGTTGAATATCTCTTCACTAATCCACTTTACATGCCAAGCTATATGACTACCCACTTTTCAAAAGTTATATGCCGAATAGCAGAATGTCGATACAACAACCAAACCTTGTGCGCTTACTCATGTTTGAGCTAACCACTTGCTTGGGATCACTCTTGCCAAGAGGTTGAAAGAGCGACCTCAAACTAATCCCCAATCACCCCTACTCAAACAAGCAATCAACTCGTACCCTTTTATCTGCATCCTCTAACAGCATCGCCAATGTATCTCTGCTACGTATACAAAACCACGCATAGAATTTGATACACTAATCATTGATTTTCTTAAATATTCATTCTTACCCTTTTATATTCTTGTACATTACTTCTTTAAGACAATACCCTTTTTGGTCTTTTCCTTTTTAGGCAAGTTATCCTAACGTATTGGGTATAAATACCCATTATACTTGTAACAAAAGAGAATTAACATCAATATATTAAATATTCTTCCTTTCATAAACACTGCTTGTTTACCCTCATCTTACTCTTATCATAACCCTTAAACAAGGCTAGGTGGCAAATAACCTTACCGAATCATCTCATGCATCATATCGAGCTATGCCATGAATCTTCAGAAGTTCCACTGATGTGTCATATTCTTTGGAGCTATTCGTGGGTTTTGCTTACTCTTTCACTCACCTTTCGACCCCTTTCGCACACTTCCCCATCTCCCTTTTTAAGCTTTCGAGAAGCTTAGGTCTATCTATGTGACCAACCTTATCTATTCTTGGTCACGGTACGTATCATCTATAATGTCGTTTTTGCTTTTGTTGTTTGCTTTCCATTGTATTTGCCATTCTTTAGGGACTTTAAGGAGAGTTGGGGATACTTCTCCCATGACGAACATTTAGATATTAATAACTAAAGTTACTTAGGGGCCAAGCTAGTGGGATTCCAATTGGCACAAGTATGAGTTCTTCGATTGTAAAGGGGATTGCTCCCTACTATCAAAGTTACGCAAGGGGGGTCAGGTTGGTGGTGTTCTAGCCTAACCAAGCCTAAAGAGGTGCAGCAATCAAGAATTCTTTGTAAATGTTTGATCAATTTGTCATCCATTCGCCCATCGTAGGTTAAGATTAATAGATAAAATAGCGATGCTTAAATCAAAATGGAGACAAAATTCATAAAACAATTTTATTTTCATTAACCTTCTAATGGGTAAAAGGAGTGGGTATATTGATCAAAATATGGTCTAAGGTTATCTACATCCCATGTCCGTAATATGAGCTCGTCGTTAAGCCTCTCTAGTTTCCTAAGTTTTCTCTAACCCTAACCAAGTATTGTCAATTAGGAGCTAACTTACCCTATCCTTCTCGAGAGCCCATAGCCTATAACCTTTTGCAAACTAAATCCCTAACCTTAAACTCCTTATGTTTGACCTTCTTATCATAGTATTAAGATGCCCTATGCTGGTAAGTGGCTACACAAGTAGCTACCAAGCCTCACACTTCTTCAATGGTATCCATACTAGCCTACAGAATGGATTTGTGATGCAAACCGTAACCAAAGATAAACAAGGCCAGTCATTAGGATGGGTTCAAGTTTACCGAAATCTTGAAGAGGGTGATGGGGGAACGTGCAAAAAGGATAAAAGATGAATAAAAAAGGTAAGGAAAACCTACTAACAACTCCAAAGGATATGATCCACCAATTGAACTTCCGAGAACTCATAGCACAGCTCGAAATAATGTACGAGATGGTTTAGTGAGATTACTTACCACCTAATCTTGCTTAAGGGTTAGGATAACAATGTAACGAGAGTAAAGAATCAATGTTTATGAGAGGAAAATATTCAATGTATTAATAGTGATCTAATTCCTATGACTGCAAGTACAAGGGGTATTTATACCCTAGAAGTTACGGCAACTAACTTAAAAGGGAAAAGACAAAAAAGGTATTGTCCTAAAGAAGTAATGAACAAAAATACAAAAGGATAAAAATGAGTACTAAGGATAAAAATGAATACTCAAGAAAAACAATGATTATGGTAGCAAATTCTACACATGGTAGAGATGCATTGGCAATGTCGTTGGAGGATGCAGACAAAAGAGTACAAGCATATTAGTTGTCCGAGCAAAGGTGACTGAGGATTAATCTACAATAAATCTCTTGAACTCTTGGCAAGAGTGATACCAAGCAATTGGTCGACTTAGACATGGCTGAGCAAGCGCGCAAGATTTGGCTGTTGTCTTAGCATTCTTCAAGTCGACTCACAACTTCCAAGAGATAAGTAGTCATATGGCTCATCATACAGAGTTGATCATCAGTAAGGAGGAACTCGACCTCAAGCTCAGTTACTGGTTAAAGGCCCAATAGTCAGATTCCTATCAAATTTGTTTGCTAATTCATTAAAAGAGTAGGTCTAGATGTTAGGGAGTTCCAACTCTATTGGTAACATAACCTTTAACCCAAAAGTTAAGCAGAAGGGAGTTTCACCAGTCAACATCCAATGTATAGTTGGTACCCCATAGAATGTTCAAGAGTTCATTTGACCATTTACCCTATGTTCGATCCACCTTCTTCTTGATGCTGTTGAGGATGGTTTTGTTGGCTACCTCAACTTAAGCAATGGATTACGGGTACACTACCGAAGTGTAATGGAGGTTAATATGATGGCGACCATAAAGCTCCCTAAATTTAAGGTTGTCAAATTGCCGTATGAAACCTGAATATAGAAGGGATGTTGTTTCGAAAAAAGGACTCCATACTTTGTTTTGTAATCTTAGTGATGGCTTCAACTTTAACCTACTTGGTAAAGTAGTTGACATCTATAATTATAAACTTTCATTCTCCTAAAGCTTTGGGGAAAGCACCAAGAATATATAAACTCCACTGGGTAATATCTACGAGTTAGTTAGTGGTTAGAGGTTGGTAAAGGGAGTATATGTGACCAGGGCATGCTTCTTACATTGCACGCACTTCTGCTCCATCGTCTTTACGTCCTGCCTCATGGTCGACCAGTAGTATCCAAGCCGAAGAGCTAGAATGTAGAGTGCTTAAGATTGGATTTGGTTACCACGTACACTAGCATGTAGCTCCTCCAATAAGTAAAGGCCTTCTTCAACTCGAAGGAATCTCAAGAGCAAGCAAGTTACTCCTTGTCGGTATAGGATGCCGTCCTCCAAGGTATAGTTGGCAACATGGTACCTTAGCTTCCTAACCTCCTTTTTGTCTACTGATACAGTTCCATGCTCCAGTATTCCTTTAAGATCCATCCAACTCAGCTTAACCAGTGCAATGTTAATCTCTAGGACTTCTAAGTTGCAAGGACTAATACTCTTGTCCAGTAAGCACTCTATGAAAATTTTTCTAACTTTCACCTTGGTCTAGGTATTCTGTCAAGGCAAACTTAGATAGTATGTCAACTACCGAGATCTCTATTCGATGAATCTTAGTGATGTTCTAAGGAGAGAACTCAGCCAAGAGAGCCTTAACCTTCTCCAGATTTTTAACCATGGAATCCCTATTGGTTTCATATTCACCCTAGACTTATTGGATGACGAGTATAGAATCTAAGAAGATCTCTAGTTGCTGGACACCAATTTCTTTGGCTAAGTTGAGGTTAGCAATAAGGGCATTATATTCGAGTTCCTTATTACTTGTATCAAATCTGAACTTCAAAGCATAAGAAATAGTTGTCTTATGTGATCTTGTGAGTATTAGCCCTACTCCTCCTTCGCTCAGGGTAGATGATCCACCAACATAGAGAGTACACACTGGTTTGTCATCTCCTAACAATACTTCCTCTTCTCCTGTATATTCAACAATGAAGTCAATGAGGACTTGAGCCTTATATGCTTCACATGGACTAACTAAATCCCGTAAGTAATAAGTTCCAATGCATACTTTACTATCCATCCTATCGCATCAGGATTTTGAAGGATGGCACGTAATGTCTAATCTATGAGGACAATGATCTTATGCACCTAGAAATATGGGCACAATCACCTAGCAAAGATCACCATAACTAAGGTGAACTTCTCAATCTTAAGATATCTAACCTTAGGACCTTAGAGAATGTGGTTGATGTAGTAAACAAGCTAGTGCTATCACCCTTCGACCTTACTAAGACCAAGGAAAGTGCCCTACTACTAATGACATGGTAAAGGAACAAGTTTCTCTTGGGACTAGCTTCAATAGAACTAATGGGTGCTCCAAGTTTGCCTACAGTTCCTCAAAGGCAACTTGGCATTGCAAAGTCCATTCAAACCCTTTAAGGTTCTTCAAAGTTTTGAAAAAATTCATGCATATATCCATCCTACAAGAGACAAATCTACTTAGCGTAGCTACCATCACAGTAAGCTTCTACATTCCCTTTACGGTAGTAGGGGGCTTCATGCTCTAAATGGCACCAATCTTCCTAAGGTTAGCTTCAATATTGCATTGGGTGATCATAAAACCTAGAAACTTGCACTAGGCCACTTCAAAGACACATTTATGGAAGTTGATGATGGGAATCAAGCTACGGGACCTCTTACCCGCAATCAAGCCCAAAGACTAAAGGGGCTGACATGACAAATCCTTATGTTCTAACCAACCCTCGTCGAGGCCGAGTACTTCCTTATCAAGTCATCTTTAATGTCATGTCGTATGACCGCCCATTATTCTATGTTATGCCAAGTTGATGATTACTCTAATACCAAGTCAACCAATCACTCAGCATCATTCTTGTTGAGAAGCCGAGAGACAGAGAATCTGGGCTAACTAGGCCATCCCTGCTCGAATAAGCCCACATGTCTGTACTTTTTATCCACATCTCCTAATAACCTCACTAACGCAGCATCGCAACGTATACAGTATCATATGGAGAATCTATAGCACCAATGATTATTTTCCTTATATATTCATTTTTATCCCTTTGTATCATGTATATTGTTTTTTTAGGAAATGTCCTTACTATCTTTTCCCTTTTGGGCAAGTTACCCTAACTTACGGGTATAAATACCCTTGTACTTATAACTGTAACTCATCAAATTATCTTCAATACACTTGAGTACTTTCTTCCTTGCATAAACACTGCTTGTTTACTCTTGGCATCACTCTAATCCTTTCCCTTAAGTAAGATTAGGTGGTGAGTAACCTCACTAGACTAATCCGTGCGTCATATTGAATTGTGCTGTGAGTTCTCGGAAGTTCCATTAGTATGTCGTATCTTCTAGAACTGTTCATGGGTTTTGCTTATCGTTTCATTTGTCTTTATCACTCTTTTGTACCTTTCCTCATTTACCCTTTTTTCTAGCTTTCTACAAGCTTGGACCCATCCAATGATCGATCTTGTATGTTCTTGGTCAAAATTCGCAACACCTTGGTATTAGAGCGGAGGTTTTATGTGAGCTATAGCTAGTTCTACTTAAGTTCTGTTATACTTTGTTTTGCGTATGAGAAATAGAGTCAATTACCGTATTCATTTGATTATTGTGTTATTAGTTGTTCACTTTCTGAACCGTTTGTTTAAATTTTGATTCTGTGAGAAAAAATGACAGACCCAAGTATGAATGTTAGTGCCGGTGATGACAGTAGAGCTATCCACCATGGACGACAATCTTAGAGAACTCCTAGAAGCACGAACGAGAGACTTAATGAGATAGTTAACCTCTCGGTAGATCTGACTCGAGCTATTCATGCACTATCTTGTCGACCTACTAAGCCTATGCAAAACACTCCACAAGCTGCTCAACCTATTAGAAGTTAGAACCTAACTCGACCAGTTCGAGGTGAAGGAGTTAGTGGACGAGTAAAGCAAAAGATAGACCTGAGAGAGCTTAATTAAGAAGAAGAAGAGTATTTTGAAGAGAAGCGTATATAAGTCCCTAGAGCATCCAACCATGTGAAGCTTCAGATTCCAAGTTTCAATGGATCTAAGAATATTGACAAGTATCTAGATTGGGAAGAGAAGGTGGAGCGTGTATTTGATTACTATCAATATGAGGATTATGAGAAAGTGAGGACTGCTACTGTTGAATTCTCTGGATAAGCCGCCTTGTAGTGGAAGAACTTTTAAGCCATGAGAAGAAGAAAGGAGTACCAAGAGATTAACACCTAACTCGAGATGAAGAGAGTGCTCAAAAACAGATTTATGCCGAAAACATATCTCTAAGATACTTTCACTTGGCTTTAGGAGCTAAGACAGGGAGGTCAAACTGTTGATGAGTATGTTCAAAATTTCCAAATGCTTATGATAAGATGCGAAGTAGAGGAACCACCAGCCTGAACAGTCTCAAGGTTTATTATTAGATTGAGAGGAGACATCCAGACATTGTGAAGCTCCAACGATTTGATACAATGGATGAAGCTATTAGGAGTGTCCAACGAGTGGAAAGGCAAAGAAGGAGCCGAGCAATGACCAAAAAGCTGACCAGCCAACCAACCGACCAAAACAAGCAAGTCACCGAGCTCAATATAGTATTGAGCCAAATAGAAGAGTTAATATCTGAGCCAAGCAGAAAGGCTATCCTAAAGATGTAGTGCTGACCTAAATGTATGAGAAGGGGCAAGAGTTTAGCAGGAAGATCAGCCAGATCAAGTACTTCAAGTATCAAGAGTTCGAACATATGGCTGCTTAGTGCCTGAACTAAAGGATGATGGTCATTAAGGGAAACATCTCAAAGTTAAAAGTAGAGAGTATAAATGAGGAACCAAAGGAGGAGGAGGCTCCTATTGAGAAAGAAAACACCAAGAAAAAACTGATTGATGAGGATGTGTTTTCCGAGGACTTAGACTAGTTATTCATAGCTGTCAGGCACACCATGAGCATAGAACCCTCACGAGAAGAGGAGTAGAGAGAGAATTTGTTTTGTACCACCTATAAAGTGAATGATCAGATGTGTGCTCTCATTGTAGATAATGGAAGTTGCACCAATGTAACATTAGTAGATCTTGTTTCAAAACTGAAGCTGTCGATTGTTACACATCCTAAGCCGTATAAGTTGTACTAAATGAATGAGAAAGGAGCATTACAGATCACTCGGCAAATACTATTGCCAATCATTATAGGAAATTGCTTTGAGCAAGTCCTTTATAGCGTACTACCTATGTACGCTTCCCACATGTTGCTGAGTAGGTCGTGGTTGTTTGACAAGAGAGTTATACATGATGACTACAGGAACACGTATATGTTGGAAAAGGATGATAGGAAGATCACGCTAAATCCAATGCTACCGAGAGAAGTTCACAAGCTACAAATGAAACTCGCTCGCGTATCAAAAAAAGTCTGGTGATGGGTAGAGCCAAGCTACAAGAAGCCATCAATGCTGATGAGCCGACCCTATTATTAGTTAGGAAAATATTGGAAATGAAGAAGTGGGGTGAGCTTCCCTAGGAAATCAAGGAGTTACTAGATGACTATGCCGACCTGTTCCTAGAACAATTACCTGAGGAGTTACCCCCAACTCGAGGCATAGAGCATTGCGTTAACTTAGTACCCGACGCTACACTGCCAAATAAACCAACTTATCGGATGAATCCCAAGTAGGCTTCTAAACTCTAACATCAAGTCAATGAGTTACTGGAGAGAGGTTATGTGAGAGAGACTCTCAGTCCTTGTGTTATGCCTACACTTCTAGTGCCGAAAAGTATGGAACTTGGTGGATGTGTATTGACAGTCGAGCTATGAACAAAATCACTATCAAATACAGGTATCCGATCTTAAGACTAAAAGATATGTTGGATGAATTGAGTGGAGCTAAGATTTTCAACAAGATTGATCTCAAGTCTAGCTACCGTTAAATCTGCATGAGGTCAAGAGACGAGTAGAAGACTACGTTTAAGACTCGACATAGACTTTAACAGTAGATAGTCATGCTCTTCGGCTTATCCAATACCCCGAGTACTTTCATGAGACTTATGAACCATGTACTGAGACATCTCATCGGAAAGTGTGTCGTGGTGTACTTTGACAACATCCTAGTCTACAGTGCCAACATACCGAATCACTATGAAAATCTCAGAGTAGTCTTAAATATCCTTCGTGCCGAGAGACTATTTAACAACTTGAAGCAATGTTGCTTCTGCTAGGAGGAAGTGATATTTTTAGAGTATGTAGTTAGTAGAGGAGGCTTACGAGTCGATGATGAGAAGATCAAAGAAATTGTCAAGTGGCCAACTGCTACTACTTATGCCCGACTCCTATTACTTGTGCCAACGTAAGAAGCTTCTGCGATCTGGCTTTATTTTACAGAAGGTTTATCAAAAACTTTAGCACCATCACCGTGCCACTTACCGAGCTAACAAAGAAGAATACCGACTTCCAATAGCAAAAAAGGGAGCAGAGGAGCTTTACCGACATAAAAGAAAGATTGACTCCACCTCAGTATTAGTACTATCTGACTTCAACAAAAATATTTAGCTAGAATGCAACGCATTGGGTGTTGGAATAGGCGCTATCCTGATGCAGCAAGGCCAACTAATTACCTTCTATAGTGAGAAACTCCGAGGACCACAATTGAACTACTTTGTATATGATAAGAAACTTTTGGCATTGATCCAAGCAATGCAAGTGTGGCAACATTACTTATTATCGAGAGAATTTATTAGATATGTTGACCATGAATCGCTAAGGTACCTCCGAAGTCAGACCACATTGTCGAAACGGCAAGCGAGGTAAGTTGAATTCCTTGAAGGGTTCAATTTTGTGATAAGGTACAAGCAAGGAAAGAGCAACTTAGTTATAGATGCTCTTTCAAGGAGGCATGCGCTCTTATCAGAACTTCAAACTAAGCAATTTGGTTTTACGAGTATCAAAAAATAGTACTTCAAAGATCTACACTTTAGATCAATAATTTCGCGATATGTCAATAGGAGGACAGTGGACGAATATCATGTGGAGAATAGCTATCTATTCTAAAGGAGAAGATTGTATGTGCTGACTTGTTCCTTATGGGAGTTATTGATTAGGGAAGCCCACAGTAGAGGGCTCTCCAAACACTTTGGAGAGAAGAAGACCTGTGAACTATTGAATAGCCGATTCTTTTGGCTGAGAATGCGAAGAGATGTGCACCAAGTTGTGGAAAGCTATATAGTGTGCAAAAAGGCCAAGTGTCGAGCTAAATAAGGAAAAGCAATGCCCTTACCTATTCCAACGAAGCTATGGGCTAAACTGAGTATAGACTTTGTTCTTAAATTGCTACGAACTGCCCAAGGCAAAGATTCTGTAATGGTTGTCATAGATCGGTTCAGTAAGATAGTACACTTCGTACCCTACACTAAAACTAACGACGCTTCAACCATTACTTCTCTTTTCTTACAAGAGATTATGCAGATACATGGGGTGCTAAGGAGTGTAGTCTCCAATAAAGACCCGAAGTTCTTAAGTCATTTCTAGAGAACCATGTGGCGTCAGCTAAGAACAAAATTACTCTTTAGTACATCATGTTACCCCCAAACGAACGGCTAAACAAAAGTGGTTAATCGTACTTTAGGGTCACTGCTCCGAGCTACGATAGATAAGAACTTGGTTGATTGAGACATCTACCTACCAGTGGTCGAATTCACCTATAACCAAACCATTCATGATAACACTAAATAGACTCCCTTCGAGGTGGTATATGGATTCAATCTCGAGTTGCCCCTTGACCACGCCCCTATACCAGCACCCGTATAAGAGGACCCTAACGCCTCGGCTAGAGCACAATCTCTTCAACACATCTATAATAAGGTAACTTGGCTTATCGAACAAGTTACTAGAAGAATGCTAGAAAGGACCAAGGGTAGGTCAGCCAAACAATTTCAGCCTAGAGACTTAATATGGCTACACCTCAACAAGGAACGGTCCTCAAACAAAAGGAAGAACAAATTATCTACAAAAGCGAAAGGGCTTTTCAGAATCCTCCAGAAAATCAATGACAACACCTACAAGTTGGAACTGCTTGAGGACTCTGGGGTTTCTAACGCCTTCAACATTGCCGACCTCAGTCCATATCACTGTGACGAAGAACTAAGCGAACACCACTCGAATTTGGTCCCAAATCCAAAACAACTCAGAGGGAGTGATGGGAATCAAGCTATAGGACCTCTTACCTACAACCAAGCCTGAAGACTAAAGGAGCTGGCACGACGAATCCTTATATTCCAACCAACCCCCACTGAGGCCGAGTACTTCCATGCCGAGTCACCTTTAATGCCGTACCGTATGGTCGCCTATTATTTTGTGTTATGCCGAGTTGATGATTACTCTAATACCGAGCCGACCAATCACTCGGCATCATCCTTGCCAAGAAGTTAAGAACTGAGAATCTAGGCTGATTAGGCCATCCTTGCTCAAAATACCTCATTAATGCAGCATCACCACGTATATAGTATGATATGGAGAATTTGTAACACCAATGATTGTTTTCCTTATATATTCATTTTTATCCCTTTGTATCATGTACATTGTTACTTTAGGAAATATCCTTACTGTCTTTTCCCTTTTGGGCAAGTTACCCTAACTTACGGGTACAAATACCCTTGTACTTGTAGTTGTAACTTATCAAATTACCTTCAATACACTTGAGTACTTTCTTCCTTACGTAAACACTACTTGTTTACTCTTAGTATCACTCTTATCCTTTCCCTTAAACAAGGTTAGGTGGCGAGTAACCTTACTAGACCAATTTGTGTGTCATATTGAATTGTGCCATAAGTCCTTGGAAGTTCCATTAGTGCGTTATATCCTCTAGAGCTGTTCATAAGTTTTGCTTACAGTTTCATTCGTCTTTGTCACTCTTTCGTACCTTTCCTTATTAACCCTTTTTTTGAGCTTTCTACAAGCTTGAACCCATCCAGGGACCAACCTTGTCTGTTCTTAGTCACAGTTTGCAATAGTTGTACTTCATCTCATATTATCTTATCCAATCGAAGGCCACTTACAAATCTTGGGTGTTGTTGCTAAGCTGCTTTCTTTTGATGATCATGTCATCAACGTACACCTCTATGTTATGATTGAGGTTTAAATAAGTCTACAACCATCCTTTGGTAGGTGGCCCCAATATTCATGAGACTAAAGGACATCGCCATGTAACAATGGGTGCTAAAATCAATGAAGAATGAGGTATGGACTTCATCCTTCAAGTCCATTTTGATCTCATTGTAACTCAAGAAGGTGTTCATTAAGCTTAGCAGTACATGGGTCGACTTGGAATCCACCAATTGTTCAATTCTTAGAAGGGGGAAATAGTCCTTTCGACAAGCTTTGTTAAGGTTCATATAATGGATGCACATTTGTCACTTCCCTTTCATCTTCTTAACTAACACTATGTTCACTAGCTAAGTTACGTACTTTTCCTTCTTTATGAAGATGACCTTTAGCAGCTTCTGCACTTCTTCCTCTATTATAGCCTATTGTTTGGGGAGAAAATACCTCTTCTTCTACTTAACAAAGACGATGCCCTCATCAATATTGAGATTATGCATTGCCAAGTTAGGAGATATGACCAATATGTTAGGTGGAGACCAGGCAAATCAATCTACAATAATGCAGAGAAGGTAGACAATCACCTCTGCAAGTTTGATGCGTGTTAAGGTCCCCACCCATGTCGTTTGGTCCAGACTAATGCTAATCTACACTTCCTCTATCTGTTCACTTAGCTTACATAGGTTGGTTGATTTCTCTTGTGGCCTTATTTCTAACATAAAGGCACCATCTCCTCCGACTACCTTTAAGCATAGCTCCATGGAGAGCTTGTGGTCACACTTACAAATTTTCACACTGGTTGTATTGGGAATTTAGCCTTGAGGTAGAGGGACGACATGATAACCCTAAAACTAGAAAAATTCAACTGCCTTAATATTTCATTGTACAAAGATAGGTAATCCACCACAACAAATTCGACTAGCTACTTGGTGCCATTGCCGTCATCACTAAGTTACATATTGAGTGTAATTATTGTAAGTGTGCTTAAAGAGGTTGTTAGTGAAGCTACCCATATTCACCATGATCTTCCAGACCTCAAAACCTAAGATTCAAGCGCCTATCACCTAAGCATCTTGGTAAGGGGTCTTAACCCCCTCCAAATCTTCATTAAAGAAGAGATAGAGGTATCTCTCCTCAACCACCTCTCCCTTATTGTCATCACCTAGGTTGGAGCATTAACCAAGGTACTAGAGCTTGGTCAACTCCCAAGATAAGGTCTCCCAACTATGATATTAATTACATAGATAAGGCTTGGTTATTACATTGATTGTCATCTTCTCCTCAAACCTCTTCAATCAGCCATCTCTAAGGATGTCACTCGATGCGGTCATTTGTGTCAGCTATGTATTCTCTAAAGAAGCCTCTCTAGATGGAATTCCTTAACTAGAAGCACCCATCCATGAAACAGTTGTACTCTTTATGCAATTGACAATATTTGTCAAAATTCGTATGGCTAAGATTAACCTTCATTTTTGCAAGTCAAAGGTGCAATCCTCTTCCACAAATCTCCATGTACACTTGACCAAGAGGTTAGTTCAAAGGTGTATGTTGTATGTACATCGAGATAGGTGGTAGTCACTTCTATCCTTGAAGCTACTATCATCATTGTGGCTAGGAGCTTTACTGCCTAAGCAGTCCTTAATGAACCACTTGTCCTTGTCCTTATCCTTCTTGCCAGCTAACCTCTTTTAGTCAACCTCATGCTTGCTTGGATATTATCCTCGTAATCCATGTAATTCTAGTCCTTCTACTAGAACTCCATTAGGTTCTTTGGCTTACTTTTGGAGAGAGAGTAGAAAAAGTCCCCTAAAGAGTAGATGTCAAGCTGTGTAGTAAAGACTGCCACTCCCTTATCTAACCAAGGGATTCCAACCATAATATTGTTGAACCATGTAACAGATTCCCAAAAGGTCTCACTTTTCTTTTGGTGGATCAAGTACAAGGATAACGTGTCCTTAGATGAAGGCTTACTAATTGGGAAATGAAAGCTAAAGCAACAAGTAAACTTATTGAAAGAAGGAATGGAATCTCAAGAGATAGTTGAACTACATTCAAGCTGCCTTTCTTAATATCCCCATGGTTGTATAAGGTCATCAGGGTATGGAAGTGGAGTAAATGATCATCTAAATCCTTAGTACCATCATGCTGATCTAAAGAAGGAAGCTTAGAATTGAAAGGAAGGACCTTATCCTGGACTTCCTTAATAAAGGGAGTTTTGTTGCTGACGACCTAACCAGTACCTTCTACAATCTTGCTTTCCTACTTCTCGAAAAGCTTCTTTGCCATCTTAACAATCTCATTTAGGTTAGCATCACCAATAAGATGGTAGCTATGGGTGGTAGATTGAGCTATGCTCTCATGGGTGTTAGCAAGTTGTTCATTTCTAGCAAGGGCATGATCGTAGAAGGTCACAAATCATACCTATTGACTTTGCATAGTAGGGGCTATCACAACCTAATAATATCGTTGTCGTAGTAGGTTGTCGTGTATCATATAAAGGTCTACCATTAACCTCCCTGCTGATCGCGGGTCTTTCATATAACACACAAGGCTCCTTTTACTATACGTTACCACTAAGCCTATAGATAAGTAATATAGAGCAATTTAACTAAAATTACTTCTATAGCATAATTTAACTAATCGTGTGGACTCATCAGACCTACACCAAAAAGAATATTACAAACAGATTCAGTTCATAAAGGAGCTGCATTAGAGATTTTAATCTGTATTATGAACAAAAACATAAAAGTAACTAAATATCTATAAATCTATTACAAAATGTCATCTTCGCTCTTTGATCGCTCTAACCCATCCCTACATGAAACTTACAACGGGCATGCCTCGACTTGGATTAGCAAAGAGGTTTTCCTGCAACAACAAAAATCTATCGGGATGTAAACTTAAGCTTAGTGAGATAAATACCCTCGTCAATACCACATGGCAGAAATTTATTAGATACACAATCATATGAATGCATGAACAATCAGTATGCCAAACAACACATGCAGTGACCTAGAAACTGCATGCGACTCAGAATTACACCCCCTATAGTCGATGTTTGGAGATAATTAACCGACTCAAACCAAAATCCGGGTTTTAGACCTTGGGTTTAATTCTATTTGTACTATTATGCTTAAGCCAAAACAAAACTACATATATATATGTATGTATGTATGTATATACTTCGTTTAACAAATTATATTTTTAAAATCCCAAGTCTAGCGGTGTGGTGGACTCCGTAATCCACAAACATATGCCCTAAGTAGAAGCCACAAGACCCGGCCCCTCGCCGACGGTTGGCATCTCTCAGTGCCTAGTAAGCCCATCAGCTTAGGACAGAAACTCAATATATATGATAACATAGCTAGTACCCAATCTTACAGGAGGCTCGTCCTCTTATGAGTCTCTTCCCATCTTTTACGTAAAGCGGCAGTTAGTATTATTGGTATGTAATATGGGGAATGCATGATTCATTTTAATTTCTTAATCGTATAAGTAATTAACTCGATTTTTAAGGTGATCAGACAATTTCATTCTATACAATTGACATGTATAAATTGGTACAAACAATTCCCATTATTATATATAATTAACAAACCATCGCATTCATCCACAATTTTATACACATGCATTTCCCATATCCCACAAGCATCCAAATTTATATATATATGTTTAGATGCATCTATTCTACAAGTAAAATCAAGTAAAAAGTCATTAGGGATTTACTCACTCTGCCATGCAGTCAGTTAAAGTAATCTAGGGACAAATCGTCTCCGTACGCGGTGTCCCCTGATCATTGAAATCATAATACTATAAGGAATTAATATAAACTTAGGATACTAAGCTAAAATCTTTTAAGTTATACTCTTGACTAATTTTCGTATTTTTTCCTAGGTTTTCACTTAAAAGTTCAATCGCGTATAACTTTTTCGTTTTAAATCCGATTTTTATGATCTTATAGTCAATCTTCATCGTTTTCGAGTATACTTTAATGTAGTGAGGTTAGATTTTCAAAATGAGGTATGAAAATCTGTCCATGGGCCAGAGCAATAGCAATCCTCATGTTTTGGAATGTTTTTTGGCCTTGTTTAGTAAATGGGCTTTTTGATAACTTGAGAAATCCTTTAGGTTTGGTCTTAAGATTTTATCTTAAGCTCAAAATACTCCTTGAGATCAGATTTACAACTTTGATTTATACTCCTAAGGCTAACAACCACTTCATGGGCTCTTTAGTGAGCTTAAGTTGTCAAATGGGCTTATTTTTTATTCAAACTAAAGTTAGTGACTTTGTTGGACTTATGGAGTCTTAGGTGGATTTCTTATGAGCTTCAAAACACCCTTTCTTAATATTTTGAAGTGCTGATCAAAATTTTAATGAAGGCCCAACTTAGAGTTCTAGGCTCGTTTTTAAAGTTTTAGGCTCGGTTTTGAGTTTTAGGCTTTGTATACTTGTTATACTTACTTTAGTTGATCTTTTCACTTTATTCACCTACTTTTATCATATTTTTAAGTGTTCTTTACTCATGTTCCAGATCTGGTCGTGATGAATCTAAAGGCTTCTCACTTAATTTTTCAACTTGTTTCATCATTTTCTTAAATTTAGGTATTAGATCATGCACTTAAACTACTTGTATCCAACTCTTAACTTAACTTTTCTTCTATGGGATGATTCTTTAACTCATGCTTTATACAAAGAAATGGGAGATCTTACACTTATTAGAACTTCTATATCATAGCTCTTGTCATACAAAGTTGGTTTTTTCATAAAATTTCATGTGACGAATTTTTCCTTAACTTAAGTCTAGATTTAAAAATATTTAGCTTAATGGAAATAAAATCAACATCCAGATGACCTTTGAATCCTCACATTCAACATGCTCATCTTCCATTCAAGTTCTTGTTTCAAGATTTTCTCAACTTAAAGTCTTCCATTCAAAGTGTTAAAAACAAATATCTTTACAAAACTCAAATTTTACATACTCATGTTTCAACTTCATGCAAGGGTTTCATGAGTTTGTTTCTTAAGATGGTCTTTAATGTTATAACAACTTAAAATCATATTCATATCTTCAAGAAATCAAAGTCTCCTAACATGAAAACTAACCCACTAATCATAAGAAACACTTACTCGTCCTTAAAGCAAAATATGGTGGTTGTGTACAAAGGTTCCACTTAAGCTCTTAACTTTGCTTCCTCCTTTTTTAACCTTTTGGAAACCCGAGTTGTTTGATCCTTTAGAGTGGGGTTTGTGGAAGGTTCTAATGATTCTAAAAGAGCTTAGATGTTGGAAGAAAATGACATAAGAAAAGGAAATGGAAGTACCGTAAGTGGGACTTAAAAGTGGTGGCCAAATGAAGGATTTTGTGGGGTAAGGTTGTTTCTTCTTTTATATTTGTTTCAAGTGAGAGAAAGAGGAAGTGAAAATGAAATTGAAAGTAAGAGAAATAAGGGAAAGAGTGGCCGGTTGGGAATGAGGGAAAATGGGTGTTTAAGATGTCTTGAAATTGTTGTCTTGTAGTTTACACAAAAGTCAACAATTACAACTATTAATAATATAAGCATTAAGGAGTAAATGGTGGTGTGTAAAAAAAAGTGATTGATGATACAAAGACAAAAGCATGCCTACCTCTCCCCTCCCTCCCCCTCTTCTTGTTCAAACCATTTAGTGTTCTTTGGGGTCATGGAATTATCTTATCTCATTTAATAAAGTTAAGCGTATAAAATCTTGTGAAAATTTGTCTATATGTAGTATAAGTGAAGGGGTGATAAGGAAAATGCCTTATTAGTAGATTTTGATAAGTTATCAATTAATAAATGATTCCAACTTTCAATTGAACTTTCAATTGATAAATCATCTAAGGTAATTAGTTGGTTTACTTATTTATATGTAAGGATTAAACATGAAGATAAAGGCATAGTCTTATAGAAAATTGTTTTAGGGTTTTTATCTTACATTATTTTGTAATTTATAATTTGATTTTTATAAAATTGTAAAATTTTCTAAAGTTAAGTTGAATGAAATTATTCAAATTAAATTATCAATTAGTCACTTAGGGTCAAAATTCCTTAATTGTTTTAGGATTTAGGATCTTAAGTAACTATAGAGCTCGCAGTTTTTCAAGCTCAAGTTTTATCGATAATTGATTTTTGAATTGGAAAAATTTAATTCGTTTGTAAATGTAAACTTAAGTTCTTAATTTAGTTAATCCTTAAGAACGTTCGGAAAATACTCTCAATCAAATCATAGACTCACTAAAAGTAGGGTTTACAGGGGCAGCAGGAGAAGAGCTTAGTTCTCCTCCTAGCGACGTAGCGGGGGGCTTCGGTTGCCATTGGTATCAAAAGCATCCATTAAGGAGGGTATGTTGGCCCTACTTTGCATCTCTAAGTCATCCAATTTGGCCTATAGCTCCTTGTTTTGGGCCCTGTATTCTGCATTCATGGCTAAGACCATCACAAGTGTCTTCTCGAAGATCTCCAACCACTACTAATCAAGATTCAATTGGTCTTGATTGCAATGGCTACTAATTAAGGCCTGGTTAACATTACCTACATTGGGATTCTAGTTCATATTTCCAACTCCTGACATATTGAATTTAACAAAGTGTTTTCAAAAGGATTAAAGTGAAGTTTGTAGACAACTTGAGGTTAGTTTCCCTCAAACGGCACTAAATGTCATTAGTAAGATTCCATCGACAAAGTGAAGTATTCTAACCTTTATTATAGCTTAATTTTACATAACACAATGAAGAGCACCAAGGTGCTATTCGACATAGTATCCCCAATACTTTAGTTAGTGTTTGACAAAAGGATGCAAGAGAGCTAAAAAGCTTAGGAGTTGCCATATGAGTAAAGGTAGTTTGTCTTTAGTAGCATCCTACTATTTATAGAGGGGAGTCAAAGATGATCTAGAAGCATGTCTACATGTCCAAGTATCCACTAAATATGGAGAGTGAGTCATGCTCTAGAAGTTTAGGGATCTAGTTGTTGATCAAATTAATACTTATCCAATAATATCTTTTAGTGATATCTAACCTCAAACTAAATTAGAAACAATAAAACACCTATCCTGAAGATCGCTCTGTCCTCATATTGCTCAAACATGGAGTTGGACAACCCAACCATAAAGTCAATCTAGTCAATCAAGAAGAGATCACTTCGATCTTAAGGCTAGATAGACTAGCCAAAGGCCAAATTGAATTAGTGTGGATCTAAAATGACTCACATCCAAAATCTTCTATCAACATATCATAATATTAGTTAGCCCTTTCTACCCAAAAGTCATACTTTACATATTACAAGACCGGTAACTTCCGAAAGAAAATTTCATCTCCAATAATAAAAAATAAAATATAACAAAAATTCTATGAGAAGTAATCACAGATGTACCAAGATTAAATCTTTGACAATCCTGACTGCATATGGAATTAAAAGAAAAAAAAAATGCTAAAGGCGCATTTTATAAGTTAGCCAACATTGTTAATTCCTTTATTTTTAAATTATTTGCCAATGACGACCAACCTATCATAAACTTTTATATATAGATATAATATTCTTCAATACAGAAGTTAAAAAATACAAGACACCATAGTACACAAAACCTACAGTACACAAGATACCAAGAAGAGGTCAAACTTTATCCTCTCCTCTATGGGAGGCTTCGAGTAGATTTGAAAATCTTAGACCGAGACCTACTCGGTTACCTCTACAAGCTCACTCTAAAATATATCCAACCATGTCAGAGCTCTCTGAAAAATTCCAGATTTAACAAGTCTGATGCTTGAAAACAAAATACACAAGTTTCCAGTTGATTTATATATTTAAAAAATAAAAAAAAATAAAAACATAAAAAAATAAATTTACATAATAAAAATAAAAATAAAAATTCAAAATAAGAAACCTAAAAAAAATAAAAGAAAGAAAGAAAGGAAAAAAAACAACAACAACAAAAGAATGGGTCTTTCATCTGTTTCTGTCAATCCCTGTAATTTCCTATTGTCTAGATGCATTTGAGAAGATATAAGGATCCGACACACATCCTCTTCTTTTCTGAAGTTGGGAACACATTATCACCGTGCCCACAGATCAATCACACCGGAACCAGCACGCATGATCTGGAATTGCCAGTCTCAAAGTTTCTACCTTGTGGGAGTTTCATTTGCTCACCTGATGCTTATCTTGGACCAAGCGAAATCGAAAGCCCTTGAATGCATCATACTTCCCAAGAAATTATTGTGTTTATCCAACACTACTCAAACGAGCGCAAGACCCGAGGGAGTGAAATGAGATCTCATACTAATACTCGTTTGATATATTTTCGCAACCCCGATCTCAATCTTTATGCTTGCCAAATATACATATACATATACATAATGTATATATAAAAATATTAATGTATATATAAAAATATTTACTTTAAATATACTACAGCAAATCTAAAAAGAAGTTGAGAATGAAAAAAAGGCACTGAACACTTGGACCAAGAAACCATATGGTAACGGAAAGAACAAGTTAATAATTACCAATTTACAGTCCTCATGTTCCTTACAATATCCAGAAAACTGTCATCTCAGCTTTCACATGCTTTCCTTCGGCTGGATCTCAGCTTTCATCTATTTATGTACAAAGACTGATGCCTATGCAATTAAAAAAAGCCAGGGAACTAACTTAAATGCTTGAACCGACAGAAAATCCAGGTGATAAGAAGTTACCGGGGTATAGACTCCGGGTTCCCAATGGTGAGTACAAAAATCCCATTTTTTAGGCTCAGAGACGGGACATTAATCTGCCATGTTGGACTTTTTTTCAATAATATACATAGCATGACGTTCAGCAAGGGTCATTTTTTCAGAATGCTTCTGAAAAGGAGAAAAGAAGCATTTGCATGGTTTTCTTGCAAAGGCTGCTCCGCATCAGAAAAAGGTTTGACACTCTGTTCATTTTTCGGAAAAGGAAATGAGAGGGAAAGGGAAAGAGAACCTGAAGCATCATCTTCGTCTCCCTTGACCATCCCCTTACCTGAAGGCTCAATTTGGCCATCATTTTTGTCCAACATGCCAACTAGAACAGGGAGGATTCCTTTATCCATTGTCCTTTTTTCAGCTCCCAATGCCAGCTCAAGATTGGGAACCCCATCATGTGACCTCGACGAGACCTTAGAAGAGCGCTGCTTCCAAGGTATGGAGCTGTCACTACACTTCAAATCCTCTACACTATTTGAAACAACAGGAAAAAAGTATCTTTCAGCAGTTTCAGCATTCTCTAGAACCCGCTTATCAGAGTCTTTCTCAGAAACCTTTACAGTTGCTGATTTGGGACCCTGCTGATGGGTTGTTGATGCAACATCTCCAAGTGCAATTGGATTTTTACAATTACTACTTTCAGACACTCCACTATTACCTGTCTTTTGCTTCTTATTTGACTCCATGTCAACGGATGCATTATTCACATTATTCCACAGCACCGTTTGACTAGTTCCAGCAGAAGTCTCCAAGCCCACTTTTGAAAGCTCAGAATGATGCCGTTTTCTCTTACAATTTGGAGAGTCCACCTCTTTCACAGAGGAATGATCTCTTCTAAAGGGTGCTTCACCATCCACCTTTCTGTCTCTCTCATCAAAGACAATATCATCTCTGCCTCCATGCATTTTATCCTTGTCATCTGTTTCCATGTTTTTCAAGGGAGAACGATAATGTCGTTTGTCAATGGAAATATTGCCATGATTTGCCATCCTTGCTTCACCACTGGTACTGCAATTTGGAACCACTAAAACTGCATCAGGCTTCAAATTCCTCTCAATTTTGGAGTCTGAGCTCTGCAAGTTGTATGGAGAGAAATCACCATTTATCAATGTTTTGTAAGTAATCAAAATCACAACACATAATGGGGCATTCGAATGACAAAAAGCATTTGCTTAAAACCTTGAAAAAGCAAAGATATGGCATAACAGTGTTGATTCTCAAAAATAACAAAACATCACCTCAACCATATTCCATTAGATAATGTAAGCTACATGACTTATTCTACACATTTCACTTTGTGAAGTACCATTAATAGCCATAAAATGCATTGTCCCTGAAATAACCACAGAGCAAAATAAGAACTCTATACCTCAAACATGGGCAAAAAACAGCTGTATAAAGTTCCAGAGACATTCCTAACACCTTAGAGAAGCAGCACATGATAACACCATAAGACCTTAATCTTTAAAAGAATTCAAAACTCTTGAGGACACATCAACGCAAAACCTAGTAGCATCATGATTACTGCTGAGAAATATAATTTACCTAATTAAATCCAAACATCAATCCTTAATGGAAAAATTCAAATTGGATCAATGCTATGTACAAACTTAAACTGTCTGAGCATTGATTTTGGCAGATCTTGCGCACAAAATAAAATTATCCACTGTTCAAATCTGAAAAAATTAGCAGGAAATGAGCTACATACTTCCTGCACTGTCGCCACCTGAAAAGCTGATTGCATCTTATCGGTAGTAGAGACATTGGAGTGAGAATTCCTGTTCATGCCTTCATATGGAAGTGTAATTTGTGAATCTCCCAAGGCTTCTGCTACAGAATCTTTGGATGGAAGACTCAGGTTGCAAGATCTTACATATGAAGATGAATTCTGCCCATTGTACTTGGGCAAAGCTGGTTCGTTCACTGATGAGACAGTTGCTGCAGGAATACCTGTGTGTGGTAGAACCTCTTTCAAGTTTGAAATATTCACCTTCTGTAGAGATCCAGGTTCAGAATTGGAATCAATAGCTTTTCTTCCCCTAAAGACACCCCAGAGGTAATAAAACATGTTCCACCCTGCAAGAATAGTACAAACCCTCAGGAAACTTCCAACACACTAAATACTGTATGATTCTATCCAATTCATACAGCTGCCCCAGGGATTCGACGCTTGCAAATATTTTTAAAAAAAAAAAATCAGAGAGAAAAGAGAAAGAAATATATATACATACACACACACACACACACACACACACATATATATATATATGCATCATGGCCAAAGGTCTTGCAGTGGGAAGAACTAGAAGTTTTCATTGGTATTCAATTTCTAAAGAATCTTTCCATCAACACATCGAACGAAAATCGAGTTCCATGAGGGTCCTTGCATTTTGAACTTTTTTCATAGGCTTTCAATAATTCATTGAAAGTTTTCCAAAAAAGTTCAAAATACAAGGACCTCATGAAACTCGATTTTCGTTCGATATGTTGATGGAAAGATTCTTTAGAAATTGAATACCAATGAAAACTTCCTAGTTCTTCCCACTGCAAGACCTTTGGCCATGATGCAAGTGTATGTACTTTGAAGGAAGATAGCCCTTTGAGAGCCCCAGTGGGACTACACACACTCAGCCTCATCCCCCTAAAGGGATAGTTAACACAGTGATTTCGAAAAACTCTTTAGACAAAAAGATTGTTGAGGTCTCTCCTTCTCTAAACCCAGGAGAAGCAACAGCCAAAGCCAATGACTCTGGCGAGTGAGTGTGTCCAGATTGAAGGTGAGCCTCTGAGTTCCAACTAATTTCTAGCGCCAGACTCCTCCCTCAACAAGACATTAGCTAACTTCCTTGATGATACCATTGTCTCTCCATCCACTGGTCTAGCCTCTCAAAAATCTTGAGTTGCTTGTGCTGAGAAGAAGAAGGGCAGACAGCAGTTTAAGACCTAGGTTGTCAGCTTGTAGTGTTCTCTAGTTCCTTCTTCTCTTTTCCTTTTTTTTTTTTCGGTTGTGGGTTTGCTGTAGTGTTTTGTTGCAATGTTTTTTGCATCACCTACAAGGTGTCTTGACTGTTTTCTCAAGGCTCTCCCCTTGTATTACTTCTATTATTAATAAATAAACAAATCTGAATGCATCCCCAAGAGTGAATACGTTAGTAGATGAGAATAACATGAAGATGCATGCATTCATATGATAAAAATCTGAATGTATCCCCAAGATAACATTAGTGCATCTCTTGATTGTTTTCTCATCTATATAGGATTGTTATAATATGATCTTCAGTTTAGGTATCAATCAGAGAATAGAAAAATGAATACAAGTTATGTGTGGTTCCTTGGGACTGACAGATTAGCAAACTCCATCACTAGGTTCAATTTTTGAGACATGCAAGTGCAGCTTGCTGCACATGACTTGGTGGTGCTTGTGTTAGATATGTATAAAAGAAATATTGTTAAGAGTCACTTCTTAGGAAATAACCAGCTAGATAGATTTTTACTTTTTCTAGTGCCAGTTTCAATTCAATGAACAACCATCCATCGAGGAGACATCTCATGTGGACTTCCAAGCAGGACATGTTTTCAACAGAAGAAAAAAAAAAGGGTAAAATTTTGATTGGCTACAATATTTAGATATCAACAAACTGACAATCATGCAATTGAAGAAAATATACATTCATTTTATATTTAAGAAAAATGGATGGGGCAAGGGGGCATAGCTATCCCATGTGAGCAAGACATGATTGAACATGACACAAATGATACTTACGCTGTGAATTTTCAGGAAGCTGGTTGGATGGGAAAATTAGAAGCTCAACACCATCCCAACTTGCTTTTAGGGCTAAATCACATTTGATCATATTATCCACTAGGCCTTTGTAACTCTTCTCGTAACTGTAGCAAAGGGCATAACACATAAGAAATTATGATGCTCAACTAAAAGCAGTCATTATTTATATATATAATTTAAAAAATAAAAAATAAAAAAACAAAAGGGAAGATCGTCAGATATTGCTTTTCATAAAAAGCAGGCAAATGAGTATTGATATATACCTCTCAATATCCTGAGCAAAAAAGAAGAGAGCAATATTCTCATCATGAACACCACAATCAAACTGGGTGGGCCATGTGCAAGGTCGGGGTACTTCGATCAAGCTAATTCCACCAGGAAACTTCTTCACTGCTTCAAGAACTTTTGGTGAAGCAGAAGTAGATAGATGTGCTTGGAATCCATGAAAAATTTCTAGTTGTTTGGTCCCCTTAGATACCTTAAAATCACCTCTGCCAATATTGAGAAAATTGATTCAGAAGAAACTTCCAGCAACATATGTTACATTGAAAAAGAGAAAATCATAAAAGCAATTCTCAATTAAAAACAAAAATATGAAAAGGAAAAAACTTGGACACAAAACATAAACGATATGCAAGTCTAGGATCAGGATCATACTGCCAAACATAATCATGCTCTGGAATAATTGATGTTCTGCAAACAGCAGACATCAGCACTGATGTCATTCGAGGCAAGTCTATTGGATAAGGTATTCCATCAGACTGACTATCTGGGTTCCTTTTTCTGAAGGGATGCATGACTTCAGCTTGTAAACCAGCTAGCTGCATTTTCTCATTAACAACGATCTGTTTGCAGGAATCAGAACTACAGCCTTGGCCTGCTTCTTTTTCAGGTGCACCATTAGCAGATGTTACTTTCCCTGAAGAATCTGAAAGTACTGAAGGATCTTGAGCAGTTGAAGGGGCTAGATCATGGTTGGACAATGAAGAATCATCCGACTTATCTGGTGCTTTACTCTTGCGATATATACTGGGCTTTTTTAGCATAGCTGACGTTATTGGTGTTTTCAACTTACTGATCCCAAGGCCATCCTCTCTTAAGCTTCTTGCAGTAGATGCATTAGAAGCACCAACCTGAGAGCTACTTGCCGGACAAGATTCACTTTCATGACCAAAATCTTTACAAATTGAACAGACAACACTTCTCAAACCACTCATGCCAATCTGCCTTGAGCTAGCACCAGAGGTTTCTCTCATTTTCTCAGAGAGACTTGTCAATCCCCTAGAGCGAAATAATCCATCATGTCGAGTTCCATTGCCACTATTATTTAGTCTATCCACAGTTCGAGAGGAACTGGATAGAGACTCATCCTTAGGGCCATAATTGTTTGACTTATGCTCTGCAGAAAATTATTTTTGGGTAATGTTAGATTCTTTAATATCCATTAAAAAAGTGAAAAGAAAGGGTAAGGACCCACTGTACAAATTGTGCACCAATAAGTCAAAAGTATCATCCTTTTTTTCCCCCTTTGTTAGGGGCTATATAACAGTGCCCTCTATGCCAGAACGATAGTTTTACTTAATCCAAAGCAGGCAAAGATATCAAGCAATGGTGTAGCAAAGAAAATCAATGAGATAAAAGCTAATGAGACAATACAAAATATGAAAAGGAAATTTCCCACTCTATACCTGAAGAGACAGGTAAGTCTGGATTTTTGTAGAGAGCAGTTTTGGAGAAAGATGGTTTACCATCAGATTGCCCGACCTTCAAATCTCGGCTGTTATTGCCAGATGTTAACAGAGAAATTTCACAACCAGATGATGGCTTTTGATCCCCCTTAGGCGTCAAGATGCTAGAACTGTTTCTTGCCAAACTTGTATGAGATCTTTCAAGCTTACGTAAATTTACACTGCCAGATGTGCTCCCATCTTTTACATGTCTGATACCTTTTATTTCCTGAGCATGAGAAGACTTGGTTGAAAGCATCTTAACTTTGGAATCAACAACTGAACGCCCTGGATTTGTGGATTTGAATGACACTGATTTGCTTAGTGTTCTAAAAGACCCATCCTTTGCATTAATAAGAGAATTCAACCTGGCCTTTTGCTTCTGAGAAGCAACTTCATCAATAAGTTTCACTTTGGGCTTGGAATTCAAGCCACTAAAAGAATTAGACTTCAATAAAGCACCTGCAAAGAGGTACAGACATAATAAATAGACAGCAGCATTGTGTGCATGAAATTTCTGTTAATTAAAAATACCTTTTAAAGTATGAAGTTGTGAAGTAGTAGTAGCACGAACATTCTCTAATGAATCATGGATAGAATGACTAGCATTTGATGATTGATGCAAAAGCTTTCCTCTTCCCCTATTGGTGTCCTTAAATGAAGAATCCCGTGATAATATAGCTACTGCACCTGGTTTGCCAGACTTGGATGATATGGTCTCATGTACTTGAGCTTTTGGAATTGAAGAGACTTCTACTTTTTCTGAAATACCTTTGCGATAGACTTGAGAAGATATGGGGACTTTGCTTGACTTTTTGCCACCAATTTCTGGACCTGCATTGTCTAACTTCAGAAATAGAAACATACAAGATATTGGTTTGCTCTTTTTGTAACACTCATTAGAAGTTGCATCCTATTTTACCTTCATCAAGCTTCCCAGTTTCATCATCCAATTTGCATTCTTCGCACAGCCAATCACCTTCTGGAAGTTTTTGAAGCATTTCTCTCATGCAGTAACTGAGATGTGATTGGAACAGTATTACTCACCCCATGGACATACATGATCACACAATGTACCAGAAGCATTAGCAGACAACGGACAACAGACTTACATGTGTTCTGCACCATCGCTGCACCTACTACATATTGCAAGTGAATCCTCCCGTCCTGCATCACCGCAGATATCACAGACCTTGACCTGTTTCATCAATAAGAGAAGAATATAGTACTGGTAAACAAAGTTCTTAGAACACCAAAAGGCCTAGAGATGACTATTTGCAACATCCTATGAATTCTATAAAAATTTGCATATCTAAAGAAACAAAAGCTTCTCTATCAATGGAAAATCCCATATGCATTGGGTAGAATAACAGAAAACAGGACCTCAGCTGCTGAAGCAACACTCATCAAGGAAAAACTAAGAAAGAAGCTGCCCTAGTCATTTGAGCTAAAAGTTCGTATATATACATATATAGAAAAGAAAAATCAATGCTATTACTCACATCATCTTCAATAATATCTGCTTCCTCACTTTCGTCCCCATGTGGAGTTTCTGAAGGAGACTCAGGTGATCCAACTGATTTATTTAACTTCTCAACTGACTCTTCATCAAAAGACAGCAAAGCTCTATCAGGAATGTCATCAATGATATCGTTGCCTTCTGCCTGTCGAAGAGGCATGCTGAGACTTTTCTTGTCTATGTTGTCACAGTTATTTGTTGCACTATCAACAGCACTACTTAGGCAAGAAATATTGTCATCTTCACCTTCCACCCTTTCTAAATGCTCATTTACAGAGCTCATCTGATCGGATTTCCAATGTGACTTTTGAGAAACACAAGTTCCATTAAACCTAACTTCATTGCCTTTCACATCAGCAACAAGATGCTGATTCTCATTAGCCCTGCTACTAAAAGGAGGTGAAACATCACCATCATTGACAGAAAATTGGCTCCCTACATCTCTGGAACAGGTTTCATCAGAATATTCCTTCCTTTTTGAGCCCATGGAAGCCTTATTAAGATGCATACACGATGAGCAAGGAGCAGAACATACATTACAGGTACCGGACTCTACTTTTGTACAAACTCTCTGACTCATAGAAGGCCCACCAGACTCTTGAGCAGCTTGATACGGTTCCTTCATTATCAAACCCAATGAAAAAATAAGAGAGAGAGAGAGAGAGAGAGCTGCTGACAGATGCACAACAATTAAATCTCAATTACATGCATAAAGCACACAGCTGCTTTTCAATTGCAGGAATGTTATTCTGTTGTACTAATATGGAAGGAGCAATGATATATGAACTGGATTAAGATCTTGAAACAACAGCCTAAATTACATGGCTTTCTTTTTTCAGCCTTTGTTTTATGACACATGCTTTTATTGATCTCAAGCAGCTCCACATCAGTCAGAACTTAGCATACAGCACATGAACTTGACACGTTAATCATTTTCATAGAGAAAAATTTTGGAGAAGAATCATAACCATTATGGGGTTAAAATTAAATTGTGGTTTATGGAGTTGAAAATGTATCTTAGGATTAGGCAGTTGGAATCCAATAATATGGTGGATACAAAAGCTTAAGCTTATAGATAGGGTAGGGAATTCTATATTTATTCCTCAACATCCCACCTCAATTACGGATTACAGCCTTGTTTCAATCCCATAAAGTGAACCGTTTCATTAATTAAGGGTAGAATGAGGTTTAAGGATTTGAACTCTTAATCTTCCACTTCAATAACATTTTATATATTAGATCTACAACCAACTTATTTAAAAGCTTAAACTTATAAATATAGTGTACGCCTTCATATTTATTAATTAAAAACTTAATTAGCTTTTTTCTTTAATAAGTTTCACAAGTTATATAACCTTAGAAATTCAACCTACAATGACAAGCATCATCATTCTACCATTAAACCACATAGCCAGTGGCAATTCATTCTTACCTAGAACATAGAAAGACTTATGCCACAATACTCTACATTCAAACTAAGAAAGAAACAAGTGATGATGTGTAATTCTTCAAAATCCTACCAAGCAAACATTTAGAAGGGTTATATTATGGTCAATAATCAGTGATAACATAATAGAGTTTGAGAACATGAAAAATCAGGCCATACCAATGAAATGTTTAGCAAAGCCAAAGAAAGGTCAAGTAACAAAACAGGAGACACTTATAAACAAAATACAACATGAGCAGAGAGCTGGTGAGATATGTACTTTCAGTCATTACACCTTTTGTTCTTAGTACAATTACCAATACTTGGTTTTCTAAACCTATTAGTCTACTCCTTTGATATTGTACTCTATTAATGAACATTTCTGAACTTGTCAACAAAAAAATAAATAATAATAATAATAACAATAAAATATGAATGTGTATGTATATTCAACTTAAAACCTCAATTTGTATTTGTGACCAGAGATAATTGAGTTTTGGCCTTAGAAAATGTCCATTTATCAAAACAAGGGCTTACAAGACAAGAAATTTGTGTTTGAAATAGAACACCATCCTATGTACATAAGAGTGTTAAACAATCAAAGAAGTATATCAATTTGACTTCTTTGAATTGTCATTCATTACTCAAATCTATGAACAACTATTCAATGCTGAAACTAAATTTTCTCTCTCAAAATACCCTCACTAAATCAATAATTGATAGATGTAACAAATGCTCATAGATGTGATCTTCTGATGGAGTCACACCTTGATTAGCAGTTCACCTTTCGTTTCTACTGTTCTCTCATAGTTCTTTTACCTTCCTTAGTTTAAGTTGACATGCTGTTTACAATCATGAAATGGAGTACATCACTACTTTTGCCAAGAAAATAAATAATTTAATAAATCAAGATCCATTGACTTTGAAACACTGTGCAGATACACTTGAGTCTCAAGACTCAATTTGTATCTCAAGTTCTTAGAAAATATAGCTTTACAACTCCACAAAAGGACTAAACACTAGATAACTAAAACCTAAATTTTTTACCCATTAAGTTTGTGAATCAAATAGAAGAAGAATTGTCCAAAACAGTATAGATAACTAAAATTTCTGTTTTAACCCCTTTAATTTTCTAAAAGCAAATTTCCCCTTGTAGCCCCTTTATTTTTCTATAAACAAAATTTCCTCTTTTAACCCCTTAATTTTTCTAGAAACAAAATTTCCTCTCTTAACCCTTTATTTTTCTAATAACCAGGAAAGGTGTAATGACACTAATGATTCTTGAAACTAGATGGTCTTTTTTCACATCGGGAAAAGTTTACCTGATTTTATCTAAAAGAGTGCAACAAGAATAGGTCTACTAAGGAGAAACTAAGTCAAAATACTTCATTGGATCTACCATTAACTTAAAAACAACTAAATTGAGAGACTCCCCACAGATGGGTTCACTACATGTTGATCCAGATTAAAGATGCATTGGATGGCTTCTAATTTCATCAATTTCTGTCTAGAAAGTTCTCCAACTAAGAAACTGTGATATGCTCCACCAATAAATAAGAGATACTCCTCTTTTTCGTTATTTGATAATGCAGGTGAACACTTATAAGAGCCTCCTATTGTATGTTGGGTCAGCTTAAAGCTATGTTGGCTGGTTTCAAATTCCAAACGATTTTGGTTTGCAATGTTCTTTGTCTAGTAATCTATTATATGCTCTTCTGATGAATAAGACATCATCTTTTTTCCTTCTTTGATAATGCATATGGACACACAGGAGCCTACTAGACAATTAACCATGTTTGAAGACACTAAGAGCATCTTTAATGCCACATAATTCTCTCCTTTAGAAGATCAAAATTTTACCTGCAAATTTATGTGCTGAGAAGTTATTTCAGAGAATTGCAGGTTATTTAGGATCTATTCTTGAAAATCTCAATTTTTTTTGTCCATCACAAGACTAGCTGACTGAAATGAAATTCCACAAAAGCTGGGGATCTGCAGAATCCTTTTCGTTTTTAATTGCCAGCCCTTCAAATGCAGATGGACACACATAGGAGCCCACTATAAAATTAACCATGTTTGAAGACACTAAGAGCATCTTTAATACCACGTAATTCTCTCCTTTGGAAGCTCAAATTTTCAATTGCAATTTATGTGCTCAGAAGTCATTTCAGAGAATTGCAGGTTATCTAGGAACTACTCTTGAAAATCTCAATTTTTTTTCCTTCACAAGACTAGCTGACTGAAATGAAATTCCACAAAAGCTGGGAATCCACAGAATCCTTTTCTTTTTTGATTTCCAACCTCTCACACCCACCAAATGCTCAAAAAAAAAAAAAAAAAGAAGCAGCTTTCTAATAATTTTACATAGATGTCCTCAAATATTTTTGACAAATAATGTCCTAAAAACTTTAAAATGCATTTTCCTGTCCTACTTCACTAAGATGGTACCTAGACACAAGAGTAAATGATAATTCCACCATCTCCCCAAATAGAAAAAATTAAACTTGCATCTTCCCATTAATCCCTAAGCAAAAGATGTAGGGTTTGGCATCATAAGTCCTATCAGTTTCTTCCTGAAACTGAATACTAAACTTAACCAAGATTCAGCTAAAAAGAATTACAAAATAACCAAGATTGAGGATACACTAAGAGCTGGTTTGATTCAATGGAATGCCATTACTTGGAATCACAATCTTTCTTCCATCCCTGCACCACTCCCCGAGTACCCAGTTAATATAGAGCAATCTGATCAAGTAATATCCACTTAACATGGCCAATTGGAAGGTATTTAATTTCCCTAAAGATTGATTGACCACTAAATGAGATTGGATTAAGTCCCTTAAGGCAGCTGTGGCAACAGTTTGACAGAAGAAGACCAGGACATAGGTTGGCAATAAATGGCTATCTACAAGGCATAGTTACCAACAATTTGCATTTTTAGTGCCTGAATGCTGATTAAACAGACCCTAACTCCATGTAAAAAATAGGCCAAAATATATAATGCTAGGATATGGGAAACAAAAACAAGAGAAAATCAGAAAGAACGAACTTCAAAATGTACTGGGCTTACAGAGGACTAGTAGTTAAGATTAAAATGACATACATGAAATGCTGAATTAGGGCAATGAGAACAAGGCAAGTGATTGAGGTAGTAAGTTAGAGTATTCATGACAATTGACAGGGAGCAATCAGAGGGTGGATTCCGATGAGCGAAATCATGAAATATTTAAAAAGAAAAAAATCAATTCCATCCGAATATTGTATAGGAATTAGCACAATCCACAAAGGGCGCCGCAAAGAAATAACATTGGAAGAAGATAGATGTTTACAAGGGAATGATTTGAACTCGAACAAAATAGAAGCTGTACCTGGATTGAATCGAGCAAATAGAAGGAGCATAAGCCCTAACTGAGCAGAGCGAGTGAATAATCAATCGCCAATTACCTTAACAAAAACCCTAACTGTCAGTTATCAGAACAACATCGTTATTAAGCAGACAGACGATGGACAATGGAAGTCGAGAGATGGATGATATTACCGTGGCCAGGAGGAGGAAGAAGAAGAATCCAACCCGATCGGATAGTACTAAGAAAGAGAGAGCGTAGAGTTTGGGGCTGGGGTTGGGGTTGTGGTGTCTGGTCCGATTCTGATCACGGCCGAACCAGAAAAATGAAAATGCAGAGGTGGATATCTGCTGAACCTCAACGCACCGTAGGGAGAAAAAGAGAGAGAGACAGAGAGAGAGACAGCGAGGAGAGAGACCATTTCCATTTTCTTCGCTCAGCCTTGGGCTTTCACCCCTTTTTGGGCCTCTTCTATTTCCTCATTTTTCCTTAGGCCAAGTATTTTGAAATGGTAATGTATATAATAATAATAATGATTATATAATAAAGAATGGATCATTTATCATTAGACTGTTTCAATTATAAAGTTTAGTAAATTATTGAATCATTAGTAACTCATTATTCTAGTCCTACATTCATAAACATAAATGTAGCCATATTCTACTTATACAGAGCTTGATCATCGAAGTTTTAAAATTGCAAATGTGATGTAAAACCTATCATCACACTCAAATGATCTAATTAAACCTTTTATAGAGAACAAAAATAGATTTATAAGATTTAGGCAATCTAGCAATAACTAAGACTTTGTTTCTTAAGGTAGTGAAGGTTCTAGTGAGTCAGCTTCATGATAAACTAAAGAAGATTCGACATATTAGGCTTGTTGTTGGAATCATAAGTCAATTTGTCTATTCTTAAGCTTTCAAAGGCAAGCTCACACTCAAAGAAACTCCCCATTGTTTTAGATTCAAGAGCAACCCATAAAGGGATCCATTAACAAGAGAGTTTATCTATGTTGTTAACTATCAATAGATTTCAATGAACATCCTCACACACCAAAACTTTATAGATACTCAAAACTACTTCCTCATTTGCAAAAAATTTAGATATATACATAAATAAAAATGTATTGTGTTGTCAAGCTACTACTCTTGAGGATGAAATGAGGCTTAGAATAAAGGCGAATCAACTCTACTTAAGATTTATGAAGCTAATGCTCTAAGCTCCTTTAATTGTCACTTTGCTGATAGAGATGCAATAATGTAGGTTCATATCATTTTTATAAGATATGATTTAAAACTCTATAAAGTTTAGTTTTAGGTTTCAAACTTATAAAAAAAAAACCTTATATAAGGCTTAGAAGAAAGATAAATCACCTTTGCTCAAGAATAGCAAAGTTCATGCTATAAGCTCCTTTAATTATCACTTATGCGTAAAGATGTAATAGAGTGGTTATTATAAAATACCAACCCACTAACTTAATAAAAATCCTATAAGGAAGTATCATATAAGGTTTTTATCATTTTTATAAGACATAATTCAAAATCCTATAAAGTTTAGTATTAGGTTTCAAGACTATAAAAAACCTAATAAGAAACCCAACTTAGTGAAAAATAAGAAATTATTTTATTGACTTTCGTAACATTTGGTTAGCAAATTTAGATAATATGACAATAACTAGAAAATAATAGTACAAGATAAATAAAAGTAATATAACTCTCTTTTACCATGTTCGATGTATTCAATATTGAACAAGAATTTTTGTGATTAAAAAATTTTTAAATTAAGAAAAAATAATTATTCATATTATAAATTACTGAGTAAAAAAAATCAAGGATCTTTGAAAATGAATAGCTAAGGAAGCACCCTCGTAAGGACGCTTCCCAAAAGGCAATGATACCCCTTAAGAGGATCCTTCTCTAACTCAAGGAAAGGACATTATAGATTTGGCAAAGGCAGGGAGGTCAAATGGTACCAACCTAATCATACATGACATCAGTCTAAGGCCAACTAATCCTTCCAACATAATTTAATCTAAACCCATTCGCCCTATTATTAATGTTCTAGCTCCAAATGAGAAAGTCTTTGAATTCTTCCTTATTACTATTCATTCAATTAGGGAATTGGCTATTCTATTTCTTCTTTATTCATCACGAATTCCTATTATAATGTTTACTTTATTTTTAAACCCATAATAGGAGGAATTCCTATTCCCATTTTACTGAATTGGAATTATTAAGTCGAACCTAAGAATCCTAATTTAGCAAAAAAAAAAAAAAAACAAATAAAGAACATTTTATGCCTTTATCTTCTTCACCTCTTCCCTAACTTATGAACTTGACCATAGGCACTACTATTACCCGAGGACCACCATCACCATAGACACCACTACATATAAATACCACCACCCTCACAATGTCATCACTAACCACCATCGCACCACTACCATCACCTAGCATCACCGTTACTTACCCATCGTAATATACTATCCAATATACTATCCAACATACTATCATCACTATCATAGCTTCATTTCACCACCACTACCACCAAACTCTTTAAGCCAACTACAACTCTAGTGAACTAAGAATAATATATTTAGGTTGAGTCTAAAAGTTCAACTTATGGATCTAGGGTCAAGTCTTTAACAGTGAAGGATAAAACAACTCCAACAACACTGCATTGCTACCCAATCTCCCTAACCCTTGATCCTATAAGTAGCCCCTACTTCCTAGTCAAGTGCCTAATGCTCTAGATTTGGCTACCCTTGGTTAATTTGCTAAAGACCCTAGAAACCCCTTTTGTTTCTTAATCTGATAATTATGTACTAATATAAGGTGTTCATTTGATAATTGTGTGCCATAGGTTCGATGTTTTTGAAATTTGTAGAAGGTACATCTGTTGGTTATGTGGCTGGAGTATTGATAGCTACAACATAGTATGTGGTTAGCAATAGTTAGTCATGACATTGTTGCCAAGTATGTGTTGTTAAGTTATGGTGTCCAAGAAGAAAGTGCATATGTGTAGTCAACATGGTTCGATTTGTTAAGTTATGGTGTCCAAGAAGAAAGTGCGTATGTGTAGTCAACATGGTTCGATTAGAGTATTGGTAGTATGGTGAAAGCGTTGGTGGTTGGTTGTGTCTAAGAAGAAATAATCCAATAATACAATATTATAATCTCAAAGAGGATAATATGTCAATTATCCTTTATTACATATCAATTCTTAGATGCATTTTTTATCCAACTAAATAGCGTAATAGGCTATTGCAGGTCTATTCAATTCCTCATGAATAAGAATGTCATTACAAATCTATTTATTCAGTAATGTGAATAGGCCATTAATGTCTTGAAGATATTTTTATAATAACAAAACACTATATTAAGTGTGCTAACAAGATAAAGTAGTTAAACATACTTAGACTTAAGTTGAAGAAAGAAGTTGTAAATATTAAAAGAAGTTTAGAAGCTGTTCAAGAAAGATGATAAGAAGTTAGTTTAGAATCAATGTTCAAAATCAAAAGCATGTTCGTAATAGGGATCAACCTAGTAGAATCTGCCTAGCAAAGCCAAACCATATAATCAAAGTACAAAACTAGACTAACAGAACCAAATTGCAACATCAACGTTAGAATTAGAAGTAAACATCAGAACCAAAAGTAAGACATCAAAATTAGAATGCTATTTACGATTCATAACGTAGTATTATAATTAGAATGCACTATTAGACTTCAATTTCAAACTATAAAGTCAAAACTTGGTTTTAAAATAAACAAGGCAAAATAAACTTGGAAGAAATATATTGAGAGCCCAACATCAAGTGTTAAATGTATTTAGGTAATACAACTAACTAAACATTTAATGATTATTTTATGAGTGTCCCATAAGAAATTCAAGGAATTAGGTAGTAATGAATAGATGAGATATTCATAGAAGGAAGCAATATGGAGATATGTTATGAATAAAAATTATAACGACTAACTCCTTATGAAGATTTACAGGACATGTCAAGAAGATTATGGAGATTATCAATCACAACAATTACTTCCATTTCAAGATATAGAGAGTGTCTATATAAAGGAGCTATACAAATAGACAAAATACATCTATTGATATTAGGAAAAAGAAATTGTACTAAAATATTTGTGAATATTGTTGTTGAGTGTATTATGCTAAAGTGAGAGGAATCATATTTAATCTTTGAGAGAGTTACTAATCTCTGTAAAAATTAATGGTAATTATTTGAGAGAAGTTTAAGAGAGATTCTTTTGACTTACAAAATCTTGTGGTATGAATGGGGATTCAAGGTAGAATAATAAGAATTACTAACCTTGTTGTAACATTCTTTTAAATAGTGCAACAAGCTAATATAGAGGACTGGCATCCTTAGCTGTGGGCTAGAAGAGTGGATTGATACATAAGGTGGAAACACTATAAATGGCTACTTAATTTTCTTTTCCCCTGCTATATTTAGTTTCTATAGTTTATTTATTTGCTTATTGCTTTGATGTGTTAATCTTTGATAATATTTATACAAGCTTCATTATGAGATGTTATCATTAGATAATTAAGAAGGAAGATTATAGATTTGCAAAAAATACTTAAGTTTGGAAACAATCAATTCAACCCTCCTTTTTAATTATTCACCAGGACCAATATCAATAAATCTATGCTTAGAAATGGAAGAGTCACTTTACAGTTATTGGATAGCATTATCTTCCTAAAAACACTCAAATCTTCAACTTATGTTGATAACTGAAGGCTATTTTCTAACATAATCCTTTCCTAGGTGATCAAAGGAGATAGGGATGAAATTGTGAGAATAACTTGTGCATTCAGTGAAGCAATTACTACTTAGGAAGAGGTTAACAAGAAAGTTGTAGAGGAGGTCCAAGCATTAAAGGAGCGTATTACCTGTAAGGTAAAAACTTGTAAGGAGGAGGAAGTTAAGCTTCTAGATTCTAGAAAGCACAATGACAACCTTAAGGCTAAGATCAAGCAACTCTAGACCCAATTCAAGAGATTAAGAAGAAAACACAAATGTTGGAGTAGAGCTATGCTTCTTTGATAAAAAAAAAAAAATAGAAGAGATCCATCAATTAAAAGAAATACCCAATCAGCAAGAGCTCGTATTTTTAAGCTAGAGAGTTTACTCAGTTACTATTTGAGCTATAATTATGTCTTCAACACCAATATGAAAAGCAAAGACTACAAGGACCTACTTGAAGAAAAGTTAACTGATGGCATCAAGGAGGCTAAGAAGGAGATATTAAAGTACCACTTGAAGTATGACTTAAGCTATCTTAATTTTACTGGCCAACTAGAGGATGATAATAGTGGAGAAAATCCTAAACAACATATAGAGAACAAAGAACGAGTAGCTAATTAAGGTAAAGAACAAGAAGCTGCTACACCCCGCCCCCCCCAATTTCATGCTACCTTCAATTCCAAATCCTCCTACTAGACCTACTGCAATGTGTCTACTTTTACTGCTAAAATTGCCTACAATATTAACTCTACTAAATATCTTTAAAAACTTTCTAATCTAAGCTCTTATTGCACCAATGTATTCCTTTCAAAGAGTTCATTTAGGTTGGAATGTCGACTTTATTATCTATTAAAATTTGATATTTTTGTAGTTGATTGTTGCTATGCTTTTTCTATTATGTTGATTACAATATTATAAGCTTGCTTGTTAGAATTAGAAACTTGTTAGCTAGTATCTAAGTCTAGTTGGTTTTCCCCTTAACTAAGTAAGGGAACTCACTCTAGGAGATCCTTAGGCATTAGGACTTAAGTTTAGTTTATGAGGTATCCATTAATCATCCAGGTTTGGATCTATCAAAGTTAGAGTATGTTAACTTAAAGGAGGTAGAAACTTTATTCCATTCACCTTATAGAAGTTAAGACTTATGCATTAATGATCCATTAACCTAAGAGAAGGTCGGGATTATGTATTTGAACTTGAATTATAAAAGGAGATGAGAAAAGGAAACAAAAGAATAAGTTGCATTGATTCAAAGAGTGATTGCATAGATTAGCTCATATAAGAATTGTTAGAATAACTTCATCACAAGATCGTAACATCATTTAAAATAACATATGAGATTATCTACATTCTAAATCTAAGGGATAAGCTCTCCATCATGTCTTTCTAGTAGTAAGCACCATGTCCTACCTCCTCATAGACTCTAACTGGATCTTCCCAAGCTAGAGTAAGCTTTCCTTGACTTTGTTTGGGGCTTAATGCCTTTAGCTTCCAACTCATTAAATCATTAGGTTGGAAGACTTTTTGCTTAAATTTCTTATCACAATATCATGTTGCCCTGTGTTTATAAGTAATCATATGTGCCTTTGCTAGCTCCCTCATCTCATTAATCATCTCTAGATTAGCTATATGGATAATTTGATTGGCCATAACATCAAATGATTAGGTCCTTGCATTTGGAAGCTCGAGCTCTATGGGAAGAATAGCTTATTAAATATTAAATGGAATGATGTACCACTAATTGAGGTCTTGTGAGTAGTTTTGTACCCTACAAGATGGTTAGCAATTCATTGCCCATTTGCCTTTAGCTCAATCTTCCCACTTCTTCAAGCTATAGATTATAACTTAGTTTAACGCCCCAACTTGCCCATTAGATTGTAGATGGGCAACAGATGTATAGTTCATCCTGATACTGTACTTCTCATAAAATTTCTTAAATTTCTGTTTATTAAATTAACTTACGTTATTAGTAATAAGAACATATGGAACTCTAAACCTCATTAATATGGAGTTTACCGTAAATATCTCCACACTCTTCTCCGTTATCTTAGACATTGTCTCAGCCTTTACCCACTTCATGAAATAATAAACTCCCATAATGATGTATTGCCATTGTTTTGTAGCCTTTAGGCATTACAATAATTCAAGCCTTTCAAGGGAGCTCAAAACTGCTCTCATAGAGAAACTAATGGGACAATCACGGAATTATCTAGCTTAAGAAGGTGCTATCTGGGTGGTTTTTTCTTTCTTTTTTTAAATAAAATATCCAGTATATGAAAATGTAATTTGAAACCTATATGAAACATTAAATTATTGCACTATATATAATTGAACCCTACTATAATATAAAGTAACTATCAAATGGCAAATTATTTCACAATAATGAAACAAAATTAAGCGATCTTCCATTTTTATCATCAAAATTACATTGTCAATATAAAGTACTTTGAAATTTATTTTCCCATAATTCAAGAAATCTAATACATGTCAATTTTTTTCATCATAAAGATAACAACAAAATAACACTAGCTCTAAAATCATTAGTCATCCGTCATTCTTAACATTTTTCAAACTTCATCATCTTCTTTAACCTACAAATGAAAAACAAATACATATACTATTAAAATAATGTTATATTGTCAATTTTACATTTGAAAAAAACATGAAATTACTTACAAAAGGTAATAGCCAAACAATTGGTATGCTAATAGAATATCCAATTGTACAATTTAAGAAGATGTTCATCAGTTTTTTTATTGAAATATGAATAAAAACTTCACACTAGCTATGACCTAATGGTTCTCCACATACATGCTATGATTGGATCAATTTTTTTTACTACCTCATTTGCAATTTTTTTCTCCCTTAAAAATGCTTTTCAAAACAATAAAATTACCTTTCTATCACAAAAAATAAATAAACAAGCATAAGTACAATACAATCATGATTCCTACTATCAAAGGAGAATAAGAGCAACAAGTTAAAATATATATACATATATATATATATATAGAAGATCTAACTTTAAAACCAAAGCCTTAAGGTAACATGTATATATAAAAAACACAAAAGCACATTTGTCTTTTGTGTGTGTGTATAATTACTCATAAATATCATGAAAATGCTTCTAAGTACCAAATTTTCATTTTATTGGGTAATTGAACTTTAGGAATACTATCATTAGTTAAAGTAATGAAGGTGCAAAGCTGGGAATCAAAATTGTCAACATTGACATGATTAAGATGACAATTCATGTTTAATTTTGAATTAAAAAATCCAAGAAGAATGCATCCATAAAGAGAAGGTCAGAACAACTATATCCATACAAACGCAATAGTAGCCTCATATATGTATAATACTTAATGCATAAAAAGAAAGGTAATTCCATGTTTCACCAATATAGTAATATAAGAAAAGATTTTAGAAGAAAAAATGGTTTCATAGCTTATTTAGCTAGAACACTTGTTTACTAAGTAGATGGTCTTTAGTTCAATTATCTGTCATTTTAGATACTTTACAATTATTATAATCACTAAGGTAGAAAATAACCAGAAAACACTAGTATTGAAAAGCTAGATATAATTTAATTATAAGGAAAAAAAATTTACATACTCACATCAATTGATGTTTAAAATTTGGTGTTAGGGGTGTATGCTTAACATTTTGTATTGATGGCTATACTTAAAGCCTAAAGTTGAAGGGCTATGATGAGAACTTACATAAATGGTGAGTCATCTAAACTTGGTGCTAATAAGGGGACCAAAGGACTTTCTGAAGGTTGAGGTGAATTACTATCTTAGTTTAGAAGTTGCCTTAAAAGCGATTTCATCTCATGCATTTTTTATTGGATTTCAACAACTTCTAATTTATGTCCCATTGCCATCTTATAGAAAGATGCATGACTAGATATTATACCATAGAGATCAATAATAGAAACACTTAAACCATATGTACGAACATGCCCAGATTTTTCTTTTTCCATCACTTAAGAGAAAATATCATCTTTAATAGTCTCTTCACTATTTTCCAAATCATTGGACATTAATTCCTTCATATAACTCCATAAGTAGATATAGTTGAATTAGTAATAAGGAAATGTTAATTAGATATTAAGTATCACAACATATTGAACAATTGATGACTCACAATGACCTTGGCTATTGCTATATTTTCTAGAGTTCTATTTGCCTTTCTATAGCAAGTAATGAACATACACTCACGAGATGGTGGACGACATAACTTTTCTTTCTTTAAATTATATTAAAATAGTTATATAAAAAAAATTCTAGTATAAAATAATGACAAATAATTACGATCTACAATGCACTAATACTTACCTCTTTTTCCTTGGTCATTGCAAAACTTTTTTCTCCCTTTACAATGAATCATATTTTGTTGTGCTCTATTCTTCTTGTTTCAATTACTTACTTCCTACAGTTGAAAGGAAAAGTTTAGTTAATTAACCCATATGGGAAACAATAGTTAGGTAATTGAAGTCATGATATTTTGTACCATGGTTTCTTTATTCAACCAATAATCAATAAGATGTTTCCATTGTCCTTCAGTCACTCAATCATCATTATACAATTTCAACTACTCATCAAAAGGCATGTTTAGATCAAAATTATTATCCTTTAAAGAATACTTCCAAGCCTTCCACTTTTTTACTAATAGAATCTAAAATATATTTATCTCCTTTGCCTAAGATGTCAACCTTTAACTAAAAGAAAACAATAAAAGTAAACCATTACCAATATTTATCACAAAATAATAGTATTTTGAAAACTTTAGCATGAACATTGGATCAATTGCTTTCACTATTTATAGCATTATTCTTTTATAATCTTGAGGAATATGTCTCCGGTTAATATACTCAATAGAAATATCTCTACTTAGCATTCCCAAAAAATAAATAAATAATAAGAGCTAAACCGTTTGCACTTTCATAGACGTTAGGTTGCCTATGATCATTGAGTGGTACAATAATCTATTTGCCTCCCAAATTTTTGCGATATAAGTAGGACCATACATCCTTTCCTTTTGTATCTTTCCACTATAGGGGGATAAAATGATTTATGGGCTTTAAGTCCATTAACGATATGGGCTTAACTCTTTCGGTTAAAGTGATAGGGCTCAACTCTTTCGATTAAAGTGATAAGGCTCAAAGAGTCAGGTTCATGAATTTGGAATGACTTAGGAAGATGTAAAATGGTAAACTTGCAGTAAGGATTGTTAGATTGATTCGTCTACTCTCAACCTTTCTTAAAGAAGCTTATGCACATAGAGAGGCTTGCCATAAGTTTGGAACCAACAAGAGCCCATAGAGGAATCCATTAACAAAAGGACTCATTTTGGTTGTCTATTGTCACTATGATTTGACAAACTTCATTAATAGCCTAATTCTATAAATACCTCAAAGCTCCTCTTCATTTAGAGACAATTGAGCTATTCAAAGAAACAATGTCTTACTGTCACACTACTATCACATAAGATCACCAAAAGTCAAAAGGAAGCACACACTACCTCTCACCTTAAATAGTAAGGTTAATGATCTATAGCTCCCGTACCTATCATTAGTGCATTTGAGCTCCTTGAGACTGTCTACTCTTGTTCCTTACTTCTTTTTTTCTAGGTCATCCCTTACATGTCATTCTATGTTACAACTTAAAGGCCACATATAACGGAGACTCAAGCTACACACATGTGACCAGTATAACCAGATCCCCTCTTCTACATTTTGGTGAGTCCACTAAGGATAAAGGATGTTGGCAACTTGACAATGGCACCTAGTAGGAAGAAGATACTTAACCTACTGACAGCATTACTCATGATTAGCAAGAGAATTGTAAAGTTTCAAAGTGAACCATGTTGTTGAAAAACTACAATAGGAACTTAAGAAGGGGGGATGAATTAAGTTCAATGCCCCAATTTTAATTTAATAGCAAATTTTTTATTTAAATAGCTAAGATAATGCAATATGGAGGCAATTAAGCAATAAATAAAGTATAGAAATTTAAAGAGGAAGAGATAGAGAAATCAAGCTCGGAATTTTAACACTGTACCCTACTCTCTACGATAACACAATTCCTCAACTGAGGTCTTCTTGTACAATTTTACTGATCTCAATCATAATGGCTTAAGAGCCTACACCCAATCTTTATTACAAATGATTTCACAAATAACTCTCAATCATTAATATAGTGCACTCTCTCAACTAAATTGCAAATGTATTTAGCTTAGCACTATACTAGGGTTTACAAATGATTGCAAATAAAGAGCATAAGACAATTATAATGATATACAAGTAGACAAGAGGAATAATTGCAAATTTTTTGCTCTATTAATTATACTTCAACTACCTATCAACTTATATTTATAGCCTGTCAAGAAAATTCAACCCTTAGTCTACTTCTCTTTGCATTTAATGCTTTACAACAACTCTTTTTCGTATATACTAGCTAGATGGTTAAGGTAGGACCAGTGTATGGTCTTTAGGTCACCAATCGCATAATCTAACATAGCTCGCTGACCTTAGAAGATTAGGCATAACCAGCTTGATAGTCTTTAGATTACCAACCACACAGTTCAACACATGCTCTTGTTCATAGTTTACTTAGTGTAACCAACCGGATCGTTCTAGGATTACTAGTCGGCTAGTTTACACCAAAGTAGTTAAACAATGTACATTGAGACATGGCAAGCAAAAGTAATCCCTTTTTCTTATTTTAAGAATTTCAAACTCAATTCAATCAATTTATATTATTCAAAGCGTAATGTTACTAAGATAATTTAAGTTCCTTAGTAAATTAACCATGTTTTTATAAGATTCGCAAAGAAGTTCATACCAATGATTATTTTAGCATAACTTGCATGGTTTTGTTTTCATTAAAACCACACACAAGAACCTATTGGTTCAATAAACTCTCTCTTTTTGATGAGGACAAAACTTTACTAGACAAACTTCCCTTAAATATGATACTCCCCCCCCCAACTTGAAAATCTCCTTCAATGAAGCACTAGGTATATAAAAAAATTCATTTGAAAATGCTTATGAGGGAATCAATATGAGAGTAAGTTGAATGTGTTTAATCTTCATTTTTGATAGATTTCTAGGATAGCTAATTTCACTTCATGTTTTAATTTCATACTTATTAACCAACCAATCTACTACTTCATGCTTCAATTTTACACTTATTAACAAAAAATTCTCAACTACTTCATGCTTTAAATTTCACAATCTTAAGCCTTCACTATTCTTAAACAAAGACAACAAGGTGACTTGAATTCTTCTCCCCCCTTTGGCCTCATAAAAAAGATGAGATTCTAAGCGGTGAAAAAGAAGAGGAAAACAAGTTAAAATTCCAGCATAGCCCCAACTTAAGCCTTAGGGTATGCTACTTACAAAAGAACATAATGCAATAGCTAATATAAGCTAGCAATACAATATACAACCATTTTTAAGATAACAACCAACTTCCCATTGTAACACAATATTCCATGTATCATAATAGCCAAAGTCCATAAGGAAGAATATAAACACCAATAAGTCTACTAACAAAAGTCCAATTAGCCAAATCCAAAGTTAATACATAACTAAAGAGAGATAACTAGAGACAATCTTAAGGGCTAATAAACAACACATACGAGTTATATAACAAAACAAAATATGGCCAAAGGCCAAGTCTATACCAAAAATAGAAAATATGAAACACTATAGAAGAACTTCAAGAGCTAAGCTTTTGGTGGTAGAGAAGAGCTATTGAATGGTCTAGAAGGAGGAGGTAGGGGTTGAGTATATGGGCTAAGAGTATGTAGAGGAAAAGGATACTACAAGTGAAAGTGTTGAAATGAAGGATAAAAGATACGATCTTGTCGATGAGAGACCCTTTGTTCTGTTTGATAGATCCTATCATCAATTTGGTAGCATAGGTGACCCTTCATTTGATTAAGATAAGCATAAATAGATTCTTGATTGCCACCTTAAGATGTGCCAATAGGGGGAATAAGAGCTAAAGTGTCTTGAGGAATATCCTTACCTACATTTTCTTCTTCTCCTTAAGAAATATCCTGAGCAAATAGTTTAGCCTACTCATCATCAAGTGGTTCTCTTAGTTCTTAAAGGCCACCACCAGTAAGAGGGCAAAAGGGTTCTTTGTAGATCCAACTAGCCTACTTATTAAGTTTTTATCCTCCTTTTCCAATATGCTACATTGTAAAGGGTTCATTATAGGGATTAATCCTAAGAGCGGGAAAGATGACTCTCTTGGACAACAAAAGTTGAGTAACCAACTGCCCACATTAAAGGACAGCTTGTTTAGACTTGTTTGTGACCGTTTTAAAACAATGGAAGATTAAATTCATATAATCAATCCTTGCATTGTTATGAATGTGACCTAATATCCAAAGATTGCCTTTGGTCAAATGCTCTTGTTCTCTACTTCTTGGATAATAATTATGATAGATAAATAAGTGAAGGATCTGATAGTGAAGGTATAGTCTAATTACCCTAAGATTTCTCTTATTAGCCCAATTATGTTCACTAATGTGTCTTTCTTGAAAAACATTCTCATAGAATGCAGATCCAACATTATCAATCCCTTCCATATACTGTACACCACCTCTATCAGCCCTTATAATGCCATATATGTCATTCCTAATATTTTCAATTTCCCTTCCACACAGATAACTGTACAACCATAACCTTCTACGTTTGTTTTATTTATACCAACAAGGAGATTTCCATCATAATCATAATCATCTATTAGATTGTAGTAGAAATATTTAACCACTTCTTCATTTACTACATTAGAGATGTCCACGGTATCTAGAACTTGATTTGTGATAATCTTGTCCATTACACCAAAAGCATTAAGAATATCCTCATTAACATGTCGCCCATAATCTATTTTTAAGAGGTGAAATTTCTTATACCTTTGTGCATGGCGAAGTGTGGGAAACAGATGGTCATTGAATTGGGCATTGGGAGCTTGTCTCCCCTAACCTTGTCTATGTCTACTTTAACCTTTACCTCCTCTACTCACCATTTAGAGATTGCTAAGAATTAGGGTTTATGAGAGAGACGAAGGAAGGTGAGAATAGATGAGAAGGGAATGATGATGGAGTAGTGTTGATGGTAAGAGGAAGGAGTTTAGTGAGAGGGAAAGGGAGTAGTTGTACAAATGGTGTAACGAAGGGAAAGTGAAAACGAAAAAGTCGAGCCCCCTTTTATGTAGAATCTGTGGCAACTATTCAGACGGTATGAGTAGAAGTGGTCGGACGGTTGTAAATGGAACTTCTGAATCCTAGAATGTTTGTTGGATTGGCCAGATGGTTAGAGATTGACCATCTGGATGGTTCATGATAGCATTATAGGGTTAATGGACTTGAAGTGATCGTGTATAGAATAAGTTTCTACCGTTCAACTTATTGCACATAGTTTGCAATAGCTTACTAAAGGGATTCCTTAGCTAATGAATTTATGCAATTATTAGAAGATTAACATTCAAACAGGTTTTATGATCATTAAAAGGCTTATAAAGAACACTTCCAATATATTAGATTTGAGAAATTTAGGTTGGATTAATATTTAGGTTTCTAAGTTTAACTAGATTAATTGTAAAATAGCTAATAGGCTAAAAAATGTATGAATTCACATAGCGATAATTTTAATCAATGAATCATAATTTGTAAACTAAGTCAAGCATGTAAGGACATTCATACAACTTAGAAATCATTAGATGAAAGAGATTTACTTATGTGAATTTAAGTTTGCACAATACATATCAAATGATGAAGTTCATGTAAGAAGCCTATTTGACTATGTTTTTAAGACTAAAAATGGTATTCTAAATTAATGATATCAAAGAGAACATCATTATCACCAAAAATCACTATCTTGGTTCATTGTGTCTTAGCACTCATCTTGCATAATCATGTTTAACTCTTTTTTGAAAGTACAAAAATGATCCTCGCTCAAGTGTTTTGTATAAATATAAGCAATTAGCTAATCATGTCCATGAATTCTAAGCACACATCATTGTTTTGGATATGATCTCTAATGAAATGATGCTAATCTCAATGTACTTAGTCCTAAAGTGTTGGGTCGGATTTTTGTAAGGTTAATAGCATTTATATTATCATAACGGATTAGGATTTTGAAGTAGTTAAGGCCATAGTCATGTAAGGTTTGCTTCATCCAAAGGATTTGAACACAACAACTATTGTTGGCTACATATTTGGCCTTAATGGTTGAAAGTGCTACGGAATTTTATTTCTTAGAGTGCTAAGATACTGGAAAATTTCTTATAAAGTAACATGTACTACTTATGCTTTTTCGATTAACTTTGCATCTACCAAAGTTGGCATTAGAGTACCCTATAAGATTAAAAGAAATATATTTGGGATATCATAAGCCAATTTTGGTAGTGCCCGGAAGATACTTGAAGATGCGTTTTATTACACTCAAGTGTAATTTTTTTGAGGAAGATTGAAATCGTACATATAAGCATACGTCAAACATAATATTCGGTCTAGAAGTGGTTAAGTATAATAGGCTCCCTATCATGCCTCTATAAAGCTTTTCATAAATTGATTTACTATTTTTATCTTTATAAAGTTTTAGAGTTGTGTTCATAAGGGTAAGCCTATCTTTACAATCATCCATTTTAATTCTTTTCAAAAGCTCTCTTATATACTTAGCATGATTTATAAATGTTCTATTTTTGGTTTACTTTAGTTGGAGACCTAAGAAGTAATTAAGTTCTCTCATCATACTCATTTCAAATTCTTTCTTCATACACTATATGAATTCATATACTAGTTCCATGCTAGTAGCTCTAAACACAATATCATCTATATAGATTTGAACGATCAATGTATTTGACTTGTGACTCTTGATAGACAATGTTGTATCTAATTTTCCTCTTGCAAAACCATTATATATCGAGAAGCTACTAAGCCTTTCATATCAAGCTCTAAGAGCTTGTTTAAGTTTATAGAGTATTTTTGTTAAGCTTAAATATATGATTAGATAACTTAGTATGTTCAAAACTTAGAGGTTGCTCTACATACACTTTGTCACATCCCAAAAAGGTGGAGTCGTAATAGTCCGCTGTGTGAGCCATCCTAAGATAAAAATTTACCTTACTGCTGCTATCTTAAATCCAGTTTACACTAGGTGTACTTGACTTTACCTCTTTAAAGCATCCAATTCAATACTTATTTGCTATAAAATTGTGGATTAATCTTTTAAAATAATTTATTAAAAATAATCTTGTAATTTGGCTTTACAAAAGAGTAGTAGTAAATCTCATAAGTGTCTAAACTAGAATATTGAAAATTACAAGTCCTTTGAGGAGTCCTATATGGTTTTCCTTAAAAGTTAGGAAAGTTAGTACTAAGAACAATAGTTAGTCATTTCTTGTTAAGCCTCACTCCTTGTTCTAGTTTTCTAGTACTCTAATTTTGGGTAAGTACCGGTAATCCATTTAAAACCTACAAAACAAATTATAAGGGAATGAGCGACAACTTGCTTAATAAGTAAGGCGAAAATAGAAATATACATTTTGATACATTACAAGCAGGGTTTTCAACCATGTTAGTTAAATGTAGTGCGTGTATGAGCAAATGCCATCATACTATGTTATTTGGTTCATTGTGAGATTAAAGAAATTATGCTCGCTCTAATTTAGGTTAAGGAGTTTGACGTTGCACACATGTGAATCAAAACCTAACCAAGACTTGTGCAATGAAAAACACTTTACTCCTATGACTACCTTTGAACCATGACCTCCAACCTTACCATGACCTCCAACCTTGCTATGACCTTCTCTCTGTCACTTAGTTTAACTACAGAGGGAAAAGGATCATTCCAGCTATCCTTATCGAAGAAAGTCCATATTTAGCTCAAGAATTTTAGCTGTTACCTCTAGTAGGTTATGATGCATGTCAGGTTAGATACTAAGCCGAGTTTGAGTTAGTTCATTTTAAGGTGATCAACCAAGCTCAGATAATTTAAGCATAATAATATTTATAGAACAACCACATCATGGAGTTCAGCTCCCATTACAACAAATTGAATCTTAAACACAAGTGCTATAGCCACATAAACAACTAACTATAAGCACAATTGAATATATACCTAAGTCTTAAGATATTCTAAAATAATACTCCAAAATGCTGTTAAGCATTGATACTACTTACTTGTACTGAAGCTTACTCCAATAGATCTGATGCGTCCAAGCTTCATTCACTTTGAAATCCTATATATACCAAACCTCATATTCAGTTTTTGTAAGATTTATGAAAAACGTCAAGGTTTTGTTTAATATTTAGTTGAGATATTATTTATACAGCTATTCAGTAAAATTACGTATATATATATGTATATATTTATATACATACACACACATATATATATATAAATATATATTTTAAGTATTTTATTTTATCGTATAGGTTATAGTAATTTACTTAATATTATCTAATATAGTAGTTTTACTACTACTTATATTATATCACTTCAATTTTATCGAGACGTCTTTTTTACTAATCAAATTACGTTTTAATTATGGAAAGATTATCGTAGGATGATATTTTCTATAATATTATTGAAAAAATTTGTTTTATTAGTTAAAGTGATCCAGTTTTAGTAGGTCGATATTATAGCGTTCATATGAACTTGATGATACGTATGACGTGTTTCATTTAAAAGATGATCTCTAAAGGATATTTTTAATCCTAGTATACATATAAAATTGTATAGCAAATAGTATTATATTGATATTGTATTATGTAAATGAAAAATATATTTTCACATAATTTTGCAACAAAATATAATAAATCATATATTATTAAATCTTAATATGTATATATATCATAACCTGATGTCTATAATAGCATGAAATATAATGAAAACAATGGATAATCATAACTAGAAAGGGTATATTTAAGCATGATTTAATCAAATAATTAACATATTTTAATATATTATTACTAAATATGTTATTAAGCTATTTAATAACATATCTTGGTTGATAATTTAAGCTATTTAATTAAGAAAATTTGTAATATTAGCACAAATCATCAAATAATTCTACAAAAATTCCTATAGACTCAAAAAATTATATGCAATTCAACTAGTAGCTTGTTTCATACATTCGGGTTTATTACCTATATACGTAAAATTACTATTTAACCCTTAAATTATGATCAATTAGGCAAATAATTTGATTTTTACACCGAACTAATTCCAACCTATCCTAATATCATTACAAACATCCAAAATTAATTAGATTCTAATTTCATTAGTTATTTCACCTAAAATCAATTTATTTCACAAATTAACCTATTTTTAGCCGTTTTTACGACCTAAAAATGCAATAAATACTAAATATATATAAAGTCAAAATTGGGCTACATAGCAATAAACTACATATAATATGTATCCTATAGAAAAATTTTGAGTTTGAAATAACATCATTTAGTACATTTACTTTAAATTTTGAAATTCGGCATAAATAATGCATTTTTTAAGAAGTATATAAAATATTCATAATTTTGCAAAAATAAATTTAAATATGAAAGTACATCTAAAATAACCTAGGAATAAATTTTCTCATAAATTTCTGGAATCATTTGATATTTTTAAAAAATATGTAAAAATGAGGGTAGATTTTCAAACCTAATGTTTATTGGAGCTCTGGCTACTGAACAATGGTGAGGGTGTGTCATTGGAGCTAGGCAGTGGGGCCTCTAGTGGTGGTTCATCGAGTGCAATTGTTGGTCTTGGTTTGGTGGTGGAATCATCTAGGTTAGTGAATTCCAATTTTTTCTTCCTATTTTCTATTAATTTTATTTAATTTTTCTTTGGGTATCTTAGGTTCCTAAAGTATGTAATTGGAAGTTAAAGAGTCCTATTTATACTAGATTTAGGTGGCATGAATTTCCTTAGTAGTTAATCAATTTTGATTTTTATAATTTTCTTTGAAAAAGTGCTAGTAGGAGGTGTCCTTGCTTGATGGAATTAGCTTTTGACTCATCCAAACTTTGTTGTTGATGTTGTTAACTTGAATCCAAGTTGTTCCCTATGTTTTGGATAGGTTTTGATTTAGTTTTAGTATAATTTTAGTAAAATTTGGATAATTTAAGTATATTTTGTTATTTTGTTAATATACCGATATATATCTCATATATATATATATTATACGTAATGAATAATTACATGTATATAATCATGTTTCTAGCATGTCTTTTATTTTAAAGATATATTCCCTATTTAATTTTGCAAATTTATCACTTATTATATATGATTATATAATTTCGAATTAATTTATGAGTATATTTATTATATATATCGAGTATATTTATAAAAATACATTTTTATTTATATAGTATATTATGCTATATTATTCCTTTTTATAGCTTATATAACTTATCTCTAAGTTCTTGTTGTGTTTTGGGCTCGATTTTAGGAGTTTTGACGAACTTTATGTTATATCGAATAATTGTATTTTTAAGGCTAAAATTGGTTTTTTAGGATATTATTTTGAAAATGTAACTTCACTATGTCACTTTACCTAACTTTTCTAACTTAATCATAAAATTTTGGCTCAATCAAATAAGTTTTCTCGAAGACTTTAAATCTAGGTTTGATTACCTTAAGTACGACTTTAGGGATTTATATAAAGTAAATCATCATTAATTTGATTGTATTCTTAATATTTTATTGTAATTTTTACTTTCAAGCCTATTGAAATTCCTCAATTATGGTTACCAAGTTCCTCATAAATTTCTAGTCTAATTGAGTTATTTTCTCGGACGCCTTAAATCAACTATTAACCCTAGTCGTACAAAAACGAGGCTTTGCTTTAATATTTAGATGTTTGTGTCCTAATTGCTAATCTAGGAATATCACACACTTCTTCTTTAATATAGACATTTAGGAAAGCACTTTTGACATTCATTTGGAATAACTTGAAATCTTCATGAACTGCAAATACTAAAAACATCCTAATGGCTCTTAACCTAACAACTAAGGTAAATGTCTCATCAAATTATATCCCTTCTTCTTGGTTATAACCTTTAGTAACCAATCTAGCCTTATTCATAGTTAACATGCCAATTTTATCAAGTTTGTTTTTATAAACCCATTTTATTTCAATCACCGATCTATCATTAGGTTAAGGTACTATATCCCATAATTCATTCTTAGTGAATCGATTAAGCTCCTCTTGCATTGCTTGTAATTAACATTCATTTTTTAGAGCTTCATCAATGTTTTTAGGCTCAACTTGAGATGAGAATGTTACATTACTTATATTTCTTAAGGATAATCATGTTAACACCCTATTTGAAAGTTCTCGTACGATTAGCTCTTTAGAGTGATCTATAACAAACTACCATTCTTTTAGGAGGTCTAAATAAAATTGATTTATGTTTCCATCTTCCTTAGCAACATTTCTATCAAGAGCTTTATTTTGATCATTACTTAAGTCTAATTGATCCAAATGTGCACTTATATCATTCATTTCATTAAGGATTCATCATGCAATATGCCAAAGAATCATCAAACATAACATGTATTGACTCTTCAACAACTAAAGTTCTTTTATTAAATACCCTATATGTCTTACTTGTCAAAGAGTATCTAAGAAAGATAGCTTCATTTGATTTAAAATCAAACTTGCTTAATTGTTCCTTACCATTGTTAAGCACATAATACTTGGTGCCAAAAGGATAAAAATAAGAGATGTTAGGCCTTTTACCTTTCTAAAGCTTGTAAGGGGTTTTCTTTAGAATTGGTTTTATGAAAACACAGTTTGAAATATAACATGTAATGTTAACAACTTCCACCTAAAAATATTTTGGTAAATTATTTTCATAAAGCATTATTCTAGCTATTTCAATTAAGGTCTTATTTTTCCTTTGGGTGGCTCCATTTTGGTATGGAGTTCTAAGTGTTGAAAACGTATGTTCTGTGCCATTTTGATTGCACATTTTCAATCTTCCCCTAAGATCACTCATAAGAGAGGTAATTGTAAGGTCTTTATCATTTTTGACCTTCATGCACCATTTAAGAACACATGATTTGTTTCATCTTTATTTGCAAGAAAGAAGATCTATGTGTATCTAGAGAAATCATCAACAATGATCAAAGTATATCTTTTCTCTCCCAAACTTAGTGTTTGTTTAGGACCAAACAAATCCAAATGTAAGAGTTGTAGCAGCCTATAAAATAAGATAGCATCTTTTGGTTTGCTTTCCTTGTCGACATGCTTAGCACATTTAGTCCTTTTGAAAATTGATTTTTAGTAAACCTTTTACAAGATCCTTTTTAATAAACTTAGAAATGAATTCCATGCTAATATGTCCTAATTTTCTATGCCACAACCAACTATCATTATTTTAGATTGAAAGATAAGTTTCATTTTGATTTGAAAAATTATAAAAATTGATTTTATAAATGTTTCCTTATCTATATCCTTTAATAGTACTTTGATCATTGCTAATTCTTTTAATGATACACTTATTTGCTAGGAATATAACTTTATAGTCACCATTACATAATTGATTAATATTAAGCAAATTATGTTTTAGATTATCAATAAGCAAAACATTCCTAATAATATGAGAATGTTATCTTCACCTAAAATGGTTGATTTCCAATTATCCCTAAAGATGACATTCCTTTCATCCTTCAAGGTTAATGTAGTAAACTTGGTAGCATCTCTTATTATGTGTTTTGCTCATTTGTTATCTAAGATCTATTTTTTGCTTTTCCTTGAAGGTCCTTATAAGAGTATGAAATTTAAACTTATGATACCTACTTAAATTTGAGTTCTTTTGAGTTAATTGTAGCAATATAACCATGTCCATTGAGAACCCACACCATCTTTTCTTTATGATTCAAGTTAGTGTTTCTCTTTATTGTACGAGTATGTACAATATGGCCATACCTTTCTAATAATTACAAGTTTTATTAGTTGCTTTAATGAAGCAACTTTTATAAGACTTGTAAATATTGTTTTTACTATAACTAACTCCATTTTCTCATAGCTAAACCTTTGTTGTCTCAAGAGCTTTTCTAAATTATTTTCTCCCTCAATGAACTTTGCTATAATTTGCCTTGAGGCATCTAAGCTAGATTTCAACACATTGTTTTCAATTTCCAACATAGATAACTTATCTATACATGCATCTTCATTTTCAATTGCATTGATATTTGATTTTATTTCTTCTTTCTCCTTTGTTAGCTTTTTATTCTCATTTATGATTTTCTCATTCCTCTTGCTCAATTATTCATTTTCTCTTTTTAAGCTTTCATGCTCAACTTTCAACTTATTATTTTCAAGTCTCAAGTATTCATTATCCTCTTCTAAGTTCTCTTTTTCCTCAATTACCTTATTATACTCATGTTTGAATATATCAAATTCATTTTCTACATCGTTCATCATTTGCTTAAGAATCTTATTCTTTATTTGCATTTTAACAAATTCCTTTTGTATATCATCATATGTATCTTTCAATTATCGTAAAGAGATTAGGAAGTAGTACATACCTTATTGTCCAAAGCCATGAGGCAAAGATCTTTAGCCGAATCACTTCAATTGCTATCACTCCATGTGGTCACTCTTTCTGTCTTGATGCCTTACCACCTTTTTTGAGAAGAGGACAATAATTTTTAATGTGTCCCGGTTGGTGGTAATTATTACACTTTATAACTTCTTTTTTCTCCTTTGTTAGCTTTGATGTATTATTACCACCAACTTTGTCCCTTTTTAACTTCTTGTTGAATTTCATAAACTTTTTAAATCTTCTAACTATCATCACCATCTCATCATCATCTTCATCACTCTCATCACCATCATCACTAGTATTATAATCAGTAGCTTTGAAAGTAATAGCCATATTAGATTCCTCTCTATGTCTCTTAATCATTTATGTGCCTTAATTATTCCAAAAAGTTGCTTTTTAGATAATGCTTCTAGATTATACACTTCTTTAATGGCGGTCTTGTTGACTTTCCATTCTTTTAGAAGAGACCTAAGAATTATAGAATTAATCTCCAAGTTAGAGAATTTCTTTCTAAGCACCATCAATGGATTTATAATGTCAATGAATCTCTTGTGCATTTCATCTATTGTCTCATTAAGAAGCATTTTGAAGTTTTCAAATTCTCCACATAACAGACTTATTTTGGTATCTTTGACTTTAGATGTTCCTTAAATCATCTAAATTTCTTTAGCATTTGTGCAAGTATAAATTCTATTAAAATCATTTTTGCTCATAGCATAATGCAATATATTCATGGTTATTTCATTTAAGTCCATCTTGTTCCAATCTTCTTCGATATATTCATTCTCTTCCTTTCCTTCTATCTTAATAGGTCCTTTTTCTATTACATTAGAAAGCATTCTATTTTGTGCTTTAATGAAGATTTTCATCATATACTTCCAATAGGATAGTTTCCATTAATTAGAAGTGGTAGCCTATTGATAGCCTAACCTTCCATGAATCATAATGCATTTACCGCTATATCTTTACTTTATAATGTGATTAAGCAATCAAAATGTAGAGACCCACTATAATATGAAATGAAAAACTACACTAAGAACTCAAGAGAGGAGGCGAATTGGGTTCAATGCCCTAATTTTTATTTAATAACAATTTCTTGATTCAAATAGTTGGAAGATGCAATATGGAGGCAATTAAGCAATAAATAAAATACAAAAATTTAAAGAGGAAGAGAGAGAGAAATTGAGGTTAGAATTTGAAGGTAGAGTTAAGACTGTTCCCTACTCTCTATGATCACACAATTCCTAAACCAAGGTCTTCAAGCGTAATTTTATTGATCTTAATCACAATGGCTCAAACACTTACACCTAATCTTTAATGCAAATGATTTCACAAACAACTCTCAATCATTAGTATACTACACTCTCTCAAGTCAATTGCAAACGTATTTAGCTTAGCATTATATTAGAATTTACAAAAAATTGCAAATAAAGAGCGTAAGACAATTAAAATGATTTACGAGTAAATAAGAGGAATAATTGTAGATTTTTGGCTCTATTAATTGTACTTCAACTTCTTATCAACTTGTATTGATAATCTCTCAAGAAAATTTAATCAGTAGTCCACTTTTCTTTGCATTTACTGCTCTACAACAACTCTTTTCTTTATGGACCAACTGGACGGTTCATTCAAATAAGGTCACCAATCAGACGGCCTTCAAGTTAGTAGCCTAGCTCACTGACCTTAGAAGACTAAGCACAACTAGTCGGATGATCCTTGGATTACCAGCCATACAATTCAACACATGCTCTTTTTCACAGTTCACCTAATGCAATCATCTAGATGGTTCTAGGACTATTAACTGGTTGGTTCACACCAGAGCAGCTGAACAATATACATTAAGACGCAACAAGTATAACTAATCCCTTTTTCTTCTTTTAAGAAGCTCAAACTTAATTTAATCAAGTTATATTTTTCAAAACATAGTGTTACTAAGATACTTTAAGTTCCTTAGCAAATTAACCATGTTTTATAAGTTTTGTAAAGAAGTTCATAACAATAATGATTTTAGCATAACTTGTATCATTTTGTTCTCATCAAAATCACACAAGAACCTATTGGTTCAATAACTGCCTTTAGAAGATACCAATCAATGAAACACACGAGAAGATGCATTTAACAATGTTTGGATGATGTGTAAGCTTTGAGAAGTTACTCGAGCATTGAATCAATTCATGACAATATTTGTTCATTGTACACCTAGCTTGGTTGCTATAGCTACAATGCAATAAGGTATGGTTCCTTTAAATCTTGTTAATACTGCATAGCAACATACTACCCAAGTAATGTAGCCATCTAATACTCTTACTGTTATTGAGGATGCCACTCATGGAATTGATGGGCAAATCTTTACACCAGATATTGTGCCTATACAAAACCTAACGCTTGAGGTAAGAGATACAGGAGTCCAACCTGGAGGCTCTTTGTCCTCATGCATTATTTTGTATATTATGTAAGGTAGATCTGCTAGTCATCATAATCTCACCTTAGCCACACAAATTGAAGCTACCACATCTACTCTAAGAGGTTCACTTGTAACTAAAGAAGACTTAGATGTATTTATGAAGGAGATATAGATAAAGTCAACTTCAGTTATGTTTAATCTCAAACTCCCATGCAATTAGTGTATTGCTGACAAAGCATATCCCAAAGATTGTGAATCCTAAGTTTTCACCATTCAACAGTTTGAAAGGAAATGCCAAGAAGCACTTGATAAAGTTTATTGAGACTCCAATTGTTTATAAGTTGGATGACGATTTAAAGCTAAAGGAATTCTCAAAGTCACTCATAGAGAAAGCCTACTCATGGTACATTAACCTGCCTTCTAGGTTCATAGGTTCTTATGGGAATATGTGTAAGATATTTTTGGAGAAAATTTTCTCCACTGAAGATTCACTTTCACTAATATGGGAAGGATTCGACAAAATCCCAAGGAAGACTTAATGGAGTGCATTGAGTACTTTGGAGAATGTTTCCTAGATATTAAAGATGTATGTGATGAAAAAAGGTAGTAAAGATTTAAATCTAAGGAACGTTCTTCGAATATTATACTTAGAGAATCTCTCTCTACATTCTTTAGCTGCACTTGTGGAGAATGTGTAGAGGACTAATAACTCCATAGTTAGGCAGTAGGGAGAATTGGGTAAGCTTAACAAATGAACAACATTTATCTCCTTAGTTTAAGGTGAAAACTCATGGAGTAATGAAAAGCCTAAGACTAACATATAAAGAAGTTTGATAGGAGTTCCTCTATTCCCATGCCTAAAGAACATGGTACATGCCATTCTTAACAGTTGGTTGCAAAATGAAGATATAAAGTTACTAAGAGTTGAACGCTAACCTATATTGGACGATAGAAGAAACCTTAAGTATTGCAGATATCATAGAATAGTAGACTACCCCACTAAGGATTGTTGAAATTTATAGCACATATTCCATGTTAGGATTTGAAATGGAGAGCTCATCATTGAAGACAATGATGTTTGAAGCAATCTACTCCTAGCTCATAATGCCGATGTTGGTATATAAGTCTTTTGATAACGATTAGTAACTTATTAGATCTTTGAGATGAAGGCAGCCCTTATCACTTCTTCTCTAAATAAAAGCGATTTTCTCTATTCAATGATGAAACTTTTATGTTTTGACCAGTCTTTATGTTTATTTTCATTAACCCATATGCTTTTAAGACTAGGCAATGCCCTAGCATCTTAGCTTATATGCTTTTAAAACTAGACAATGCCTGGCATCTTAGCTTATAGGTAATGGTCTAGTAGCTTAGCTTCTATGCTTTAAGCATGGGCATTGCTATGGTATCATAGCCTTTGTGCTTTAATCCTAGTTAATAGTTTAGGAAGTCATACTAAGCTATCAAGTAGTGGGAAATACTCCCTTGACTATTATGAGAGAATTCTAAAGCCCAAACAATGCTTCGGTATCTTAGCCATCATGCCTTAAGGTTAGGCTATGCCCTAGCATCTCGGTTGTCATACCTTAAGCATAGGCTAGACCTTGGCATCCCTGTGTTATGCCTTAAGCCCAAGCGATGCCTTGGCATCTTGCTTTTCATGCTTAAGTTTAGGCCATGTTTTTATAACTAACTATTACGATTGCCTTATAAAAAAGCATTCTCCTTAGCAAGTGATATCTACTTACATCCGTAAAGTTAGGTAGTTCCTTATACCCCAATCATTTGCTCCTTAAGACTAAGGATTCCTCCTTGATGACATTGTTATTTATTTTAAGCCTATAGTGTTCTCAAAATAAGAATAATGCCTACTTCTACCCTAAAGTTGCTATGCTTTCTCATTAAAACACATTAGTAACTAGGGGAGGAAGAGCATCAATTAATTCGGTACGTGAAAGAATACTAATAGACTAGCAATTTCATCACCATGATTAAGGTAGCATGTTTTATCTACCTATGAAACTTGAATGCGAGTTGCCCACTTATGGGTTTGAATGCATAATGAAGACTTCATGGCTCATTAAGATGTTAACCTTGTGTGATGACTACTATACATTATGCTTCAATTTATGATGCCTACCCCCAATGTATAGCATTATGAGCAATTGGCAATTCAAACGACTCCACCTTACATGGGCCGTTGTGTTATGTGATTGCATTGTTGCATTCATCTCCTTACTACTCTTGTACGCACATCACTTCATAGTACACACCACCTATGTATGAGACACTTGCTACATGAATTAAAGGATACCAGCATGAGAGCCTTTTGCTATATAAGGGTGCACTGACATTATGGCACATGACATTTGAATCAATCATACTACTCTATCTTCTAACACATTGTTGCTAAGCAGGAACCGTACTTCCAAGCACATGATGACTGGACACAATTGCAAAAGTAAGCAAGTATCAAGAAGTACGTGAATGCGAAGATGATAATAGATTTCATTTTCATTTGATTTCAAATATTTACTTACACTAAGTTGTAGTTGTAATATAAGAAAAAGAGTAATGATCACCTAATTAAAATGATTACAATGAATGGAATAAATTGGTGCCTATTTCCACCAATTGTCAAGTACAATCTCATAACTACTCCCATGTGTTGCCTTGAAATCAAGACAATGCACTTCTTTAGGACGTTGCAATTATTAAAGACTTAAGGATTTCATTACAACACTTAATTTTCAATAATGGCCCAAAGGAATGGGGGCAACAAGAGTTGTTGACTCATCCTACTACTATGCACCATCAAATGAGAGAGAAAGTTCCTTCCTCCTAATTCTATACTTTAAAGGCCTTTTATTCTATGAAGTGCAAAATCCCATTAGTAAGAAGAAGTGTTCAAGATGCTATGCTTCTTTATATGTTTTAAAATAAATCTATAAAAACAATTGTGTCAAACAATTCATCATAAGGCAAAGGCACTTCCAATACACAATCATCTGAAGATATTATGAAATCTTCCAATTTGCTAGCATTTGTGCTATCATGCTTCAGTCACTCTTAAACCTTGAAAGTAGTAACAGTAGAAAACTACCACTTCTACTTAGAGGAGGAGAAGGAGATAGATATTAACTAGGCTCAAATTAGTTGATAACTCAAACCTACTTGTAGACCGTATAAAAAAAATCAATTATATACATATACATATACATATATATATATATATATATAAAAGAAGAATGCAATAGAGGAACACATGTGCTAAGAATTATTTTTAGAGATCAACATGCTTAACTTTGAGATGGCATGATCCAGAGTTTAAGGAAAGGAATGGCATTTGAACTTAAGTCCATTGTGTAATTATTGGACATAGATTTTGTGATATAGCCAGACTTGAGTGAGATACATTAGCTAGACTATGGTGAAGAAAGCAAGTTACGATGATTACAACTACAAGTCAAAGCAACTTATGAAGTGGTGTAGTCGTACAATGAAGACTATAATATATATACATTCATTTATATGTTATTACATGTATATGAGAGACATTCATACATATGAGATCAATACAATCTAAGTTCATATAAGATCTAAAGAAACCCACCAACCATGCTCATAAACTTAATCAAATTCTACTTTCGTTAATGAACTTATGGAAAGTAACGGTTCAATAGAGATTATTTAAACCAAATCAACACCTCTACTCTTAAGAAAGCACTACATAAGGCATATTTTATTCAATTCACATTCTCTCATTAGATTCCCAAGTAGAGGGAGACATATACGTACACACAATTATATTTTGCCAAGAGCTTCTGTCTTTGATTAATAGTAGATTTGACTAACAAGTTTAAGACTAGGAAAAAAAAAAAACCCTTTGTATTTGATGGGAACAACCGTTATGACCACTTAACATCCTTATTGTAACTCATTAATAAACCAATACAAAGAATGGGGTTCATTTTTTATTTGTTAACATGAAGCATGGGAGTGAAACATGGCATAATAGATGAGGTATTTGATGGTTTCTATTGGATCAAACGTCATGTGGTTATACTGTAGCCAGTGTAATTGGTTTAGCATATTTGTAGTTCAATTATGAGTCGCTTGTAAGGAAGCTATTAATGGAGCTTAGTTACGATGATAGGCTAAAGTGACAATAGATAGGAAACTATTATTAATACCTACTATGATAAAGGGTAAAAATCACAATAGCTAGAAAATTATCATTGATACCTATGACATGATAACTTGGAAACTATCGTTAGTACCTGTCACATAATAGCTAGGAAACTATCATTAATGCCCACTTACCATTGACCATGATTGTTAGGAAACCATTATAAAGGCTTGTCAAATTTATAAAAGCAATGAGTTTATAACAAAAGTGACAATTGAATCTCACAATATTAAGAAGGGACTCATGTTATGCACATAAAAATATACAATTTTTGTTTTTGGTATGAACCATGATAATTTGGGAAGGAAATGATATTTTATAGAATTCAAGAGAGTGATTTATGAGCTTTATCCAAGAATTTATGGAGTCGACAATTGAAAGTAAGAAATATAGAAAGGAAATAGGAGGGAAGAGAGTTGGAATGATCTTGTTAGAAATATAAAGTGAATATTTACTCTTGGTGAAAATAGTTTCAATAATATAAACAGGTTTAAACTTGCATCACATTTTTTAAAGTTGAAATATAAAGAAAAGAAGGAAAAAAAAGAAAGGAGAAAAAGAAATAGCATGGGAAGTACACGATATAATCAATAGATGATATTATGATGGTGGTAGAATAGGTGAGTTGTAAGCAAATAAGAACTTGATATGACAATAGATTGAGTGTGATAACAATTGAATGTAGTTGTGCACACTCGCCTAGTCATTAAGTTCCATAACAACTAAATGCAATTGTACACACTTGTTTAGTCATTGAGCTCCATTACGGCTAAATGTGGTTGTAGACACTCACTTAGTATTCCAATTTCTTATTAAAAGCGCACAAAATCAAAGGCAGGTTAAAAAGGTGATAACAGTATAATCCGACTATCATAGCCCGCTTAACTCTTGATGTGCATTTAAATTGTGCTCACGAAGTCCCTAGGTACTGGGAAGCTTGCAGAATTTATAAAAAAAGGAGGTAAAGATAAATTAAAAATATATATGTTTTCTATTGGTAGCTTCATGAGTTATTGATGGTATTTGATTAGATATATTAGGATTTAAAGAGATATTTTTTATGATATTTGATATTCAAAAAAGAATTGAGAAAGGTTTGTGAACGAAAAAAAAAAGAAGAAGAAGAAGATTTCAAGGCAAAAATAAATCAAATATGATGATATGGGAAGATAAGAATTTAATGTGGTTTTAAAAAAAGGATATCGCATCAGATTCAAGGTATAGAGTTCAAATGATATTGGACAAGATTTTTGAAGTTTTTTAAAATAGAGGATCTTAAACATGTGTACTGATGAACATCTTATGGATACAATCTCATTAACATCGACCAAAGCACATCAAACATGAAGGTTTCCATCATATTGATGCATACGCTTATTGGCTACTTTGGTTTTTTGCATGAAAAGATCAATGACCATGCACATATATATACATATACATATGCGTTGTTCATTTTGGAAGGTAATTATTGATGGTTTTGTGCAATATGAAAAGGGCTCCAAACCTATGACATTACATGATTTGTGGAGTAAAATCTAGCTTGGAAGAAGAATAAAGGAAAAGAAAAAAAATGTTCATATGGTTGAAAGGGATATGCATGAAACTTTACATAGGAAAGAAAAATATTTGAAGATACTAGTGCATATTGTCAAAGATTTGCTTAAGGAAGAATATATGGAAATATGGAGATTTTACATGCAAGATCGGCTTACATAAAGTAAGCCCATAGAGTATTACATATTTATTTAATATATTACTGTAGGGGCAATGTCACCCAACAAAACTAAGGCAACGCACGCAATTAGATGATGCTGCAAATTTGCATATTGAAATATGTAATAGATGAATTTGTATTGTTGGTGCTATGCTCAGATACTATGATCTATCAATGAAATAAAAATTTCAATCATGTGAGCATGTGTGATTGTAATGTAACTACTCCATTAGCGCATATGCACTAGGCAACAACCTTAACTATCTTAAAAAATACTTTTAAATGCCCAAACCCCCTTCAACTTCATCCAAAAAACTTTGATTAAGGGGCAAAATGTAAAGGGCTAAAATGATTTATGGGCTTTAAGTCCATTAATGACTTAGGCTTAACTTTTTGGGCTAAGGTGATAGGGTCTAAAGAGTCAGGTTAATGAATTTGGGATGATTTAAGGAAATGTGGCATAATAAACTTGGAGTAGGGACCATTGGATGGGCTAATCTACTCTTAACTTTTTTAAAGGAAGCTCATGCACATAAAAGAAGCTTGACATGGGCTTTGACTCAACAGGAGCCCATGGGAGAATTCATTAACAAGAGGACTCATGATGTGTCTCTAGAGTCGGACATACGGAGGAGCACCACAACGAACGAACCAAAATAAACAGGAAAAAGGTTAGCAAAGTTTAGACAGCTACCAAATGGATATGATATACCACTCGATCCTATTCAGTCAACAATCCGCTGGATGTGATACACCGGTTCGAACTAAAGGGTTGCTTGCCACTACTCCTTGCTAAAGGAAATAGATAAGAGTTGAATAATAACGAAAACACTAAGGTTACTTAAAGAGAATAATTCTGTATTGAAAGTTGGATGATTGTCTGTGTACAAGGAAAGTGGGGGTTTATATACTTGCTTACTAAGGTTATTTTACACGTATGAAAAGATAAAAGGATATTTTACAATTACGTTACGTTAATCATACTAAAAAGGGGTAAAAAGGATAAAAATATCTAATACGGAAAAGAAAGAATTATTCGGGAACGTTATGTTAAAAAGTATGTATCACTTGATGGCTGTACGTTAGGAGTATGATACACAGGCAAAAGCAAGAAGTATTAGGAGTCAGGGGCCAACTTGATTTAGATCAAGTTGGGAGTCAATTAGCCTGGCAAAAAAGGTTAGTTGTCTTAAAGTTAGGTGCCCATGATTCAGGTAGGTAGCTCAGCTCAGTTAGTTCGAGGCTGTCTTCTAGATTAGGACTTCACTATTGGGCAGGAGCATGTTGGACATACATGAGGATCCGAAAGATAGGTCAGTAGGAGGTCGGATCGAGATAGGAGTCCCCATCTCGGCTATGGCTTAGAGCTAGTATTCTCCTTACAAGCCCTTAAAGTCCTTTAGTTCGACTTCTTATGATCGATCTAGGGGGTTGATTCCTATCATTTGCTTAGGGGTCGAAGAGATTTATCCTCAAATTTGAAGCGATTTCTACTCGTTCTTTTAAGGTGCTCATAGGGTCTTTTGTTGGTCAATGGGGAATCAGATCGGACACATTGAAGGTAGAGGAGACACCATAGTCATCAAGCAACTTGATTTGGTAGGCATTACGGTTGATTTTCTTCAAGACCTTGAATGGGCCATCAGCTCGAGGAGATAGTTTGCTTTGTCTTAAGTATAGAAATCACTCTTGGTTGAGGTGAATCCATACCAAGTCTCTTGGTTGGAAAGAAATAGTTCGGCGGCCTTGGCTACCATTTTTTTGTTGTCTCTGATTGAACTTAGCGATCTTCTTCGTGACAGACTGGTGTAGTTCATGCAATTTTTGGGCTTGGTCCACTCCGGATTGACTTTCTTCAATAGTTGCTAGGGTACCGATCATATCCAGGGGAATGGTAAGGTTAAGGCCATAGATGACCTTGAATGGGGTCTTCCTAGTAATGCTATGAATAGTTCAATTATAGGAGAACTCTACAACTGGTAGGTACAGATCCCAATCCCTCAAGTTCTTTCCTACAACAGCTCTGAGCAGATTGCATAGTAACCTATTCACTACTTTAGTCTGGCCATCAGTTTGAGGGTAGCTATTAGAGCTGAATACGAGTTTAGTCCCAACTCTTCTCCAAAGAGTTTTCTAGAAATAGCTCAAAAATTTTATGTCCCGATCTGAAACAATAGCCTTTGGTACTCCATGTAGTTGGATAATCTCCTATAAAAATAGATCGACAATAAATAGAGCATCGTTAGTCTGATGGCATGGAATGAAGTGTAACATCTTATTGAAGCAGTCCACTACAACAAAGATGGAATCTTTCCCTCTCGATGTCTAGGGCAACCCTAAGACAAAGTCTATGCTGAGGTCAACCCAAGGTAAAGTTGGTGTTGGCAATGGCATATACTCTCTGTAAGGTTCTCTCTTCCCTTTACTACGCTTGCACACTTCATAACTACTAACCACCTTATGGACATCCTTGGCTAAACCGGGTCAGTAAAAGTTCTCCTTTAATAGCCTAGCTATCTTGGTTTCCCCAAAATGATGAAACAATCCTTTGCTATGAGCTTCCTTAATCAACAGCTTACACGTGGAACAGTTTAGTAGTCGTTGATCCTTAAACAAGTAGCTGTCCGTGAGATAATACCCCTTGACTGCAATCCCGACCTTGCACTGTTCTCTGATGGGGCTAAAATGAGAATCATAAGCGTAGTGCTCGATAATTAATGAGAATCCCAATAATTTTTTCTGCAAAGTGGTTAGCAACATTTGTCATCATGATAGAGCATCGACGACCACATTTATACTTCTCTTCTTGTACCGGATGACATATGAGAAACTTTCCATGAACTCCAACCACTTGGCTTGCCTCCTTGAAAGCTTGTTTTGACTCCTCAGATGCCTTAGAGACTTATAGTCTATATAAATAATAAACTCCCACGACAACAAGTAATGTTACCAAACAGTAAGGGTTCGAAAAAGGGAGTATAACTCCTTTTCGTACACAGAATAGTTTAGGGCAGGACCGCTAAGTTTCTCATTGTAAAAGGTAATGGGTTGCCGCTCCTGCATTAGGATAATGCCAATTCCAACTTCCGATGCGTCATACTCCAATTCAAAGGGCTTGTTAAAATTTGGTAGTAAAAGGACAGGTGTCGAGGTGAGCTCCTCCTTATTCTCTTTAAAGCTCTCTTCAGTTCAGTCATTCCACTCGAACCCTTCATTCTTCTTTATTAGCTTAGTCAATGAGGCAACTATTATACTGAAGTCCTTGATAAATTGCCTATAGAAAGAAGCTAGGCCATGGAAACTTCGGACCTCAGTGACATTCTTTGGCATTGGCCATTCTAGAACAGCTTGGATCTTTTCCTAATCTGCTCAGATTCCTTCCCCTAACACTACAAACTCTAAGAATATCACTTCTCTTTGGTAGAACATACATTTCTTTACATTCCCATACAACTTGTCAGCTCATAAAATGTCAAATACTTCGCAAAGATGTTAAACATGGTTGTTTAGGTCAATACTATATACCAGTATGTCATCAAAATATATGACCACACTTATTTTGATCAGATGGCACATCACATGGTTTATTAACCTCATGAATGTGCTCGGCGTATTAGTAAGTCCAAACGGAATAACCAACCATTTGTAGAGTCTGTGCCTAGTCTTAAAGGCAGTCTTCCACTCATCCTCCAATTTCATACGAATCTTTGCACTATAAAGCTTATCTAACATGTCATTAAGCCTCAGTATAAGGTATTTGTACTTGATAGTAATTCTATTGATTGTCGAGCCGCCGATGCACATGCGCCATGATTTATCCTTCTTCGGGATGAGTAGAGCTAGTATAGCTCAAGGGCTTATGCTCTCCTTTACATATCCTCGCTCAATGAGTTTGTCCACCTATCTTTTCAACTCAGTAGCTTCCTCAGGGTTCATCTTGTATGCAGGTCAGTTCGGTAGGGCAACGCTTAGCTACAGATCGATGTAGTGCTTTATGCCTTAGACTGGTGGCAATACTTTAGGTAGCTCTTCTGGAAATAGGTCAGAAAACTCATTTAGCAAGCTTTGGGTCTCTCCTGGAACGTTCTCTAATTCCCTCATCTCTAACAATCTTTTAACCAATAGGAACATGGGTTCATCAGTCTTCTTAGCAAATCAGAGCTTGCTTCGGCTCATCACTAAAGCTTTCTTTTTATTAGCTCAAGTGAGTTGGTTATGAACCTCATTCACTTGGGATGAGGTTAGGGATTGCAACAAAATCTTCCTTCCATCCTTAATAAAGGCATAGGTGTTCTTATGCTCGTCATAAGTGACACGTCGGTCGAACAACCAAGGTCACTTCAGCAGTAGATGTGAAGCTCCCATGGGAACGACATCGTAAACTACTTCGTCCCTGTACATATTCCCAACACTGAATAGTATGGTCACTTGTTCAATCGCGTACAAAGCTCCTTTATCCTGAAGCCAATGCAGCTTGTAAGGTCGATGATGCTTTGAGGTCGGTAGATCTAACCTCTGCACAAAGGATTGCATAACCACATTAGTACAGCTCCCTTTATCCACAATGATCATATATAATTGGCCTTTCACTCTGCACTTGGTATGGAACAAGTTCTCGCTCTAGTCCTCTTTAGAGTTTGGTAGGTGTAGATACCTCATTTTTGCTAATTTTTTTTTTATTAATTGAGCAAGGTTAATAAATAAACAGAAAAAATAAAATAATAATAAAAAAAGAAAATTAAAAAATAAAAATAAAATAATAAAAAGAAGTTGAGTTGTATTGAGTCTAGTCATATTGAGTTGAGTCGTAGCGAGTTTAATTGAGTTAAGTCGAGTCATATCGAGTCGAGTCAGATTGTTTAGTATCAAATTGGATAATGGTAAGTGCTCAATTTAATAAATTCTAAATCATTGAAAAATTGGACTTCATTGAAATATTTTAGTTTGGTCCGATATAAAATGGATTTTTATCCAATTTATATTGAGCTAGAATATACTTAGGATTTATTAAGTGGACTATTGGGCTAAATCAAATTAGATCGAATCGGGCCTAGGCTCGGAAAATAGAAAGCCGAAGTAGGGTTTCTAGAAGTTAAGACAAATCTTTAAAGAATCAAAATTGTATCTTTCATATCTTGGTTTAATTGGAATCAAATCTATATTTAAAACAATATAGAAGATTCAGTTTTAGGGGTTATAAATTAACAGGTGACATTGATGAGGTTTTCATTACGCATTCTACAATTACATAACCTACATTCGTTATTAGCCCTATCTCTACAATTTATGATCATTTCCCCATCGACAACTTGACCAAGCTATGCCCTTTGCAATTGGGACATAAAATCGACCCCCTTTGACAAGCACTGTCCATGTCCTTGACGTCCACACACTGACCGAATCTTTGCTGCCACAATCGCAAGCCAAACTCGCCAACACGTGTTGACAAATCTAATCAGCTGTACAACTCCACGACAAATCCAATCCATTTCAAATTCCATGCACAACGTAGAAGCTAAAATTCCAACAATTTGAACCCCTTCTTGATCAAACAGCCACAAACTAATTGATTAGAAATTCGACATAGCCTAAAGTAATTGCCTGTCCTACGTCCCTAGCGAATTCTACGACAACTCACACACCAACGCTCCCTAACTTCACTTGCCAAAAACCATTGCACACACGTTAGAAACAACATCACTCTGACTACATACCCCGACTGCTTCGGCCCAGCACAGTCCTTAGGTTCAAACACTCTAAATCTATGCCGACAGCCCTAATTACCATAGTCTTATATACGTACATAGCCAATTTACGATTAGCACACATGCTATACACAAATGAATGACACATACTGCAACTTATACGCTGTACACAAACACAAATAGACGTCCCTTCACCGATGTACTAACCATCACGCCCATGATAAGTGGAAATAGAAACCATCATGCTTGTGATAAGTAGAAATAGCAGTTGATGCCCTCCATCACACCCGTGGTCAGTGGAAACAACAGTTGACATTCTGCATCACGCTTGTGATTAGTGGAAACAGAAACCAACACACCCTTTATCACTCTCGTGATAATTGGAAACAGAAATCAATATGCCCTCAATCACACCCGTGATAAGTGCAAATAGCAACCAACACGCCCTCGATCACGTCCATGATCATTCGAAAATAGTGTTCAACGCACGACTCGACTCGAAGGTAAAATTCCTTATTTTATTAGTTAAATTAATTATTTTTACTAACTTATTCATTTATTTTAATTACGGGTTTTTATTGTTTTCATATTGCGTTTGTTTAGATAATCTCAATTTTTAATAAATTTAGCTCAATTACATTTTTAGCAAGATCGTGTTTTTTTGGGAAAATAAACGTATCTAGATCATATCTTATCGTTAGGATTTAAGAAAGATACTTTTTGATACATAAAGGTTTTGAAAAATAAAAAAAAAAGATTTAAATTCAATTTTTTTTTCCAAAAAGATTTAGTTAGTTAAGGTTTTTTATTTAATTCAGAAAAATTAGATTTCTTAGGTTTTTTTTCTTAAAATAATAAATTGATAAAAAAATGTAAATCTGATTCGATTTTCAAAATAAAAATAAGTCACTCACTAAAAATTTCATAAAAAAGAATTACGGTCGGTTTGATCCCGAATAGTGATTACGTAGGCACCTTCAAGGTAACCATCTAAAAAATAAAAAAAAAAACTTTTTCCCTTTTTCTTAAAAAAATTCGCAATAAAAATTAATTAAAAATAATTTTTAGTTACATTTTGTAAATTTAGGCATATTTTAAATTTTTTTCAAAAAAATTACAAAAATAAAGCCCATTTGGTTTTTTCTTTAATTCTCACATGGTGACTTATTCTTAATAAGTTATCCTCTGAACCTGGTTTTCTAGTTCATTTTTTTAAAATTAATTTTTTTAGAATATCTACGGACTAGTGGTCAAATCAGGGTTTTCCTACTTGAAAACCTTAATTTCATTTTTACTAGTTGGTGACTCCAATTTTTTTTAATTATTTATAAATATTTCCTTAATTTAATGTCGAGTAATTTATATTAAGTGGAGTAGGCTTAATAGGTTAAATTAAGGAAACTAAAATAGGGCTCGATAGAATTGGCAATTTTACAAGGAAAGCCTAGTAGGTTAGCCATGTGAAAATTAAAAAAAATTATTAATGGGCTTTTGTATTATTATTTTGTTTTTGTATTATATTATGGTTGTATTAATTGTCTTTTAATAATGCAGGCTTTAATAAGAAAAAGTCTGGCCCAATGGGCCTCCTAGGGGAATTAAGGGGGGTTTTTTTATTAACCATTTGTGTGTTTAGATGTGATCAGACTTAGGTCATCTTAGGAACCTAGGACAGGTCGTCATTATGTAACCTTTAGGTTGCTGAGATCTTTACTTCTATCTGGCGGTGATAGGCGAGTCTACTTAGGCTTTGATATAGCCTATTAAGCTTCTCTTTGGAAAGCCTTGAAGCTATAGAGTGTGGGACCCATAGACTCTATCCTCCTGCATCATCTTTTTTAGAAAAGGGGGAGTTATTTTTAAATTATAGGAAAAGCCTGATTAATCTACGGTAGGTTCGACTTTCTTTTTTAAAAAAGGGAAATTAAAAAAAAAAAAACAACCAGTAACCCTTATATATAAGTATTCGTGAGCTTCATTATTTTAAAAAATCTCATTTCAAACCTACTTATATATAAGGGTGCTCCTTGACCGCGGATTCATCGTACTTCCTATAATTTATTAATTACCAACCCTACTACATTGCATCTGTATGTAACATATTGCATTTTTTTTTATGTTAGGTTATGTTCGTTTCTTTGTGAATATTTTATTTCCTTTTGTTATATGTGTTTTATTTTTTATTTTTTTATTTTATTGCTCCTTAGTCAGTGAAAGGCTATGCAATTTGTAAAAAAATCTTTGAAAAGGCTGTGAAATTATTAACATTATATGCAACTTTATTCTAAGTTTAGTAGCCTTGTTATAGAGAATCATTGCATTTTATTTTGCTTATATTTTTTGTAATATCGATATGGAGAGTTAGGGTAGTGTTAGTCCAGAGTTCGTCCATGAAGTTCAGTTGGATAAGTACTCCTTCCCTGAGGTCATCCTGAGTGATTGGTTGAACTAGCTTTTGCTTGCTAAGTAAGACCACATTCACAAGAAGATCTGGCCAGTCATATCCCTTATGCGGGTCTAGCTCCACTAGCTTTTAATTCAGGCCCTTATCCATTACTAGGATCCAGAATCTACAGCTTTCAACTTTGGCCCACACATATTGACACCTACTATAGAAGAGTACTCACAGCTACTCAGTGCCCCGCCCCTCAAAGCAAGCATAGCTATCCTTGATCTCAGAGTCCAGCCCGAGAAAGCTTTCATAACATTGTTGGGAGTCAAGAAGTCAGCCTTGGCATCATTCTTATCTTTAAAGGGCCAGAAATGTCTCAACATCCTAAGATTAGTGGAGTGGTTTTCAAGGCCAAGTGCCTATTAGAGATATCGCCAGATCTTTTGTGAAGGATATGAATCATGGGCCGAAAAGAAGGTCAACGCATTTACTGTAGCAGTATTTGGGACAGTGTTATTTCCCTTCAAATATAGTCAAGTCCATTATAGGGCAGCCGAGCTAGTGACTCAATTCCTAGCCGGTAAATCCTATATATCAGCGTTACTAGCAGAACAATTTAAGACACTCACCTACTTGAAGAAGTAGGGGAACGGTTATTTCATGGCTAACCTTACAATCCTTGCCGTATGGTTTCTCAGTTACACGCAGGGGTACGGAGGGAATCTTCTTAGAAAGTCCCTAACTAAAAATATGAATCTAATAGATGACTTTGCTCACCACTTCAAGATACCAAATGAAGCTCAGTATAATGGATGAGTGTCAATTATTAGCAAAATGCATCCAATAGACTTTTTGTAGACAACTAGATGGAGCTACTACACTCAAGCTGTCTTAGGGTGTGCTGACTATGCAGGAGCCCCCCCTTATTGGTATTATTGGCTATACAGGACACTTCTTAGCTTGTGTTACGAGATAACTGGGTCTACTTCAAGAGATAGCCTACAAAGACTGCTTGGACGTCGTTACAATAAATTATCAAGATCCTTGTCTATCCACCGCTACTCTGATTCAACAACTAGTAAAACTCGTAAAGTTATGGGAACAGAGAAAAGTAAAAGAGATAGTCGACGTGGGAACTTTAAGAGGCAAAGTTGGAGAATATTGAGCCATCAAGTAGTTCATTTATGATTAGTTAGAGAAAACTGGAAAGATACGGTATGAAGCTTCAGATGTATTTAGACACAAGCCAAAACCAGTATGTCTTTCACCCATTAAGCAGGCCTATTGAAACACCATACAGGCTAGAGTTCAAGCCTAGTTCCAAGAAAGTAAGAGAATTATTGAAGAGTTGAAGCAGGAAAATGAGAGATTGTTGAAGGAAAATCAATTCTTGAGGAGTAAGATTCGAGAAAGGGATGTTACAATACGAAGACTTATGAGGGAAGTTGATGAAGCTTGTCCCAACTAGATTTGTTAGCTCTTGTAAATATAAGATTTAAGTTTTTAGGAAGATTAGTAAGGAGTTTTTATTCTCTTAGTCCATTATATAAGTTGGATCTTATGATTAATAAATTTACAGTTTTAGTAAATAAAATTTTCCTTAATGGCATAGTCTCTTACTCATTATTATTATTGTTCATTTATTTGTTTAGTTGAATTTTTTTTTTAAAAAAGAGAAAATATGAAAAAAAAAACAAACACAAAAGAGGCAAACAATAGAATAATAAAAATCACAACAAAAAAGCAAAAAATCTTTAATTCACCAAAAGTCTAAAACTTAGGTTTTCACATAGGATTTTGAAGATAGCATCCAAACGAGTAGACTCAACTAAAAGCTTGATATTTACTCGTTCTAAAGCTAGGATGTTAACTCAAGGTACTGGAAATGTTAGTTAAGTCGAGCCCGACCCGATAGTAACAACTCTGGAAGAAAACATGAATAAGATGGCCGAACAAATTTAGGCTCTTACTCAGGCTATTAGGATTCTTAATGATGAACAAGGATCTTAAGTTAACCCAAATTGGAATGTAGAAATGACCCCTCCCCCTGAACTGGAAGATGAAGAATTAACCCCTAATGTTGAGGTATAGAGGAAGGAGATCGAAGAGAAACACCAGGAGATGGAAAGAAAGTTTTTGTAGAAGTTGATCAATAAAATGAGAACCCTGGAAATGGTTAATGGGTTTAAATAGATGGGGATGATCAACTTGTCAACATATAAAGACGATGACTTCCCAGAAAGATTTAAAGTGCCGAAATTTGAGAAATACGATGGGACTGGTTACCCAAAGCCCCACACTAAGTTGTACATCAGGAAAATGGGAAAATACATGAAGTACAACAAGGTGATGGTCCAGACTTTTCGAGATATTTTGATTGGGCTCGCCTTAACTTAATATACCCAACTGGATTTGAATGAGATCAATATTTAAGATAAGTTAGCATAGGCTTTCTACAACTAGTATAAGTTCAACATCGAAGTGGCCCCGTCCATGTGGGATTTGAATAATCTACAAAAGAAGGCCAACGGGAGCTTTAAAGAATATGCTCAGAGATGGAGGGGCATGGCAATTAGGGTGACTCCAACCTTGACAGAAAAGGACTTGATTTTCGCCTTCATCCATACTCTTGGAAGCCTATATTACCAACATCTGGTTAGGCACCCTGCCTCCAACTTTGCAGAAATTGTGGCCTCAGGGTACCGAATTGAGGAAGCTATGCTACTGGAGGGCTTCCTAATCTTAAAGCAGCTGAGAAAAAGACACCTTCAACAAGATTTTCCAACAAAGCCAAAGAAGCCACCGTAAGCGTTATCAATACCGGCAATCTTGTCAGGCCTGTAGCCTTGGTAGCCATGACGGGAGGATCTAATCCCCCGTCGAATTCGAATCAAAACAACCACCCACAAAGAAGACAATTTACTTATATTCTCATTCCTTTAAGCCAAGTTCTTGCAGGACTAAGGAAGGAGAATCTTTTAACATTTGAAATACCAATGGAGGGACAAAGACCAAGAGATTATAACTTGGAGCTTCATTATGATTATCACTTGGCACAAGTGGGACATTCTGCAAACCAGTGTTAGAGACTTAGACATAAGATCCAAGATCTTATTGACACAAAATTGGTTCAATTGAATTTCATTCAGGCTCCTACTCCCAGTATGGGTAACAACCTTCTGCAGAATCATGGAAATTCAATCAATATGATCATTGCTAAAGTTTCTGAACTAGAGATCGATTTAAACAGTTTCCTCATCACTATTGTGGAGATAGCTTAAAATCTAAGGCAAGCCAGGTATTTGTAGAATATGAATCTTGGAGATAGGACCCAGACTAGACCAGCAATATATCAGCTGCTGAGGGATGGGAAGATAAAGAAAGCTGATATCATGGTTATGACCATCCCAAAATCGTAAAAGAGAAGTACTCAGAAGGAGCTTAGAAAAAGATATGAAGCCGGTGATTCGATGGTTGATACCCTAGGAGAACCATCAGGGGAGTTTGAGTATTTAGTGGATTATGTCGGTTCACCTGTTGTATATACTAACACACCACCTACTAAATGGGGTTCGTAATTTGATGAAGAAGACAAACTTATTGCAGAAGCTAAGAAGATGGCTGAGATGGTGGGAATGATTGGAGACAGGCCCAAGCCATTGGTTTTTGAGTATGATGGGAAGACTAAGAAGGTTAAGGAATTGGGAAAGCCCAAGAAGATTGCTTTCAATGTCCTAATAGCCTTGAAGAATTACAAAGCAACACCTTTGAATTACCAAGTGGTGAATTAGACAGCCAGGGCCTCATCACCCATAGTCGATGGGCTTACATGCTCGGGATGAGTTTATAACCAGAATGAGGAAGCTAAAAGGAAGACTACTGTGGAAGAGGCTTCTCAAAAGATCTCTTAGGATATGGATGATAAAGATCAAAATGTTGCTAAGAAGATAGTGAAAGCCAGTAAGTATAAGATAATGGATCAGTTAGCCAAAGTACTAGCCCAAATCTCCCTAACGAGCCTGTTGTTGTCATCAGATACTCATCAAGAGGTCTTAATCAAAATTCTAAAGGATGTCAAAGTACCTGAAGGGATTTCTATAAAAAAAAACTGGGATTGGTAGTGAACTTGATATTTGCAATGGATTAGATTTCATTCTTGCCAAATGAGTTAGGTAAAGAAGGAGACCAGCACACAAAACCCCTCTTCATAATGGTTAAGTGTGCAGGGAAAGTGGTTGCTCGAGTTTTAATAGATAATAGGTCGTCATTGAATGTGTGTTCTTTGGTGATACTAAATTTACTCGGAGTCAATGCAATTGAGATAAAGCCCAGCTCAATTTTAGTAAGAGCTTTTGATGGATCAAAAAGAGAGATAATTGGAGAAATTAGGTTACAAGTTGAGATTGGTCTACAAATGTTCACTGTTCCATTTTAAGTTTTGGATATACCGTGAACTTTCAACCTTCTATTAGGTAGATCGTGGATTCATTCAACAGGGGCAATTCCGTCCATTCTACATCAGAAAGTGAAATTCATAGCCAATGGGCAGTTGGTTACTATTCTTGGGGAGTAAGACTACGAGATTTACAAAGAGACGACTATTCCCTATGTTGGGGATAAAGAATTAGAAGAGCTAAGGTTGCAGATTTTCGATGAAGTTAGTATGATTGAAGAAGTAAGACATGGGGCATGGGGTCATTTGAAACAGCCTAAGCAATAGATTGGAACGTTTGGGCTTGGGTATGAGCCCATTAAGGAGGAGATTCAAGAAATGAAGACTAAAACTAGAAGTAGGAGAGGAGATCAGTTGTACCATGCTCACATGGACTTTCCAAACATCCGCCAGACGTTCCCAATACCAGTTGGTGTTCAAGAACCTGAAGTAGCTAGTTTATCTAAGGCCTTGACTCACCAATGCAGCATCGATCCAGACGAGAATGAAGATATTGGTGCACTAGATTTCCTATGCAACTAGTTTTCCATTCTCATTAATAGGTCTCTTTAGAAATGCAAAATTAGATTAGTTAGGAACATTCGATTTTGATAATTAGTTCGATTAGTTAAGCCCTTTTCTTTCAAACAATTTGAATTCATTCATTCAATAAAATTCATTCCTTTCTTTCTATCAATTCTTCTTTATTATTTATTCGTTGTCTTTTTTGTTTTTTCCTTTATTCTTCAAATCCGATAAAAACAATGAATGTAATGGATATCTCGTGCATGTAAACGATGAAAGTACCAATATCACCATTAGCCCTGCTGGGTCAGATGTCGGAGATGGTATTGAGACTTCAAACGAAATTCAAGAGAGTTGGCATCGACATGAATAAGGTAGAGTGATTATTGACGAACTGATAGATGAGATTAATCTAGGGACAGAAGAGAATCCACGAAATTTGAAAATTGGCGGTAATCTAACGAATAATTAGAAACAGGAGTTGTCACAATTGTTATTAGAATACTTGGACATATTCACTTGGTCTTATGAAAATATGCTCGATTTAGATTCGTCTATTATGGTTCACAAATTGCCAACCAAGGAGGAAATTAAATCGAAAAGACAAAAGCTTAGATGGTTTAGGCTGGACATACTCCTTAAACTAAAAGAAGAAGTGAAGAAGTTGTTAGAAGTTGGGTTCATAGAAGTGTCGGATTACCTCGAATGGGTAGCCAATGTGGTGTCAATACTGAAGAAAAATGGAAAGGTTAGGGTCTACGTAGATTTCCAAGATTTAAATCAAGTGACACCAAAGGATAACTTTCCTTTATTGCATATTGACGTATTAGTGGATAACACAGCCGGGAATCATCTTTTCTCGTTTATGGATGGTTTCTCAGGGTCTAATCAAATTAAAATGATAGAAGAAGTTAAAATCAAAAAAACTTTCATTACTACTTGGGGAATGTTTTGTTATCATGTAATGCCTTTTGGGTTGAAGAACGCTAGGGCAACTTATCAGCATGCTATGGTTGCTTTGTTTCATGACATGATGCATCAAGAAATTGAGGTTTACGTAGATGATATGATCACCAAATCCAAGGAGGATGAAAATCATGTAGATATTTTACAAAAGTTATTTGAGCGATTGAGGAAGTTTCAATTGAAGTTGAATCTAGAGAAGTGTACCTTTGGAGTGACTTTGGGCAAATTGTTGGGTTTTGTAGTTAATTGGAAAAGGAATCAAAGTAGACCCAGATAAAGTTAAGACAATTGCAAACATGCCAGCACCTAAGATTGTAAAAGAAGTTTGGCAACTATTAGGAAGGTTGAATTACATCGCTCAATTTGTATTGCAGTTAACTAATAGATGTAAGCCGTTATTTAAACTTTTGAGGAAGAATGTGGCCATCGAATGGGATGAAGAGTGTGAGCAAGCATTTGTGAAATCAAAGAGTATCTCAAGAATCCTCCCATACTGGTCACTCCTACACTAGGATGGCCCTTGATCCTTTACTTAGCAATCCTTTTAGAATCGATGGGATGCATGCTGGGATAGAAAGATGAAATGGGAAGAAAAGAGCATCCTATATATTACTTAAGCAAGAAATTCACAAAAGGCAAGCAAAAATACTCAAAAGTGGAAAGAACGTGTTGTGTCTTAGTATAGGTGATTGATAAAGGCATATTTTTCAAGTTTTAATTCAAGTTTTAAAGTGCAAATTAAGATAGAATTATTATAGATTTTATAGAAATCATTAAGAATTGGTACTTAATTATTTTCATTTGGACATTTTAAGAATTAGATGATTCAAGAGTGAAATTACAGATGATTTAGAGGAATTTTAAGTAAATAAACGAAGTTTGGATCAATACATGCAAATTGGAATTAAAGGCAATTGGCCTATCAGTCAGCTTACAACTTACAACTTGCACCAGCAACCTTTGTTGGCTACTCCACCAGCCTTGGATGACTAAGCCACCAGCCTTGCACTTATACTGTTGGCCTTCATAAAAAAAGAAACTTCACGTGAGCTAACCTTAATTTTTCATATAAATAGCTTATGTTTCATCATTTGAGAGACTTTTAGACACTTTTCCCTTAGACGTCGAGCGTCATAGAATAGTTTTCGATAGTTTTTGAAGAATTCTCCGGGAAAAGGGCTTTGATCATTTAGAGGATTTTGCTTTTGCTATGGAGACCAAGATTGAAGTTGTAATTGAAGATTATTTCTTTCTAATATAGAATTGGTGACATCTATTTCAATTATTCTTATGCAATTCTGTGAATTACTTATGATTTCAGTTATAAATTTCCTTGCAATTTCAATTAATATTTATGTTTTTGTTTTCAAATCCATGGCTAACTAAATTTATTTGTGGGAATTGATGAAACCCTAGATATTTAAGACGATGATTGTGTTCATGTTATAGGATTAAAAGATATATGGATGATTCATGATTGCAATTTCTATGATTTCGATTATAATTGTTTAATTGATTATAAGTGTTAGAAACCCTAATGATACGAGAGTTGATTAGGGTTTGTAAGAAATTCTTAGTTGATTTGATTAATCAATGTAGAAGTAGAGTTAATTGGGATCTTCTAATTGAGATCTTCTATCTCAGTCTAGACAAAACATTGAGGTCCCTAGTTGATGCTGCAACTAGAGGTGCTTTGATGAGAAAGACATATAATGAAGCAAGCGCACTAATAGAAGAAATGGCCTCCAGTGCACATAACTGACAAAACGAGAGAAGCAAGTTAGGAGTAGTAGTAGCTACTGATAATAGTACTATATCTCAATTAACGGCTCAGATAGAAGCTCTCACTACTCAGGTAAGCAAACTCACCTCAACACAGTCTTTTTATGCTAACCCTATTGTTTTTTGTGAGTTATGTTCAAGATCACATTCGACTCTTGAGTGTTTAACTGGGAATCACTCAGCTCTAACCTGTGGAGAACAGGTGAATTTTATCAACAATCTTCAACACAGCAATCGAGGACCATATTCGAATACATATAATCCTAGGTGGCGTAATCATCCAAATTTCTCATGGAGAAATAATAACAATACGTTCCAACCACTAGTTAGATTCTAGAAGCAAGGTCTTGCTCATAATGCTCCACCTCAACAAAATCAATCTAGAATGGAAGAGCTCATGTTGAGCTATATGCAAAAAATCGACACCTTACTACAAAATTAACGGGCGACTATTCGAAACCTAAAGAATTAGATTAGTTAGATTTGTCAATAGTTGAGTAACAAACCATCAGGGTCTTTACCTAGTAATACTAAAGAGAATCCTAGAGGTGTCAGTGCTATAATGCTGAGGAGTGGAAAAGCATTGGAAACAGTTAACAGACAAGTTGAAGAAAAGGTGGAGATTCCAAAGGTAGAAAAAGGGAAGGAGGTAGAAGAGGAACCAATGCAGAAGCCACCAAAAGTGAAACCGTATGTCCCTCCAATCCCCTTTCCAGGAAGATTGAAGCAACAGCAGCTAGACGCTTAATTTGCCAAATTCGTAGAGGTCTCCAAGAAGCTGCAAATCAACATTCCTTTTGCAAATGCCTTCCTATGCCAAATTCATGAAGGATTTGCTCACTAAGAAGAGAAAGATGGATGGGAACGAACCAATAATGCTTACAGGGGAGTGCTCCATGATCCTTTAGAAAAATTTATTTACCCTACTTAGAAAACAAAGAGATCAAGGGAGTTTTACTGTTCCTTTCACTATGGGAAATTTTCATTTTGATAAGGTTCTTATTGATTTAGGTGCAAGTATAAATTTAATACCCTTGTCTATTTTCAAGAAGTTAGGACTTAAAGATTACAAGGAGATTCATGTTACCTTACAACTTATTGATAGGAGTATCAAATACCTAAAGGGTATTGTTGAGAATGTTTTAATGAAGGTAGACAAATTTATCTTCCCAATCGACTTTAAAGTCCTTGAGATGGAAGAAGATAGAGAGGTAGCCATGATCTTAGGTAGACCATTTCTTGCAACAGGTAAGGCGTTGATAGACGTGGAACAAGGTAAGTTGACTTTAAGAGTTATGGATGATAAGGTAACATTTAATGTTTATGAAGCCATAAAGCATTTTGATTATTGCAAATCCTGTTACACTATTGATATGTTTAATGAGATTACCTGTGAGTCTATAAAAGAAAAAGCAGGATTGGATACTATGGAATCAATTCTTAAGGATTTAGATGATTGGAGCGATGATTACGAGCTTGAAGAAGAATGTAAACCCTAGGAAATCAGTAGTTAAACCCTAATTTAAGTCCGAGTGACCTAAATTGTATAATAAGTCGATAAGGCTAGTAATAATAAAAAAATTATGGAATTTAATAAATTAAATATAACATCGATAACAAAACCCTAGGAATTGATCGAAACCCTAAATCGTATACTAAAACCCTAAAACTGATTTATACACCATTAATCAAAATTGAACTCAAATTTGTTCGAAACCTTAAAACTATAAACATAAACCTATAAAATAGTTAAATATTACTTGATAATGATATAATCATAGTCGATTACAATTTTCAACTAAATTGCCTATTCGTGTGAAATTTTAACGAAATCGCTATAATAACTTGTAAAAATTATAATTGTAACGGGTACCAATTGAATTAATAAATTTTCACAAAAAATTAGAAATTAATTTTCGATGAGTATTGTTATAATTTATATGTTTCGAAATATTACATATATTTATTATTAATTTTTATTTTCCTTCTCTTTCTTTTTCTTTTTTTCTCTTTTCTTTCTTTTCTTCTTTTCCTCCATTTGACACGTCCTGGAACCAAATGGAAGAAAATCCCAACCAGTAGCCCACGTGAGAAAATGAAGTGCCAAGTGTTGAATTAAAAAAATAAAATTTTTTGAAATGATTACTTTTGTCTCAACTTCATTAATATAAAGGATTATGATAAGATTTGTTTTACCTTCTTAAAATTTGCTAAACATGTGAACAAAAGAAAGAAAAAAATCTAGAAACAAACCGAAATCCTAGAAGCAAAAACGTGAGAAAAAGAAGGAAGAAAGGAAGAAGAAAAGAAGAAGAAAAAAATTAAAATCAATAGGTAAGTAAATTATTTTCCTAGTATAGATGTATATTATATAGTATATACATGTATAAATATAATATTTGTATGGTATTTTTATACATATAATATCGCTAGTATATGTATATATGCATAAGCACTTAGATTGAATTATATATATATGTATAAGGCTAGGTATTTATACATGTATGTATATAGGTATATTATACGGAAAGGTTATGTATTATGTATTTTTAAGAATACATATAATTAGTATTAAGTATTTTATAAAATAACTATAGTATATATATATATGTGTGTGTGTGTGTGTGTAACCATGAAATGTAAAAATAGTTATGTATACATGTATAATTATTTTCGTATATATATATATATATATATATATAATATAGAGTATATATTGCGGTATACCGCATATACCATATAATACATATATAATATATAGTATACATATTTTATAATAAATACTATATAAATATATATACCAAATACATAAAACATGAATAGGTATTTGTATATTAGTTATATATATGTATGTATTTATATTTATGTACACATGTAAAACTTATATATATAAATACAAATACATGAATATGTATATAAGAGTATGTTTATTTTCAATAAATATATATACATACATAAGGCGTATAACATATAGTATATATATGTAGTATACCAAAAATATATATGTAATATAATAATATCTATAAACTAAAATAAATTTATAATTATGTAAGGAGTAGGTATATATATATATATTATCGTAAATTAAGGATTTTTCAATAAGATAAAATTATAAAATATATTATAAGTCTATATATATATATGTATAAATCGTAAAATATAGATAAATAATAAGAAATAATAAAAATAATAATGGCAACAATAATAATAATAATCATAATAAAGCTAAAATCTTAAAAATAGGAAAAGTATGCTCAAAATAATAAAAATATCAAATATATGGTTTAAATAATTATTAAATCATAAATAGATTAAGAAAAAGCGAAAATTAATATTGTATAATTTTTAAACTTAAAAAAGTAAATTTTGTAATATTTTTATATCATAATTCAAATTACGAGTCACAACGTTTAAAACAGACCTCGTTACGAAAAAATACGCTTGAAAACAATCAAAATGGACTATAAGTTCATAGTGATTTGAGCTAAAATGAAAAAGTTACATGCAATTTGATGAAAAGCTCGAATAAGCAATTTCACATAACTAGGTGAGATATACCTTACAAATTATAATACTAGTTAGCTTTAAATTCCTAAACTTATAAATTTCTATTATTCTTAGGTGATTTCAATATAGACCTTGAGCTGCTACCAGACTACTAAACCCTTGAGTTAGTCATGACTGAGTGAGTTTTTCCTAATGATTCCATACTTGTTTGTGTTTGTAGCTAGTGAATATAAGCTATGATTAATAAATGAATGTGTATGGGGTTGGGTTATGCTTGTGCATGATAATTGTTGTTGAAAGTGAATTTACTTTAAATTCAATAATGTAATGATTGTTGCATAGTAGATTCATTAAGAATCAATTGTTTGTGACTTAGAATGATCATTGAATAAATAAGACTTAATTTTATTTGACTAGAAAAAGTTAACTTGGATCACGCATAATCATGTGCTGCATAACTAATTCCGGCAGTCACATTACACGGAGGTAGTAAGAGGCCATACGTGGGTTGATTATTGGTTGTGATAGATTTCGTATGGTACACATGTGCGATATGACCTTACCTTGGCTTGCGGGATGACTAGGCATTGGAGGCGCCAACCGCCTGGCTAAGGGTCAAGTCTAGAGGCCTTCGTTTAGGGGTGAGTGAGGGCTGCGTGAACCTACTCACAATCATATGTAGAACTCATTTTGATAAAACTAATAATAGTTGTATCATTACCTTTTGAATACGAAACATGAAGTTTCGTTATGAAATAAGTTCTAATATGATACCTAGATCTGACTGTACCGATGAATCTCCAACCTTGACTTCGGAGGGTGTTAAATCTGAGTTGCATGTAGTACCTGATCACTTGCATGTATTTGTTTGGCATACTGTTTGCCATGCATTCATTTAGTTAAGCTTAACTATTATATAACTTGATTGTTGTATGGTTGAGGGAAATTATCTCATTAAGTTAGTTAGCTTATACCCTTATAGTCTTCTCTCGTAGGCCGACCTTTTTATGGAGTCGGGTTGTCGCATGCCTGAGGTTAGTTTTTTGCACAGGGTCAGTGTGGGAGCTAGATAAGATCAGAGAGTATTTCTGATAAATTATAGATCTAAATATGTAATTGATATATTGGTTTAACTTAAGATATGTTTCAGACTTCGTATTTGTAAACCTTTATACAAATAGACCATGTATTATGTTTTTATAATTTTATCATGAAATGATATTGCTTAAGCTTGCACACTCTTAGTAGTTAGTAGTAGCTGTAGCCTCATGTATCGTATAAAAGGGTTGTCAATTGTAAGGGAATTCAATCTATAATCCTTTGTATGGTATACGACGATTGCCACGACTAGCTCCCTCGGATCGTAACAAAGAAGGTAAGGAGCAGGTGTTAGAAATCAAAGCTCGATACTACGAAGAACTTGGCACCAGCGAGCAAAAGCCAATTTCATCATTAACACAATCCTCGGTGCTTGAACTTAAATCTTTACCTAGTCATTTAAAATATGCGTATCTTAGAACAAATGATACTTTGCAAATAATTATCTCCTCCTATTTGACAGATGACTAGGAGAAACAACTTTTAGGAGTTCTGAGAGAGCATTAAGAAGCCATTGGATGGACCATTACTGATATAAAGGGGATTGGACCCTTAATCTACACTCACAAGATATTTCTTGAGGCTGAGTGCACACCTATAGTACAACCACAGAGACAACTCAACCCAACTCTTAAGGAGGTAGCGAAGAAAGAAGTACTCACATTGCTGGATGCAGGTATTACCTACCCTATCTCAGATAATAAGTGGGTTAGTCCTGTTCAGGTAGTGCCAAAAAAAGATGGTATGACTGTGGTTAAAAATAAGGTTAATGAGTTACTCCCTACTTGCACTATGATCAGGTGGAGAGTTTGTATAAATTATAGAAAATTGAATGATGCCACCCGTAAAGACCACTATGCCTTCCCTTTCATAGATCAGATGCTAGAAAAACTTTCAGGGCATGATTATTATTGTTTTTTAGATGGATATTCTGGTTATAATCAAATTCATATTGCACTCAAGGACTAGGAGAAAAACCACTTTTACATGTCCTTATGGCACTTTTGCCTTTAGGAGAATGCCCTTTAGTTTCTGTAATGCACCTGTAACTTTTCAAAGATGCATGATGTTTATATTTTCTGATATGTTAGAAGATTTTATTGAAATATTTATGGATGACTTCCCTGTCACTAAGAAGTCATTTGATTCATGTCTGACTAATTTAGGTTGTGTACTTAAAAGGTATAAAGAGACTAATCTACTTCTGAATTGGAAAAAATGTTATTTTATGGTAAGAGAGGGAATAATCTTAGGTCACAAGGTATCGAAAAAGGAGATTGAAGTTGATAGAGCTAAAGTGGAGATAATAAAGAAGTTGCCAACACTTACTTTAGTTAAAGGAGTTAGGAGCTTCCTAGGGTATGCTGGCTTCTACAGGAGATTTATCAGGGACTTCTCTAAAATCTCTAGACCTCTTTGTAATTTACTTGAAAAAGATTCTACCTTTGTTTTTTTATGACAATTGTTTGCAGACATTCGATCTATTAAAGGAGAAGCTTACTTTAGCACCAATGATCGTTGCATCAGACTTGGAACTTCCTTTCGAGATGATGTATAATGCTAACGATTATGCTGTAAGAGCAGTACTTATGCAGAGGAGAGGTAAGTTATTTCATGTTATATACTATGCGAATAGAACTTTGAATGAGGCACAAAAAAACTATACTACGATAGAGAAAGAACTTTTAGCAGCTATATTCACTTGTGACAAGTTTAGGCCTTATCTCATAGGTTCTAAGATCATAGTATACATAAACCATGCTGCTCTGAAATATTTGTTTACTAAAGCTGATGCTAAACCTAGGTTAATTCGATGGATCTTATTACTGTAAGAATTTGACCTTGAAATTAGAGATAAAAAGGGAACTGAAAATGTAACTACTGATCATTTATCTCGATCACAATTGAAGTGCTTAGAATCACCCATTAATGAAAAGTTCCTTGATGAACAATTGTATGTAATAGAGATCCGAGAATTACCTTGGTATGCTGATATAGTTAATTACTTAGTTAGTAAAACCATACCATACAATTTCTCATTTCAAAAGAAAAAGAAGTTTTTGTATGACATGAAATTTTATTTTTAGGATAAACCGTATCTTTTTAAAAGCTGTCTTAACCAAGTAATTAGATTTTGTGTGCTTGAAACAGAACAATTTAGCATAATTCAACTTTGTCATTCTAAAGAAGTAAGAGGCCACTTTAGTGTGGAAAGAATTGCAACTAAAATTTTGTCTTGTGGATTTTATTGGCCTAGTTTGTTTAGTGATTGCAGGAATTATGTTATGTCTTGTGCTCAATGCTAAAGGACCAGGAATATTTCTAGGAGACATGAATTACCACGAAAGAGTATTCTAGTAATTGAGCTTTTTAATGTATGGGGAATAGACTTCATGGGCCCTTTCCCTTTATCTTTTTTAAATAAATATATACTTCTGGTAGTAGATTATGTTTCAAAATGGGTAGAAGCAGTAGCTCTATAAACTAATGATGCCAGAGTAATAATTAAATTTTTGAAAAAAAAAACATTTTTTCCAAGTTTGGGGTACCTAGGGCTATTATAAGTGATAGGGGGTCTCATTTTTGTAATAGGCAATTTAAAAAATTATTAACAAAATATGGAGTCATTCATAAAGTTATCACCCCGTATCATCTACAAACTTATGGACAAGTTGAGGTATCCAATAGAGAGATAAAGCGTATCTTAGAAAAAATTGTCAATACATCTAAGAAAAACTGGTCTCTAAAACTTGATGATGCATTGTAGGCTTATAGGACAACTTTTAAAACTCCCATAAGAATGTCCCCATACAAAATTTTTTTATGGTAAATCATGTTACCTACCTATCGAGCTTGAGCACAAAGCCTATTGGGCCATAAAATACCTTAATTTTGATTTACAAGCTGAAGGTGAAAAGTGATTACTCCAATTGAACTAGCTGGACAAGATCAAAGAAGAAGCTTATGAAAATGCTAAGATCTATAAAGAGAGAGCCAAGCGATGGCATATAGGAACATTCAATAGAGGGAGTTTGTGTCTGGTCAAAAAGTGTTGTTATAGAACTCTCAGTTGAAATTATTTCCAAGTAAGTTAAAATCTCAATGATTTAGACCATTTGAAATAGCTAATGTTTTTCCTTATGCTACAGTTGAGTTAAAGGTAGGAAACAATCGTACTTTTAAGGTATATGGTCATTTCCTCAAACATTATTTTGAAGGAGAAAGCATGGACAGTGACACCACTATAGTGGTGAGTGAGAACCCACAGTAAGATTGGAAAAGTTGAGCTAGCGACTATAAACTAAGTGCTTCATGGAAGGTAACCCATGTCTAACCAAACTAATTTTTTTTATTATTCTTTTTATTCATTATTAGTTAATTTTATTTAAAAAAAAATTGAAAAAATTTAAGCTGGCCATTAGCATGAAGGCTGCCAGCCTAAAAAAAAAAAGAGAAAAGAAAAATATTTAAAAAAAAAAAAAGAGAAAAGCACGAAATTTGAATTCAAGGTTGGCACTTAAAGACGCTGGCCTAAGCATATACGTCGGCAATATATGCCGTCGGCGTACAGATGTAAGTGCCAACCTATAGTGCTTTTAAAAGCACATCCGTCGATTTTCTCTCTCTCCTCACTCATTTTTTTTTCTCCAGAATTCTCTCTTTAGTTTTTCTCTCTTTCTCTAGATTTCACTCAAACTCTCCCTCTCTTGTACACCTACAACTTGATACACTCACTCTCTTCACTTATTCTATACACATTTACATTTTTCTTTACAGATCTATGCTTTCTACATTCACCATGCTGCTCAATAAGATGTAACCACGAAAGAAACAAAAGACGGTAGTCACTTCGTCTTCCAAAAGTTTGGGCAGCGATCTACTCTCACATTAAGAGTATGCTAGGGAGCGAAGGAGGAAGCTACAACAGATGACATTCATAAATCAGTAATATGTGGATTGGACTATTTTGCAAGAGTATGGAATGGACGATAGAATCCAACAGATGGTTCCTGATGAAACATAGTTTTGGTTATTTGAGGTAAAAGAACCCACTTATAGAAATGTAGCCATTGATTTTTGGTCCACTTTGTAACTGGAGAGAAGTGGGCGTATGTCCACTTTTACATTTAAGGTTTATGGAGAGATTCATGTAATTGAATTGAGTCAAATTGGCTATTTTCTAGGGTTATATAAGGAGGAGGAAGTCAATTTACCTAACTCCTGGCCTAGTGATATATCTGTTGAGAGATTTTGGTTCTAATTGATTCATCTCAAGCAGGACGATTTTGCACCTTCAAAGTCACTTGCTACGGCTTTCTTAGCAAATAGAGCATAGGCTACTCTACCATATCCTTGCTCATACTCTCAGTTGTAAGAAGACTAGCCATAGTAAGGTAACTAGTTTCGACATGTTTTATCTATACAGTATGATTTCTAGATATTAGATGGATTTGGGAGTAGAGATAGCAAATTTTATCTATAGGTAGATTGATGATACCAGGACACAGGTTATCTTTTGTGGTGGATATATTACTACATTATTGAAGGGTATGGGGCTTTTTAACAAACCAGAGGGGGACGATGGTATCCCATATAAACCTATTTCTGCTGCACCATTTAAAGGTTGGGGATTGGTTAAGATAAATAATAGGCCCCATCTTGTTGATGAGGAGGATATTCCTGAAAATCCTCCTATTGCTAGAGTATCTACTTCATCTCATCCTGCAGATAGCAGTTATGAACAATTGAGTGCTAAAATTAGAAAAGTATGGAATGAGATCAGGAAAGAAAGAAAGAAGAATAAAAAGTTCTGGACTACTATGTTCAATATGTTGAAGTCTGCTATCTTATGTTTTCAGCCAACACCTGTAGAGCAATTCCATTATGAGACTTCCAATGCAGAGAATAGCAGCACTAATAGAGACAGTTAGATATTTGCATGCTTTTCTTATGTTTATTTTATTTTATTATTAATTTATTTTCTTTTCTTTTTCTTTTATTTAGCTGCTTGGTTATTTTTGTTTAGTACCCATATATTTCGGTAACTCTAGATCATTAGCTCTACTATGTACTTTTCAGTACACTTTTACGCTATCTTTGCTATTTCATGTTTCTTTACGTTTGATGAGATAGGTTAGATTTAAATTCTATGATAGTAATGATCTTATGCTTGGAATTTTCATTATTGTTGAAAGTTTAAATCTAGAGGAGTACCGGTTTTTCATTTTTTATTGCTATGAATTTCTATTTCCACTAACATATTGAATAGAAGACAGTGTGGACACTATCTATTCTAAAGTTAGGGGAAGGAATTATAGGGAAAAAAAATATCAATTTTGATGCCGGTTTTTGTTTACAAATAGTTATACTTTCCAATCATCTTGAACTTTACTTGTTCTTAAATTTTTTTGTTTTGAATCTTAAGACTATATAAAGAAATTGTTGATAGTATCTGATTGTGATTTGAATAATTGACTCACTAAGGTGCCTTACTCACCAATGTTGAGATTTTTGCACTCAGTTAAAATTAATTGGTCAATTCTTTAGGAACCTAATTTACCTTGTTTTTAGCCTTAGAATTTGAAATTGAAAAGTCAGTCAAGTCTTTAAGTGAAAAGTAATTAGTCAATTCTTTTGGAACCTAATTTACCTAGTTTTTAGCCTTAGAATTTGAAATTTAAAAGTTGGTCGAGTCCTTAAGTGAAAAATAAACGAGTTCACTTCTATGCAAGGTTAATTAGTATATGGTCTTTTTAGTTGTTCTAACGGCACTTTAACATTTAGTGAAAGAGGTAAGTGAAGCTTTGAACTTAGTGATTCCTATAAAAGAAGTCTGAAAAATTATAGTGAGCATTCAAAAAAAAAAAAATTGAGGAAATGAGAGCCTTTACTCCAATAACTCAAGAAATTGAGTTAAGAGTATCTTAACTTGAATGTTAAGGTGAGGAAGAGTTCGTAGGGGTCCCTTTAAAATCTAATCACTTAGGTAATGAGCTTGAGATGTGCCAACTTAATGCACTCATTATAACGAGAAGGGCAGAAAGGCAAAAGTTCAGTATCTAAACTAGAAAAAAAAAAAAAAGAGAAGAAGGGAATGGAAAATGGAAATTTGAATGCAATTCAAGAAATGAATTAAGGGTAGTAATAAAAGGGAAGAAAATCTAGGGATAGAGCAGATACCATATGCTTTCACTGTTTTGTTAATTTGTTTATCAGAATAATTAGATGGATAATATGCTTGTTAACAACAGTGAAGTTTAAATGGGCGTTTTTTCCTTTTTGAACTAAGTATCTACTTTTGAAATAGAAATCTTAGGTTAAACACTTGGATTAAAATTTGTTTTCTTTAGAATAGCTAATTAATTTCAATTGTAGTACTTTAATCACATATTTCGAATTGGTTAGAGTAGTGGGCATTATAAATTAGTCAGTCAGAAAATGTGAAATATCAGATGTCTTGGATTAAGGAAACTTTGTGTTTTCAATGATAAATTTCTTTAATTTTATTTATTTTGCTTGAGGACAAGCAAAAGTTTAAGTGTCGGGGAGTTGATAAAGGCATATTTTTCATATTTTGAAATGCAAATTAAGATAGAATTATTATAGATTTTATAGAAATCATTAAGAATTTGTACTTAATTATTTTCATTTGGATATTTCAGGAATTAGAGGATTCAAGAGTGGAATTACAGACGATTTAGAAGAATTTTAAGCAAATAAACGAAGTTTAGATTGATACATGCAAATTGGAATTAAAGGTAGATGGCCTATTAGCCAGCTTACAACTTACAACTTGCGCCAGTAGCCTTTGTTGGCTACGCCGCTAGCTTTGGATGACTACACCACCGGCTTAAAAGCTGGCCTTACACTTACATCACCGGCCTTCATGAAAAAAGAAACTTCACGCGAGCCAACCCTAATTTTTCATATAAATAGCTTATGTTTCATTGTTTGAGAGACTTTTAGACACTTTTTCCTTAGACGTCGAGCATCGTAGAATAGTTTTAGATAGTTTTTGAAGAATTCTTTAAGAGAAACGCTTTGATCATTTAGAGGATTTTTCTTTTGTTGTGGAGACCAAGATTGAAGTTGCAATTGAAGATTATTTCTTTCTAATACAGAATTGGTGACATCTATTTCAATTATTCTTATGCAATTCTATGAATTACTTATGCTTTCAATTATGAATTTCCTTGCAATTTCAATTAATATTTGTGTTTTTGTTTTCAAATCCATGGCTAACTAAATTTATTTGTAAGAATTGATGAAATCCTAGATAGTTAAGACAATGATTATGTTCATGTTATAAGATTAAGAGATATATGGATGATTCATGATTGCAATTTCTATGATTTCGATTATAATTGTTAGAAACCCTAATGATATGAGAGTTTATTAGGGTTTGTTAGAAATTCTTAGTTGATTTGATTAATCAATGTGGAAGTAGAGTTAATTGAATTAGTTAGAAATTATCTAGAGATTAATGCAATGTTTGGCGATTGATTTTTTACTAAAACATTAAGGATAATTGATTTAGGACATTAGACAATCATAGTATCGGGAAATATATGATTATAATTTAGAGTCCACTGTTAATTGGAAGATGTGGAAGTTGACTAATTAATTAGGGGTTTAAATCCTTAAGTTTTAAAGTATAATAATTTCACTTGAATGACCATATAGCCATTAATCTATATAATATGATAACAATTTGATTTGTGTAATCTAGGGTAGATTTTGTTTTCCTACAATTCTCAATTGATTGCTTAATTAATTTAATTTTGATTACCTAAATATTGATAAGAACTAGCATAGGATTAGTAATTTCCTAGTCCTCAAGGGATTGACCACCTTACTTTCTCTATATTACTTGATTCTAATACGGTATACTTGTTAGAGTATTCACGATTTATTTATATATATATAGTTTAAGCAAATCAGTGATGCACAGGCTCAGGCAATACACTCTTTATTATTCAATAGAGTTATTAACAAAACATAACCCTTTGAGGTATTTAGAAGAAAAGTCGACATTGATTGGGAGAATATCGAAGTGGTAGATGCTACTCTTTGAATTTGATATCAAGTACGTAAGTTAAAGGGCAGGCAGTAGCTGATCAATTGGCAAAATACTCGTTAGAAGATGAGGATGATGGTTCAAAAGCGCAATTTCCCAATGAAAATGTGATGATTGCAAATGAATTGAATGATGAGAAATTGGGATGGAAAATGTATTTTGATAGGGAAGCCAACGTGTTTGGATGTGAGATAGGAGCAGTATTGATATCACTTAAGGATAACCATTTCCCTATGGTAGCAAGATTAACATTTCCATATACCAACAACATAGCAGAATATGAAGCTTGCATTTTGGGGCTCAAAATGGCATTAGATATGAGAACACAAGAGCTTGAAGTATACAAAGATTCATCCCTTATAATTCTCCAGATCTTGGGAGAGTATAAGATAAAGGACGAGAAATTGGTACCTTATCATGAATATTTAAGAAAGCTAATTGAAAAATTCTAGAAGATTTCATTCACTTACATTCCAAGAATCCAAATTCAGTTTGCCGATGCATTTGCTACATTTGCGTCAATAGTGAAAGTCATAAATGGGATAGAAATTCAGCCCTTGAAAATTGAAGTGGAGGAAAAACTGGCTTTTTGCCTTACAATTGAAGAGAAGGGAATAAAAGAACCATAGTATACTAATAAATTGAAGTGGGGGAGTTTCCTGAAGATGCTGATAGAAAAGATAGAAAACTTTAAAAAGGTTGGCTACTCATTTCCTGTTAAGTAGAGCTACGTTATACAAGAGGTCGCCAGATGCAACATTGCTAAGGTGTGTGGATGAAGAAGAAGTCGAGAAGTTGATGAAAGAAGTACATGAAGGAGTTTATGGTCCTCACATGAATGAGTATATGTTAGCCAGAAAGATCATGAGAATGGGGTATTTTTGGACAACGATGGAATTGAATTGTATCAGGTACGTGAGGCACTATCACTTGTGTTAGGTGTATGCTAATAAAATCAACGCTCCTCCCCAAGAATTGCATGTGTTATCAGCTCCTTGGCCTTTCTCAATGTGGAGAATTGACATGATCGGTCCAATCTTGCCAATAGCTTCAAATGGGTATAGATTCATTTTAGTCATGATTGACTATTTTACTAGATGGGTAGAAGCAACGTCGTATGCCATGGTGACCAAAGGAGTAATGGTCAAATTCTTGAAAAGAGATATTATTGCAAGATACAGTGCACTCGAGTTTATTATTATAGACAATGGGATGAATTTGAATAACAAGTTGATGGATGAAGTGTGCAACTAATTCAAGATCAATTATAGAAACTCAGCTCCATATCGACCTCAGATGAATGGCGTAGTTTAAGCTGCTATTAAGAACATCAAAAGAATCATTGAGAAGATAACGATCACTTATAAGGATTTACATGAAATGCTTCCCTTTGCTCTCATGGCCTATAGAACCTCAGTCAAAACTTCTATTGGTGCAACTCTGTATTCATTGGTGTATGGAACTAAGGCAATACTACCAGTAAAAGTAGAAATACCTTCGTTTCAAGTCTTGGTAGAAATTCATCTCAATGAAGCAGAGTAGGTGAAGAAGCAAATGGAACATTTGAATCTCCTGTATGAAAGGAGACTTGCAACAATATGACATGGTTAGTGCTACCAATAGCTGATGATTCAAGCTTTTAATAAGAAAGTATGCTCGAGATACTTATAAGAAAGTATGCTCAAGATACTTCAAAGAAGGAGACTTAGTGTTGAAGAAAGTGTTACCAAACACAAAAGACCCTAAGAGCAAGTTTGCTCCGAATTATGAAGGCCCTTCTATGGTAAAAAGGGTATTATCAAGAGATACATTAGTGTTGACAAAGTTGGATGGTTTGGAATTAAGGGAATCGATGAATTCAAACATAATCAAGTTGTATTATCCATGAAAAATGAGCTCAAAAAAGATTTCAATTTTTCTTGAATAAATTTGTGGTTAATCTTTCATCGTTTACAAGTAAAGTTGATATCCATGAATGTTTTTGAATTCAGACGGTCATTGACCAACAAACACTTTACCAATAAACCCTTAAGTACCATGCCTCATACACTTAAACACTAAACCCTTACCGATGAATCTAAATCACAAAATAAATTGAAATTGAATGTTCTTAATAATTTAATTTTGTTTCTTTCAAAAAGAGATTTATCGTTTAGAAGTCATGAAGAGTGGAAGCTGAAATTTGGTGTCGAATAAAGTAAATTCAAGGCATGGGCATGGTTTAGTTACAAGACTCAAAAGTTTGGGAGATTTTAGAGAAAGATAAAAAAAAAAAAGAAGAAAGAGGAAAAAAGAAAGAAGAAGCAATCGCAGTCCTTTGGTAAAATTCCGCTGATTGAATAAGTGAATAACGGGATTCGATTTAAGTATGCTAATCAGTTGCTATCTAAGAAGTTCTTCAGTCCTAGGAAAAATAATCTTAAAAGTCTTTGGAAAGAGATATTTAGAAGAATTAAGCTAGCTTTCAAAACCAATCTTAAAGAGATCTAATCTCTTTGGATTAACCAAATCAAATCTCAAAGAGATCTATCCTCTTTGAATTAACCAAATCGAATCTTGGAGAGATTTATCCTCTTCGGATTAACCAAAACGAATCTTTAAGAGATCTATCCTCTCTAAATCAAAGAAAACAAATCTCAAAGAGATTTTTTCTCTTCGGATTAAGTCAAAACAAATCTTGAAGAGATTTACCCTCTTTGGATCACAAATCAAAACAAATCTTGAAGAGATCTATCCTCTTCGGGTTAACCCAAAAGGAATCTTGAAGAGATCTATTCTCTTTAGATTATCCACTAAAATAAAGTTTTAATCTTAAAGAGATCTATCCTCTTTAGATTATCCAAGTCGAGTATAGCAAAAATAGGTATCTCTTTTGTCTTTGTAGTAAAGTTCTAATCGAACTTCAATAGTTGTAGACACCTCATTTTTGCCAAATTTTTTTTATTGATTGAGCCAGATTAATAAATAAACATAAAAAATAAAATAATAATAAAAAACGAAAATAAAAAAAATAAAAAATAATAATAAAAAGAAGTCGAGTCGTATCTCGAGTCAAGTCAAGTCGTATCGAGTCGAGTTAGATCGATTAGTATCAAATTGGATAATGGCAAGTGCCCAATTTAGTAAATTCTAAGTCATTGAAAAATTGGACTTCATTGAAATATTTTAGTCTAGCTCGATATAAAATGGATTTTTATTTGATTTATATTGAGCTAGAATATATTTAAGATTTATTAAGTGGACTATTGGGCTAAATCAAATTGGATCGGATTGGGCTCGGGCTCGAAAAATAGAAAGCCGAATTAGGGTTTCTAGAAGTTAAGACAAATCATTAAAGAATCAAAACTGTATCTTTCGTATCTTAGTTTAATTAGAATCAAATCTATATTTAAACGATATAGAAGATTCAGTTTTGGGGGTTATAAATTAACAGGTGATGTTGATGCGGTTTTCATTACGCATTCCACAATTACACAACCTACATTCGTTATTAGCCTTATCTCCATAATTCATGATCACTTCCCCACTGACAACTTAACCAAGTTACGCCCCTTACAATTGCCACACAAAATCGACCCCCCCTAATAAGCGCTGTCTATGTCCTTGACGTCCACACGCTGACCAAAACCTTGCTGCCACAATCGTAACCTAAACTCACCAACACATACCAACAAATCCAATCAGCTGTATAACTCTACGACAAATCCAATCCACTTCAAATTCCACACACAATGTAGCAGCTGGAATTCCAACAATCTGAACCCCCTCTTAATCAAACAGCCATAAACCAATTGATCAGAAATCCAATACAGCCTAAAGCAATTGCCTATCTTACGTCCCTAGCAAATTCTACAACAACTCGCACACTAACGCTCCCTGACTTCACTTGCCGAAAACCATTGTACACGCGTTGGAAACAACATCGCTCTGAATGCATACCCTGACCGCATCAGCTCCGCACATTCCCCACGTTCAAACACTCTCAATGCACATTAACAACCCTGATTGCCACTGTCCCATACACGTACATAGCCAATTTACGATTAGTACATATGCTATACACAAACGGATGGCACAAGCTGCAACTTACACGTTGTACACAAACACAAATAGACGTCCTTTTACTGACCACCAACCATTACGCCCATGATAAGTGGAAATAGAAACCATCATGCCTGTGATAAGTGAAAATAGCAGCCGACGCCATCCATTACACCCGTGGTAAGTGGAAATAGCAGTTGATGCCCTCCATCATGCTCGTGATCAGTGGAAACAGAAACAAACGTACCCTCTATCATGCTCGTGATAAGTGGAAACAGAAACCAATACACCCTCGACCATGCCTGTGATAAGTGCAAACAGCAACCAACACGCTCTCGATTACGCTCATGACCATCCAAAAATAGTGTTCGACACACGACGCAACTCGTAGGTAAAATTTCTTATTTTGTTATTTTTATTTTATTAGTTAAATTAATTATTTTTACTAACTTGTTTATTTATTTTTAGTGCAGGTTTTTATTGTTTTCATATTACGTTTTTTTTAGATAATCTCAATTTTTAATAAATTTATCTCAATTACATTTTTAGCAAGATCGTGTTTTCTTAAAAAATAAACATATCTAGATCATATCTTATCATTAGGATTTAGGAAAGATACTTTTTGACACATAGAGGTTTTGAAAAAAAAAAAGATTTAAATTGAATTTTTTTTCCAAAAAGAATTAGTTAGTTAAGATTTTTTATTTAATTTGGGAAAATTAGATGTCTTAGGTTTTTTTTTTCTTAAAATAATAAATTGATAAAAAAATATAAATCTGGCTTGATTTTCAAAATAAAAATAACCCACTCACTAAAAATTTTATAAAAGAGAACTACAGCCGGTTTGATCTCGAATAGTGAGTACATAGGCACCTTTGGAGGAACCATCTAAAAAATTAAAAAAAAAAATTTCCCTTTTTCTTAAAAAGAATTCGTAATAAAAATTAATTAAAAATCATTTTTAGTTACATTTTGTGAATTTAGGTATATTTTAAATATTTTTTAGAAAAATTACAAAAATAAAGCCCATTTGGTTTTTTCTTTAATTCTCACATGGTGACTTATTCTTAATAAGTTAGCCCCCAAACTCGATTTTCTAGTTTAAATTTTTAAAAATGAATTTTTTTAGAATATCTGCGGACTAGTAGTCAAATTGGGGTTTTCCCACCTGAAAACCTTAATTTCATTTTTACTAGTTGGCAACTCCAATGTCTTTTAAAATTATTTATAAATATTTCCTTAATTTAATGTCGAGTAATTTATATTAAGTAGGGTAAGCTTAATATAGGTTAAATTAAGGAAACTAAAATAAGGCTCGATAGAATTGGTGACTCCATAGAGGAAGCTTAGTGGGCTAGTCATGTGAAAATTAAAAAAATTTATTAATGGGCTTTTGTATTATTATTTTCTTTTTATATTATATTATGGTTATACTGATTGTCTTTTAGTAATGCAGGCCTTAATAAGAAAAAGCCTGGCTTAATAGGCCCCCTAGGGGAATTAAGGGGTTTTTTTTATTAACCATCTGTATGTTTAGATGTGATCAGACTTAAGCTATCTTAGAAACCTAGGACGGGCTGTCATTATGTAACCTTCAGGTCACTAGGGTCTTTACTCTTGCCTAACAGTAATAGGCGACCCTACTTAAGCTTTAATATAGCTTACTAGACTTCTCTTCGAAAGGCCTTGAAGCTACAGAATGTAGGACCCGTAGACCTCACCCTCTTGCATCATCCTTTTTAGAAAAGGGGCAGTTATTTTTAAATTATAGGAAAAGCTCGATTCATTTGTGGTTAGTTTGACTTTCTTTTTTAAAAAAGGGAAATTAATTTAAAAAAAAAAAACAACCAATAACCCTTATATATAAGCATTCATGAGCTTCATTTTTTTTTTTAAATCCCATTTCAAACCTACTTATATATAAGGGTGCTCCTTGACCGCGGATTCATCATACTTTCTATAATTTATTAATTACCAACCCTACTGCATTGCATTTGTATGTAACATATTGCATTTTTTTTATATGTTAGGTTATGCTCGTTTCTCTGTGAGTATTTTATTTCCTTCTGTTATATGTGTTTTATTTTTTTTATTTTATTGGTCCTTAGTTAGTGAAAGGCTATGTAATTTGTAAGAAAATCTTTGAAAAAGCTGTGAAATTATTAACATCATATCCAACTTTATTCTAAGTATAGTGGCCTTGTTGTAGATAATAATTGCATTTTATTTTGTTTATATTTTTTGTAATATAGATATGGAGAGTTAGGGTAGTGTTAGTCCAAAGTTCGTCCATGAAATTTAGTTGGATAAGTACTCCTTCCCTAAGGCCATCTCAAGTGATTGGTTGAACTAGCTTCCGCTTGTTAAGCAAAACCACATTCGCAAGAAAATCTAGCTAGTCATATCCCTTATGCAGGCCCAGCTCCATTAGCCTTTAATTCAGGCCCTTATCCATTACTGGGATCCAGAATCTGCAGCTTTCAACTTCGGCCCACATGTATTGACACCAACTATAGAAGAGTACTCGCAGCTACTCAGTGCCTTGCCCCCCTCAAAGTAAGCATAACTATCCCCGATATTTATAGAGTTAGGCTATCAACGACATTTGTTAGATCACAGTGATAATTGACGGTTGAGATGAGTTGATAGGAATCAATCCCTTGGACTAATCACAAGAGGTCGAGCTAAAGGACTTCAAGGGTTTGCACGAAAAATACTAGCTTTAAGTTATAGCCTTAGGAAGCTCCTGACTCCTTTGATTGAAGTAGGTGGTGGCAACTTCTCTATTATCTCCACTTTGGCTCTATTAACTTTAATCCCCTTTTTTGACACCTTATGACCTAAGACTATTCATTCTCTTACCATAAAATGGCATTTTTGCCAATTCAGAATTAAATTAGTCTCTTTACACCTTTTAAGCACACAACTTAAATTAGTCAAACATGAATTAAATGATTTCCTAAAGATAAAGAAGTCATCCATAAATATTTCAATAAAATCTTTTAATATGTTAGAAAATATAGACATCATGCATCTTTGAAAAGTAACAGGTGCATTATAGAGACCAAAAGGCATTCTCCTAAAGGCAAAAGTACCATAAAGACATGTAAAAGTGGTTTTCTCCTAGTCCTCGGGTGCGATATGAATTTGATTGTAATCAGAATATCCATCTAAATGACAATAATAATCATTCCCTAAAAGTTTTTCTAACATCTGATCTATAAAAAGGAGGGCATAGTGGTCTTTACGGGTGGCATAATTTAGTTTTCTATAATCTATATAAACTCTCCACCCGGTCACAGTACGAGTAGGGATTAACTCATTAACCTCATTTTTAACTACAGTCATACCACCTTTTTTTGGCACTACTTGAACAGGACTAACCTACTTACTATCTGAAATAAGGTAGATAATACCTGCATTCAACAGTGTGAGTACCTCTTTCTTCACTACCTCCTTGAGAGTTGGTTTGAGTCATCTCTGTGGTTGTACTATAGGTTTGTACTCAACCTTAAGCAATATCTTGTGAGTGCAAATTAAGAGACTGATCCCCTTTATATCAGCAATGGTCTACTTGATGGCTTCTTGATGCTCTCTCAGAACTCCTAAAAGTTGTTTCTCCTGGTCACCTGTCAAAGAGGAGGAGATAATTATTGGCAAAGTATCATTTGTTCCAAGATAAGTATATTTTAAATGACTAAGTAAAGGTTTAAGTTCAAGCAATGGGGGTTGTGTCAATGATGGAATTGGCTTTTGCTTACTGGTGCCTAATTCTTCATAGCATCCAACTTTGATTTTTGACACTTATTCCATACCTTTTTCTTCAAGCTCGTCATCATCGCTCCAATCATGCAAATCCCTAAGAACTAACTCCATGGTATCTAATCCTACTTTCTCTTCTATAGACTCATAGGTAATCTCATAAAAAATGTCAATAGTGTAACAAGATTTGCAATCATCAAAATGCTTTATGGCTTCATAAACATTAAATGTTACCTGATTGTCCATAATTCTTAAAGTCAGCTTATCCTATTCCACGTCTATTAACGCCTTACCTGTTGTAAGAAATGGTCTGCCTAGGATCATGGGTACCTCTCTGTCTTCTTCCATCTCCAGGACTATAAAGTCAATTAGGAAGATAAATTTGTTTACCTTCACCAAGACATTCTCAACCATACCCCTTAAGTATTTGATACTCCTATCAGCAAGTTGGAAGGTAACATGAGTCTTCTTGCAATCTCCAAGTCCCAACTTCCTGAAAATAGACAAGAGCATTAAATTTATACTTGCACCTAAATCAATAAGAACCTTATCAAAATGCAAATTTCCTATAGTGGAAGGAACAGTAAAACTCCCATAATCTCTTTGTTTTCTAGGTAAGGTAGATAAATTTTTTTGAAGGGTCATGGAGCACTCCCTTATAATCATTACAGGTTTGTTCCAATCAATCTTTCTCTTCTTAGGGAGCAAATCCTTCACGAATTTGGCATACAAAGGCATCTGCTGAAGTGCTTCTATAAAAGGAATGTTGATTTACAGCTTCTTGAATACATTTAGAAATTTGGCAAATTAAGCGTCTAGCTACTGTTGCTTTAATCTTCTTGGAAAGGGGATTGGATGAACATATGGTTTCACTTTTGGTGATTTCTGCATTAGTTCCTCTTACACCTCCTTCCCTTTTTCTACCTTTGGACTCTCCACCTTTTCTTCAACTTGTTTGTCAACTGTTTCCAATGCTTTTCTACTCTTCAGCATAATAACATCGACACTTCTGGGATTCTCTTCAATATTGCTGGGTAAAGACCTTGATGATCTGTTACTCAATCGTTAAGAAATTTGACTTATCTTATTCTTTAGGTTTTGAATAGTCACCGTTGATTCTGTAACAAGGTGTCGGTCCTTTGCATATAGCTTAACATGAGCTCTTCCATTCTAGACTGATTTTGCTAAGGTGGAGCGTTTTAAGCAAGACCTTGCTTCTGGAATCTAGGTGGTGGTTGGAATGCATTGTTTTCATTTCTCCATGAAAAATTTGGTTGATTACACCACCCAGGATTATATGTATTCGGATATGGTCCTTGATTGTCGCATTGAAAATTGTTGACAAAATTCACTTGATCTCCATTAGTTAGAGTTGAGTGATTCCCAATTAAGCACTCAAGAGTCGAATGTGGTCTTAAACAAAACTTACAAAAAACAATAGGGTTAGCATTAAGAGACTTTATTGAGGTGAGTTTACTTACTTGAGTAATGAGAGCCATAATCTGAGCTGTTAATTGAGATATAGTGCTATTGTCACCGGCTACTGCTACTCCTAACTTGCTTCTCTCATTTTGCTAGTTATGTGCACTAGAGGCCATTTATTCTGTCAGTGCACTTGCCTCATTATATGTCTTACCCATTAAAGCACCTCCAACTACAGCATCAACTAAGGTCCTCAATGTCTCATCTAGACTAAGATAGAAGATCTCAATCAGGAGATTGTCTGGTAATCTATGATGTGGGCATTTTCTGATTGCCTCCTTGAATCTCTCCCATGCTTTATAAAGTGACTCACCACTAAACTTGGTAAAGTTGGCGATGTCGTTCCTCAATTTTGTAGTCTTAGTTGGTAGGAATAATCTCCTTAAGAACTTCGATGAAAGATCAACCCAGGTGGTGATAGACTCTTATGGCAGTGAATGAAACCAAGCTCTAGCTTTATCCCTTAATGAATAGGGAAAGAGCTGTAATCTGATAACCTCATTTGTCACATTGTTCATCTTTACTGCATTGCAATATTGAAGGAATCCTACAATACGCTTATCAGGACTTTCATTGGGATATCCTTCAAATTGATTTGTCTGAACCATCTAAATAAGGGACAGCTTCAACTTAAAGTTGTTAGCTTGAATGGTAGGCCTTCTTATAGCCGAACCCATCACCGTAGGTACTGTATAATCTCGTAATGCTCACGGAACTCCTTGTATCTGATTATTACCCTCGTTACCTACCATCTCGTCCATTCTTCTTCCGCTCTCTTGCCTCAACTGATGCAAAGTGCGTTCTATTTCTGAATCTAATGGTAGAATTTCAGTACTTTTACTCCTGTACACAAAACACCTGCAAAGAGAACGAAAAAATAATATACCTCGTCAAGTGCGCTTAAATTACCAATAGAACTAAAAGGTTTAATATTTCTAGTCCTCAACAATGACGCTAAAAAATTGATTCGCTTACACTATATATATAAAAATAAATTGTGAATACTCTAGTAAGTATACTAGGTCAGAATTAAGTAATATAGAGAAAGTAAGGTTGTTGATCTCTCGAGGACTAAAAAATTACTAATCTTATACTAGTTCTTATCAATATTCAGGCAATCAAAATTTAATTAATTAATCTAATAATTACTTTAAAATTGTTGAAAAGAAAATAACTATGAAAAATCTAAAATTTAGCAATCAATTAAGAATTGTGAGAAAACAGAATCTACCCTAGATTATGCAAATCAAATTATTATCATGTTATATAGATTAATAGTTATATGGTCATTTAAGTGAAATTATTATGCCTTAAAACTTAAGGATTTAAACCCTTTATTAATTAGTTAGCTTTCGTATCTTCTAATTAACATTGAACTCTAAATTACAATCATATATCTCTCGATATTATGATTATCTAATGTCTTAAATCAATTATCCCTAATGTTTTAATGAATAATCAATCGCTAAACATCACATTAATCTCTAGATAATTTCTAATTAATTCAATTAACTTTACTTCCACATTGATTAGTCAAATCAACTAAGAATTTCTAACAAACCCTATATCAACTGCCGTATCATTAGGGTTTCTAACAATTATAATTAATTGAACAAATATAATTGAAATCATAGAAATTGCAATCATGAATCATCCGTATATCTCTTAATCCTATAACACGAACATAATTATCATCTTAACTATCTAAGGTTTCATCAATTCCTACAAATAAAATTAACCAGCCATGGATTTGGAAACAAAAACACAAATACTAATTGAAATTGCAAAGAAATTCATAATTGAAAGTATAAATAATTCACAGAATTGCATAAGAATAATTGAATTAGATGTCACCAATTCTATATTGGAAAAGATATTCTTTAATTGCAACTTCAACTTGGTCTCCACAGCAAAAGCAAAATCCTCTCAATGATCAAAGTGATTCTTTTGAAGAATTCATCAAGAACTAACTAAAGATTATTCTACGACTCTCTATGTCTAAGGAAAAAGTGTCTCATAGTCTCTCAAATGATGAAACATAAGCTATTTATATGAAAAATTAAGGTTGGCTCACGTAAAGTTTCTTTTTCATAAAGGCCAGTGGTGTAAGTGCAAGGCCGGTGACGTAGCCATCAAAAGCCGGTGACGTAGCCATCAAAAGTCGGTGGCGTAGACATCAAAGGCTGCTAGTTCAAGTTGTAAGTTGTAAGCCGGCTGCCTTTAATTCTAATTTGCATGTTGTTGATCCGAACTTCGTTAATTTGTGTAAAACTCCTTTAAATTGTCCATAATTCCACTCTTGAATCCTCTAATTCTTGCAATGTCCAAATGAAAATAATTAAGTTCCATCTCTTAATAATTTCTATAAAATCAATAATAATTTTATCTAAATTGGTACTTTAAAATATGAAAAATATGCCTTTATCATTTACTTGCAAGGCTCCCTTGTTACTAAGCCAATGCAATTTATAAGGCTTCAGATAGGGTTTGTTTTGTAGTTTTAACTACTGAACCATGAAAGCAGATATTGCATTGGTGCAACTACCACTATCAACAATCAAGACATACAGTGACCTATTTACCTTGCATCCAATCTAGAACATATTTTCTCTTTGTTCATCCTCGAGCATATGACTCACACTTATTGTTCTCTTCAATACTAGGGTAGCGGGCATAAAATTATCCTCTTCATTATAAGTGACTTCCTCCTTCTTGGACAATTTGGTCTATCTAGCCTCTTTTGGGTCTTCCACTTCCTCATCGGTACTATTTATCTCAATGGTTGGCACTTCGCTTCAAATCACTATGGTTCTTTTGTTCGAATACTGAGTAGCCATACGCCCAAATCCTTAACACTCGAAGCACTTTATCTCGCTTGTCTTCCTTCCTGAGCTCTAACCTTTCTCAAAATTCCTTAGGATCTCCTTCTCCTTTGCTTAAGTAGTTTGAACAAGTGGGGTATTAGCAACCTTACTTGGTTTCAATCACATAGGTCTTCTATGAATAGGTTGACTCGGGGTAGGTCGACTGACAAGAGCTTAGAATCTCTAATCGACACATTTCAATTCTCCAGGCAGCTTGAATAGCTTCATCAAGTGATCTAATGTCCATAGTCTCCAAAATATCTCCAATCTTATACTTCAACCCACTAATGAATCAAGATACAGTTCAATCTTTAGGCTTAATAACTTCACATTAGATCATTAACATCTAGAATTCCTTTACGTAGGTGCCAAAACTTAATTTACCTTGTCTAAACTCCTATAACTTTTTAAATACATCTTATAAATAGTAGCTTGAACAAATCTTCTCCTCATGACTATCTTTATTTCATCCCAACTCCTGACTTCACATTCTCCTTCTCTTTTACATTTAACTTGCATGTTATTCCACTACAAGGTGGCATAGCCAGTAAACTCTAGCATAATAAGTCTAACCTTTGCTTTCTCAAGCACCTCATGGCATTTAAACTGTTACTCAATTTTATCTACCCAATCTAGGTAATCCTTTACATCACCACTTCCATAGAAACTTGGGATACACATCCTCAACCCCTCTACTCTCGGAGCTTAGACATTCCTCTCTTTTAGCTCATAGTACTCCTCTTCATCTCCTTCTTCCTCATCTGTTTCTTCAATTTCATCGAGTGTTAGCCTGCGCCTAGTAACTTTATCTACTCCTCTAACTCAGGGTGGTTGAACTGGGGCATTAGCTCAACCATACTGTCCATTGCCTCTCTCAAGTTACTCATTGTCTCGTCCTCTGTATGGACCTTCTCTAGTTTGTTGCCTATCTTCATTTATGATATTCATTAGACTAGCCACTTGGTCGGTGAGTATATCCAGTTGGTCACCTACTAACTAGGGTATGGAACTTCCCTGTTGACCTTAGCCATTTTAAGGGCTACTCTCTTTATTACTTAGAGTTCCTTGAACACTTGAATTGGATATTGTCAACTATCTCACAAGATTGACAGTTAAAATTACTACTCAAAATTCTCTCTACAAATAACAATAGTAGAATAATACCTAATGATCCCATTGTTACATCAACTACACACAATAAGCAAGTAGACACTTATACTTTGTTTCACATATAAGAAACATGGGAAAACAAAGCATGAAATTTCTTTAACAATATTCACCTACCAAACTCCTATGACAACAATAGAACTTTTAATACTCACAAAAGAAGTAGCAAATCAATTAGAGAACAAAGTAATAGAAACTAGCTTCAAACGTAATGAGGCTCTGATACCAAGGTGATATGGTTACGACCGTAGATAAACACACAATGTCCAGTATCTCTCAAACTAAGGGGATGGGTCTGAACCTTGAGACGGTCCGAAGGATAAATAATAGTTGAAAGCTGAGCAGGGGTCCTCATGCACTGACTGTAGATATGACACACCAATGCCTCACATGAGCTTTGGTCATACTTGATATTACGCACAAGTATGACTGGAGGTCACTTATCACTAGTGTATGCTCAATGGGCTAGATAAGAGTAGTCGGGAGCAAGTAGAAAATACTTAACTTACAAGAGTATGTCTGAATGTTACTTGTATTCACTATTCTGGCTATTACTATATACAAGTATTTATATGACCCAATTAGGTTAAGTCTTAAGTTAGCGTAAATCATAGAAAGGATTCCTGTTAGTAAAAGAAAATGAATAATTTATAAGGGTAATGTTGTAAACAAACATAAAGAATATGTGTTGGAAAAAAAAGATAGTACGAATGTCAAGAAAATCATGGCACATGTTAGCTATCCAATCTATGGTCCTAATGATACTACTGGTTGAGTAGAGTAGGTTCTAAATAGATCAAGTTGAGGTTGGTAGTTTGACAACTTAGATGTTCAAGGCTAGGAAAGGGTTATTTCAAAAGGTTGCTCATTATCGAATTGACCTCAAGTGTTGGCTCTGGATAGGTGTCAGTTCGGCCTCTGCATGTATCAAGTTGATCGTATACTAATTCGATACTTGGCCTTGGATAGATGTGTTGTGGAGAGGTCAGCTTGTTATACAGTTCAATCACCTTTGTGGCTTCTTGGATGAGGTGAAGAGCAAAGTAACATGGCAGGTCGGACTGGGGAATGCACTACTCTTTTGAGTTCAACTCTCCTAGGACAGCTAAATGAACTATATGAGCAAGCCTTCAAGCTCGGGAGTGTGTAATTGGTCTGTAGTCCCTATTAATAAGGTTTTCCTTCTTTAAGGCTCAATTAAGTTGAGCTTACATAGTCTTGACTTGCTTGAAGGACATGGGACTCAGTTTTACCTTTCTCCCCTCATGCTTAAAAGAACAAGTATTCCTCTTCCCATCATAGATCACATGTCGATCAAACATCCATGGTCTACTAAGAAGAATATGTGAAGCACTCATGGGCAATGAATTACAGAGAACCTCATCTTAATACTTCCCAATGCAGATCAGCACTGTTAATTGCTTAGTTACTTATAAGGCTCCCTTTTCACTAAGGTTTGGGGTAGGGTGTGGTTGACAACTTCAACTACTGAACCATAGATACAGACGTTGTGTTAGTATAACTGCCATTGTCAACAATAAGGGCATACAATGTCTTATTAACCTTACAACTAATGTCAAACAAGTTTTCTCGTTGTTCATCTTCTGGTGTCGGACTTATACTTATTAATCGCCTCAATACTATGGTTGCGGGCATGAAATTACCCTCTTCACTGTAGATTACCTCCTCCTCCTTGAATATGTTAGCTTGTCTAGATTCCTTTTGCTCATCATCCTCCTTTTTAGTGCTATCAACCTCAATAGTCGGTAGTGCTCCCTTTACTATCATTGTTCTTCAGTTTGGGCATTGAGCTACCATGTGTTTGAATCCTTAGCACTTGAAACAGTTGATCTTGCTTGTCTTTCTTCCTAAACTTTTTCCTTGCTCAAATTTGCTCAAGACTTCCTTTTCTTCTACTCAATTAATTGAAACAAGTCAGACTTCACTAATTCTGCTTAGTTCCGATCGCATAGGTCTACTCGAAATAGGTTGGCTTGGAGGATCTTGACTAATAGGAGCTTAGAAGCTACCCATTCCTTGTCACTATATCTTTGTCTAATGTACCTATGTCCTTAATCTCTAAGATATCTCTGATCTCATACTTCAATCCACTGATAAATTTAGGGATAATCCAATCTTTGGGGCTCTACAACTTCACAGTGAATCATTAGCATTTGAAATTCCTTCTCATAGGCATAAACACTTGAGCCTCCTAACCTCAACTTCTATAACTTCTTGAATGTATCTTATAGATAGTAGCTTGGCACAAACCTCCTTCTCATCATCCTCTTCATCTCATCCCAATCTCTAATCTCCCTCTCTCCTCCTCTTTACTAAGTAGCTTGCAGATTCTTCCACCACAAGGCATGTACCCTGTGAACTTTAGGATAGCTAATACATTCTCTAGCATTTCATAACATTCAAACTGCTTTTCAATTTTATCTACCTAATTTAAGTAGTCCTTGACACCACCACTATCAGAAAAGCTCAAAATTTGCATTTTTAGGCCTTCTACTCTTAGAACTTAGACATTTCTCTCTTCTACCTTATAATATTCTTCTTCCTCATCACCCAATTCCTATCTTCCTCTTCTATCTCATCCATGGCAAGTTTTCATCAAGCAATTCTATCCACTCCTCAAATTGGAAAATTAACATGACTAGGCTGGTCATTGCCCTGTTCGAGTATTATATCCATTCAACCTCTATTCGTATCTCCACTAGGTTGTTGCCTATCTCCATGTATGGTAGTCACTAGGCCAGTTACTAGGCTGATAAGCCTATCTAGATTTTTATCCATAAACTGGGGTATATGACTCCCTCGTTAGCTATGGCCATTTTGAACATTACTCTCTTGATTTCCAAAATTTCGTTAAATACTAGAGTCCGACATTGTTTAAGACTTCAATGAACCATTGTATCCAGTCAGAATCTCATCTAAATCACATAAAACCTTCCTTGAAATTGAACCTCAAACTTCAACTCAACAACACTTGCTTCAACTAAGACCAAATGCTATCAACAATACTAAAGACAATTGTAGACTAACTATAAGTCTACACGCACTTTGTTTTGTAAGTACAATAATAGAGGAAAGTAGAGCAGTCTCACACTTACTATGATCTACCACATCAATCTAAATCCCAATGAACACTACTCAACACAACACTACTACAACATAGATACACAGAACATAAAATGCCAAAACTTATACAAACGTAGCCAGGCTCTGATACCACAATGATATAGACTTTGTCATAGATAGATACATGAGCAGTGGCATCACACGAACTAGGAGTGGATTTGAACTGCAAGATTGTCCTAAAACTAAATGATAATTGAAGTTTTTGAGTAAAGGTTCTTGTACATTGGTGTGGTGATGGATATGACACACCAATGCCTCATATAAGCTAAAGTCACACTTAATATGATGCATAAATATGATGAGAGATTACTCGCTACTAGTTCATGCTCATGATAGGCTAGATAAGAGTAAGAAGAGTAAGCAAAACACTTAGCTCGAGAGAGGGGCGGGGGGAATGTTTGAAAATTGAAGATACTCATTTGTATCTATTACAATCGGGGGATAGTTATGTACCCCAATTAGGCTAAGTCATAAATTCTTACAATTTACTAAAATGATCATATACTAGAATTAGAAAACAAATACATTGCAAGGGTAAAATAGAAACAGTCGAAAAGAGAATATTCTATGCAAGGACAATGTGGATGTCCAAGGTTAGACACATGTACCCCTCTCGATTTAGAGGTCCAAATAAGTATTGGATGCAGGGTAAAGTTGACCTAACTAGGTTAGAATCAAATCAACAACTCAAGAACTCGACAGGCACTTGTCTGTAATGTTGGAATTTGGGAGCTTAGCTATAGTAGGTAGTTCGGCATTAGGCTGGTATGGGCTTACACATCTGATAGATCGGGATCATGGGAGCTTGGATTTTGGTGCAGATGGGAGTTGTTAACTTCTAAGGGAACATTCTCCTAAGAGATTATGATTAGGTTAGAGGAGCTCAAGATACATATCAGGCCGGCTCGAAGGAACTCCTCTTCTTCTAGGGTTAGGTCCTTTTGGGAAGCTTAGCCTACTAGGGTAACAAGCCCTTTGGCTTAAGACCACGTAATTAGCCCTTGATTCTTATCACCTAAGGTACGTTAGGTTAAGGTTCACAACTAAACATCTTATAACCAAGAACAAGACAATGGTGTTTTGCAAATAGCATAGTTGGAATCTTTTTGTGCTGAATTCATAAAAGAAGTTGAGGAAGTTCAAGCTAATAACATAGAGCTATTTTGGAGACTAAATGAAAGGGATGTCGCCTCTTGTTCTACCCCCTCTTTGCCGCATTTTAGGAGGGAACTTAATCCAATCACATAGGAAAAGGTCTTGTAGCAACTATGTAGGAAGGCTCCCATGATAGATGAAGATAACCTAAAGTAAAGATAGGAGTTGAGAGTGGAAGATAATAGTCAGTAGACTCCATTGAGTGCTCTTACCACACTATGTATGGGTAGAGGGATTAAGCATGTAACTTCTTGTCCACTACAAAAAGCTGTAGCAAATATGAGCTTATAAGAGCTAGAAGACTACATTAAGAAGTTGGCCACAAAAGGAGCTTCTAAGAAGGAAGTTGATGTGAAAGGCAAGAATGTAAGTCTTTTCATACAAAGTATAGTGGATGAGGTTGTACTACTAAGTGTCCTACTGCCTTTGTTTAAAACTTATGATGGGAGAAAGGACCCAAACAATCATTTGAATACATTCCAAACATTGAAAGAGCTTTATGGATTATTTGACGCTATTCCTTGCAAGGTCTTCCCTTCTACCTTAAGAAAGTCTGCTAACAATTGGTTTAATTCGCTAAAGGCATCCTCCATCTTCTCCTTTGATCAACTAGCTGACAAACTTTGCCAATATTTTTTATCTAGTAAACCTCCAACCAAAGATTCCTTACTTTTAACCTCAGTCAAGCAAAAGCAAGGAGAATCGATCATGGATTATGTTTGTAGAGTCAACTAATTGATGATTGAAATCACTAACTGTAATAAAAGGGTGGCTCTACATGCCAAGAGTTAGAGAAGATTTTAACTTCTTCAAGTCCCTTGCAAAGCAGCCTCTAACCTCTTTAGATAACTTTACCAAGTGGAAGGAAAAGTTTACTCGTCAAGAAGACCAAATGCAAGAGAGAAGGGAACTAAAGAAAGATAAGCATGAAAGAAGGTCAAAAAAAGATAAGGGAACTGTGAAGGTAAGATTGGGAAGGAATTTTGACATTCGCAGAAAGCTTAACTGACCTTTAGGAGATTGGAGGGGGCTAACTTCAACCTTTGCTGAGCACATCCCTTCAATCAACCTATGTCAGATATTGTGATGGAAGTGTCTAACCACGGTTTCTTTGCTTGGCCAAAAAGAATCAAGAATAATCCTATAAGGAAGAACTCTAACAAGTACCGATTTTCACAGAGATTGAGGTCATAATATGAGCGAGTGTATACATTTGAAAAATGTACTTGAGGATGTTGTTCAATGGCAATACTTGAAAAAGTTTATGGTTGATAGAGAAGAGTACATTGAGTGATCTACGCAAAGGAGGAGAATTGAACATCAACCCCTAAATGTGTAGGCCAACCTGATAATCGAGAGTTAGTGGCATTGGATAATAAAAGAGGAGACAATTGAGCTCCCCAAGGTATTATTAATGTGATCTTTAGTGATCTAGTAGGGGCAAATGTTCTATGCATAACAAGTTCATCGAACTCACAGGGAGAACATGTGTTGTACTTAAGAGGAAAGAGACATAAGATTGATGATATGATAATGTTCTCAAAAAAGGATATGTAGGGAGTTCAATTCCTACATGATGATGCCTTGGTCATTATGACTCGAGTAGTAGATTTTAAAGTTAGGAAGGTAATGGTAGATATAGAGGCTTTAACTAACATCATTTTTTAGCACGCATTTGACCAAATGTGACCTAAGCTTGAGAATGTCAACATGCAGCCATATAAGTATAGCCTATACAGGTTTAATAATCAATCAATCAATCAATCAAAGTGCGAGGAGTAGTCACCCTAACCTTACAGATTGGGGATGATGAGAACGTGATTGAAAAGGAGGTTGATTTTATGATAGTAGACTGCCCTTCACCTTATAATAGCATAATAAGCTGACCTTCCATCAATGTGTTTAGACAACTATACATCAAAAGGTAAAATTCCCTAACCTTACTGGGATAGGAATGTATCTTAGAGATTAATAGCTCACTCAATCTTTGTATCTAAAGACCTTGAAAAGGGATCAAGTTTACACCATAGAGCAAAGTTTAAGCAATCGACTAGGGGTAAGAGGAGAGGCAGCTAAGGAGACCTTAACAGTTCAAGTTAGTGATAATCCCGAGCATGTCACCAAGGTCAAGACCAGCATGTCAGTCAACCTAAAGGAAAGCATAATACATTTCCTCTAAGCTAATAAGGACATTTTTGCTTGGTCTCCATTTAACATGTCCAACATCCCTAAAGAAGTTATCACCTACAAATTGAATACCGACTTAAGTGTGAAGGTCGTATGGTAAAAGAAAAGACATTTTTCTCTAGAGAGACAAGTCGCAATTGAAGAGGAGGTGTAGAAGTTGTTGAAGGTGAGCTTTATTAGAGAAGAGCCTTACCCCACGTAGCTCGCAAATTGTGTTTTGATGAAAAAGGCAAACAGAAAATGGAGGATATGCAATGACTTCATCGATCTAAATAAAGCATGTCTAAAGGACTGTTTTCCATTGCCTCGAATAGATCAAATGGTCGACTTAACCTCAGGACATGCCTTGTTAAGTTTTATGGATGCATTTTCTAAGTACAATTGATTAAGATGCATCCTTCAGATTAGGTACACACCTTTTTTATTACTAACTTTGGAACTTATTGTTACAAAGTGATGCTATTTAGGTTGAAGAACACAAGAGCCACATATCAAAGATTGGTTATAAAAATGTTCAAACCTCATATACATAAAAATATTGAGGTTTACGTGGACATCATGGTTGTGAAGAGTAAGACAAACGATGACCACCTAGTGACCTATAAGAGACCTTTAGTACACTGAGGAGATATAATATGAAGTTAAATCTACAGAAGTGTGTGTTTGGTGCATCTTTTGAAAAGTTCTTAGGATTTATGGTAACACAACACAAAATTGAGACCAATCCAAAGAAAATTCAAGCCACACTTGATATGGAGTCACCAAAATCAATCAAGAGGTCTAAAGGCTGGCTGGTCATGTAGTGGTATTGAACAGGTTTGTCTCTAAGAGTACTAAAAAGTGTGCAGAGTTCTTTAAGGTTTTAAGGAATCCTTTTAAATTTCGACAAATTGAGGATTTTGAGAAGGCTTTTAAAGCCTTGAAAAAGTTCATGATGAAACCCCTAATCTTATCAAAGACAATAGAAGGAGAAACTCTTTACTTATACTTGTTTATAAGTGATCGAGCTCTCTCTTCCATGCTAGTACAAGCAGAAGGACATGTGCATAGGCATGTCTATTATGTAAGCCATGTTTTACAAGGGCTAGAGTTAAGATATACAAAGTTATGGCTACCAAAAAACTTTGACCTTACTTTGAAGCTCACCGAGTCATAATATTGACTAAGTAACTACTAAAGCAAACCTTACAAAAGCTTGATGCTACAGGATGCATGAAAATGTATGCCATAGAGCTTGGTGCTCTGGAGATACAATATTGACCTAAAAAGCATATAAAGCTTAGATCTTAGTGAATTTTAATGTGGAATTTACGAGTACTGAGAGTTCTAGCCTGAACATAGATCAATTGACGTAGAAATTGCATGTTAATGGTTCATTAATCAGTTAGGGAAGTGGAGTAGGTTTAATCCTAGTAGGTCTAATGGGAGCTAAGGTCTTGTGCACTTCAAAATTTTGTTTCCTAACCAATAATAATGAATTTGAATATAAAACACGACTAGCTAGGATGAAGTTAGTTAAAGGGGTCGAAGAAAAACATCTTAATGTGTTTTCTGACTCCTAATTGGTGGTTAATCAGGTTATAGGGAGTAGCATACCAAAGACGAGAACATGATCAAGTACTTACAACTGGTAAAGGAGATGGGTTCAAATATATGCTTGAGAAGAGTACGGAAGTACGACTAATAGAATGTTTAGAGGTTCAACAAAAGGATCCAGAGTATTACTAGATGGATCCTATCTTATAATACTTGAAGAATGGAGCTTTGCCTCAAGACACTAAGGAGACCAATGACTTATCTATAAAGCAACAAATTTTATAATAATCAAGAAGAATCTATACAAGAGAGGCATGAGTATGCCATACTTAATATGCCTATAACCATCTAAAGCAAAGCAAGTTATTTCCAATTTACACTTAAAGGTATGCAGCAACCACATCCAAGTTGTAGCTTTGTATGATAAAGCTTTGAAACTAGGGTATTAGTGGCCCATGATGAAAAAATATGTGCTTCTTTTAGCATAGACCTGCTATCTATGTTAAAGGAATGCTCCAGTAAAGCAAGCTCTAAGCTTGTACTTGATGCCCTTCACTAAGCCTTATCCTTTTACCTAGTAGAGATTGGACATACTTGGTCCATTCCCTAAGATGAACAAATAGAGGTGATATATCATTATTGCAGTAGACTATTTCACTAAATGGGTTGAGACCATTGTGAGCCTCTAAATTTTATGAAGTCATTTCAAGTGAGTAATTTAGGGCATAGGCAAAAATAGGCTAATCGAGACCATATTTCACATATGAGTCTTAGGAGTTAGACAAGGACACCCAATGGATCTAAAATATAGAAATATAATAAAATAATAACATTATAGCTAAAAATAATTAATTTTACTAAACTATATTATATTGTGTACAAAACGCCATAAATGCATGATTTAGATAACAAAAATTTACCAAACTCTATAGATAAATTAATTGCATCATAACATTATAAAAGGACATAAAATAATATATAAAAATGGTATGCATGCTATAGATTTAATTATGATATATAAATATATACTTGAAAAACATTAAAATACTTAAAAATACATGTAATTAGCTAAAAATTCATAAGAAAAATAATAAAAATTTATAAAAAAAGTTCATCAAACCAGCGGAACCTACTAGCTTTAGGGCATGACACATTAAAGGGATAGTTGTTAGTTGATTAGGCTAGTTTAAGACACTTATCAAGTGTGAATTAAAGGTTATATAACCCTTGAAGAGAGAGAAAAATTCTAATCTAAGAAGTACCCAACTTGGAAATTATCACCATGTACTCTCTAGAGCTTAGATGATTGACGGATTTAGGAAAAATCAAGAGGAAGGAAGAAAATAGGAAGAAAAATTCTAGGAAAAGTAGAAAGAAAAACTACATAAATCGAGCAAGATCATGGAGCATAGGTCTAAGGGTAACCTGGGGGTGGATAACCCCTATAGAGTGGTAGTGGTAGTAGCACCTAACTAGGTTGATAAGGAGGTAGTAGAAGATGGTGTCCAAATAGTGAGTTTTTGGTGAGTCCAAAAATTAATCTGATTTTCTCCTATTTTCTAAAAATACCAAATTAACTCCAAAAATTATAAAACTTTTTATTTTAAAATATTTTTGCATGTAGTATTTGAGAAAAATACTAGTTTGCAAAATTTTTATGGTAAAATTTTTAAGTGGACACATGATCTCCTTAAGAAATTACCAAAACCAAGTAATTTTTTATGTTGTTTTAAATGACTCTATTAGTGTAGTTTTGAAATCAAACTTTTTCTGAAATATACCTATATTGCATGTAAGAAAAAGTTTTCTAATGAAAATATTTTCTATGACTTTTTAGGAATTTTGAGCTTCTAAATTTGTTTAAAAAAATGCTATTTTTCAGAGATTTTGTATAATTAATCTTAGGGAAAACAACTAACACCAGTTTCGGAGTTTATTTTTGTTATATGTTGTTGTGAAGCATGATCTGGGGTTGAGTGGATTAAGTTAAGTGGGGACTACTAATATTAGGCACGTGCACCTATCAAATTGTAATAAGCGGATTAAGTCTAAGTATTGATCCCTTAACGACTTTGACTACTAATACTCATTAAATCTTTATTATCTAACTAAAGAATTTGAGTTTAAGAAACTTAAAGAATCTAAATTAAATTACAACAACTACTAAATTAACAACTAATTAATGAATATTAAAGAACTTAAACACGAAAGCAATAAATTCAAAAACTGTATTTAGATTTTTATTTCTCTTAGATCTAACATGTGATTTTCTTTAAAGATAATCTAATTTCTTCTTTAATCTTTCTTGACAGGAGAATTCTCTACTAAAGTTAATCACTTTCTCAAGCCAATCAACCTTAATCTTAAAATCACTTATTAGAATCTCTTCTCAATAGCATGACCAAAGATCGCATTATTGTACAACAAATTCTCTATACTATAATTCAAAATTCCAGAATGATCTTACAAATTATCTTTAATCTTGCAATAATCTCTATCAACTATGCTTAGATCTAATCTTAAAAAAAATCTCTTAATTCTCTTATAAGATATCAAAGTGTATATTACTACCTGCTGAAATAATAATCTAATTCATAAAGCATACATAGTTGAATCAAGAAAAGAATAAAGTATAAAGAATTAATTAAATCTAATAAAAAATCATGTCGCATGAGTAGATCTAGGTTCTACAAGACCTAGATACTAAATATCTACTCCTTACATATCATAAGGCAATAATTTAGAATCAAAGGATAAAGAAAAATAGATGAAAGAATCATAAGATATAAAAAAGTTTGAATCTTAAAGTCTTCTTTATATCTTGTTATCTTGAGTGTTCTTGACTTAAAAAACTCTCTAAAAGTCATTTAAAAGCCCCCCTAAAAATAAAAAACTAAAGAGGCCTTATATAGGAAACAAAAAATAAATAAATTTTGTACAAGCAACATGATTGGGGACACGACCGTATCCTTTAGTCATGTAACTCATTGCTTACGCATCTTCTCTCTTCTCTTTTTTTAAAAAAAAAAAAAATTGTGAACAACACGACCGAGGACATGGTCATGTCCTTTGATCGTGTCATTGGGTATGATACTTGAAAATTGGCTCCAAATTTGCTTAGAAACGACATAGTTATGTCGTTCAGTTATATTGATCTTCAAACCTTCATACTTACTCATTTTAGCTCTAAATTGAGTGAAACTTGTTTCTATTTTCTCATTTTCTAATGTAGATCATTTCAGTACATAGAAATCAAGATTTTACTCAATTAAGTATCATTTTATAAAAATAAAATCAAATTTCAAGAGAAAATCATGAAAAATCACCAAATGAAATGTGTTCAATTTAGAGCTTCTTAACTATGCATAAGTTACTAATTAAGGGCTTAAAGCATTACATGAAAATATAAGAAATTAGAAGTTTTAAAAGTATAGCGTCAATTAGTATGATGAACCTATTGTATGATTAGGTTTTACCATGCTTGTAAATTGAAATATGATGACTGGAGTGAGTCACTTTAAGTAAACTTGTAAATTGAATCTGTTCAGCGAGTTCTTTAGAAGGTTACTCTAGTAAAAGAATGACTTAGATCCTTGGTTCAAAAGGTTGGTTGTTGAAAAGATCTTAACTATAACCATGTCGGAATCTTGTTTAGGAAGTTATTTAGTGAAGAAAGTGTAGTTGAAATGGTTTCAAAGACTTAACTAAAGGGTTAGTTAATGAGGAAGACTTAGATGGAATAACTTTAGAAACATATTCAGAAGGTTGGTTGGAGCAAGAAGTTGAATTAGAGTAACATCAGAGGTTTGGTTAGAGGGTAAATAGTTTATGGACACTAGTATCAAATACTTTATTAGAAGGTTCCTAGACCATAACTTAGTGTACGTCAGCTTTTAGAACCCGGTTTAAAAACTTCAATAGCAAGCTAGAATTCCATACCAAGCTCATACAACTTGCTTATGATAAGTCATAATCACCCTTAAGTTATAAAAATGTGCTCATTTACTTCATGTTTAGTAAAACTAAAGTCATTGTATTTAATATTTAGAGGTAAACTGAAGTAGATGAGACTAACATGCAAAATTATCGAGAGTTACATGAGCCTCTAAAATCACATTTAGGGAAATCATACCTAGATTAAGACTTCCGAGGAAAAACTTATCCGATTGAGCCTAAATTTTATGACTATAATAGAAAAGTTAATTGAAGTGATCAAGTGAAGTCAGATTTAAAAAATAATGACTTAAAATCCTAATTTTACGCTTAAAAATATGATTATACAATATAGCACAAAACTTATCGAAATTCTTAAAACTAAGCTTAGAATGAAACGAGGACATAAAGATAAGTTACTTAAACTATAAAAGGAAATAATATAATATAATATACTATATAAATATATGTGTATTTTTATAAAAATACCCAATATATACAATAATTATACTTGTAAATTAACCCAAATTATATAATTATTTGTAAGATGTGATGTACTCATAAAAATAAATAAAAAATAANTAGTCCATTTACATAAAATGAATATGATACGATAACACTTATTATAAGAACATATAGGTATATTAGAAACTAAAAATACCTTGTAAAAGTCATCTATCGAAATAGAACTCATAATACGTATTAGTAGGTTTGTACGAACCTAATAACACTACTTTTACTAAATTCTAACAATCTTAAGTAATATAACCTACATCTCTATAATATTACGAGAAGTTACATACTACAATTACCTTATTGTAATTGAAACATAAATTAATTGATTAAAAGTACGATATATTATCGATACGATAGAAACAATTTATTATTGATACTTAAAACTTAACTTATATAATAAAACTATATTCCATTATATAAGGAAAATAATAATATACTTTAGATATATAAATATATATTTATATATATATATAACTGTTTAGCAAAATACAAATAGATAGAACCATAACATTTTTGTAACTATTGTAAAAACTAAATTTGGGTTTTATATTTATGTAGGGTTTCCTAGTGAACAAAATGTTGATGATACAAGTCCTCCACAATGAGCGTTAGGATAGGTAAGTTGGGATCGTGACTTTACTGTTTGTTGAGATACTATTTTAAAGTATCTAGAGGTTTAAGAATACTTCTGATTATGGTTGTAAATTAGCTATCTATGCGCTTGCCATATGTGTGGTTGGTATTTTGTTTGTAATAGAAGTTAAACTCCTTGATGTGCTGTTCTGTATGATTACTTCTTTTGTATTGTGTGAATTTGTCTAGCTGCCCTTAAATGGAATTAAGAGTGATCTGACTACTAACTTAACTGGACATGCATGGCAACCGTTAAGAGAACAATTAGGAGTATTAGACCAAATATCAACTTCCTTTAATAAAGATAGCTAAAATGGTCATTTTCCCATCCTTAGTCGAACTAAGTGATAGGTAAGGAGGTTGTGATGACAGTTAGGGCCGTAGTTTAAAGGTGGTCACAAAAGGAGGGTGTTCTCCATTACATAAGCCCAGATTTGGTTTGATTTTGAGTCGTAAAAAACTCCTCAATCCAGGTTGGAGTGGATGCAATTTCTTTGACCTCACAATGAACTGGACGACATTGTGCGATGTTTCAAGTGATTAATTGCATTACATTTTATTATAAATAATAACCTTGTTTATGATTGTATGATACTCTTTTAACTTCGTCTCACCTTCTGAGCTAGTTATGCTCACATTCCCATAAACTCTTTTACCGGTAACCAGTGAGAGTTAAGATGTTTAGATATCACTACCCTTAAGTTAGTATACATTAGCTGAGAAAGTGAGGAAAGGAGAATCTATTGAATTTGGGCTTTTGATTTTTCTTTTAAGTTTGGAGGAAACTAATTAGGAATTCCTTGAGATGCCCACTAATTTCCTATCTTATTGTAAATAAACTTTAAGACCTGTGGTTTTTGTAAACTCTAAATGTAAATTATAACTCTATGTATGAAATGGTTATATAAATATTGTTGTGTTATCAAACAATAGGTCATACTGAACAAGTATTTTGAAAAGCTATACCATATGTTTGATCATTAACAAGGATCAAACTGGATATTTTAAGCTAGTTGAGTCACGTATGCCTTGTGTAGATTATATCTATGATAGCAACTGTGAGGTTAGCTTCTATCTTAGGTTAGTTTATATGATAGGACTATTACGACTTTTCTTGTTCGAGGCATGACATTTCTAAGTTAGTATCAAAACATGGTTCTAAAATAACCAAGCATTGAAGCATCTAATTAAAATAAGTAGACAATAGGTTTATTGAGAGTGAGGCTAATAATGGATATAAAAGACTTAGATTCATAAGATTTTATATATATATATATATATATATATATATATATATAGCTTATGTATGTAAAAGGGGTTATAATCTACTTCTAACTTAATTATTTCAGATTTATAGGAATGGTCTTCTACATGCATGATGGCATTTTGAATGGGAAGGGGTTAAAACACTTATTGAGTATAAGATTCGAATGTACAAGTTATTACTAGATATGGTTAATTGGAGGATGTTTTATACCATCAATAAAATCATTGTGAATTATAAGCATGGAATATCTTTTCGCATGTAAGATGATTAGAGGATAATAAAGGATGAATTAAGACTTGTATATAATGAATACACTATTATAGCTACCTATAAAAAGAAGTATTTACGAGAAAATGAGGTTTTATCTGTAATGATTCCTATTCTATATTTTCTTGCTATAGTAAAGGCAAATAAAGATTACCCTTGAGGTTTTGATTAAATACCCTTTAAGTGTTTCACATATCCCTAGAAACTATTTTCCTAGTGTAGTTGATTTGTTTCCTGTATATCCTATAAATGAGACTATGGTAATAGAAGTACCATTACAATCTTAGGAATCTAAACTCCCTATAATGCTACCTGAGAATCCACTTCAAGAAACTCAGCCAAATGTAGGTTTGACGATAACGGGGATCCTCAGGAGGATCTGAAAGAGGAGTATGAAGTAGAGGCTGAAACAAAAGTTGTTCCTAAAGATGGAGCACAAGATAGTCAGAGTGATGTGTAGGAAGTGGTTTTTATACTAGATACCCCCCGTTATAGTGAAAATAAGTTTAGATTCTGAAGGAATGGAGATGATGACTGGTTTCCCCTTGAAAATGTGGCAAGTTTAATGTGAGAAGACTTGTTAGGACTTTTAATATCATCTGACCTAAATGTTTTGATGTACATAAGTCCCCTAGCGATTTTGGATGTACTTTTGACCTTCTGAATGTAATTTTTGTACTTTTGATGTTTTAGTTACTAAGCATGTAAATGACGAAAAATAAACTTTTGTATAGATGAAAGTAATGTAAATAGGTGATTAGATATGTAACCTTATGTTGTAAATAAAGTGATGTAATCTTTCGAATGTAAAGTTCCAACTATCCAGTATATTAGTATTAACATGAAAGAGTGTAGTATATCCTTATTTTCCTATTCTTGTATGAGATATAAATATGAGTAGTGATTATAGGGAATGGAGTGAAATAATGATATGATATCATAAGTGAAGTTTATATAAGCTTATAGTGCATAGGTGTGTTCGATCGCATGATGGAATGTATAACATACAAAGTATGAATATCCTTGTTTTATATACATTGATGAAATATTATAGGTTTTGTGTTGATTGAAATCCTTGTTGAGAAATCTATAACTGTGTATTACATATACGGGGAATAATTGATTTATATGTGAATATGAGTCGCTTAGATCATATACTAACTTTCAATACATATATTGTAAGTGTAGAGTTGATAATTAGTGATTGTAAATCTAAATATGGTAGAGGAAGCAAATAGAAATAAAAATAGAAATGGCCAACCTGAGAAGTAATACCACCTCCTAATCTTCCTAATCCACCAGAACCACTCAAGAATGATGTACCACCACTTGTTCTGAATATGATTGACTCAGCTCAGTTTAGGTAAATGTTGGCTAATATGAAAACCATGATCTAATCGCAAAAAGCTTTAATTCAGCATCTTATCATAGGTAAAAATGTGGTGAACCAAAGGCCACCAAAGGCTGAACGTAGAGGAATTCGACCTCAAGATGTAAGTCGACTTCCCCAGTTTATAAAATCGAATTGGTATTTTGAAGGAGAAATGGGTAAGCTTGCCTTGGCCAATGATTGGTTAGCGCAAATCAAGTGCAATTTTGAGGTGTTTAAGATTTTAGACAATCAAAAGGTCTCTTATGATACTTTCTTACTAAAAATGGGAGCACGAGTCTAGTAAGACTCGATAGCACAAATAACTACTGGCCCCATTACGTAGCAAGTATTTTAGGAGGTGTTTAAGAGAGAATATTTCCCTATAAGTGTGTAAAATCAGATGACCTAATAGTTAATAGAGAAAAGAAAGGCATTATGAGTGTAGCTTAATATGAGAATGAATTTAATAGGTTGTTGCAATATGTGCGTAAATCTTATAGGGATAATCAGCAGTTGAAGAAGGATCTTTTCCTAAACAGATTTAACTCAACAATGTGATGCAAGTTGATGGATTATGGATTCACTACTTATCATCAAATTGTGGATAAGGTACGTTAACTAGAGAATAATCGAATGGCCATGCAAAATGAGTGGTGTAGAAATTGAGGAGAGTTAATCAATATAGGCCTGTCTTTAAGAGGATTTTCTTAGGTGCAAATAGTAACTCAGACCAAAAAGGGAAAGAAGTCAGTAGTTGTGACTAGTGGCCTAACCTCAAATAAGACAAGATTTATTTTTTATGATGAGGTGGAAAATGTGAGATGCTGGAAGTGTGGAACGTAACATTTCCCCCAACAATGTCCCCAGTTAAGAGGCAAATGTTTTCTGTGTGGTGATTCGAATCATATGTCAAGAAAGTGTTCAAAGATGAAGGTAGTAAAGTGCTACAGGTGTAGAATGATAAGATACTTCTCAAAATATTGTAGTCGAGCAAGATAAAGGACTAAGAAATCTAGAGGAGTAGAGACACCTACTGTACCAGCTAGGGTGTTTACTGTTGAGGGTACAGAAGACGATATTGAAGATTTTGACAAATGGATGGAGGAACACTTTCATAATGGCTCAGATAACGAAATGGATATCGATGGAACTAATCAAGGCTTAGTGATAGATACGTAAACTAGCTAGTAGCCTTACTTACCCGTATGTTGATTGCAAATACTATGTGCATAGATAGTGTTAAAAACTGTGAAAATATGTAACCTAAGTATAGTACACAAATTATAGATAACTATAGTAATAGTTATTATTTCAAGAAACATACTTATAAATGATTGAACTGCTTATACATTCTTTGACACTGAAGCATCACATTCATTTAGTAGTCAAGAGTTTGTCTTAAGAAATGTGATTAAGATGAATGAAGTTAAATTTACTTATAGAATAAGAACACCTATAGGAGAGTAAGTGTTAACATGGGAAGTGGTAGATGATGGACAATTGCAAATTCAAGGAAAGGAATTCCAAATAAAACTAATAGTTTTACCAATAAAAGGGTATGATGTTATTATAGGAATAAATTGGTTGTTCAAACAAAGAGCCAAAGTAGATTGTCAAAATAAGAATATAATCTTAGATGAGGGTAAGGTGATATTTCAAGGAAAGATAAGTGAGTGAAGCTTAAGATTATTAGTAATTGAAGTAAGTGAAGAAATGAATGAAATTATTGAAGAATGACAGATCTATTAGATATTTGCTATAGAAGGGAAGAAGGAACCCCAAAGGTATCGAAAATACTGATAATAAGTGAATTTCCTGATATCATCCCAAAAGATTTACTTAGGTGAGCACCACAGTGGGAGCTAGATTATATTATAGAGTTGGTGTCAAGAATTGAACCAATGTCAAAAGCTCTACACCAAATATCACCAATAGAACTACAAGAATTAAAGAAGCAACTTCAGGAGCTATTGGACAAAGGATTCACATGACCTAGTGTGTCTCCTTAGGGAGCACTCGTGTTATTTGTGAAAAAAAAATGACAGAACCATGAGATTATGCATTGATAATCGGGAGATAAATAAAGTGACTATTAAGAATAAACATCCATTACTCAAGATTGATGATTTGTTTGATCAACTACATGATGCCACTATATTTTCACGGATTAACTTAAGATCTAGGTACCATTAGTTATGAATTAAGCCAAAGGATGTATCAAAGACGATTTTTTGAGCCATATATGGGTACTATAAGTTTTTAGTAATGCCTTTTAGTTTGATGAATGCATTGGCTGTGTTTATGGATTTGATAAATTGAATCTATTCACCTTACTTAGATAAATATGTTATGGTATTCATTGATGATATTATAATTTATACTAAGACTAAAAAGGATCATGCCGATCATGTTAAGACCCTAAAGGGGGCCTAGTAGGTTTACCTAAAATTCCATAACATGTGTGCACCCATGATATGAAAACCGTCTTGCAAGTCAGAGATTGCAAGACTTTAAATAATAAATCATTAAGATTAATGATTTTCAAGTAATTAATTTATTATAACATGATATAATATATAATTATAAATAACTATGGATGCCCGATATCCTACAGTTTCTTAGAACCACAGAGAATCGGTATCCCTTATCAAATAATAAGACAAGATTACCAACATTATAAAACTGCAGGTAGAATTAAATTATATTAAATTCTAACTTGTGAATATTTTCTACAAAGAGTGTTTATGTATCATCTATAAAAATCTCAACTAATCCTAACACTAATGTACATATCTTCATCTCGCACTCAGCACTCGAGACTTATTCCAATCCCATCACATGTAAACCTGCAAAAGAAAGACTATTGGGGAATAAGCTACAAGAGCTTAGTGAGCTATCCCTCATACCATACTGGCAAACAAGTTATCAAACAAATTATTACAACCATATGAATGCATGCATACACAGAATGCTAAACAATATATGCAGTTGACCGGTACTGCATATAATATTGGATTTTAACGCCCTCTGAGATAAGGGTTGGAGATTCATCGACACCAATCACGACCGGGCTCTAGCACCTGGGTTTTTACCCATAACTTTGAATTCCGTATTTCACAAAAACACATTTCCATTTCCAAAAATCCAATAGTTCACAAAGTCCCAGGCCTAGCGGTAAGGTGACTCTCGCAGTCCACACTCACACCCTACAGCGGTGGTCTCTAAACGCGACCCCCAGCCACCCACGGTTAACGTCTCCGGCGCCAATAGAACCCGCGAGCCAAGGGTAGGGTCTTGTTGTACCCATGCTCCTATACGGTACTAATCAAATCATGTGGGAATCTATCCCTCCAATGCCCTTCATTATCGACCGCGTAAAGTGCGGCCTGAATAAGTAATGCGATGCATGGATAATGCATGACCCTTTTGATTCAAGATAAGCCAAATATAATTAGGTCAAATTATAAGGCGATCAATCAATATCAGCAAACCATCTAAATCATATAAAAATCAATCATACCATCAAATCATCAATTATCGTATTTAACAATATTTCTTACAACAATCAATCAATCAATATCAAGCACACGCATATCCCAAAACCCCATGCATCAAGTTATTGATATTCAATTTAAGTTCACTAACTACAAGCACAAACAAGTATAGAGTCATCAGGAGTACTCACTTGACTATGACGACTCGCTCTAGTTGTAATAACCGATCGGGAGATCCTTGCCCTCGTCGAGATCACCTGATCATTACGAGATAACAAGGATAATAAGTAGTTGACTTAACTAATGGTTTTAGATATCTACCTACCTAATTCTACTTAGATTACTATCAGCCCTTATTCGATTAAACCTAATTGCTAATCGTACGTAACTTTTTCATTCTATTTTCAATATTTATGAATTTATAGTCGTTTTTCATCGTTTTCGGATGTACATTCACACGGTAATGTCCGTTTTAGACGTTAAGACCCGTGTTTTATGATATGGGCTAAATTTATTGAAATTTTATCTTATTGAAGTTATCTTAGCCGTTTATGCCCTAGTTTAGGATTTAATGATTGAATTAGCTATTTGATTCTTACACTTAGGAAATTTTACATTAGTGCTACTGATCCACATACTTGATTAAATTTAATTCAATCTAGGAAGTGTATTAAGGTTTAAGGGATTTTCAACTTCTAAACACACGTATATACCTATGTTATGTCCTTATGTAATCTTATTATTTCTTCTATTATAAACCTATGCTTACATCAACACTTATGTAACCAATTGATGATGTCATGGCTTATGTAATCCATTTATTACATGTAAATATATATGTCATTAAGTACTTATACATATACATATGTTATATACCTACCTACACTCATAACATACTAATATGTATACTTATGTACTTACACTTTATACATACATATACTTATACATCTACTTAGGTTTATACTATATTTATCCATGCATATATACTCATATACCTATACAGTTAGATACGTATTTTTATACACAAATTCGTATGCCTAATCTTTTCCTTAAGAAAAGCTTCCTAATTTCATCCTTTTGTGTTTTTATGTATGTATTTAGTGTAGTATAGGTATGTATAGTTAATATGGTCTTAATTTAGGTTATGTACATGGAAAATACTCATGTACCATGCTTCTCATGCTTCCCTTCTTTTCAGTTTACCTCATGTACACATTCTTTGTGCACATATTCATGTTTTCCTTTCTTCTAATTCATGATTCCTAGATTTCTACACTTAAAGATGGAAACTTTGTTTCCTCTTCTTCAAAACAACACTAAACACATAACTGCTTATCTAATCTACCTAATTAACTAACTAATGAATAATATAAAGCAACATGAAACAACTCAAAGACATACCTTTAATTGTGTTGGAAATAAGAAGACAAAAGGAGGAGTGATGAGAGTGAAATGGGAAGAAGAAGCTCACGACAATGGGGAATTTTTTTTTTCTTTTTCTTTGTTTTCATTATGGAAAACAACAAATGGTGGGACCAAAATGGACAATAAGTGGACGGCAACAATTGGGAAAAAGGGGAAAAGAAAAATCAAAAGAAAAGGAAAAGAAAAGCCATCATGAAGAAGAAGATATTTTCCTTATCTTTTAGTCTTTTGTTGACTTTTCAAAGTATTGACTTTAGTCAACATGTGTTGACTTGGTCAACTCCTCTTAAGTATGTGTAATTTTGTGCACATAATGTAGTAATTAAGGGAAATTAAGGGAAAAATGAAGGAAATGAGAAGAAGATTAATAAACATAGTTGATGAGGTCTTACTTTAGGTTTTTATAGCTTATATATCTCATGTAATAACTACTTTGGATAACAAGTGCAAAAAGTACTAATTTGAGTATTAAAGTTCACTACATGTAACCTAATCTTCAACTATAACCCTAACTCTAAGTGAGACTATCCTAATCACATACTTAAGGGATAAATATATTCTATGACTCATTATCTTAGTTTCTAATGGATTACTTAAGGATTCAAATCATATAAGCATGAATGAGAGTCATCTCTAACCTTTTACTAATGATTTGGCAAAATATGAGCATTATATTATCAATTAAGGTTTTAGGGTATATCATGGTAAATTAGTGCTTTTATTTCCTTAAAGTTATAGTTTTAGGGTTCTTGTTACTTTAAGGCACCATCTCTAATGTTTTTACACATTTAAGGTTTCATATATTCTTACGCGATTAAATCTTCGATTGTCATCTTAGGGTTTTGATGAGGTTCGAGGTTTTAAGGTCTTCGTATGCGGTTAGGGGTTCAATTGATGATTTAAGGTTTTTCGTATCCACTTTAGGTTTTGGATTGAGATTTTTATTGGTTTTAAATCTCACTAGCTCTTTTGAGTTCAGGAAATCATTTACAGTTTAGACATTTGTTTCTATACTTAGAAAGCTAAATTTGTGGGGTTTACAGATCATCTACATTTGGCCTCACAAAAGTTGAGAGACAATCAATAGTATACTAAGTTTAGTAAGTGTAAATTCTAGTTGCATAGAAACTCGTTTTTAGGACATATAATGTCAGGCAAAGGAATTTCAATAAATCCCGAAAAGGTCAAAGTAGTGGCTAAATGGAAACAACCAACTACGGTTGCGGAAATAAGAAGTTTTCTTGGAATGGCAGGATATTACAGGCGATTTATAAAAGATTTTTCTAAAATCGAAAAGCCTTTAACTCAATTGATGTAGAAGGACGTTAAATTTGAATGGAGTGATAAATGTGAACAAAGTTTCCATGAATTAAAGGATCATTTATTTTCATAAATCCAAGTAAATCTTATTTTGTATATAGTGATGCTTCTAAGAATGGACTAAGATGTATGTTGATGCAGGATAGAAAAGTAGTAGCATATGCATCTAGGCAATTGAGGCCTCATAAGAGGAATTATCCAACTCATGATTTAGAGCTAGTGGCTATAGTATTTGCTTTGAAAATTTGGAGACATCATATATATGGACAACATTGTGAGATATACACAGATCATAAAAGCTTAAAATATTTCTTTACTTAGAAGGAATTGAACTTGAGGCAAAGGCATTAGTTGGAATTAATCAAGGATTATGATTTGACCATAAACGACCATCCCGGCAAAGTTAATGTTGTAGCAAATGCATCGAGTTGCATGAACTACGAATAAGTGGCTTCGTTATAAGCTACTCAACATGAAGTGATTAAGGAATTTGAAAAGTTCGAGATTGAATTCAAATGGCATAAAGCTAATGTATAATTGATGAATATAGTAGTATAACCAACTCTGATAGGAAGAATTTGAAACCCTACACTAAGAACTCAAGAGGAGGAATGAATTAAGTTTAATGACCAAATTTTACTTTGACAACAAACCTTTAATCAAATTGACTAAATAGATGCAATATGGAGAAAATTAAGAAACAATAAGAGTGCAGAAATATAAAGAGAAAGGGATCGAGAAATCAAGCCTAGAATTTTAACATGGAGTTAAGACCATCTCCTACTCTCTATGATGACCTAATGTCTCAACTGAGGTCTTCACACACAATTTTATTGATCACAATCTCAATGGCACAAGTGCTTACACCCAATTGCCATTATAAGTGATCTCTTAATCACAATAACTCTCAATCACTTAGTATAATGCTCTCTCTTAAGTAAAAATTACAAATATGAAGCTTGACACTATACTAGGGTTTACAAAAGATTGCAAATAATGAGAACAAGAATATTAGAATAAAGTACAAGTAGATAAGAGGAATAATTACAGGAATATAGCTCTATTAATTGTTCTTCAACTATCCACAAACTTGCATTTATATCCATTAGGAAATATATAATTGTTGGCCCTGTTCATCCTACATTAAATGCACTATAACAACTAATTTCTGTACAGACCAACTAGACCGTTGTAGTCGAACTAGCTAGAAAATCCATTCAAATAGGGTCACCATTCGGATGGTCTTCAGGTCACCAGTCACATGGTCTAACATAGCTTATTGACTTGCATCAACCAGCCAAATAGTCTAAGGACAACCAGCCGTACAGTCTAGCAAACCATACTAACCTGCATCAACTGGTTGAACAGTCTAGGGACAACCAGCCATACAATCCATAACCTGCCACTAATCACAGAACACCTAATGCAACCAACCGGACGATTCACACTATAATAGCTAAAAAACATACTTAGACATAGTAGATAGTTCTTGATCACTTGTTCTTCTTTCAATAACATCAAAATCAATTTAATAAGTTGTAAAGTATTTCTAAGTTAATTTTACTTCCTTAAAAGATATAATTGATAAAGTTCATGTGAGAATTACAAAATTGGTTTATAGCAATGATTAATTAGCCATGACTTACATAGATTTGTTCTCATCAAAATCACAAACAAGAACCTTTAGGTTCAACAAAATTATGCTTCAATAAGATGAGGATCAGAAATTGAAGGAAATCAAGGAAAAGTTAAGTATAGGTGATATGCCTAACTTCAAAATTGATATTGAAGGTATGTTAAGATATAAGAGTAGAGTTTGTGTGCCTAGTGACTTAAAGCTAAAGGATGAAATAATAACTAAAGCCCATGAAACTGGTTACACATTGAATCTTAGTAGAAATAACATGTACCATGATTTGAAATCAATGTTTTGGTGGAAAGGCATGAAAATGGATGTGGCATAATATGTTGCGAGGTGTAACCCATGCTAGCAAGTGAAAGCAGAACATCAGAGACCTAGTGGTTTACTACAACCATTAGAAATACCTCAATAAAAGTGGGATCACATCATAATAGATTTTGTAATAAGATTCCCAAAGATGAGATTAGGTCATAATTCAATTTGGGTTGTGGTAGATAAGTTGAAGAAGTGCACTCATTTCTTACCTTATCAAATGGGTGATTCAATAGGAAAACTGGCACAACTATATATAAGAGAAATTGTTAAACTTCATAGTATACTGATAAGTATTTTATCAGATAGAGATAGTCGATTTGTATTGAAATTCCAAGAGAGCTTACACCGATCCCTAGGAACTAAGTTACAATTCAACATTGCTTATTGTTAGTCTCGTATAATATATCAAGAAAAGGGTGAATTGATATCTTTAAATTTTTGAAAACTTTTCATTAAGAATGAAATTACCCCTCTTAACAACTAATAATGGTGAACAGTGATAATTTAATGACTTAATGCACAACAGATAATAAACAAAATTAAAAGAGTGTAAGGAAGGAGAAAATCAGGTAGAGATTTTATAGAGTTTCGGCTTTCTACCTATTGCTCTCTTCTAACTCTACTACTGAGGACCCAGTCTACTTTACCGGTGCTGTTTCACTTGATCCACTAAAACAAATCATAAATAGATTACAAGCATTTGTTACAATGACTTTACAATACTTTGCTCTACCTATCTAGCCTTTAAATAATCTAAGCTAATATAGATCTACAGAGTACAAACTATCTTTTCTTTACAATTCAATATTGAGATTACAAATGAGAATAAAAGTACAAGTCTCAAATAATTTTGCACTTGAAAGAAGTAACGCTTTGTTATAGAACTTTGATTCGGTGCAGCTCTCTGAAGAAGTATCTGAATAACTTTCTAAATCTTTTTAGAAAGTAAAAAATAATCAAGAATTTTTTGTGCAACAATAGTATTTCTTCAGAGTTGTGTATCTTAACGTTTTGAATCCTTCTTCCTTTTATATTGACTTTTCCAACAGTAAAAAGTCTGAAGATTTTCCTCACTTCCATAATTATCCAATTGTTAGTTATTCTAGATAATTCCATGGATTTTTTTATGAGAAGATCTCGGTCATTTGAATTTCAAAACAACTCTCCTTAATTTGTTTACATCAGATAAGCTTCAATTCGTAACCATCAGATAAGCTTTTGTTTTGATTTTGAAAAGATTAGCTTTCGTTAGCTATTTCTGGATAAGCCTTATGTTTAAGATTTAAAATCCCACAAAATTCGAATCAACCTTATCCTTATCCATTCTTATGCCTATCTTAATTTATCCAAATATATTTTCTCTTAAAATAAATCCCCAAGGATCCTGATTCCATTTTAAGTGAAACGGGATTAAATGTATTTTCCTAATACACTTAATCTAGTGGAACTAGGTTTTGAATAATCTGAATTTGATTAAAATTAATTTTCCATGTAATTTTCTAAACCTACCTTCTGAAGAGTATTGGCCTTATTTTCTTAGAAGTCTCTAAACAAGCTTCTAAAGAGCTATACAAATTCTTTTTAGAAGAGCTTTTATAATACTTTCTGAAGACTTTCTAGAATAGTCTATTTTCAAACAGTTTAAAGCTTCTAAATAAGCTTCTGAATGTGACTTAAATATGCGAAAATATAGTTTCTAAAAAGTCTTCTGTAAGCCTACACTCTTAAAGATTCATTAGTTTTTAACCCTTTTTATTATTATTAAAATGTATGAGAAATATCTAAAATTCTCCCCCTTTTTGATGATAACAAAAATGTTATTACAAAACCAGATCACAAAAAAAAAATATTATATTCACAATCACATGTTCATGCATCATGCAGTGTTTATCTAACGTAATGTATTATAGGTGCGATTGATTGGTTTTTCTCTCCCCCTTTGTTGTTATTATTTTGAATAAACACCCCCTTAATCTTTATAAAATATGGAAGTTTGAATATGATAAACAAAGTATCAAGTGGAGAAATTGTAATGACATAAGAGATCAAACTGCAGTGATTAAGGAAGTAACATATCTAAGTTCAAAAATAGAAATAACAAGTCCATAAATGGACAAAAACAAAACAAACCAGACAAGGTTTTTGCTAGTACAAGAGAAAGAAAAACATAAAAGCAATCATTTTTTGGATCTTTTTGTTTTTTTCCTAGCACATAAATTGAATCTACCAGAGTACGAAGGAAGAACTTTGTTAGGAGCAAAAGTTGTTTCAGAAGTTGTTACTACAAATGAAGTGGGTTCTTTGTCTTTATCGGATGGTAGTGTAGTCTGGATTAGAGCAAATGGAAGAGTGTCTTTGGTTGAGGCTACAGATAGAATTTTAGTATGACCTTCAGGGGGTGTTTGTTCTTCAAAGTTAAGAACAAGAGTAGAAGCTTGAGGTATCTTTTCAAGGGATTGTGGTGAAATGACTGGAATCTTTTCTAAAGTTAGAATAAGACGAGTACATTCTAATCAATTGGTTGAGAGGAAGGATAAGGTCTTGGTGGTGTGATAGGAGTATTTGAAATAGGAACAAATGGTTCTTTGGAGGGAAAAAGAGGTTTAGATGCAGGTTCAAATGGTTCTTTGGTAGGAAAAAGAGGTTCGGATGGTTCAGAGGTTTGGTGTTTTATAGGGGGTTTAGGATCAATAGAATTATATGCTTAGTTAGAAGGATTGGTTTCTAGGATAGACTCCTTAATCCGAGCCTTGAATAAGTCTCTCATGCTAATCATTTGATCCTTGACAACCTTTTCTACAGCATCTTTGATTCCTTCAAAGCGTTATTCAACAAAAACTAAGCTCTCTCCTTATTTATATTAAACTAGGTGGCTCTTGGAACTCTCTGAATCACCTTCTAAAATCGTCCCAGTAAGTTCTCTTAACTCAATGCCACCTGACCTTCTAATTAGTTTTCCTTTCTTCTTTGGTTCCTTCTTAGCTAGTTCCTTTCCTTTCTTCCTTTTCTTTCCAACTCCTTTTCCTCAATGATAATGACCTTTCTTTTTAGATTTGAAGGATGAACAAATATTCCCCCATTATGTGAATGCCACATTTTGTCATTCACATAAATTCCCATCATCTTAAAGATTCTCTCACCAAGCCTAATAAGAGAAAAGGGACAATTTGTCTCTCTTGGAAGTTTTAGCTTTTTGAAACTAAAAAGGGCCATTAACAAATTTCCATAAGGTCTCACATCTACGTGTTGCCACATGTGTCACATCGTTAACTTAACAACATCTACTTGTTTCTTGCCTAATATTGCCAATATCACCAATGCTTCTTCTTTGGTCACAAAGGTTGCACTATCTTTCCTTAGTAGTACAAAAGAGTTAACAAACTTATGAAGAATTCTTATCAATAACTCAAACTCTATACTAAAAAATCTCTGCCTGTCCCTAAATTGATTCCATCATTCACTTCAATAAATATCTGTTCTTTTGTCAACTATCCTATGCTTTCATCATCATTGAATTCTTTAATGCCAAAGCATTTCAGAATATCCTTCTTGTAATTTCTATTCTCTGTCATAGCACAGTTGATTTCCATACTTCTTGATGTTTACTATCAAGTTTTCTATAAAACTCATCAATCAAATCTCCATATATTACTCTACGTAAATCAGTTAGACCACTTAAACCCAATCTATCTAAATAATCTTTCCAATAAAAGCCATTCTTCTCAAAGCATTCAAAGACTAAATAAAACGAGTCTTTGATTGAAAGACTTTTACCTTTAACTATGTACCTTTTCTTGGGTTTCTCCTTTAAAGGGGTAATTGTGATCTTGGCTTTTGTTGACTTATTCACTTTCTGGGAAGACTTTGATTTCTTCTTGACTAAGGTAGCTTTCTTAGGTTCTTGAACAAATTTTCTTGGTCTCAGAATAGGATTAGGTTCTGAAGGATCTCTTTTAAAGATTTCTTTAGATGGTTTTTCCAAGGGTTTAGATTCTTCTAAATCAACAACTTTTTTGGAGGACCTGGATTCTTTATCCTGAACTACCTCCTGGATTTGTTCAAAATGCACTTTGGAAGCATTCCTCTAATTCACTTCTCGAATAGCCTCTTTCGAAGGTTCATCTTGGAGTTCAAGGGTTAGGGTTCTTTTAGATGATCATTAGTGTGTTTCGATTGGATTTGTTTGTGGGTTTGTAGAGTTTGTGGTTTCTTGTTCATCAAGAATGATAGGATTCTTGGGGTCATTTTGAATTTCGATTTGACTCCCTTAGCTGCAATGCGGTTGGATTTTCTAGGTGCCATTAAGTTGAGAAAAATATGAAAGAGAGAGAGAGGGGATAATAGGGAAGGTCCAATGAGAAGGAAGGAAAAATAAGAAAAGAATTGAGACTCTTAATGAATTTAAACTGCCAATTTCATTAGCAGTTACTTGAGAATTGTAGACCTACTAATGACATGCTAATTAGTTACTAAGTGGATTTAGTTAATGAACCCACTAAGGAAGATTTTGTGGACCCACTAATGAACATGCTCATGCCCATAATGTTTTTATGTCCAGCAAATTTCAAGTGAGCTCTCTCAGAAAAAAAAAAAATCAAAACATCCATGTAAAATTAAATGAAAAACAAAATTAACAAAACAGATTACACACACCTAGTTCATTACTAATGAACTCAAATCTCAATTTATCTAGAGGTTTAGTAAAAATATTAGCAAATTGATATTTAGTTGAAACAAAATCAATACTCACATCATTATTTATAACATGATCACATATGAAATGTTGCCTTATTTCTATGTGCTTTTGATCTTGAATGATGAACAGGATTTTTTGTTAAATTGATAGTGCTCGTGTTATCACATTTTATCGGAATATTTTTACAACTTATTCCATAGTCATTTAATTGTTGTTTTAACCAGAGAATTTACGTACAAGAATTTCCAATAGACACATATTCAGCTTCTACGGTTGGAAGAGCAACTGAATTTTGTTTCTTAGAAGACGAAGAAACCAATTTAACTCTTAAGAATTAACATGTTGCTAAAGTATTCTTCCTATCTATTTTGCAACCTGCATAATCAGCATTTGAATATCCTATAAGATCAAAATTTTTACTTTTAGGATATTAAATTCCCAATTTTGTAGTTTTTTTTATATATTTAAAAATCTTTTTAACTACAGTTAAGTGTATTTCAGTTGGTGAATTCTGAAATCTAATACACATACAAGTGTTGAATAATATATCAAGTCATGAAGTAGTTAAATACAATAAGAATCCAATTAAGTTGTGATAGAGTTTTTCATTTACCTTTTTGACATTACCTGTGATGTCAAGCTTTGTTGAGGTACTCATAGGTATTGAGAAATCCTTGGTATTCTCAAAACAAAATTTCTTCAATGTTTGTCTGGTATATTTCTCTTGGGAAACAAAAATTCTATTCTCTGATTATTTGATTTGTAATCCTCAGAAGAAGTTTAATTCATCCTTGAGTGACATCTCAAATTCTACCTGCATTATACATGAAAATTCTTGACAATATATTTCATTAGTTGCGCCAAAAATAATATCATCAATATAGATTTGTACAACTAGCATATCTTCACCAAAATGTTTTATAAAAAGTGTAGTATCTACTTTTCCTCTTTGAAAGTCATTTTTAATCAAGAATTGACTTAATCTATCATACCAAGCTCAGGGAGCTTGTTTAATTCCATACAAAGCCTTCCTTAATTTAAACACATCATCTAGTTTGAAGGGATCTTCAAATCCAGGAAGTTAATCAACATACACTTCTTCTTTTGTGAAACTATTCAGAAAAGCACTTTTTACATCCATTTGATACAATTTAAAATTTTTCAAACAAGCAAACACAAGTAATAATCTTATAGCTTCCAATCCAGCAACAGGAGCATAGGTTTTATTGTAATCTATTTCGTCTTCCTGTGAATAACCTTTAGCTACTAAACATGCTTTGTTTCTAGCTATTTTTCCATGCTCATCCAGTTTGTTCTTAAATATCCATTTAGTTCCAATGATTAACTTTTTTTTAGGTCTTGGAACCAAATTCCAAACCCGATTTCTCTGAAATTAACTTAGTTCATCTTACATGGCCAAAATCTAATTATTATCATTTAAGGCTTCTTCTACTGAATGAGGTTCGATTTCAGAAATAAGAGCAAATTGATTTTCAAAATTCTGTAAGCTTGATCTTATTTTTATTCTTGATCTAACATTACCAATTATAAGATCAGGAGAATGATCTGTTTTAAATTTTAAAGTTGATGGAGGAGTATGAAAGAGTTCAAAACCTTCTGACTTACCTTCTGAAGGTTTTTCAGTAAACCTGGTATTATCTTCTAAAATACCTTCTAATGCAAATTTTGTTTCGATTCTATCAAGCATTTTAGAAGCTTATGATGTACCTTCTAAAGGAGGTTCTATTTTTCCTTCTTCTAAATCAAGACGAACTGTCTTCTTTTTGCCTGAAGCAACTGGTATTTCATCGTTCGATTCTTCATGGATTGTTTCTTCAATAAATTTAACATTTATTAACTCTTCCACGACCATTGTTTCCTTGTCGTATACTCGGTATGCTTTCGAGTTTAGAGAGTAGCCTAGAAATATGGCTTCATTTGCTATCTCTTCAAATTTTCCCAAGACTTTTCCAATTTTCTTAACAAAACACTTACACCAAATGTGTGAAAATATAAAACCATAGGTTTCCTTCCTTTATAAATCTTGTAAGCAGTTTTATTTGTCAAGGGTCTTATATATATACGATTGATAATATAATAAGCTGTTGAAGCTACTTCAGCCCAAAAGTGATTAGTTATATTACTCTCATTAAGAAGAGTTTTAGTCATTTCTTGGATAGCCCTATTTTTGCGTTCAACTATTCCATTTTGTTGTAAAGTATAGGGTGTGGAAAAGTTATAGATGATACTTTTGTCTTCACAAAATAAAATGAATTCAGAATTTTCAAATTCCTTACAATGATCAGTTTGTAATCTAGTGATGGAGAAGCCTTTTTTATTTTCAACTCCTTTTGAAAATATTTCAAAACTTTTAAAAGTATCACTTTTATGATGCAAAAATAAGATCCAAGTAAATTTAGAGAAATCATCTACTATGACAAGACCATATTTGTTTCTTCCTAAACTTAACATGCGAGTAGGACTAAAGAGATCTAAATGCAATAATTCCAAAGGTCTTTGAGTAGAAATAACCTTCTTACTTTTATGAGATGATGAATTCATTTTATTCTTCAAGTAAGCAAAACAACGAATATTTTTATGTGCATGTACTTTAGGTAAACCTAAGACTAAATTCTTTTTTGGTAGGTTCTCTAGTTGATGAAAATTCACATGTCCTAATCTTTTATGCCAAACCATAGCATTATCATTTATAGAAATAAAGCAGTTTTCAGATGATACTTTAGACGGTTTAATTTGATAAACATTCTTTTTCCTAAAACCTTCAAACAACTTTAAACTGTCTTGATTAAACCCAACACATTTGTCTTATTGAAAAACTATTATGTATCCTTTATCGCACAACTGACTTATAATAAATAAGTTATGTTTTAATCTTTTAACCAACAATACATTCTCGATTGAATGAGGTACCAAACCAATTAAGCCTACCACAACAATTTTACCTCTACCACTATCACCAAACTTCACATAACCATCTTCTTTCCATTTTAGATTTGTGAATAACAAAGCATCATCGGTCATGTGTCTTAAACATCTACTATCAAGATACCATGTTCCTGCACACATTAGAGCATAATCAAATATGTTTACAAACCCAGCAAAGGTTAGGTCCATAGGAATTCAAGCTCGTATTTTGATTTGTACCTTAGTTATTATTGAGCTTGTATTTTTTGTATAAACAATATTTCTCTATATGACCTATTTTTTTACAAAGAAAACAAGCATAACATTTCTATTTAGTATACTTGTTATTTACCACTTCTCTTTGGTTTGGATTCTTTCTGAAATACCATCTGTTCAAGCTTCTGTTATACTCTCTGAAAGGATACTTGTTATTGTTTTGAGAAAATCTTCTATTGTTCTCCCTGATAGGTTCGAACACTCTGTTGTTTTCCCTACTTTTAATCATTTCTTACTTTTCATCTTTTGATTTCATAAAAACTATTTCTTTCTTTGTCTTAGATGTTTCTCCAAATTCAAAACCCAGTTCAGATTTTGAATTATCTATCCTTTGGCTAGAAATCAACATTTGTAGTTTCTTATCACTTTCATCAAACTTGCGAAAGGTATTCTTAATTGATTTAGATAGATCTTTTATACAATTTTTCAAATTCTTAATTTCTTCTTTTAAAATTAGATTTTTGTTAACTAACGCTTCATGAGCAATATGCAGATCTTTGAAGTCATTTTTCGAAAAATCATTTTCATCTGCTAGCAACTTATTGGTTTGACTAAGTGTATGCTTTTCGATTTTCAACATTTTAACCTCGTATTCAAGTTTAGATATTTTATTGCTTGACTTGGAAAGGGCTTTGAGGAGTTTGTTAATTTCAGCACATATATTGTTAGGTATATCTAAATCCAAATCATAATCAGTTTTAGAGTCTACTTAGAAAGTGTCATAAGTCATAAATTAGCTTCCTCGTAATCTTCTAAACCTTCTGATTCCTCCAGATCACTCCATGTTGCCATTAGAGATTTACATTTCTTTTTGGATTTCTCCATTTTCTTGATCAACAAAGGACATTCATATTTAATATGCCCTGGTTTCTTGCATTCATAGCAAATAATCTCCTTTTTGACCTTCTTCTCTTCTTTTTCTTTGATTGACTTCCCTGCATTGATAGACCGATTCTTATTAGCTGGAAACCTTTTAGTAAACGTTCTCTTACCCTTTTTCTTAAGCCATTTATTAAACTTTCTGGTTAATAGTGTCACGTCCTCATCTTCTTCTTCAGATGAATCTTCTCCTTTTGAATCAGTATTTGTTCTTTGGCTTTAAAAGCTACGGTCTTCTTCTTTGTATCTTTTGAAGTGCCTTCTGATTTGAGAAAATTAGTTTCATATGCCATGAGCTTGCTACGCAATTGACTTACTGTTAATGTCTTTAAGTCACAAGCTTCTTCTATGATCATTTTCTTTGCATTCCAAAATTTGGGAAGAATCCTTAGCATTTTACGAACCATATTTGCATCACTAATAATTTTACCAAGAGAAGACAATTCATTAGTTATAGCAGTACATCTACTGAAGGAGTCTTTGATTTCTTCATCGAGGAGAATTCGAAATATTTCATATTGTTAAATCAGCAAGTTGATTCTTGTGTCTTTGATGGTTTTCATGCCTTCGTAAGTTTTCACCAAGGTATCCCAAATGTCTTTAGCTATTTCATAAGAAGTAATTAGATAAAATTTAGAACGTATAATAGTACTTAACAAAAGATAATTAGCCTTTGAATTTAGTTCGGCTTTGGTGATATCATCTCTTAAAGTGATGATGGTTGGAACTTTGAGATCTCTTGTAGAAATGATTTGCCAAGTTTGATAATCCGATGCCTTCACATAAGTCTCCATCCTGAATTTCCAATAGGAAAAGTTAGTTCCATCAAAAAATGGTGCCTTGTCGGGTTGAACTATTAAACTACCACTTAATTCACCCATGATCTTGAACTCTAGAAGATATTAGAGCCAAGCTTTGATACCAATTGTTGGTCCAGTATAGGATATCAAGAGGAGGGTGAATTGATATCTTTAAATTTTTGAAAACTTTTTCGTTAAAAATGAAGTTATCCCTTTTAACAACTTATAATGGTGAACAGTGATAATTTAATGATTTAATGCACAACAAGTAATAAACAAAATTAAAAGAATGTAAGGAAGTAGAAAATCAGGTAGAGATTTTATAAAGCTTGGGCCTTTTGCTTACTACTATCTTCCAACTCTACTACTGGGGACTCAGTCTACTTCACCAATGCCATTACACTTGATCTACTAAAACAAATCATAAATAGATTACAAGCATTTGTCATAATGACTTTACAACACTTTACTCTACCTATCTAACTTCTCAACAATCTAAGTTGATACAAATCTACAGAGTACAAACTATCTTTTCTTTACAATACAATATTGAGATTACAAATGAGAACAAAAGTACAAGTTTCAAATAATTTTGCACTTGAAAGAAGTAACACTTTGTTGTAAAACTTTGATTTAGTGTAGCTCTCTAAAGAAGTATCTGAAGAATTTTCTGAAGCTTTTCAAAAGGTAAAAAATGATCAAGAATTTTTTGTGCAATGATAGTATTTCTTCAAAGTTGTGTATCTTAACATTTTGAATCCTTCTTCCTTTTATATTGACTTTTCCAACAGCTAAAAAGTCTAAAGATTTTCTTCACTACCATAATTATCCAACCGTTAGTTATTCTAAATAATTCCATGGATATTTTTATGAGAAGATCTCAATCATTTGAATTTCAAAACAACTCTCCTTAATTTTTTTACATTAGATAAGCTTCAATCCATAACCATCAGATAAGCTTTTGTTTTGATTTTGAAAAGATTAGCTTTCGTCAACTATTTTCGGATAAGCCTTATGTTCAAGATTTAAAATCCTACAAAATCTGAATCAACCTTATCCTTATCCATTCTTATACCTATCTTAATTTATCCAAATATATTTTCTCTTCAAATAAATCTCCAAGGATCGTGATTCCATCTTGAGTGAAACGGGATTTAATGTATTTTCCTAATACACTTAATCTAATGGAACTAGGTCTTGAATAGTCCGAATCTAATTAAAATTAATATTCCAAGTAATTTTCTAGACCTACCTTCTGAATAACCTTCTAAAAAATATTAGCCTTCTTTTCTTAGAAGTCTCTTAACAAGCTTCTGAAGAGCTGTATAAATTCTTTTTAGAAGAGCTTCTGTAATACTTTTTAAAGACTTTCCAGAATAGTCTATTTTCAAACAGTTTGAAGCTTCTGAATGTGACTTAAATATGCGAAAATATAGTTTTTAAAAAACCTTCTGTAAACCTACACTCTTAAAGATTCATTAGCTTTTAACCCTTTTTGTTATCATTAAAATGTATGACAGATATTTTGTTAACATTAAAATGTATGAGAGATATCTAACAACTTATCATCCTTAGATAGATGGACTGTCAGAGAGAGTTATCCAAATACTTGAGAACATGTTAAGAGGCTGTATTTTGAACTTTAATAGTAATTAGGATCAATATTTACTGTTGGTGGAATTTGCTCATAATAATAGTTATCAAGCAACGATACAAATGGGACCATATGAAGCTTTGTATAGAAGAAAATGTCAATCACCATTGTATTAGGAGATGAATATGTAATGATAGGACCTAATATGATCAAATAGATGAATGATAAAGCGAAGATAATAAGACAAAGGATGAAAGCAGCACATGATCAATATAAAAGTTAGGCAGACCTAAAAAGGAAACCTATAGAGTTTGCAATAAGAGATCATGTGTATGTAAAGAAAAGTCTATTTAAAGGATTTAACTACTTCGATACTATAGGAAAGCTAAGTCTCTGATATATTGAACCTTTCGAAATCTTAGAAAGAATAAAAAATGTTGTGTATTTAATTGCTTTACCACCAAGTTTAACTAGATACCATGACGTGTTTCATGTGTCCCTGGTATGAAAGTTTGTGAAGAACTTAGATACAATTATAGAGTTGAAACAAGTAAACTTTCAAGAGGATTATATAGTTGAAGAAAAGCCAATTAAGATCTTAGACAATCAGATTCAAAAGTTAAGAAATTGAGAAGTTGAATATGTGAAAGTTCAGTAGGGTAGCAGTCTAAAAGCATAATTGACTTGGGAATTGAATATGGCAATGAGGAATTGTTACCAGTGACGCTTTAAAGAAAAAGGTAAATAATAGGTTTTTATAAAAAAATTAAGTAGCTATTACATTTAAAATAGAAGTTTTGAGGACAAAACTTTCTTAGGGGGGTAGAAATGTAAGCACCTAAAATCACATTTAGGGCAATTATTCCTAGACTTAGGGTTTGTGGGGAAAAACTTATCCAATTGAGCTCAAATTTTATGACTATCATAGAAAAGTTAGTTGAAGTGACCCAGTGAAGTTAGATTTCAAAAATAATGACCTAAAATCCCAATTTTACCCTTACAAATGTGATTATACAATATAACGTAAAACTCGTCGAAACTCATGAAACCCATAAAACCAAGCTTAGAATGTAACAAGGATTTAGAGACAAGTTATTTAGACTATAAAAGAAAATAATATAGCATAATATACTATATGAATATATGTTTATTTTTATAAATATACTCGGTATATATGACAATTATATCGATAAATTAACTCGAAATGATATAATTATATATAAGATGTAATAAACTCATAAAAATAAATAGAAAATAAATCTCAAAATTAAATGATATGCTAGAAACATAACTATATGAGTACAATTACATATTACACATGATGCATATATAGGATATATACACATATACTAACAAATATGCAAAATAATAGCATAATATATGTAATACTAATAATTAAATCAAAAACTTATATCTAATTGTAGCCAAAAAGTGGAGAAAACACTAGGAAATTTCTACAAACCACCGTAACATCAGATTAGGAAGGGTTTGATTAGTCAAAAAGTAAACTTTATAGAAAAAGGACACCTCTTACTTAGTAAAAAGTAGGAAAATAAAAAGAAAAAAAAGTTTTGGCCAATAATCTCCTTATAAATCACAAAAAACTTCAAAAACCCTTCATTTTGCAATCTAAAACCTAGGATAGTAGAAGAAAGATTTGGAAAAAATTTAGAAAAATTAAAAGAAAACAAGGGAACCCACTAACCTACAATTATATCCAACCTAGACCACCACCTAACAACAAACCCCACTGGCCACCACTAGTTTAGCCTACACCTAGTTGGTCCGACAATGCACCATCTACAACCAACTACTAAAGCACCAACGAACAGATTAGTCAATCTTCTACATTGTTTATCTTATAATTTCTAAAAATACTAAATTGAGTAAAAAAAATTATGAAAAATTTTTTTATCTAGATTATTTTAAATATATTTTCTTGTTGTAATTTTATTTTTGTAAAATTATTATTATTTTATGTATTTACTTGATAAAGTTACTATTCACCCAAATTTTGACTTTCAAAATGAATACACTAAATAATGTAAATTCTAACTCAAAATTTTTGTATAGAATACATATGTATCTAATTTCTATGTAGCTAGATTTTTAATTTAAATATGTGTAATATTTATTGTAATTTTTTACCTTAAAAATAGCTATAAATAGAGTGAAATTACAAAATAAATAGGTTTTTATGCAATTAATTCATAAAATAGATATCCATTGACTTTTAGTGATTCATAGTGATGTTAGGACATATTGAAAATAATTTTTTATAAAAGGATAATATTTGTGTAATTAAATGCAATTTAAGGGAAAAAATGTAATTATGAGTATATAGGCGATAAACTTGATAGTGTGAAACAATGTACTAACTGAATTTCCCATATTTTTAGAAGTCTATAAGAATTGGGGAATTATTTAGTGACTCGAGCCATTTATTATGAATTTTAATAGTAAAATAACTTAAGTTACGAACTAGGGCATGTTTTTAATAATAATGGGCTAAAATGTAATAAATATTGAAATAAAACCTATACATATACATGCTGGTTAGATTTGATAAAAATGAAGTTTTGACATATTTAGTGATAGTTTTATGGCTAGGTTGTGATATACATATATTAAGGATAAATATTACATATAATTAAGTTATATTAGTAAAATTATATAAAATATAGTCCATTTACATAAAACAAATATAATATGATACAACTTATTATAAGAACATATAGGTACATTCAAAACTAAAAATATCCTATAGAAGTTATCTTTCGAAATAGAACCCGTAATATGTATTGTTAGGTTTGTACGAACCCAATAATACTACTTTTACTAAATTTGAACAATCCTAAGTAACATAACATATATCTCTATAATCTTTCAAGAATTTACGCACTACGATAACCTTGTTGTAATTGAAATGTAAATTAACTGATTAAAAGTACGTTTTGATACGATTGGAATAATATATTATATATTATAGTATAACTACATATATTATCGATACTTAATAACTTAACTTAACTTATATAATAAAACTATATTCCATTATATAAGGAAAATAATAATATACTTTAGATATATAAATATATATATAACTTTTTTACGAAATACAAATAAATAAAATCGTAACTTTTTCATAACATTTTCATAACTCTTACAAAAATTAAATCTAGGATATATATATATATATATATATATATATAGGGCCTCCTAATGAACAAAACGTCGACAATACAATTCTTTCATAGTAAGCATTAGGACAAGTAAGTTAGGATCATTGCTTTACCTCTTGTTGAGACACTGTTTTAAAGTATCTAGAGATTTAAGAATACTTCTAATTATGGTTGTAAATTAGTTGTCTCTACGCATGTCATATGTGTGGTTGGTATTTTGTTTGTGATAGGAGTTAAGCTCCTTGGTATGCTGTTTTGTATGATTACTTCTTTTGTATTGTGTGAATTTATCTAGTTACCCTTAAATGAAATTAAGAACGATCTAACTGCTAACTTAACTAGACATACATAGTAACCATTAAGGGAATGATTAGGAGTATCAAACCAAATACCAACTCCCTTTGATGAGGATAGTTAAAATACTTCTTTCTCTATCTTTAGTTGAACTAAGTAACAAGTAATAAGGTCACAGCGAAGGTGGGGACTTTGGTTTGAAGGTAGTCATGGGAGGAGGTTATTCCCATTGCGTAAACCTATGTTTAGTTTGATTTTGAGTAGCGAAAAATCCTCAATCCAGGTCGAAGGGGATATAATTTCTCTAACCTCACAATAGACTAGATGACATTGTACGATGTTTCAAGTGATTGATTACATTGCATTTCATTATAAATAATAACCTTGTTTGTGATTGTATGATACTCGTATGACTTTATCCCACTTACTAAGCTAGTTGTGCTCACATCCCTATAGGCTCTTTTATAGGTGACAAGTGAGAGTCAAGATGTTTAGATATCACTAACCCCTAGGTTATTGTGCATTGGCTAGGAAAGTGAAGAAAGAAAAATCCACTGAATCTGAGGAAAGGAGAATCCATTGAATCTAAGCTTTTGATATTTCTTTTGAGTTTTGAGGAAACTAATTGAAAATTCCCTAAGACATCCACTAGTTTCCTATTTTATGGTAAATAGACTTTAAGACCTACGGCTTTTATAAACTCTTAATGTAAATTATAACTCTATGTATGAAACAGTTATATAAATACTGTTGTGTTATTGAACAATAGGTCATACTAAACAGGCCTTTTGAAAAGCTATACCAAATGTTTGATCATTAATAAGTATCATATTGGATACTTCAAGCTAGTTGAGTCATGTATGCCTTGTATGGACTATATTTACGGTAACAACTATGAGGTTAACTTTTATCTTATGTTAATTTACATGGCAGGATTGTTACGACTTCTCCTATTCGAGGCATGACACTTACCATATGTCTTATTTGTGATTGTAAGTTAGTTGCCTATACATATGCAACATGCATGCTTCAATATTGTCTTGTTATAGTAGAGTGCTAAACTTTATGTATTGATTGGCTTATGTCATTGCTTGATTAGACTATTTAAAATTGCTTGATTACTCTAAGAGTAAACTAACTCAAACCTATCCTAACTTCTAATCGGACATGCATCACAACTAACTAGGGGAACAACCAAGATTCTTGAGCCAAGTACGAATCCTTTGATGAGGATAGTCAAAATGGTCTTTCTCCCCAACTTAAGTTGAACTAAGTGATAGGAGAGGAAGTCATAACAAGGTTGGGGACCATAGTTCCAAGGTAGTCTCGGGTACAGGGTGTTCTCCCTTACCCAAGCCTTGGTCTAGTTTCGATTCGTAAGTAAAGTGTCAAACTCCTCAACCCAAATTAAAGTAAGCATAATTTCTCTAATCTTAAGATGGACTAGATGACGTTGTACGAGAAAATTTGCTTGTATATGTATGGCATTTAACTAAATTGCTCGAAAATCTTAGTTGCTTTATGTCAAATACGTCATACTAACTCTATCCCACTTACTGAGTAATTTATCACTCATCCCCTATAGTTTTTTTTTTTTTTTGTAGATTCAAGTAGATTTATAAACAAATCTCCAAATCTAGAAGAGTAGAGAATGGGATTAAGGAGCAAGATTCAAGATAATTTGGTTAGACTCTTGTTTTATCTGTCGACTTTATTAACATTTAGGATAAGTAATAGGGCCTCCTTTATGGCCCTTTAGTTTTCATCTATTGGTATGTATTCTTCGCTTTATAAACCTATGGACTTTTATAAATTCTTTAGTAGTCATACAAACTTTCTTAATGATATAATTTTTGAACTCTCTTATTAAATTCAAGATTTTTGTTACTCATATAGTTATAAAACTTGGTTCTTCTTAGTCAATTTAACTACAAATTAGTTTTTACAGATACTTTTAAAAGATTACATTACATTACATATTTACATCAGATAGGCATAAAATTGAATGCCTCAAACTGATGGAGTTGCGACACCTTGTATAAACTATACTTATGTTAACAGCTAAGGTAGCTAGCTTATAACTTAAGTAAATTTACATAGTGGGACTGTTACAACTTTTCAATTTAGGGCATGACATTTCTGAGTGGTATCAAAGCGTGGTTCTTAGGAATCCACTTAAAGCATGACTCTTAAGAACTTGCTTTGAGGTGTCAAAATTAAAATGAATTAGAGCACTTTAGGAACCCTGAGAGTTAGGGAAATTTAGTGAGACATAAAAGACTTAGACTTATAGGTTTATATATAAGTTATATGTACATAAGATTATACATAATATAAAGTAATAATGAGTACGGATAAGGTTAGTTTAACTTATAATGTGTTTATTTGAAGATTTAGAATAAAGACTCATTTATGTTTAGTGATAATAATGGATAGTGAAGAGTTTATAGACCGTGAGGTTTAACTGTAAAAACTGTTTCTAGATAGACTGATTGAGTACTGCTCTATGTTTCTGGTGAAATTATAAGATATGCATATATATATTGAAAGAATTATCTTATAGATGTTGGGTGATTGAAAGTACTAGAAAATGAGTAGAGACTTACATTACTACTACTACTTTGGAGAAAAGGTATTTGACAATTAAGGAGGCTAAGATTGTAATGGTTTTAATGATACAATTTTGATGATTAAAAAGTCAAAAAGGAACTATTATAGAAGTTATAACTAGGTAACAATAAAAGTATTTTATATTTTTCAAAGATTTCCTCCTTATATCATTGTTTGGTGTTGTAAACTTTCATTTGGAGAATATCACCATAGAAGTTCTACTTTAATAAACCTGAATCCTTAGTTGAATTGTAAGAAACTCCCTGTAGTACAATAAAATTTATAGGCAACTAACTAAAACTTACATGAAGGTTCTAAAGAAGACTCTGACTATGCTTTAGATGTTGCAATGACTTAAGTTAAGAACTAAGGATGGAAATAGATTAATATATAAACTAAGAAGTGTAAAATAAAGGAGAAAGTATAACCTTAGGAAGAAATCGTTTCTAAGACTTAAGTAATAGGTCATCTAGGAACTGAAGAGGTAAATTATGAAATTAAACTTGATGATGAAAATATTGAAGATGATAGAAGTATATGAAGTTATAATGTTTTAGATCCTAGAATAAGTAGTAATGAGTTTTAACTCCTACTCAAAGATGGTGAGGTACATGTGAACAAGTATGAAATTGATTTTCATTGGATGATGTAACAATTTCTAAAGAGTTTGGTAGTTTGTAAAGTTAACAGTTAGTAGGATTTTGTAGTAACTTTCAAGATCAAATTCTTTTCAACAAAACCATGGATTGGGAACTTGATCACTCATGACATATATTGGTTATAATTTTCACAATGGACTCTAACTGTTTTGGTGAGCTTAATGTTGATTGAAATGTTTTAACTCTTCTAATAGCATAGATACAATCTTATCTATACAACTAACTACAGTAATAATTAGGAATAGAGAATTTAGAAGGTGAACATGTGATCTTTTGATATATATATACAAGTTTATATGTGATTCCTAGTGGTGTAAATTACTCTTTAATATAAAGCTATGTTCTGACACAAATTTTTAGGGTAAAATTTAGATTCCAATGTATTCTAATTCTCTTGTTGATGTAGGCATGATTCTATACATGGAAAAATTAAGGTTATAGTTAGGAACAATGTATCTAAGAAAAGAATATGTGATCTTTTATATGTATGAGAATTTATGTGTAGATTTTGTTAAGCAAAGGTTTAATGTTAATGTAATTTTCTGGGATTGTAAGTTGAGATTTGAAGTATATGATTTTAAATGAAGTTAGATGTACTTTGAGATGAATGTAAGAGAATTTACTTAAGTAGGTTAAGCACTGGAAAGATGAAATTTGAAGGATCAATAAGGTAAGAAGTATATGACTTTAGATAATGTTAAATGTATTAGCATTTGTATGTGTAGAGATTGGCTTAAGCCGATGGATCATAGGAGAGCAAAATTCAAAATCTAGAATTTGATAAGGGAACTTTTGCTTCTATCTTTTAATTGGGAGATATTGTGATATCCTTGGGATGCATATGCTATTATATTATAGGTATGAATACAAGTGATATGATATTTATAAGTGTTGATTTTCATTGATTCTTAATGAGCAAAAACTTAGATGTCACAGGAAATGTTTCTTTATCATTATGTGTACATAAGGTACATTTGATATTAACCATTTGTGGATACTGAAATGTTAATGGAAGAGTTATTGTAAGGAATTATGTGACACTAGATTGACAGGGAATAATTCTTTCAAGGGATAGTTTAAAGACTTGAATACAACACTAAGTTTCAATATCAAGTACAAGCATATGACTTACATAGGTAACATCTCACTAGTATTATTTGTATAGAGAACATACTTATCACACATGTTATATGAATATCGGAAAAATTGGTTAGAATGTATATTGTAGAACTTTTATGATATTAGAAAAATAGGACATTCTCACTCAAAGGGGTTAATTGAGACTGAATTGTATACTCACTTGCAAGTCATATATGATCAATTGTAAAGTAAAAAATGAATTGCGAAAGTGAGATTTTCAATTAACGAAGTGGTTAGATACTTAGGAAAATGATTAGAGTATGTAAACTCATTACTAAATACTTTTATACCTTAGAATTTGCTAAGAGTAAACTTCTACTACTTTCGTAAGATGATAAAGCCAACACAAGTTAGATAGATGATAATTAATGTAAATACACAGTGATAAAGAATGTTATTATTACATTTATTAACTGATGAGAATGTCTTTAATTATAGTATAATGGAAAGTACACTAAGAGCCTTGACTTTAAGAAGGACCAAACCTTCTGGATTTGTTAAGATGAATTAATACTTTACGGATAAGATAGGAAAAGCTTACCTTAACTAAGGATTGAACGGCCTAAATAGACTTAAGATAGAAGCATTTAGAATCCTTAAGTACTGAAAAAGATGTCTAAAACATTTAAGTCAAAGATAGGAGCCAAATTCTAATAGGACTTAAGGACACCAAGATTTAGATGTGTCAATAATTTGATTAACAGTTGAGAAGAAACTCGAAAAGAGTACTTCTAAGATAATTCAAAGAATGATAGTGGGACTAATGAGGGTGAATGAGTATTAATAACAAGATATGAAATATAAAACCCCTCTTACTTGTAGTTAAAGGTTGGATACACCTTAGAATGTTTATAATTAAGAAGGTTGAAAGTTCCTTATTATGTAATGTTGTATATAGTAACAAGTCAAATAGAAAAGGATTGGGAGTGTGATGCACCATAAAGCTAAGGTATTAGTATGATTTTAAGGATTAGAAGTAAGAATAAAATGGAGACTTAAAACATGACTAGGAGATGGATCAAGTTTGTTTACGAGAAATGGATAAGTTATAGCAAAGAGCAACAAAGGGGAAAGTAAATTCCATTAAGGAAAGATAAATTGAAGAAATGCTCAGAAACTTAATAAACTTGAATAAATAGTAAGAAGCAAAATTCTCAGAAGATTGTGAGAGTTATACTTTGAAAGCAATACTGAGAAGATTTCAATAAATATATAGGATTAAGATCAAGAAAAAGTTGAATTGAACAATTTTCAGAGATATGGAAACAAGATAATGGTAAAGAATGCTATGGCGAGAAGATGTGTAAAGATATTTGAAATGAATTGAAGTGATTAATTGAAATAAAAGAGTGATACTTTTGTGTAGCTATGATAGGTTATGGAATAACCAATGAAGTTATACACTTTATGTTGATCACAAAAGCAAGAGGGGAAATAAACAGACATTATTAGATTAAATATGATGGTTGGACGGTAGTATTCCTTCAATATATTTTGAGTACATATGAATATATAAAAAGAGGATGGCAAATCTATGATTACTATATCTCTCCTATCATATCTGTCAAAAGTCATGTGTCTTTCTTACGAATCAATTGTCTTCGAGTTGATTCCAACATGTCATGTCAGTTGTTAAAACCAAAAACTCGTCAACGTTTTTGTAATTCCAAAATTATGCTAGCTTCGCCAACTCAAAATCGAATTTATCTATTAAGTCGGTCTTTATCTCATTTTGAGTATGAACGTGTAAAAGGATTGAGATTTGCCAAACTTAACTTTGTCAATGTATGTTATATGGAAGGTTTAGCTCCTCATTGTGAAGGCAGTACAAATTTAAGGAAGAATTGGACTAAAGTGGTAAAGTTGAAGGTCAATAGATTTTATTAGGAATAGATGATAAGCAAGCAAACTATCAACATAGTAAATAATCGAGTTCAGAAGTTAATAAAGTAAGTTATAGAGTAAAGATAGAAGATGAGATGTGCATTAGTGATGAGAATTGAGTTGAAGAATTATTGGTGGTAGAGTTCGAATTAGATTGAGGGTCAGGAGAAAGCTCAAAATTGTCTTACTTAGGAATCTAAGCTTTAAAAATACTTGAGAGTCAAGAGCATACATTATACCAGAGCCGAGTTCAAAAGGTACGAAAAGTAAGAATTAAGTAAGAAGCGAAACTCTATTGATTATCAATGTGAAGGTAATCTTAGTAATAACAAAGGGATCATTGTATCTTTATAACTTAAATAATGGCTAAAGGACATTAAATAGACAATGGGGATCGATGATAAAAAGTAAATATCTAACGATAATTGGTAAGAGGCTTTAAAGATAATCTCACTTAAGAGATGTACTAATTTGTCTTGCCAAAAGGTTAAAAAAAAAAAGGGTTAAATGTGGCATGTTGACTTACCTTACCCTTGAGTCTAATAGGATACCGTAAAGTGTTCAAAGTATCTATATTATGTGAATTCAAGAAGATTCCTAATGTAACATTAGGATTAAACTAGTAGACCTCCAATAGGACTATATCATACGAAAAGAAAAGAAAAAAAAACCTATACAAACACTAGATGAATAGATTTCCAAGGCTTAGGAATTGAAGCATGAGGATATGGAAGTAAAAACATGGAAATGACTTCAAGCTAAATTGACTTGGAGATTGAAAAATGGCGATAAAGAAATGTTACTCTTAGTTATTCTAACAATTAAATCAGTCAATACCTTATTTTGATTAATAGTGAAATTAGAATATCATAGGTTACATATAAGATATAGTTGATCATAAAAGTTTTGAGAACAAAACTTTTTCAAAGGGAGATGGAAAAGTGAAACTTGAAATTTTACGTAGTCATTTCAAGTGAGTAATTTAGGACGTACACGAAAATAGGCCGATTGAGACCATATTTCATGTATGGTGCAGAGTGAAGGTCCAGGAGATCTTCTTCATGGCTTTGAATAGAGCTGAGAGCATTCTGTATAAATTGTGTAATTGTAGCTGGGCTAGGAGTTAGAAAGTGTTTGAGCGAAGAGGCCAGGCTTCTTCTATCACTTGATCCGACTTCAATAAAGGGAGGACTATAGGCGCAGAGGGTTCCGATCAGATCCTTTCCCGAGCCCGATGATCGAATGTTATCCCTTTCCACTCCTGCTGCATTCCTGAGCCTTAGGAGTTAAACAAGGACAACCCATGGATTCAGAATATAGAAATATAATAAAATAATGATATGATTGCTAAAAATAATTAATTTTACTAAACTATATTGTATTCTGTTTAAAACGCCATAAATGTGCAGTTGAGGTAATAAAAATTCACCAAACTGCAGATACCCCATTTTTTCCTGCTTGTAGTTTTAATTTTTTAGAATAAAATAAAAAGGACCCTAATTCAAATAATAACAAAAATTGAAAAATAATAAAAAGAATATAAAAATAGTAGAAAAATTGGAAAATACAAAAAAATGTTTTTGAAAAAAAAAAAAAATACAAAGTATCGAAAAATGTCCCAGCCGAGTTAAGTCAGCTAGTCTTTTAGGGTCGAATGAGCTATAGTTGAAAATATATGTGCGATTTAATAAGTTTTGAGTCTTTAGGCTTCATTAGAAAGTATTTTAACAAAGTCTGGTAAAATATTTGAATTCATGAAATGGGCTTCTATTCAATTTGAATTTTAAATTTTAAAATATTTTAACTAAGCTAATAAAAATAAATAGACTTGGAATTTATTAAAGTTAAAAATTGGTTTTAAAAAGTCTTTAGAATGTATATAAAAGGCTAGGGTCAATTTGAAATAAATTGGATTAAGTTAGGCTTAGATTTGATAGGTTGATTAAGATTGGGCTTGGGTTTTACAAGTTAAATATAATTCAATTAATCATAACATTAAAAAACAAGCTTAGTTTAGCGGCATGGTCCATGGACTTAGATGTAGGTATATAAGGTTGTGGGTTCAATTCTAAGAAGAAGCTTTGCAATTTTTTAACTTGTTCACTTTCCATCCTCTTTTTTAAGCTTCCCAACTGAAAAAGCAACATAAAGGATGAGAAATCAACAAAGTTTCTAAAGTCCAAATTCAGTAATGAATCCTATCAAATTTTTGTTGTTTTTTGACGAATTTAGTATAGTCATCATTAAATCATTAATGAATCTAACAATGATATTATCAAATCTAAGAAGATAAAGATTCAATCTTAGCTAAGCTTTATCTAAATCTAACATAAAGATTTGGTTGATGGTTGTATAAGAAGAGATCCAACTCGACAATAAGGGAACTTTTCTCATGGTGATCCACTACAATCACAGTCCTTAATTCGTAATCCATCCTTGATCTTTAACAGTAGACATTACTCACAAACACAAATCACCAACTCTCAACCCTAACCACCATTGCTGTAACTTGCAATAGCAAACTCCGTCTTCACAACCATCACACCAAACACAAAGTACACAGTAACACCAATCATACCATCCAACAAACCCAGAACCATACTCTTTGATACCTAACTAAGCAGACCCATCACTCCACTATCTCAACTCTACAACAAGAGTACTCACCACTACTCCACCACTCTCACCTGAACCTTTCTCCCTCATTAACATACAACAGGACACAAGTCACTCTCTCACCAATCCCAAACACGTGACATAATCCCTACTGCGATAGAGCCCCATCCACGCTTACTACTATCATCAATCTACACACACACGACATTCCCTTACATAGCATAGACACACTTATGCTCACGATTGATTAACACCATCCTCAATCCCCCTTCCCTCACATGAACCATCTTCCATTGCTACACCTGACCGCTTCGTCAACAGCCAACATCTCTAACACCATTGATCCCCATAATCCCAACCACGTACAGTGCTTATAAACCAAACTCTCTCATTCCAAAACATCTAACCTCTACTGGGACCCACAGACCACTCGTACAACTACTCACTAGTAGCCATAACCTAATAGTCATAGCCCCATCTACACATAATGCCCATCTTCACCCAACACTACGTACGACCGCTTCACCGTCGCAAGCCACCATTCAAACAACTTCAAACACTATTCTCCATACAAAACCAACTTCAACAATCTACACACACAATAGCCTAAATTGCAAATTTGCCCATCACCACTACAACCAAAAACATTACCACTAACCTCAGTTTTATCAATAGATTTGTCATAAAAATTGAGTTTCCTACTCAATTTGCTAAAGAAATACTCCTGCATGTCATTGGATTGCTATTGCTATTGAAGAAAGGGGTATGACCAGACTCGAATAGTGTTTGGAGCCCACAAACCGATCCGTCCAAGACTGACCCAATTTAGTCCTCCTTAGGTAAACCCCTAACCCATGCATTTTGCTTCTTTTTGCATCCTGGTTTTGATTTCTTTCTTCTTGCTTTCTTATTTATTTACTCATGTATTTATCTATTTAGTTACTTATATATGTATAAAAAAGAAGAAGAAGAAGAAGTTGTTGCTTTAGAAAGTAAGTGTAGGGGAAAGTCATCATTAGAATAATTAAAAACTAATAATTTTTTTTTATCTTTTTATGAAATGCATACTTTGTGACCTAGAAAAAAATATTTTTTTCCAAATAAAAATATAAATTTTTTTTTTTTAATTTAGGGCCTCTTTTAGGTTTTATTGAAAATAAATATCCATTAAGACCCTTTAGAATTTTCTTATGCAAACGAAATAGGTACAAAACGTAAACTTGACCATCTTTAACAAATAAAAGAAATCAATAAATTAAATATTTACAAAGAACGAACTACGAAAAGTTTGATCTCTACTAGATGGAACGTAGGCACCTATAAGGGTGACTTAAAATAGAGAAATTTTTTATCTTCCCTTTGTAAATCTTTTTTTTTTTTGTAAAAAAATTTAATTTTCTTTATTTATGAATACAAGATTGTTGTTCAAATGGGTATTTTGAAATACAAAACTAAATTCAAAAGGTTAAAAGTGGTACCAATTAGGGTTTAATAAGTTAGGCTTTGAATCTAAATCTCTAGTTTTAAAAAGACCATTTTCATAATTGGTTTTCAGACGGTCTAGTGGCTAAGTTAAAATCAATCAACCCAACTAGTTTTAATCTAACCCTTTTCCTTACCTCAGTCGGGTGGCAACTTCAATTTCTTTATAAAAGAAAAAACCTATTTTTCTTAATTCTTAGTCAAAGGTCCTTATTAAATGGTTATAGGGTTTAATATAGATCAAGTTAAGGAAAATAAGGAATCAAAAAATCAGAATTGACACAAACTCTAGAGATAAATTAATTGCACTATAACATTATAAAAGGACATAAAATAATATATAAAAATGGTACGCGTACTTTGAATCTAATTATTATACATAAATATATACCCGAAAATACATGTCGTTAGCTAAAAATTAATAAGAAAAATAATCAAAATTTGTAAAAAGTCATCAAACCAACTAAACCTACTAGCTTTAGGGTATGACACATTCAAGGGACAACTATTAGTTGATTAGGCTAGTTTAGGACACTAATCTAGTATGAATTAAAGAGTATATAACCCTTGAAGAGAGAGAAAAATTCTCATTTAGGCACTACATAACTTGGAAATTATCACCATGTACTCTTTGGAGCTTCTTAGATGAATGAGGGATCTGGGCAAAATCAAGAGGAAGGAAGAAAATGGGAAAAAAATTCTAGGAAAAATAGAAAGAAAAACTATGCAAATCAAGAAAGATCATGGAGCGTGGGTCTAAAGGCAATCTAAGAGTGAACTACCCTTACAGGTTGGCAGTGGTAATAGCGCCCAATTGAGCCGACAACAAGGTGGTGGAAGATGGTGGCCAAACAGTAAGTTTTTGGTGAGTTTAAAAATTAACCTTATTTTATCCTATTTTTTAAAAGTACTAAATTAACTCCAAAAATTATGAAGACAAATTATTTTAGAATATTTTTCATGTAGTATTTGAGAAAAATACCACTTTGCAAAATTTTTAAGTGGATACATGACCTCCTTAAGAAATCCTTAAAACCAAGTAATTTTCGATGTTATTTTAAATGACCTTATTAGTGTAGTTTGGAAACCAAACTTTTTCTGAAATATCCTTATATTATAGATGTAAGAATTACGTGAAAATTTTTTAGATAAAAACATTTTCTGTGATTTTTTTAGGAATTTTGAAACTTTTAAATTGATAAAAAAAAAAAAGTCATTTTCTGGAGATTTTGTGTAATTAACCTTAGGGAAGACAACTTGCACCAGTTCTAGAGTTTATTTGTGCTATATGTTGCTGTAGAGAATAATCTAATGTTGAGTGGATTGAGTTAAGCGGGGACTACACACAAGTTGCCAATTAAGGGCTTAAAGCATTAACATGAAAATATGCGAAATTGGATGTTTTAATAATATAGTGTCATTTAGTATGATGAAGTTGTTATATGATCATGTTTTAGCATACTTACAAACTGAAATATGATGACTAGAGCGGGTTGCTTTGAGTAAACTTGCAAATTGATTATGTCCAAAGAGTTCTTCAGAAGGTTACTATGATAAAAGAATGACTTAGATCCTTGGTTTAGATATTTGATCAGAAGGTTGGCTAGTGAAAGGATCTTAAGTATAACCATGTCGAAGTCTTGTTTAGGAAGTTATTTGGTGAAGGAAATGTAGTTGAAATGGTTTCAGAGACTTGACCAAAGGATTGGTTGCTATGGAAGACTTCGATGAAATAACTTTGGAAACATGTTCATAAGGTTGGTTAGAGCAAGAAGTTGAATTGGAGTAAGATTAGAGATTTGGTCAGAGGGTTATTAGTTTAAGGACACTTGCATTAGAGACTTCATCAAAAGGCTTCTAGACCATAACTTAGTATACGCCAGCCTTCAAAACCTTGTTCAAAAACTTCAATAACAAGCTAAAATTCAATAAAAAGCTTACTCAACTTACTTATGATAAGTCACAATCACCCTCAAGTTATAAAAATGAACTCATTTACTTCATATTTAGAAAAACTAAAGCCATTATATTCAATATTTAAGGGTGAACTGAAGTGAATGAGACAGACATGCAAGTTTATCAAGCGTTGCATGTCCAAGTAAGTGGGATTAATGTTTTACTGCAATTTGAAGTATTATTTAAGAATACTTAGAGGCCTTATTATGTATCTCGTTTGTGATTGTAAGTTACTTACCTATGTGTATGCAACGTATGTGATTGAATATTGTCTTGTTACTATCAGGACCCTAAAGAGAGCTTAGTAAGATTGTCTAAAATTTTCATATCATGTGTACACCCATGAAATGAAAATTGCCTTACAAGTCAAAGATTGCAAAACTCTAAATAATTTATCACTAGGGTTCTAAATTATTAATTAATTAACATATTATAAAATATAAGTAACTATAAATATCCAATATTCCATAGTTCCTCAGAATTGTAAAGAATCGATATCCCCTACCAAATGATAAGATCAAGTAGTATTGACTAAAAAAAATTCAAACTTATTGAAGTTCCAAAATCTAAATATATAAGTGGTAGTTACATTTAAAGTCTCAAATGAGCAATACAATCTTTCTTTAATTCTAACCTCTACAATATCTTAATACTTGCACTCAATGCTCGACTCTTAACCCATGCCCAATTATCTAGCACCTATAAGAGAAAAACTATTAAAGAGGAAGCTACAAGAGTTTAGTGAGTTATCCCTCATACTATACTGGCAAACAGATTATCAAACAAATTATTACAACCATATGAATGCATGTACACACAGTATGCCAAACAATATATGCAGTTGACTAGTGCTGCATATAACATCAAATTTTAACGCCCTTCGAGGTAAGTGTTGGAGATATATTAGCACCAATCACAATTGAGCTCTAACACCTAGGTTTTCAAACATAAATTTAAATTTTGTATTTCCCGAAATACATTTCCATATCTAAGAAATCTGATAGTACACCAAAATCCCAAGTCTAGCGATGTGGTGGCCCTTGCAGTCTACACTCACACTCTACAGCGGAGGTCTCTAGACTCAACCTTCAGTCATACGATCGGCGTCTCCAGTGCCTAGTAAGCCTCTTGGTTAGGGTAAGGTCATGTTGTACGAGTGCACTGTACTAAAAACTTTAATTCAATGTATATAAACAACCCCCACATGGCCTCTCTTTACCTCCGTGTGTAGTGACGGCCGGAACAAATAATGCAATGCATGGTTGATGCATGATCCTTTTAATTTAAGATAAGCCAAATATAATTAAGTCAAATTATTGGATGATCAATCAATATCAGTAGACCATTCAAATCATGCTATAGTTAATTATATAACCAAACCTTCAATTTATAACATTTAATAGTATTTTGCACAGTGATCAATCAATGTCAAGCACATGCATAACCCGAACCCCCATGAAACTCTGTTCCCTCTCAAAATTGGCCAATCTTTATCTTTAACTCCTCATAGGAGCTTGATAAGTGAATGACCTCCTCACTATGTTTCGTCTTAAGGGATTCAATCTCTTTTTGCATCCCTTAGAGGTTGATCATGAGTTAAGAGCTCTTCTTGTGCTCTTCTACAAAAGTTGCCTCCTTCTCTTCCCTAACTTAAGCTTCTTTCTCAGCTCTCTCCTTCTGGGCCTTAAGCTCCTTCTCAACCTTTACCTTCTCCTCCTCTAATTTGGCTTTCTTGGTGCCCCACTTTTCCTAAAGATTCTTCTTTTCAACATCTATACTCGCATCTTGATTTTTAGCTTCTTTAGTAATCTAGAGGAAAAAAGAGGGGGAGCTGTTAGTTTAAAGGAATTAAGAGAAAACCAAAGGTAGATCAGAATAGGGAACTTATGGCATTTTTCTCCTCAGTAAGAGCCTCCACGCTCATCATCAGTCATTGAGATTTCTGCGAGGTTAAGGAAGAGTTAGAATCCATCAATAAGTTTAATGAGCCCAAATTTACAAGGTCGAAAAAGACTTACATCATAACAGCTAAAGGCAACTAAGCATAGCAAGCTGTCAGATCCAGAGTTCTAGCAAAGCTTAACTATGCTGGTTAAAGGCTAAACATCAATGGGAAAGCGAATTCCCCATATCAACTCTAATTCTACCTAACCATTCCTAAGGCATGTTTAGCAGCACTAATGCTCCAGAATGGGAAAAATTACAGCATCTCAATATTTTATCCCTAAGGTAGAGTAGTTGAGCTTAGAATTCTGAAAGGGGATTCTCTTCCTTCATTGGGATTCTCAAAGTTGCCCCTTGACTTGTCATTTCTAGGGGTTTTTCCCTTCTTTAGATCCCTCTCTAATGGAGGACATTCATGCATATTAGGTCACTTCCTTGGTTCAGTGACCTCGGTGACCTTCCTTTTTATGGTGACCTTACCTTACTATGGGTCCTCAGCTTACTAACTTTCCTTTTCCTTTGAGGCTTGAGAGATGGTAAACTTTGCTACTGGCTTCATCGAGCTTTAGGCGGTGCTTTAGCCTGAAGCTTGGATGGTAGCTTAGCTAGAACTTGATTGACAGAGTTTTTCTTTTAGATCCTATTTCCCTTTTGACCTACTAGGTTTTAGCTTGGAAAATAGATCTTTTGAGCTATAATCTTTAAGTAATATGTCTGCAATAGAACATACAAAGAACTAGATTGGAGGAAAATAAAACTTAAATAAAAAAACTTACAAACATAGTACCGAGCATGGGTAAGGAAGACCATACAACTTTCGAAGTAGACACGGAGGTCCCTCCTCATACAAGCCCTCTCAACATGGCAAGATCACAAAGCCTATACCTTGCTCAATGACAATACCTTCGCTTGTGCCCTCAACATTTCCATCAAATGTACTGCTAGTACCTTCATTAACTCGAGCTACGTCTCTTAAGAAGATTAGAGCGCTACTAAAATATTTGGAAATTATGGTGTTCACATCCTAAAGGAAATATCTCTTGTTGTAAGCTTCCATGATCGTGTCATGGGCCTTTTGGTCATTTGGGAGTAATTGCTTAATATCAGGCAATCGGCTAACTTCGAACAGTAGGAAAATCTAATCAAGTAACCGACCTAATAACAACCCACTTCTGTTTCCAATCATGAATCGAATATTCTAACCTTACCAAAAACTTCCTACGAGGTTAGGTGCATATGTAAAAATAGCCCTCTTTCTTTTTTAATGTGAAAAAAATATCTAAATAGGTTAATTATAGCCTTAACCTCCAAATCTTCGCAAATACATTCAAAAGCCACTAAAAGCTTGTAAGAGTTCAAGGTAAGCATGGAGGGGCATAAACGATGGTATGTAAAAGCCTTTAGTGGCTTGAAATACTTTTCAAAAGCCACTAAAAACCTTTGGAATATAGAAAAAGGTAATCTTAAATCGTCTATGAAATAATTTTCAAAAAGAAAAAATTCTTAGTCTCCAAGCACAGTAATTCGTTTATACGGTTGAGGCCTCTCATTCATCTAAGCTCAGGGGACACCACAAAAACTAAGCCTTAAGGTGTTGAACTCTTGGTCAATCACTATCCTTGCAATGCCATTTCAGCATTATCTAGTAGGTAATCATTATATGGAAGTCTCCTAAACTTCCATGACTTGAGAACGCAAATTCTAGCCAATCTAGTCAACCTTGATAAATCCCAAGTGCAATCAACAACATTGGGATCCATCATGCTAAAGGGGTTCTTCATGAGGAGGGGAATCACCTACTCGATGTGCCGTAGATAGCTCTTGGTTCCATTGCTAAGCATAAGTAGAGTCATCAGATTCGGTTGTAAACATAGCGTACCTTAGCAAACACAATTGACGAGAACAAAGAACAAAGGGAAAATGTGTGATGTGTAGACTAAGGAAAAGAGAAAGTTAGAGGAAGGAGTTAAGCAGATGATATAAAAGCTTATAAGAGGAAGAAGGAAGAAGGAAGAAGGAAAACAAAAAGCATGAAATTTGGAATATAAGAAGTAAATGTGGTAGTAGATTTTTAGGGATCCATACATCCTGCGGTTACCATCTAATGTGGTCCATTGATTGGCCACACACTATTTAAATTAAACCCAATGGAAGCTATACTTCCTAAAGGGTATGCATGGGTTTTGACACAACTACACAGATCCCAATAGTGAGAGATGAAGCATTATGTCTGACAAATGAAAAACTTCCCCAACAAGCTAAGAAAAAGACAAGTCAATACTCCAAGGATAACACATTACCACCATGGTTAAGGTTGGAATCAAAACCTGCAATTTAGATTTAAATGCCAACATAATAGTCTAAAGCTACCCCTGCTACAGAGAGAATGTAATAAAAAATTTCAACTAACAAGCAAGATTACTCCCCTTGATGTATTCATCAAGAGGAGTTGAAGGGCAAATGTCAATAGAGGTTTTTCCTTAAAGACAGCATCTAACCTAATTAGGACTATGTCTAACCTACTCCATGACCACATCCTTTCCCTTCACTATTCCTGAACTCTTAAAATTTCACAAAGTATTTAAGCCAGGTTAGGAGGATCAATCACCTAAATGCCTTTAGGTAGAACAACTAGACTAGAGTAGATCGGGATGAACTCCCTTAGCTCAAAATAACTACACTTAGATCAAACTTTGAATAAGTCAACTCCAAAGGGTTCAAATTCTAACATTAGGCACAAACGCTTAGCCCCTTTCTCTAAGTAACCACCCCTAGCTGTTATGACATCAACTACATCCCCAAAATTGGGAAGTGGTCCTACGTTCAAATTAAGTATATGTGCTAAGTTTTGGAGGCAGCAGTTACCAAATTCAAATTGACTTATGGCTATAAAAGGAGATTGAAGCATAAGCGATAAGTTCTTCTAAACACTTGAATGCTTCTTAATCTTTTCCTCTTTTCTCTAAAGCACTTTAACTTAGGCATCGGAGTAGTTGCACTGGAGTCGCCTTGGTACCCTCCATAGCCTAATTTCTTTCGATTTTACAATATATCTTCAAGCAAAGTGTGTGAGTTACATCTTACCCCAATTTTTTATATTAATAGATCATATTTAAGTTGGTCAATTTATGAGAAAATCAATATTGAATTAACCAAACTAATAAAGAACTAGGAGCTTGAAAAATAGTTAAATTGGTTTGAAATTAATATTGGGGAAATTGTAAACCCCCCCCCCCCCCCAAAACTTTGACTTAGGTGTGAATTGACTCCTTAAACTTTCAAAGTGAGGTTTTTAACTTCTTAAACTTTTATAAATTGGCAAAACAACCCTTACAACGCTTAAACTTTAATTTTTGTATGTAAACACCCCATAAACATTGATTTTGGTACATAAATAGCCCCTAACCTCACTTTGAAAGTTCAAAGGGTCAATCCATATCTAAGTCTAAGTTTAAGAGAGGGTTTTGCATTTTCCCCATTAATATTTTTAATGTATGTGTACTAGACTTATTCTTAAATATTATTACATCTTCATGGTTTTCTTAGGACCAATTTAATTGGATCTCAATTAGGTTTATCATTTGAAAAATGGTCTAAGTAGTAAGTTGTTAGATATATTTTGATTACATTATTTACAAAGAAAAAAGACCAGCTTAGTTAGCAAAGGCATCTACACATGAGAAATTGGTCATAAGTTAGAATCCTAGGTTGGGAGCTTTATGCCCTTTATTTTCAAAATTGACATGTGCAACCCAGTGCTCTTAAAGGCACAAGATCTCTTGCGATGCACATGACCTCCTTTGTCTTCAAGCTTTCATCGCTTCCCTTTCTCTACTAAACTTTCCTTCCTAAGCTAGCTCATTTTTTGCCATTTTTACCCTAGTTTGTAAGCTCACCAATTTCATGGTGAAATGATGAAGAATACATGGAGCACTCCACATTAATCCCCAAAACTTAGCTAAATTCATTCATTTGTGTGGTCAAAAAGAGCTTCAAAAATTAGAAAAAAAAAACCTTTAAAATACTCATGCTGACCAAGCTTGATTTAAGCTACTCATCAATAAGTGAAGCTTCTAATCATCTCAATTGGCAAGAATGAGCTCCTTTTAACATGTTTTAATTGCCAATTGAACCTAATTTCCATTCAAATCACACATTCAAGATGGTCAAATCTACATGCACTCAAGCTTGACTTTGTGGCATTTGACCATCTTCCATCTTCAATTCGAGCTTCTACTTATAAATAAGGTCACGAACTTCACTTCCCAGCATCAAGCACAATTGAAATCCACTATACAAGCTTGAATCGATTCTTTCTCTCTTTAGAAATCCATACCCATAGACTTTAACTTCTCTCTATCTTTTTTTTTTTTTTCTCTTTACAGTTATTATCAAACTAAAAGGTTAGTATTTGGGAGTTCATAGTGTTCTTTAATTTCATGAACATCCAATCTTTTACTTTAATCATTTATAGATTAATTAGATCAAGAGATTAAAATTTGGCTTTCGTGGGTACATCTTGCAACCATCACCACCACCGCCACTTTTGGTGGAACCACCTACACTAATGTTTTCCCTACCCTTGTAGACCCCTTACCCAACACCATCTCCCTTAAACAACACTATGCAACTACTTCTTCTCTATACCCTTATTTCTACCCCAATTCAACTCATGGAGCTTCAAGTCTAATCCAAACCCGACCTACATACACAAGCCTTTAACCTGATTCACTTTTTCTTACCTTCCTTTCTTATTATTGTTGTTATTAATTTCTTTTCTTCACTTAATTTTTAATTTTTCTATTCAAATGTTTTTATATAGAAATAAGTAAACAAATTCTAAAATACTTTCATTTCCTCCTTTTTATTAGGTTTTTAAAAAATAAAAATAATAAATGAATCTTTTCAAAATTAGAACATATTTAGGATTTTTTTTTTCAAAATATAGACATAAATTTTGAATTTTTTTCCTAGAAATTTTCTAAGATAAAAATAAATGGCTAACGACTTAAATTTGAGCAATTTTAGGAATAAGAACTTCAACCCACTAAAGTTTTTTAAAAGGAACTACTGCAATCTAATTCCAACTAGTAAATATGTAGGCACCTATGGAGCAACCCCAACAAATAAAAAAAAATCATTTTCCCAAAAAAAATAGGAAAATATAAAATAAAAACAAAATAAAAGGGTATTTTTAGTGATAGTTTCTAAATTTGGAAGGTTGAGATGATAACCATTTAGATTTTAATATGTTAGCCTCCAAACCCAAAATCTTTAGTTTTTCAAAAAGATTTTCCTACAAACCAGTGATATGGTTGGAATCAGTCCACCCAATCAACTCCAATCTAACCCTTTCCTAACTTCAATCTAGTGACAACTCTAAGATTTTCAAATTTAAAACAAAAAGCAGATTTTCCTTAATTCTTAGTTGAGGGTTAGTATTAAATAAGTTACGATTTAATACTAATCAAATTAAGGAAAGTTAAACTTAAAATTAGGCTCAATACTATACCTTCTGAACTCTCATCCTTTGTGGTTGAAAAAGAGAACATACCTATAAGAAAGGTCAGGTTGATTCCATAAACAATCTCAAATGATCATTTATTAGTTGAACTATGTAAAGAACTATTCTAGTCAAACTTAATAATAGGTAATTCACAAGTCCTAACTAGTAAGATTCTTATAGGTTGTAGCTCGGAAGAGTGCCCTAAGTTCTTGTTGATGATCTTAGTATGGTCATTAATTTAGGGGTGGCTTAGAGTCTTCTCTATAAAGTCTTCCAAAAGAAGCTTGTGAACTTCGAATCTTGATTTGAGACAATGTTGTGGAGGACTCTATACAACTGTATGATCTCCTACAAAAGGAAGTTAGCAATAGAAAAAGCATCTATGGTCTTTTGGTAGGGAATGAAATTGGCCATTTTACTTAATCGATCTTCAACTGCCATGATGAAATTATGCCTCTAAAGACAATTAGAAGATGAAGTCCAAGCTTAGATCAGTCCATGGCTAATTAGGAATGGCTAAGGTTGTAAACTCCCTACATGGCTCCTTCTTTCCCTTGGCTATCTTAAAAGAATACATCTTTTTATTACTTCATGATGATTAGCCAAAAGAAATGCTCTTTAAGAGCTCACAAGCACTCTTTTTCCTAAAATGACCTACTAAGCCTCTAACATGGGCTTATCAAACTAGTAGTTCTCTCACCAAGCTAACTAGGATATAAAGTCAACCCTTCTTAAACAAATACCCTTCGCAAAGAAAATAGCCATCCTTAACTATGCCTACTCAGCACTCGGTTTCAATAGACCTAAAGAGAACATCTTGCATGCTAGCTGTTGGCATTAGAACATGTATCAATCAAGGCTAGTAAAAGAGACAAAAGAATATGGATGTGCCACTATATGGGACAAAGCTGGTTATGTAGGCAAGATAATGGTATAAGTCAACATCTTTATCAATCGAGTCGATATGATTAGGGGTCTATAATACCCTAAAACCTGAGATGTTATAGCCTGTCATATGTCCTTATAGACTATTAACACTTTAAGCATCCTAGAATCTAACCTATTTAAAACACTCCATAAGCTTTCACAACATCTGCTAATAACGTTTACACTCTCCAATTAATAAATTCAAAGGATGTTTCCTAACATCTAAAACCAACACTAATGTAAATAGACTTAATCCTCAAAAATTTGCTTTATTCCAAAGATAAGGAAGTAACAAGTTCTTATTCAGTAATATTACTTTTGTAAGAAAAGAAAACCAATTATCCTAGATATTCTTTCTTAAAATGCAATAACCAATACTACATTCTAGGGACTTGACTAAGAGAAGTCTCAAGTGACTTCCAAATGACCCAAGAATAACATGAACCAAACACGAAGTCTTATTTTCAAATATAAAAAAAAAAAAAAAAATAGCACAACTAGGTTAAGTAGATTCACTTCCATCATCATAATAATACTCATAGTATCTCGATGAGTTCCTAACTAGATATATAGTATCTCGATGATTTTTCATAATTTTCCCTTGATATTTAAGTTTATTTTTAGATAATGATACTTAATTAAGTAAAATTTTATTTTCTAGGATTTGAAATGATTTAGATGAGAAAATGAGAAGATAGAAACAAGTTTCACTCAATTCGGAGTTAAAATAAGCAAGTTATGAAGGTTTGAAGATTAACACAACGAAACGATATAACTGTGTCGTTTCCAAGTGAATTTGAGCTTATTTTCAACTATTACAGCCTAGTATACGATAAATAACAAGACCATGACCTCGGCCATGTCATTTCCAATTTTTTTTTTTTTTTAAAATGCAACTGTGAATCATAACCAAGAATACGACCAAAAGACATAATCGTATCCTTGGTCGTGTCTTTTCTAGCCAATCTATTTTTTTTTTTTTTATCACTTCTTATATAAAGCCTTATTAGGGTTTCTTTTGAGAGAAAACTTTTTGGGCATGAATTTTTTAGAGTTTCTCAAGTCAAGAACATTCAAGAGAGCGAAGAGAAGAGCAGACTTCAAGATCCAATTTTTTGTGGATTTCATGATTTCTACTTCTACTTCTTTTTATACTTTGATTTTAGATTTTTATTTTGTGATGTATAGTGAATAGATCTTTAGTATCTACGTCTTATGGAACCTAGATCTACTAACATGATTATTATTTGATTTAATTAAATCTTTAGTTTTTTCTTGATTCAACTTCATGATATAGGTTACTATTTTTACAAGTAATAATCTAAAATTTGATTTCTTATAAGAGAATCGAGAGATTTCTTATATAATTAAATCTATGTATAGTTGATTAGGGTTGTTACAAGATTATAGATAATTTACAAGTTCCCTTCCATAATTTTGAATTAAAGCATAGAGAATTCATTATGCAATAATGTAATCTTAACTCATACCATTGAGAAGAGATTTTAATTGGTAATTTTAATAGGTGATTTTAATATTAGGGTTAATTAGCTAGAGAAAGTGATTAACTTTAGTAGAGAATTCCTCCAATCAAGATAGATTCAAGAATAAATGATCTTTAATAGAATTTACATGTTAGGTCTAAGGAAAGTAAAGATCTAGATACAGTTTTTTTAAATCATGAAATAGTTTACACCTTTATTGCTTTCTTGCTAAGTTCTTGAATAATTCTTGATTAGTTGTTAAATTAGTAATTGTTGTAATTAGATTAGATATTTTAAATTCCTAAACTCAAATTCTAGGTTAGATAATAAAGACTTAGTTAATATTAGTAATCAAAGTCCCTAAGAGATCAATACTTGGACTTAATCCACTACTACAACTTGATAGAGTACACTTCCTTTATAACATATCTTACTTTCATACAAATTAAGATCACCATAATCATAGCCCTCGTACCCTTCATAACTTGTGCCTAAAATTGAAAAAAAGAAAAAAAAAAAAAAGAATTCCCCGAAAGGTAAGTAAAGCTGAGTACAAGATATATAACCACATGCACATGATCAAGTAGAGCACATAGACACATACAAATCAAGTAACTATATGCAACATCCATAAGTTATTATCTTTAGTTTAGTCTTGCATACAACATAGTTCTAACTTCCTAAAACTTAGAGTAACTCATGACTCCGGCAAGCTCTATACATACACACACACATACATACATGATAACTCTAATTTTAAACATATTCCATATGGTGATTTTATAGCATTTCCCATACATTTTTTGTTTTCTTTAAAGAAATTGATACTTAATTGAGTAAAATGTTGATTTCATGGTTTAAATGCGTTCTAGGCTCGAAAACGAAGAAAACGAATCAAATTTCACTCAATTCCGAGTTCAAACGAAGAAGTTATGAAATTTTGAAGTTGTGCAGAAATTTTGCTTTAATGCAAAAAGTTACACGACCTGAGGACACGATCGTGTCCCAGGCCGTGTCTGGTGACGAAAATAAAATCCGTGTAATACACATATATAAGGGGATCTTAGGGTTTAAAAGAGAGAGAGAGACATTACAGAAAAGGAGAGACAAGAGACGAGAGGAGACTTGAGGAGAACATCAATCAAGAAGCAAGAACAACATCGATTTCAAGATTAGAGAGATTGTTCATCAAATCAAGAGGGGTCTTCATGCTTTATTTTATATTTTTGATGGAACTTGTTTTTAGATTCGTTATGATAGCTTAGAATTCAAGTATTTAGGATTATGGAACCTAAGGTTTCATGTAACCCTTGGATTAAATTATAATTTCAAGAAAGTTTCTATCTTTTCTTGATTCAATTATGTCGTTTAGTTATGAATTGATAATTCTAGAGTGTCAATATATGATATTATGCATGTTGATTGAGAAATTGCATGTGTAATTAGATCTTAGCATAATTGAAGAGAATTACATGTATACTTAGAGATAAGATACATGTTTCTTCTGGAAAGTTGATTGTTTGTATGGGAATTTATTATACATTAATGCAATTCTAAATTATATTACTGAGTGAAGAGATTCCGGTAAATAATTTAGGATTAGGGTTAATATGCTTGAGAAAGATATTAGCTTTAATTGTAAATCCCTCCGGTCAAGAATTGTAGAAACTAAATTGAATATATTTTAAAAGGTTACATGTTAAACACTAGGGGAAATAATTCCTAAATACATCATTGCATACTTGAAGTCGTTCATAGTTTTATTGCTTTCTAATTTGCGTAATTAAGTCTCATAAGTAGTTTAGTTGTTAATTTCAGTATTTTTAATTCATTCAACTCATCATAATTTTCCGGTTAGATAATAAAGCTAAAGTTAATATTAATACTCAAAATCTCTGAGGGATCAACTCGGACTCATATCCGCTATATTAAAATTGATAGGTACGCTTGCCTCGTATCAATACACATACACAAAAACCATATAAGTATTACTGTTGGGTCCTCCCTAACACTCTAGGAACCAAGGATCACCTAAATTTACCTAGATCATTTCAAAGTAAGTCTCCACTCAAGACAATATTGCACTAAGATCATCGAATTGTCACTCTAAGATCACTAGTCCTTAAGGTCTCTTAGACCTAACCATGCATATGCAACACACATTAGATTAAGCCAAATAGTTATTAGGTCTATTTGTTACATGCTACTCTAACAAGCATAAACAACATAAAATATCCCATACCTAACTCAAAAGATTGTTTAGATCCAATAACAATTGCCTCATAACTTGTAACATGACAAGTAACTCAACTCAAACTCAAGCATTCGATCTAACATCATTTTCTACACTAAACAACCCAACTTCCTTCACTTTAACTTAAGTTACTAGAAGAAACTAGGATTAAGAGGATAAAAGATTGTTTTGAAAGTTGTTTGATCGTTGAAACAATTTAATGGAAAAACAAAGCCTTAAAACAATTGAAAAAATGAGGGGAAAACATTCTATGCTTACCTAGACACTTGGCATCTGGATGCTTCATTATATGGCTTCTAGACACCAGTCTTCTAGGAGAATTTCCTCCCTAGTGTTTGGACATTATAAGGGGAGGCGTTTGGATGTCATATAGTAGTCTGCAAATTTTTACGAATTGTAATGCACAACTTTTTCCCCTAAACAAATCCCACTTCGAACGCATTTGAAATCCACCACTTTCAATAATTTCCTTAGCCCTAAAACTCTTCCTACATGCTTCAAATCACCCTTCAAAAATCAACATAGTCCATTCTCTAATTCAAACCCGCCAAGTTCCAAAACGACAACTTTAACAAAACAAAAGACATAAGAGATTTACAATCAAAACTAACCTTTGGGTTTTCAAACACACACTCCGCTGTAACCATTGGATATGTAAATGATAACTAACTATAGTAGTAGTAATTATTTCAGGAACTATAAATATAAATGGACGAATCGTGTATGTATTATTTAACATGGGGGGTTCACATTCATTTATTAGCCAAGAGTTTGTTTTGGAAAATAAAATTAATGCGATTAAAGTTAAATCCACTTATAAAGCAAGAATACCTACTAGAGAGCAACTGTCAACACAGAAAATAGAGGATAGAGGATAGTGGACAGTGGACAATAAACAATGGACAGTATAAATTTAAAGGAAAGAGTTTCCAATAACACTGATAGTTTTACCACTAAAAGGTTATGATATTATTATGGGAATATACCGGTTGTCCAAACATAAAGCTAAAGTAAATTCTTGAAATAAGAATGTAATCTTGGATAGGGGTAAAGTTGTATTTCAAGGGAAGACTAGAGAGCATAGATTGAGATTATCGATGATTAAAGTAAGTGAAAAAATGAAAGAGATTATTGAGGAATGGTAGCTTTGCTGGATATTTGCTACAGAAGGAAAGAAAGAGACCTTGAAATTGTCTAAAATACTTGTAGTAAGTGAACTTCTTAACATATTTCCAAATGATTTACTTAGTTTAGCTCTGCATCTAAAGTTAGAATTTACTATAGAGCTGGTGACAAGGATTGAGCCAATATCAAAAGGCTCATATTGAATGTCACCGATGGAACTTCAAGAGTTAAGGAATCAACTTCAAAAGTTACTGGATAAGAGATTTATTCGACATCGTGTGTCTCCATGGGGAGCACTAGTGATATTTGTGAAAAAAAAAAAAGTAACCATAAGATTATTTATTGATTATAGGGAAGTAAATAATAAATATCTACTACCACAAATTGATAGCTTATTTGATTAGTTGCATAGAGCTATCATGTTTTCGTAGATTGACATGAGATTTAGATATCATTAGTTACAAATTAAGCATGAATATGTACCAAATACTATTTTCGAACAAAAAATGGGCACTATGAGTTTTTAGTAATTCCTTTTGGATTTATTAACGTACCAGCAATGTTTAAGGATTTAATGAATTGGATTTATCAACCTTATTTGGATAAATTTATTGTTGTGTTTATTAATGATATTTTGATTTATTCGAGGACTAAAGAAGAGCATACGAATCATTTACGGTTGCTATTGCAGAAGTTGAGGGATAATAAACTATATGCTAAACTAAGTTAGTGTGATTTCTGGTTAGATAAAATCTGATTCTTAAGACATATAGTATCTGATGAAGGAATTTCGGTAGATCCTAAGAAAGTTAAAGATGTGGCTGAATGGAAACAACTAACTACGGTTTCTGAAGCGAGAAGTTTTCTTGAGATGACTGGATATTATAGGCGTTTTATAAAAGACTTCTCTAAGATAGCAAGACCTTTAGCTCAATTGACACAAAAGAATATTAAGTTTGAATAAAGTGATGAGTGTGAGCAAAGTTTTTAGGAGTTAAAGGACCGTTTGATATTAGCACCGATACTTATTTTACCAAACCCATGTAAACCATATTGTGTATGTAATGATGCTTCCTAGACTGAACTAGGTTGTGTATTGATGCAAGGTACTAAAGTGGTAGCTTATATATCAAGGTAATTGAGGCCTCATGATAAGAATTATCTAACGCATACTCTTAAGTTGGCAACTATGGTGTTTACTTTGAAAATTTAGAGACATTATCTTTGTAGATAACATTGTGACATCTTTACGAATAATAGGAGTCTAAAATATTTCTTTACTCAAAAGGAATTAAATTTGTGACAAAGGCATTGGTAGAAATTGATCAAGGATTATGATTTAACTATAAACTATTATCCTAATAAAGCTAATGTCATAATAGATGCACTAAGTCGCAAGAATTATGAACAAGTGACCTTACTACTTATTACTTAACATGAGTTGATTTAGGAGTTTAAGAAATTGGAGATTAAATTTAGATGTCATAAGATTGGTGTAGAATTGATGAATTTGATAGTACAACCAACTTTAATAGAGAGAATTAGGCTTCAACAAGACAAAGATTTAAGTTTGAAGGAAATTAAGGAAAAGTTAAATGTAGGAGATGTTTCTAATTTTCGAATTGATGTAGAAGGTGTGTCAAGATACAAGAATAGAGTCTGTGTACCTTATGACTCCATGAAAATGTTGTTTTGGTGGAAATGCATGAAGAAAGATGTAGTAGAATATGTAACAAGATGTACCACGTGTCAACAAGTGAAAGTAGAACACCAGAGACCTAGTGATTTGTTACAACCATTGGAAATTCCCCAGTGAAAATTACATCACATTACCATGGATTTTGTAGTAAGATTCCCAAGGATAAGAGCAAGTCACAATTCAATTTAGGTTGTTATAGATAAGTTGATGAAGTGTGCTCATGTGTTACAATATTGAACCGGTGATTCAATGGATAAGTTGGGAGACTGTTAGATTGCATGGTGTACCAGTAAGTATTATATCAGATGAAGATAGTCAATTTGTGTCAAAGTTTTAGGAGAGCTTATATCGATCTTTAGGTACTAAGTTGCAATTCCGTACAACTTATTATCCCTAAACAAATGAACAAATAGAAAGAATTGTTTAAATACTAGAAGATATTTTAAGGGGTTATATTTCGAATTTTGTTTGCAACTGGGATGAATAATTACCATTGGTGGAATTTGCTTATAACAATAGTTATCAAGTAACTGTATAAATGGCACCTTATGAAGCTTTATATGGGAGGAGATGTCGATCACCACTGTATTAGGAAAATGATGAATACACAATGATAGGACTTAATATAATCTAACAAATGAGTGATGAAGTGAAGGTGATATAACAAAGGATGAAAGCAGCATAAGATTGATACAAGAGTTGAGCAAATTTGAAAGGAGCCTATGGACTTCATTGTAAGAGATCACGTGCATGTCAAAATAAGTCCATTTAGAGGATTTAAACAATTTGGGACTATAAGAAAACTAAGTCCTTGATACATTAGACCTTTTCAAATCTTAGAAAGAATAGGCAACGCAACACACCAAATTACTTTACCACCAAGTTTTGTTGCATGTCACAATGTGTTCCATGTATCAATGCTGTGGAAATTTGCAAAGAATCCAAATGCAATTGTAAAGTTAAAGCTAGTAGATTTATAAGAATATTGTACAGTTGAAGAAGAACCAATTACAATCCTAGAGAATCGGATTTAGAAATTTAGAAATCGTGAAGTTGAATATGTAAAAGTCTAATGGAGTAATGGCCTAAGAGTAGGAGTAACGGCCTAAGAGTAGGAGTAATGGCCTAAGAGTAGAAGTGACATGAAACCGAAGGCCACCATGAAAAACATTACCTCTACCTTTTCTAAGTAATAAGTTAACATTATTATATTATAAAGATATTGTTTAAGTTATTGTATGGTGGTTAAATGAAAGTTTTAAGGACAAAAATTTTCTAAAGAGAGGTGGAAATGTAAGCCCTGTACTTTTATGATTAAGTATTGAGCAGGTAAATTGGGTGATGCGTCTCTAGGGTTGTACATATGAAACTTGTACCACAATGAACATGAATGAAAAGAAAACAAAGGGGTTTAGCAAAGTCTGAATAGTTACTAGCTGGATATGACACACCAACTAACCCTACCCAGCTTAATCTTCACTTGATATAACACATAAGTAAGGATTAAGGTTGCTTGCCACTAATTCTTGCTAAAGGAGCTCAACAAGAGCTAAGGAAGGTTAGAGAACACACAAGTTACTCTACCAAGAAAATTGTAATTAAATAGTTGGAAGTATGATGTCTACGTATAAAGAAAGGGAGTTTATATACTAGCCCTACTAAGGTTACAAGTGTACTATGAAAAGACAAAAAGGATCAGATACAAAGGATTCCTTATACTAAAAGAATGGCAAATAATGTCCTATATGGAAAAATAAAGAATCCTTTTGGAATGTTGTGCCTAAAGATATGTATTAGGTGATGATTGGTGGTCTGTAATACGGTTGGCCCTACTGATGTGAGTTCTTAGACAGCTCAAAATTGTAAGATTCAGCTTGGATGAAGTCAACAAAGATTCTAGAAATTGGGCTAACCTAATCTTGGCCAGGTCGAAGCTTGAATATTTCAAAGCCTCTTGAGGTCAGTTAACTCAGCTTAGATAGATGCTTGGTGCTCGATAGCTCAGAAGCTATATTGATCTCAACTACAGTTGAGTACTTAGGTCTGTAGAAGTGTAAGAGTCCAAAATCAATGAAGGAATCCTCATCTTTAAGGGTTCTCAAGTTAGTATTCGTCGGGTTAATCCTTGCAATCTTCTAGCTCGGCTTCGTGTGATAGGTATAAGGAGTTGATTCCTATCATCTACCTAGAGGACTTATCCTTAAATCTAAAAGGGCTTCTTGGGGTTGCTCTTCTCTAGCATCTTTAATAACTTCTTCTAATCAGTGTAGGTTCAAATCAAATACAATGAAGGTAAGGGAGATATCATAATTTTTAAGTAGCTCGACTTGGTAAGCATTACGGTTAATCTTCTTTAAGACCTTAAATGGACCATTAGCTCATGGTTATAGTTTACTTTGTCCTAAGTGCGTAAATCTTTCTTAGTTAAGGTGGATCCTTACTGGGTCGCTTAGCTTAAAAGAAACAATTTAGCGGCTACGATTACCTATCTCTTGCTATCTTTCATTGAACTTAACAATCTTCCTTGCCATGAACCGATGTAGCTCTTGTAATCCATAGGTTCAGTCAACTTCAAACTGGCTCTCTGCAATAGTTGTGAGAGTGACAATCATATCTAAAGGGATAGTGGGGTTAAGGCCATAGACGATGTCAAAAGGAGTCTTCCTAGAAGTACTATGGATGGTTTAATTATAAGCGAACTTTACAACAAGTAGGCACAAGTCCCAATCTCTTAAACTCTTCCCCACAACAACTCAAAGTAGGGTACATAACCTCCTGTTCACTACTTCAGTCTAGCTATCAATCTGTAGGTAGCTACTACAACTCAACACAAGTTTAGTCCCAAGTCTCCTCCAAAGTGTCTTCTAGAAATAGCTCGAAAATTTCATATACTAATTTGATATGATGGTCTTTAGGACTCTATGTAGGCGGACGATTTTCTACCATAACAAATCAGCAATATATAAAGCATTATTAACTCAATGGCACGGAATGAAGTATGCCATTTTACTAAATTGATCTACAACTACAAAGATCGACTCCTTTCCTCTAGATGTCTAAGATAATCCTAGGACATAGTCCATATTGAGGCCAGCCCAAGATGAGGTCAATGTAGGTAAGGGCATATATTCTCCATGTGACTCCTTTCTGCCCTTTGCTCTCTTACATACTTCATAGCTACCGATAACCCTATGAACATCTTTGACCATACAGAGCCAATAAAAATTTTACCTTAATAGATCAGCAGTTTTGGTCTCACCAAAATGCCCATATAGTCCTTTACCATGAGCTTCCCTAACCAATAGCTCATATACGAAACAACTTGGTATACATAACCTCTTCTCCTTAGTTAATATCCTCTAATAGCAATTCATTCTCTACACTTCCCAAGAATAGGACCAAAGTATAGCTCTTAAGTATATGGTTCGGTAATAAGAGAAAAACCTAATAATTTTGTTTGCATCATGGCTAGTAGAACATGCCGATGTGATGGAGAGTCAGTGACCACATTAGCACTATCTTTCTTGTGCTTGATTACATAAGAAAAGCCTTCCATAAACTCCAACCATTTTGCTTAGCTCTTTAAAAGTTTATTCTAACTCCCAAGATGCTTCAAGTACTTACGATCTATATATGATATGCCGTGCCGAGAGTTAATAAGGGCAACGGTATCAAGATGGGTCTAAGCTTGTAGAAAGCTTGAAGAGATGAGTGGAAATGCACGATAACAACAAGGAAAATAAAACAAGCAAAAACTTTAATAACTCCAAGGATATGGTACATTAGGGAATTTTTTAGAACTTATGATACAACTCGATATGACATACAAGATGGTGCAATGAAGTTACTCACCACCTAACCTTACTTAAGAGTTGGGATAAGAGTGAAGTAAGCAACCAAGCTGAGAGCAATGCTCACAAAAGAATATATTCGATATTCTAAGGAATGATAATGTAGCTACATGTATAGTAGGTATTTATATATGCAAAACTAGGGCAACATGCCTAAAATGAAAAAAGACTAAAAGGAAAATGTTCAAAAGAAGTAATGTATAAGGAATAATAAAGAGTACAAATGAAAAATCAAAGAAATCAGTAGATTAGTGTAGTAGAATCCTTCATGTGGGTCTTGAAAACGCGGCAACAAATTATTGGAGATGCTTCTAGCAAAAACAAGTAGATGGTACGGTTAGGATAGGGGGGTACTGAGGAGGGGTATTGAGCAAACTTAGGTTCATCCTAAAAGAAGTGGTTGTGAAATGTGTGCTAGAGCTCTTGGCTTCTTAGCACCAATATTACTGAGTTATAAGTCAGCTCAATCATGGCAAAGCAGGTGTGTGAAGGATCGGGTCATCGACAGAGCATAAGTCGAGTTGGCACTTAACTACCAAGATATGTGTAGTTACTCGACTCAGCATAAGAAATTTGTCAGCAATGAGGATCAACTTGGCCTCAACAGGAGATGGCTAGAACATGAGAATTCACCTTGTTTGTCCTTCTAGACCTCGGGCTCGGGTTCAGGTTAAAGGTTGAGTGGTCTAATTCCTATCAATATAAATCACAAACTCTAAAGGTAAGAGGTAATGTTTCCATACAGTAAAAGTTTAGAAAAGAGAATACAACTCTTTCTCGTGTACAAAATAATTCAATGAGGCACCACTAAGCTTCTCACTGCAACAAGTCAACACTCTTGTATCAATACGGTGCCAATACCAATACCTAACACATTGTACTCCAGTTCAAAAGGTTTGTCGAAGTTAGGTAGAGCTAAAATAGGCGTAATGGTAAGTTTCTCCTTAATCTCCTTAAAACTCTTCTCAACTTTGTTGGTCCACTAGAATCCATCACTCCTCTTTGTTAGCTCGATCAAAGGGGCCACAATGGTACTAAAGTTCTTGATAAATCTCCTATAAAAAGAAGTAAAGCCATGAAAACTTCTAACTTCAATAACATTCTTAGGTGTCGGCTATTCTAGGATAGCTCAGACCTTTTCTTCATCTACTCGGATTCTTGTACCAAACATTACATAGCTTAGAAAGACAACTTCACTTGGGCAAAATGTACACTTCTTCAAATTTCCAAACAGTTTCTTAGCATGGAGTATTTCAAAAATAGCTCAGAGGTGTTTCAGGTGGTCGACTAAGTTGGTACTACAGACTAAGATACCATCGAAGTATATGACCACATATCTTCCTATTGAAGGGCACATCACATGATTCATGATCCTCATGAAAGTGCTAGGTACGTTAATGAGTCTGAATGGTATAACCAACCATTCAAAGAAACCATGCCTAGTCTTATAGGCAATCTTCGACTCATCTCTTAGTCTCATATGAATTTAGTGATAGCAACTTCGCAAATCAATCTTTGAGAATACCTTAGCGTAATGAAGCTCATCCAACATATCATCGAGCCTTGCTATAGGATACATATATTTGATAATAATCGACTGATAGCTTGGATATCGATGCACATGCGCCATGATCTATCCTTCTTTAGGACAAACAAAGTTGGTACAACACAATAGCTCATGCTCTCTCTCACATATTGACAATCTATCAGCTCATATACTTATCTTTTGAGCTTGGTAGCCTACTCAAGGTTCATTCTATAAGTACATTGATTCGGTAAAGCTATACTTGGCTATAAATTGATACAATGCTCAATACCTCATACTAGGGGTAGTCCTTTAAGTAGCTCTTCTACGAGTAGGTCCAAAAACTCATCTATCAAGCCTCGGAACCTCCTAATCAACAAGAACATAGGCTCTTCGGCTTTCTCAACAGCTTAAAGCTCTCGTCGACTAAGCACTAGGGCCTTTTTCTTACTAACTCAGGTGAGCTAATTTTGTATCTCCTTCACCTAGTTTAGTGTCATAGGTTGTAACATAATCTTCTTTCCATCCTTCGTAAAGGCATAAGTGCTCTTGTGTTCGTCATGAACAACACGTCGGTTAAACAACTAAAGTCTCCCTAACAACAAGTGTGGAGCTCCCATAGGGATGACATCACACACCACTTTGTCCCTATACATGTTTTCAGCACAAATCGTTACAACCACTTGCTTTATAACATGTGGAGTACCCTTATCATGTAGCTAGTGTAGCTTATAAGGTTGGAGGCACTTAGATGTTGACAGATCTAACCTCTGTACACGTGACTATGTGAAAACATTGGTATAACTCCCTTCATCCATAATGATGGTGTACGGTTGCCCCTTAATGTTATACTAGGTGTGAAATAAATTTTCTCTCTAATCCTCCTTGGAGCTCGGTAAGGAGCTCAGTACGCATCTTAGTACTAACGTCACCACTTCTCCCTAGTTGACATAAGCATAGGTCTTTTCTTCCTCCTTGGCTTCAGCTCTTCCACCACCTCTTCCTTCATCAGGCCCACTCTCATCAGTGTTATCCACTACATCACCTCAAAATACCATAGTATGTATGTTAAGACACTTAACAACCGTGTGTTCATAACCCAAGCATTTAAAGCACTTTACCTCAATCGTCTTCAGTCATAAGGTCTGTCCTTTCTCTTATGTCCTCGGGGTTGGCTTATCATCAGCTCGACTCTTTAAACCAGCTCGACTATCATCAGGTCAGTCATTTTTCTCCTCTACTTGGAAGGGTCTCCTCGACTCATTATAAGCCGGTCGATGTAAGCTTGTCTCGGGTAGGATAAAGGTATTCTTCCTCTAATTTTTGACCCTATGTACTATCTTAATGGCTTCCTTCAATATGTGAAACCTCTACATTTCAATAATATTCTAAACCTCATATCAAAGCCTTGAAATAAACCTCGGTCCAGTTTAGGCTTCAGGTTCATCCACATTGGCTTCAATCATAAGCATCTAGAACTCCTTAACATAATCATCAACAAGTCAACTTCATTGGCAAAGTTCTTGCAACTTAGCAAATGTATCTTGTAAATAAGTCTCGAATATAAAGCTTCCTCTCAATAATCTCTTCATATCATCCCAAATGCACACTCCACATCGTCCATCTCTAACTTTAGCGGCATTTAAGTTCTTTCACCACATGATGGCATATCTACAGAACTCAAGGGCACCAAGTCAAACTTTATCTACCTCGATATACCCATAGTAATCAAACACCCTTTCAACCTTATCCTCCCACTTTAGGTACTCATCTACATTACCACTACTTGTAAAGGTCAAAATCTGGACTTTGACATTGTTAAGTCTTCAAGGAACTTGGCACCCTTGCTCTTCTGCCTCATAATATTCTCTTTCCTCTTCTCCCTCTTCATTGGACTTTGCATCTACTTCCTTTGTTTCTTCTAACTCTAGTCTTTGTCGAGCAAGTCCATCTTCTACTCTTCCAGCTCAATGAGGTTAAGCTAGGCGACTAGCTTAGCCAACATGACCATATCTTTGTTCTTGCACGTTCTCTACTTAATTACAATTAGGCACACCTTGTAGTTGCTGCCTATTAACTTACATAGCTATAATAAGACTCTCAACAAAGTTAGTGAGTTTATCAAGTTTACCATTGACTGACCCTAGGGTATTACTATCATGTTGACCACAGCCAACACGAGCGCTACTATCTTAGTCATTAATAACTTTATGAACACTAGACTCTAACATAATGCGATGCTTCTTGACAATTTCAATGGCACAATACTCAGCAAAACCCTTCTACCGACTACCTAAAATAACATTAGCATGCTCGAACCACTCCAATACCCAATACAACACAATGTAGTATTGAAATCAGATCTTGTAGAGAAATAAAATAGAATAGAGTAACAAGAACCACTACACTTGCCTCGTGTAACTAGTACTTCTCAGCTTACTACTTTAAAACCCACTTCAAACATGCTCAAACACAACTTCAACACACTTCACACAAACACACCATAGTAGCTACAAAAGAACATAGCAGCCATTAACAGTAAACACAAACAAAACTCTACTTCACTTTACATAATCCCTCATGGAACTGTACTCTGATACCAATGAAAATGATGTGTCTCTAGGTCATATATATAGAGGCCATATCATAACGGACATGAATGAAAAGAAGACAAAGGGGTTTAGATTTAATCGTTAGTGAAACCAACTCAATTGACTTAGAAATTTATGAGTGGACTCAAGACTTTAGTCAATGAGACTTCATAGGCTCGAATCTCAAAAATATAATAAAATAACTAAAATAGTATAATTCTAATATATTATTTAATAATTCACATAACCGCATAGAATAGGTGTTGATAATTATTGAAATTATAGAGATAAACTATATATGCAATAAAATTATTATATGACATGAAATAATATATAGCATATATACATATACACTACATGTAATTTTTATGTATAAATATGTACCCCTAGTTAACTAAAATGCCCAATTAATTGTGATTTAAGCTAAACTGAGTTAAGGAAATTAATAAAAAATTAATAATAATTATAAAACAACATGGGACAACTAGATTAAGCTTGGAATAGGTGTGTGGAGGATTGGAGGATAGAAGTGAGCGAATTACACAAGGTTAACATGCTATTAGGTTAAATATATAAGCTAATTTTTGGGAAGAGAGAGAACAAAAATCATTCCACACTCTCTAAGCTTTGTAAAACTTGTAAACTTTCTGCAGAATATCATATATGTAGTCTTAGATTTAGTAAAAATCAATTAGGGTTTAGAGAATTAAAGAAGGAAAATAGAGAAAATATACAAAATCAATGTGTAATGTAGACTTTAGGGTGTTCAAGGACCTAGGGAGTTACTGGAGACCAACCGTTACCACCAAGAGGAGTAACAACCATTGCCCCACCTGGCTGATAATAGTGGTGGCATTGCTAGTAGCTAGAGTTCAAGTTTCTAATGGGTGACCTTTTTTCAACCAATTTTCCATAAATTATTAAAAATATGAAATTTGCTTAGAAAATTCTCCAAAAATTTATTTCTATGTATTTTCATGTGTAGAATTCAAGAAAAATATTAATTTGCATAAATCTAGTAATTGTACTATATGTCCTTAAGAAATCAACAAAACCAAGCTATCTTCAATATTGAAATAAATTATTTAAACAGTATAGTTCTAAACACCAAATTTCTATAAACCTCCCCATACTTATATTAAATTTCTATGAAAAGATTTTTTCAAAGAACTATTTTCTATATTTTTGTTGAATTTTTTAGCTTTAAATTATGCTTAAAATAGTGTTTTTAGCTAAAATTAGTATATTTTCTTAAAAGATCTCATTTAGATTCTAAGTGTAATCATTTAATGGAATATTTGTAGCATGTTAGAGGTGTGGAATTGAGTTTTGAAGTTATGGCAAGTCAAAATCTTACCTTTATGTGAGTAGTTTAGTAGCTTATTTACTTAATACATTTGAATAATTGATTAATTGGGATATGTCATATGAGGAGTTGGAAAGTAAGGAAGCTGTACATTGATGAATGAAGTGTCACTTTGTGTTGTTCCTAGCTGGAGTTATAGGGAAAGTGAATAAATTCTTTAGTTATAGCAAGTTGGTTAAATACAGAGGATAATTTAAAGGATTATTGAATAAATAATATACTAAAGACTCTATTTAGAAGTAGAATTAGAGGTAAATGTCAAAGTGAAATAGGAATATAGTGGAGTTTAGAAGCTAAATCAAAAGGTAATTTCCTAAGGACCCTAAAGCTAGTAAAAAGAAGAGGGTAACTCAGATGATGTTGTAACATAAAATAACTTATAAAAACTAGTGAACTACTTAAGAAATCCTAACTAGTAAATAGAAATAACTTACAAAACTTATGTCTAAATAACTAAAATCGTATAAAATTATCTAACTACTAACGAGTTATTGTTCAAAAGTGGATCAAAACTAATTTATTTTGATTGTATAGGGATAATTACAGACCAATAAGTCGACGATCAGGAATAATAAAACTAGTGAAGTTTAGGTAAGTTGAGATCTATGCGTCGTAGTATGTTAAAGTACCATTTCAAAGTACTATGTCAAAGTACTTGGAGACTTGGGAGTACATTTGATTGTGATTGTAATTTAATTGAATGTATACATGCCTCGTGTGTGATTGTTTTCTTGAATTGTGGACTTAGAGTGTTACCTTGTATGATTATGCTTGATTTGCTTTGTCTTGTGAATTAATTAATCTCCCTCTAACTGGAATTAACTAAAGATTGACCTTTAAACTAATTGAACGTGCATAACAATCCACTAAAGGAACGGTTAGGTGTATCAGACCAAATACTGACTCTTTCAATAAGGATAGCTGAAATGGTCATTTCTCTATCCTTAATCAAATTAAGTGACAAAAGAGAAGGTCACCACAAGGTTAGGGGTTGTGGTTCAAAGGTAATCTTAGGAAGAAGGTATTCTCCATTACATAAGCCTAGGTTTGGTCTGATTTGAGTCACGTTGAAACTCCCCGATCCAAGTTAGAGCAAATGTAATTTTTCTAAGCTCACAATGAACCAGTTAATATTGTGTGATGCCTCATTTGTTCATTCGCATTGCATTTCGTTAAAACAAAATGTCTAAAAACCATGTTTGTATTTGCTGTACTCTTTTATCTCTATCCTGCTTATTATGCTAGTTATACTCACATCCCTATAAACTCTTTTATAAGTACCAAGTAAGGATTAAGGATGCAATGTTACAACTACCCTCAGGTTAATGTACGTCAAAATAAGGGAGTGAAGAACTTGAAGACCTACAGAATCTAGACTTTTGTTTTGGCCTTCTTTTGGTTTTTGTGGAAACTATCTAGAATACCCTAAGACTTCGACCAGTTTCCTACTTTATTATACATAGACTCTAAAACCTGTAGCTTTTGTAAACTTTTTATGTTAATTCAGACTTTTGATGTATAAATACTACTATGTTATGGAAAATCGTACTGCAGATTGTTTTGAGCAAGTATTTTGAAATGCTATTCCAAGGGTTTTGTTGTTAATAGATGCTAGCCTAGATACTTCAAGGTGGCTGAGTTGGGTACGCCTTATGTAGGCTACATCTACAATAGCAACCGTGGGGTCAGCTTCTATCTTAGGTTAATTTATACGGTAAGACTGTTACGACTCTAAATAAAGCCTAGTAAAAACATCCTAAAATCTTCATATTATGTGTATAACCGCAACATGAAGATTGCCTTACAAGTAAGATATTGCAAGACTTTAACAAAACATTTACCCATTACATTTAATCATAATATATTTAGTATATTTATATGAAAATGTCTATGGAAATCAATATTACACAATTCACTAGAGCTGCAAAGAATCAAAATCTCCTACCAAATAATAAGATTGGGTGATAAAACTTTTTAAAGGTAGTTATGCATTCATGACTTAAAAGTTGAAATTTATTATTATTATTACTATAGACAGATTCGCTTGTATATATGTAAATAAATGTTTCAAATGGTCAAACCATAAGTTAATAAAATATATGGAAAAAAAAATACTTTTGCCAAAAAGAACGCACAATCCCACTAAGTTAATGTAAGCAATTATACTTATAAAAATCCTTAAGTTTTTCCTAAGTAATTTAAGACAAGCAATTATGTCTATATGCCATAATACATACTTGCTATATGCAACCTATTAGGGGGGATTTATTAGTTTATACATATATACAAAAATACACATACACATATATATAAAGTGCTCATGTGTATATGTGTTTGTATGTGTGTGTGTGTCTATATATATATATATATATATATATGTATATATATATTGGCTACACAAATCATAGAGTATATAGTAAATATATGTTTGACCATTCATATTAACAAAAGGTTTTATTTCATAAAACTTTAATAGGATCCTATTATCTACATAAGATAATTGACTTTGTCATTTAATGTAATAGTACTTAGTAATATGTTATATGATTCCGAGATTAACAATTACTGATCCAATTACCAGATTAACTACTCTAGAAAAAGGTGAACTAATTAATATGTTAAGTGACTACAATAATGAATCCACTAATTTATCAATTCATTAGAAAACTAATTCATAAATTCATCCTAGAGAATGTAGAGAAGAAATACAAATATTGTTATTAACTGAATATGACCTAACTATACTTAATAATACTCGAACAATTATTAAAGATGATCATTCATTTATTCCATTATAAAATATGTTATTCAAGTTACAATAATGTATATATCAATAAAAGATAAAGGACATATAGTAAGTTTGAGGTCACTTTTGTATGTATACGGTTCATTGCCAATTCATGGAAAATGAAAATCGAGTCAAGTGGGTGGTTCACAAAATCTCTTATATCAAGGAGGGACTTCTTCTATTCTTGCTTCAAAGAAGTTATGATGGTCAAATTATTAAATTAGTGTTAGAGTCTATTAGGAATTCAAATGCAACAATAAAAAACATAATAATTTTCCTTAAAACTGCCTTCTTCCTACAATAGCTATTAATGCCCACTATCAAGAATGACCACTACAATGTAGATTTAAGATTAGTAATTACAATTAATATCAGCTGCTAATTATACATCCCATATTAGGAAACGAATAGATGACATGTGCAAGGCATTTTGACCAAAGAAAGAAATGTACGTGATAAATAAAACAAGACTTTTAAGGATTTTTTAGTGTAAGGAATTGCCATTAGTACTACATGATATGCAAAAAAAAAAAATAGACAACTCACTGGAGAATGAAGAAAATAGTTTATTGCTTCAAAACAGTCGGTGATAATCAAGACCCACGAATTGACTAAAGAAAGGAGCAGTTTAGTTCACATCAATGGAGAAGAGGAGAACTAAAGAGATTAGAACTAAAATGTTAGAGAAATTAGGAATAAAGATCTATACCATAGTATAATGGGATAAAGAAATAGGGTCAACTCAATGACTCATTGAAATCATCAAGGCTTTATTATGCTATAGCATTCACTGTTGCTTCTTTCCGATGAACTCTGTACAACTCCGTGTTGGTTATGTTGAGGGGAATGTGATCATACAGTAGTGATTGGCAATGATATGATGGTTGGTCACTAGTGGTTATACTATTGGTCTAGTATGCATCAAGGTTCACCGGAGTGTAATCGTGTTACGATTTATGGTTCGTTGGAGATGAGGGTTAAAGGTGTACAAGCAGGCTTTGACTCATGGGTTGATTCATTTAACCTATTTTTTAAATGGGTTTGAGCCAAGGTTTTTTAATCTATTTAAAAGTAGGCCAAATGGGCTCGGCCTATTTAATCCGCAGGTCAAAATGGGCTAGTTTGGATCAGCCTGTTTAATATATTTATATCTTTAGTCTGTAGACTAACACATTTAACCCGCTTCTTAAATGGGTTAAGGCCAAAGTTTTTTGACCCATTTAAAAGTGAGCTAAATAAGCCCAACCCATTTAGTCTATAAACCAGCTTAACCCATTTAACCTGTTTGCACACCTCTAATGAGGGTAGCCGATTCTATATAAGGAAATGGATGGGAGGTATCCATTTCTTGATTGTGCAATAGAAGATTTAAGGGAGGGAAGAAAAAGGAAACAAAGAAGAAAAGGAAGAGGGAAAGTAGTAAAGTGGATTTTCGAAAACAAGAAAGGAAGTGAGGAAGTAGTAATGTTCAAGAAGAAGAATAAGAATGGTAGGGAATGAGCTGTGAGAAAGGTAGAAGAGTAGCTTAAAGAAGAAGAAGGACTCTTCAAACAATGGAGATAAAATAGACTTTCTATACTCGCTGTCACGCCCCGAACAAGAAGAGTCATAACAGTCCCGCCGTGTAAACTAATCTAAGATAGAAGCTGACCTCACAGCTGCTATCTAGACGCAGTTTACACAAGGCGCACAACTCAACCAACTTGAAACGTCTGTTCTGACATCTGTTAATATCCAAACCTGTGGTAGAGCTTTAACAAAATACTTGTTCTATACAATCTGCAGTTTAGTACTACAATAGTAATTATACAACATTTCACGTCCAAGGGTAAAGATTACAATCAGAGTCTTTTAAAAACCACAGGTTATACGATTTATATACAATAAGTTAGAAAACTAGTGGGCTCCCAGGGAATTCCCATTTAGTTTTCTTCAAAACTTAAAGACAAAGCAAAAGCTCAGGTTCAGTTAAATTCCTCGTTCCTCACTTTCCCACACAGCAGCACACTAACCTGAGAACGGTGGTACCGGAACATCTTTTATCTTCACTCAGTACCTGCAAAAGAGTCTGTAGGGGTGTGAGCACAACTAGCTCAGTAAGTGGGGCGGAGTCAGAAGAGTACTATACAATCACAAATAAGGTTAATAATTATGATGAAATGCAATGCAATCACTCAAATGAAAACATCGCACAGTGTTAACCGGTCCACTGTGAGGTTAGAGAAATTTCATCCACTCCAACCCGGATTGAGGAGTTTCATCGCGACTCAAGTTAAACCAAACCCGGGCTTGTGCAATGGAGAACACCCTCCTCCCAAAACCGCCTTCGAACCACGGCCCCTAACCTTACCGCGACTTCCTCGCCTATTACTTAGTTCGACTAAGGATGGGGAAAGGACCATTTCAGCTATCCTCATCGAAGGAAGTCGGTGTTTGGCTTAACACTCTTAATCGTTTCCCCTAACGGGTGATTATGCGTGACCAATTACACTTTAGTCGAATAATCATTAGTGATAATCAGAGGTGACCAATAAGTTCACACAATACAGAATCCATGCAAATATGCAGAACAGCACACCAAGGAGTTGAACTCCTGTCACAACAGAGTATCATTCACACACATAGCATGCGCATAATCATCTAACTACAAACACAACCAGAAGTACTCTTGGGTCTCCGGATACTTTTAAAATAGTACCCAAACAGCGGCGAAGCTACCATCCCAACTTACTTATTCAGACGTTCGTTATTTCTGACTTGAATTGTCAGCCGTCTTTGGAAAGTCCTAATTACACAAAAGGTCTAAATTTAGTTTTCGTAATAATTATGAAAACATTAGGGTCTAATCTAAAACATATATATATATATATATTATTTCCATAATATACAGTCATGTTATTAAATTATTAATTATTAACATTGTACATCATATTTACTATTACGTATTATATATCGTTTTGATCGTATCGAAACGTACTTTTTATTTATTAATTCACGTTTTGATTCCGGTAGAGTTACCGAAATGTGTATATTCTTGAATATGTTATAGATATAAGCTAGTTTGCTTAAGGTTATCCGATTTCAACAAAACTAGTGTCATTGAGTTCGTATAGACTTAACGACACATCTTATGAGTCCTATTCTTAGAGATGGATTTTAACGGGTAGTTTGAATTTTTAATATAATTATACATAATTATATAAAAATGACCGTATTATGCAAAATTTACAGTTTTAAATTATATTTTATCCAATTTGTCCTTATATTGTAATAATATAAGTATTATTCAATTTTAATACACCTAAAGTACATCTCGATCAGAAAATATTAATAATTGTAATAAAATCTCTATTTAACCCAATTCGACCAGCAATCCTATATATAGGTTTTATTTAAGTATTTTACTCATTTTAGTCTATTAATATTACAAATACACCCCGACTTGTAATTTAAGCTATTTTACTTAATAACTTCGTAGTAAATAGTTTGGATTACCTAATAATTCCCCGAAAATTTCTATGGACTTCTAAAAATATAGGGAATTCAATTATCACTCGGTTTCAAGTTTTCGACCTATTGCCTATATTTCGTATTGACGATTTTACCCCTAAATTTGATAAATTATCCAATTATAATTCTTTTAGCATCCAATTAATTCCAATCTGACTCAATACCATTATTATTTATTATAGATCAGTACATGTCCATTTCATCAATTAATTTCATAATTTCCTATTAAATTCATAATTTCAGCCTATTTTCGAACCAATTTCAAGCCTAAAAATTCAATAAATATTAAAATTATTCAAATAAAAATTTGGGCTACGTAGCAATTACCCATATATCATACACATCCTACACAAAAATTTTCAGCTAGAAACAACATCATATAGTATATTTATTTCACTAATATATATTCGGATGAATTACAGATTTCTTAATAAAGTATATTAAATATTACGAATTTTTCAAAAATAAAAATATCACATGAAAGCATGTCTAAAATAACCTAAGTGTAATTTTTTTTCATAATTTTCTGGGCAGATTTACTATTTTTTAGAAATTATTGAAAAACAGGGCAGAAATTTGACCTTGGTGTTCTTGGGTGCTCCGGTGGCTGGCGGCTGGCGGCGGCTGGGTGGTTGTCGGAACGCCTAGACGCTGGGGGTACTCCTTGGTGGTGGAGTGGCGTAACAGCAGATTAAAGGGAACCCTAGGAACTAGCCTTGCTCGGTAATTGTTCTGTTTTTCTCTTTTCTTTTTTTTTTCTATGATTTTTTCTTGATTTTTCTTTCTGTTGTTTTTGGTTCCAAACTGTCAAATGTTGTTATTCTGCTACTAGGAAAATATTTATACACTTCTTTCACCGCCTAAGGATTTTTTTTTATTTTTTTCTTTTGTTTTTCCCTATTTAACTAAGCATGTGGTGTCCTAAAACTATTGATTTACTTTTGAATCAACAATCCTTCTCCTTCTGCAGCAGCTACGTGGATTTACAGCAAGCTCCATTGTATTTAGGATAAGTATTGTTAATTATTTAATTAAATATGTATAGTATATGTTAGGATTTGATTATTTAATTAGTATATAAGTATATTCCCTATATAAATAACATGTGAGATATATAACTTTACTCATATAATTAAGTTTCTAGCATATCTTTTATTTTTAGGGTACATTCTAAGGTTAACTTTATGAATTCAACACAATATATATATAATTACTCAATTTAAAGTTAATTTACAAGTATAATTATTATTTGTACCGGGTATACTAAAAAATTATGTGTATTTTTTTATAGTAAATTATACTACATTATCTCATTTTATAGCTCAATTAACTTATCTCTAAGTTCTCGTTGCAATCTAAGTTCAATTTTAGGAGTTCTGAACATTTTAGGGCTTTAGTAAATACTCCAATTTCTAAGGGCAAAATTGGGATTTCGGATCATTATTACTAAAATCTAACTTCACTGTAATATCTCGACTAACTTTTTCATTCTAGTTGCAAAGTTTGGGCTCAATTGGATAAGTTACCCTAAAAGCCCTAAATCTGAGCTCGGTTATCCTAAACTCAATTTTGGAAGCTTACACTCGCTTGGATTTCTTGCTGGATTTAGAGAATTTTCTTTGTAGACTGTAAAGGGATATTACAAGATTCATGGAAAGAAAAAAAAAAAGATATTATAAGAGATGTGGCATGTGACTTTAAGTTTGAGTAAGGGAGCTTAGTTTAGTTCCTTTTTTGTAGTATGTTTATGATCAAGTACAGTTGGATGAGAAAAAGAAGTAAAAATAAAATAATTGGAAGGCTGGAAATAAGAAAAGTGTTATAAAACTACATAAAGGCTTTTAAGTTTTTTCTAGTAATTCAATATGTAGTCATAAAAAAGGTAAGTTATTTTATTACTGAAAGGTAAATTTAGTTATCTAGCTTTATTATCTTTCAATTACTTATTAGCGATGATTAATTTTAGAGTTTAAATCACAAATTAGATTTTATTTTATTTTTTTACATTAGAGCTTTAGTTAGAGTTTTGTTAATTCTCAACTAAATTTTAGTCCTAGTAAGATTTCTAAAACTTTGTCAATTCTCAAAAAGGATGTATTTGGCAAATTTTCTATCTAACTACAGTATTTACGGTAAGATTTAGATATCACTAACATGTTCTATAATACATATTTGTCTCACAAGTTTGTTAAGCTAGAATTGTTCACTTATTAAATTCCATAAATGACATTTTCAACTTTGTTATGTGCATGTTCTATTAATGAAAATAATGTTAACAATGTTTATTAGACACTACTTTGTAAATCTTCATTTATAAGTTAAGCACTAGTGACGAGGTTTGAATATTACTTTTTCAATTAATTTCTTTTATAATATTATTTATTACTTAAGCTATGTATGCATACTCACATCTCAAACATATGTAGATACATACATACATACATACATATATATATATGTATACATATTATGTTATAATTAAATTGGCATTCAGTAGGTTGTCATATGGTTACAAAATTCGTATAAACCATTTCTTATAGCGAGATATGATTATTCATACATTTCTTATATATGTTTTTCACAATGTATTATTATTGTTATTATTATTTGAAATTTTATGTATGTATATATAATTATTAAATTGGAAAGTTCCATTTTATAATTTTAGCAACCTGTAAAATCCTGCATTTCGGAATTAGTAATTATATTTTATGGATATAGTATTTTTCTTTTCTGCAATCACTTTTATTTAAGTCTTTTATTGTGCTTATATAACTCCATCATATATAGTCATATCAAACCATTTATAAATTCATTACAAAACTTTTGGTATATCCTTGTTTATGTATATTAATACATATGAACATTCTATAAACTACACTTACACATTGATAAGTTCTTTAGAAAGTCATAAAACCAATTGCAAATGTATGGTTTACACACAATATATTATTTATATAGGTTATTACAAAAACTTTTAGAAGTAGTGGTTATATTGTATAGAGAAAAGCATAATTATAGGTTATGTCACAAATACAAATAGGAGAACTAAATATACTTTGAAATAATACCATTACATATATTTGGACATATATATACCTATGTTTGAACAATGATAATAAGTGAAGACAATTATCAAATTGTAAGTATGAACTTATATGTATATAAATAACCTCTATTCTTATATAATAACATAATATATATATATATATATATGCATGTAATGTCTAGTAACATAAAATCTTGTGAGAATACTTTGTTATTATAGACTATAAGTTAAGAGGTATATCTATATATTTATGAGTATAAAATCCTTTGAAAATGCTTCTCAAATATAGATACTTGTTTATGGTTGTTTGTATATGATTCTCTTATTATTAAATACAAATCCTAAATTATAGTTATATACTTTAGATTACCAAATGTGTTTTTTTTTTCTTTTTTCTTTTTTCTTTTTTCTTTTCCTTTAAACTAGTGTTTTGGAGTATTCAAGATTTTAGTCATCAACTACCCCTAAATGTTCATAACCTTAATTATGAGAGACATTCTAATCTTGTCTAGAGGCATATATAGTTTGGCTTGGTTTATTTTAGGTATGGCATATCATATTCCCTATGATAAGTCACATCGTTAAGTGAAAAATTTTCCTAAGGCATTTTTACCAAAACCTATCTGAAACCTTTCCAATATTTTTCATGTGCCCTAATTGTATTCCTATTTTGACGATATTAAGCAATAGTTTTAGTAAAATGATTTTAACACGAAGGATTCTTCTAAATCGATTATAGATTTTTCAATAGCTTACAAAAACTGTTACGACTCTCTTACTTAAGGCATAATAGTTTTTAGTTGATATCAGAGTATAGTTCTAAAGAACTACACTTTAAAGCGTATAAATTAGAAATTAGGTACACTGAAAGTGGGGATATTAAATAAGATGTAAAAGCCTTAGATTTGTAAGATTATATGTAACCTATATATGTATAAGATCTATAAATTCAAATAACGATAAGTTCTATAACATAAAAACTAACTTATAACTTGGTTATTTTTAGATTCATAGGTATAGTCTTAAAAGGAAAACGAAATTTTTAGACCAAAAGTGAAACAAGTTTTCAAAGAAAAGCTTTCTTATGACTTATCTTAAATCATTATCCTACGATCATACGGGAACAATCAGATTTCTTAATTGTTTTAGGTTTTATGTGAGAACCCTATACCAGCTACATGCACATGTGAGGTAGAAAAAGAGAAAAAAATGCTTCCAATTATGCATTTTAGCTTAAATAATAAGGTTTTATGACTTTTTGTGAGGTCCGGTCCAAAACACCCTTCATGTCTATTGTTTATTATTACAATTCACCTTCGAATTATTTTTATTTAATTATTTTTCCTTAAACCAGGTTTTACAGGATTATCTTGGTTACATAGTCCGTTCTATTAAAGCTTAGGAAATTGATCATTAAGTTCTTCCACATTAGACTATCTATTAGCTTTGAAGTTCTAATAACAATATGGTAGTTCGGTAATTAATGTAGTTCATAGCCCTAGTTGTACTTTACTTTGTCTTAGGTTGGTTACCTACTAAGGATTCTTTACACAAAATTCTAGAGACCTCAAAGTCTAGCTCAAGTTAGTAGTCTTAAGGTCAGATTGCCATATTCAGAGGTTGAAGTCCCATTAGGTACCCAATCATCAATATATGATGGTGTCTTGAATGGGGTTGCATATCAAAATGATCTAGCTAGTTTAGAATGTTGTTAGATGCCTAAGTAGGGTGTTGATTAATAGAACTATTGTGAAATGAGGTTAATGGTTAGGAAGAAGGTACGATCAGGTTGTATTGGTGTTATATAAAACCTTTTATGGATGGTTGGAGTAAGCTAGTTTAATTGACTGTTGATCTAGTAGTACTTTACAACGTTACAAATTATTTTTTTACTCTTAGGTGTTAGAGAGTATTTAATGTTGTATATATGTATTTCTATTATAAGCTTGTACCATGGATTCATAAGTAATACTAAGTATTAGATGCCAACACCATTTTGTCTTGAGTCACTTAATTGAAAATAAGAACCTATTACATATAATACCGAGCAAGGGGAATTGTAGGATAACTAGGGTTAAGATATGTATTATAGAAGCAAGGAAGACATTAGTGGATTTGTGTATTATGATGACTACATCATGTTTGCATTTAGCTATAGATGTTATAACTTGTAAGAAGTTATGTAAAAGATTGGTTGCATGGTATATTTGTGTTTCATGTTTCAAACCTTATGGATGCTTTTATAGAGGTTTACGTGGCAGACTTATTTATATGTATCTAAATTTATGTATCAAGGATAGAAGATTAGTTTAACTAAGGCATTTTTGTGTTTGATTTGGACTCATGGGAGTCCCTCCTTACCTATTAACATTTGGAGAATTATTAATGTCTTTTTTACCATTATTATATGTTTATCATACTCTTTTTAAGTGTTAATATTTCCATACTAAGGTATAGGTATGTAGTAAAGAGGGTTATAAACAAGCTAAGCTAAGTGGAGCTTAGTTAAGCTTTTAAAAGCTCAATTTGACCCATTTAAAGATTATTAAGCTCACATTGGGCCAAGATTTTATTGAATATGTACAGGCTTGAGCTCGAACTCGTTAAGTCGTTTAACTCATTTATTTAAATGAGCCTAAACTAAAAATTATTCAGATAAATAAGTGTAAATGAGCCTAAATTTTCCCAAATTCAAGCTTGAAATCAATTCAGAATTTGAAAATCTACTTTTTCTTTTATACTTTTACAAATGAATTTAATTCAAAATTTTATATTTTTAATCATATTAATGATTTTTACTTCAACCCATACTATTTTTTTTTTTCCAATCCTTATATTCTAACTAGTATATTTTTTTCATAATTTTTTAGTTATATCAATCTTATTCTTATATTTTTAATATAATATCATTTTAACATAATGTATCAGTTCACAAGTTTGTTAATAAATTTATTTTGGAGTTGATTTGTTAATAATATAAACCATGTTGTTTGTGAACCATCTCATTAGGTGAAGTAAAAACTTGGGCTTGGCTTGTTTATATATAGGGAAAAATTTATTTTAAGTTTGTATTCAACTCATTTATAAAACAAGTTTGAGCAAAATAAAGTATAAATATGAATAGATAATATGAATAGATGGTAAGAACTTGATTTATTTACTGTCCTCACAATGAAATTATCTTATTCCTGTTTCATGGTATTTGATAATATTATTTTGTTTAATTGAAGTGTCAAGATGATCTCAAAACTAGAGTAGAAGATAGGTATTTTAGGGTTAATCTGATAACGGAAAATGAGACTTTTTGTGATGAGAAAGGTTAGGGACGTATGGCAATTATGATTTCTGTAGCCGTAAAACGTAAATTTTCGATCCATTGACATAATAAGTCGCCAAAAACAAACGTGGTGAAATGTCAGGTACGACCGTGCGAGATGGATCAAGCATCGATGGGCTTAGGTGGTGATGAAATTGTGGGAGTCCGTGGAATGCTAGTGAGCTACTGAAAAGCTGCTTAGATTTATCCCATCTCCCCCTCTGTCACTTCTCTCTCTATATCTTTCTTGTTTAATAACTACTGCCCATTCGATTGATTTATTAACGTCGTCTTCTCTCTTCATTGAGTCAATTCCATCTCTTTCCTCTGGTTTTCCGTCCAAATAAAATCAAGGAAAGCAAACAAGAAGAAGAAGAAAGGAATGGAAGGTGGAAGAAGAAGAGGGAAAGGGAATAATAACAATAATAAGGCGGATGTGGAGTGGGTGCTTCGTAAATCATGGTACCACTTAAGGCTGTCGGTGAGACACCCGAGTAGGGTCCCCACATGGGATGCAATCGTCCTCACGGCAGCCAGCCCTGAGCAAGCCAAGCTCTACGACTGGCAACTCTCGCGTGCCAAGCGCATGGGCCGCATATCCCCTTCTACCATCACTCTTTCCGTCCCCGATCCGGGCGGCCAACGGATCGGATCTGGAGCTGCTACTCTCAACGCAATCCACGCCCTCCAAATGCACATGGGGTCGTCCCGTTCCGTGGAGGATTCCCACATTTTGATAGTCCATGCTGGCGGTGATTCCAAAAGAGTGCCTTGGGCTAACCCCATGGGCAAAGTGTTCCTTCCCCTTCCTTATTTAGCTGGTGATGACCCGGATGCACCTGTCCCTCTCCTCTTCGACCACCTCCTCGCCATTGCTTCTACTGCTAGACAAGCCCTTGGAAACGGAGGCGCTATGTTCACTATGACTGGAGATGTCCTCCCTTGCTTCGATGCTTCCCGTTTGGTCCTTCCTGATGACTCTCCTTCCATCCTCACTGTCCCCATCACCCTCGATATTGCTTCCAACCACGGGGTTGTCGTTGCGCCTCATAGTGTTGATGTTAATGTTACTAGTCCTTGTTTAGTGGACAATCTGCTGCAGAAACCCAGCCTTGAAGAGCTCGTTAATCACAATGCCATTCTAGAGCAAGGAACGACCATGCTCGATACAGGTTTGATTGCTGTTAAAGGGAAAGCCTGGGTGGATCTCGCTCGCTTTGCGTGCTCTTCCCAATCCCTCATTTCGGATCTTCTCAATTCCAAGAAAGAGGCAAGCTTTTCCTCATTAAGCTTTTTCTCATTGGAGAAAGTGGTAGGACGAAAAAGAAAAAAATAACCTGTAAATAGAAAAAATATATATGTCAATGAATGTTGTTTGCCAAAGATGATTGAAATGCATAAGGTTATCATGTGAATCTGGTCTATAGTGTTTATATGCTCGGATTTATAGAACAATAACTATAGTATTGACAATAGTAACTGAAATAACTAACACAATACTCTGCAGCACCAATGGCATCATTGACTTGATGTATAACCTTTTGTGCAGATGAGCTTGTATGAAGACTTGGTGGCAACTTGGGTGCCTGCAAAACATGGCTGGCTTCAAAAACGCCCATTGGGTCAACAACTCATGGCTCAACTCGGAAACCACCACATGTTTAGCTACTGTGCTTGTATGTCTTCAACATTCTCCACCCTACTCTACTTTTTTCTTCTATGCTAATGTTTATTTGTCATCAGAATTGCTTAACATTGACATTGTCCTTGTTTGATTGCTATGCAGCTGATCTCACATTCTTACATTTTGGAACCTCCGGGGAAGTTCTGGATCACCTTAGTGGTTTTGCTTCAGGGATTGTAGCACGAAGACACTTGTGTGCCATTCCAGCCACTAATTTTTCTGACATTGCAGCATCTGCAGTTGTTCTTTCCAGCAAAATAGCACCTGGTGTTTCAGTTGGGGAGGATTCTCTCATATACGATTCTACAATATCAGGTGGCATACAAATTGGATCATTGTGCATAGTTGTTGGTATCAATATCCCAGAAGCTAGACCTGGTGGGAACGTTGGGAGACCTGAAGCACCTCCTAGATTCACATTGCCTGATCGCCACTGTCTCTGGGAAGTCCCTTTACTAGAATTGAGTGAGAGGATCCTAGTATTCTGTGGACTCCATGATAACCCCAAAAATCTACTATCTCTGGATGGGACATTCTGCGGGAAGCCCTGGAGTAAGGTCCTGCATGATTTAGGCATTGAGGAAAGGGACCTCTGGAGTTTAACAGACAATCAGGAAAAATGCTTGTGGAATGCTAAAATTTTCCCTATTCTTTCTTACAGTGAGATGCTTAGTTTGGCAACATGGTTGATGGGCTTGAATGATCATAAAAATGAGAAACTTCTTTTATTATGGAGGTCTTCTCGCCGTGTCAGTTTGGAGGAGTTGCATAGATCAATTGATTTTTCAAAAATGTGTATAGGCTCAAGTACTCATCAGGCTGATCTTGCATCTGGAATTGCTGAAGCTTGCCTTAGTTATGGCTTGCTTGGGCGCAATTTATCTCAACTGTGTGACGAAATCTTGCAAATGGAAGCTCCAGGAATTGAAAAATGTAAAGGTTTCTTAAACCAGTGTTTGCAACTTCAGGATCAGAACTCAAGGATTCTTCCAAAAAGCCGGGCATACCAAGTGCAGGCTGATCTTCTTCGATCATGTGGGGACAAAGAAAATGCAAGGAGAATAGAGGAAAAAGTTTGGGCTGCAGTTGCTGATGAGACAGCTGCTGCTGTGAGATACGGTTTCCGAGGTAGGACTAAATGTCGCTCAGATCCACCATTGAGATGTAACAATTATAGGGTCAGCCTCTTCTAGTCTATGAATTTGTTTGAAAGCAAATGATGCCAAAGATCTTGAGATGCCCCAATAGTCTTAATTCCCTGCTTATCTAAGTAGCCTCAGTAATAGCCATTTTTTCAACAATTTAAAAATGTCTCATGTGTAGTAAAGACAAAGGAGATAGATTAGCTTTTGTTCTGAAAAAGAGGGACAAAAGCTGTTTCCTTAATCGGCTTATGATCATGTGGTATTTTCCATGATTTTGAGTTGCATCATTACCTCCTCTTTGGTGTCTTCACCATCTTCTCTATCGGCTTCTTGCTTACACTACCAATCAAATAAAAATTTTCAGCTTTTTTCCTTTTTTCCTTAATTGAAATCTTGTTGTTTAAACAATCATAGCTTGTTTTCTCTTCAGAACATCTCTTGGAGTCTCTGAGCAGTTTGGAGCTTGAGAATGGCAATACTAATGGCTCTGTTAATGAGAAGTTGTATCCTAGGACGGTGACAGTTGAGTTACCAGTTCGGGTAGATTTTGTGGGAGGATGGAGTGACACTCCTCCATGGAGTCTAGAGCGGGCTGGTTGTGTTCTCAATATGGCAATTAGCTTAGATCACTCTCTTCCAATTGGAACTGTTGTTGAGACGATTGAAGGAACTGGCCTGTTAATGAGTGATGATGCTGGAAATCATCTGTACACAGAAGATATTTCTTCTATCAAAGCTCCTTTCAGCAGTAGTGATCCTTTTCGATTAGTTAAATCTGCATTGCTTGTAACAGGAATAGTCCATCATAGGGTCTTGCTCCATATGGGCTTGCGGATTAGAACATGGGCCAATCTTCCTCGGGGAAGTGGCCTAGGAACTTCTAGCATCTTGGCAGCTGCCGTTGTAAAAGGACTTCTCAAAATAATTGATAGGGATGAAAGCAATGAAAATGTTGCACGGCTTGTCTTAGTTTTGGAACAACTCATGGGGACAGGAGGTGGCTGGCAGGATCAAATTGGAGGGTTGTATCCCGGGATTAAATCTACAACTAGCTTCCCTGGAGTACCTTTGAGGCTTCAGGTTGTGCCCCTGTTGGCTTCTTCTCAGTTGATCTCAGAGTTGCAGCAACGGTTACTAATTGTGTTTACCGGTCAAGTAAGTATTTTAGCTCCATATTTGATTTATTCCTCTTTATCATTCTTTCCTTGAGATGACTGGATGAAAAATTTGGTCAAGCTGTAATTCTGGGTCTCGTTTCTTTGATCCTATGTGGAAATTTCAGAAAGTTATTTAATTCATCGGTGTCTGAGCTGGCTTCTGTTATCATTCAATACTAGCAATCTGAGAATTGTTTTATGTTTAGCTTTGTGTTTATGTAGCACCCTCAATTCGTGCCTGGTACGATCTGAAAAAGTGAAAGCAAGGAAGATATATGATTTATAGTATACTAGTTTATATATAGCACTGAGCTGTCCTAATAATTCACCAGTGCTTGTTCTTCCAACAACTATACCTTGAAGTGAAGCATGCATGAAGGAAGCAATTGTGTTAATTCATCTATTGTTAATTTCGTGATGTATGTGCATAATGTAGAGAAACCTTTTTCTCTTATTCATTTTCTCTGTTTTCTGGATTATTTGGCTGAAAGAATAAGGAGTGCTTTGTGATGGAAACATACCTTTGTAGGTTCCTAGCTCTTCTTCATATATTTCTTACATGGCAGTTTTTCTTTCTTTTATTTTCTTTTCTTATTTATTTTTTATTTTTTTATTTTTTGGGTTGAACTTTTAGACTATCCTTGACTTTTTGGAAAAGTTGGTAGGTAAGGGTATTTCGTTTCCAGGTTTAACGTTGCCTGGGTACACAGCAATGAAATTTCATCTCCACAAAAAGAAGAAAATAGAATGCTAAATAAAAGTTGTAAATTTGACATTTTTTAGGTTCGGCTTGCACATCGAGTGCTGCAAAAGGTGGTGACTCGATACCTTAGACGTGACAACCTGCTTATTTCGAGTATCAAGCGCCTCGTTGAATTGGCAAAGATAGGGAGAGAAGCCTTGATGAATTGCAATGTAGATGAGATAGGGGAGATAATGAAGGAGGCTTGGCGGCTGCATCAGGAGCTAGATCCATATTGCAGCAACGAATTCGTTGATAGTCTTTTTGCGTTTGCTGATCCTCACTGCTGTGGTTACAAGCTCGTTGGGGCGGGTGGTGGGGGCTTTGCAATGCTCCTCGCCAAGAGCAAGGATTGTGCCAGGAAACTAAGAGAACTTCTAGAAGGCAGCTCAGAATTTGACGTGAAAGTATACAATTGGGAAGTTTACGTGGGAAAATAGATTACGCACTAGAGGTGGTTTTCCATCAGCTTACAGCTTCACGTTTTTATGCCTTAAGTGTAAACATGTGTAATTTAGTTATCCGAATGTTATTCATACAGATGTAGATGATATTATTAATTTATGGTAGAAGGAAAGAAGGAAATAAGGAAATTATAGTGTAGCATTTCAGTAAAGGAGAGCATGATGAACAATGTCGATTAGTGTAAATTTTGTATGGTTTCAATTGCTTATTTTAGAGATGGTTTCGATATCAAAGTGTTAGATCGTTCACCTGTTGGGAGAATAATTTTTTCCCCGGAAATAAGAAATGCTGCTTTGCTTATAAGAAAGAGAGAAAAATCTCCAATATAGCATCTAATTCTAATCCAGGTGAGTCAATCTTTTTGTTAACTGTAAGATAAGGGGATCCAATTCCGAAATTCATATCCTTAAAAAATGTTAAGGCTGCATAATATGTTGTTTGATTTAGTAGGAATTATTGATACTTTAAAAAAACATCTCGTCAAGAAATCTTACAACAACAAAACCGGTTAAATTCTGGCGATGTCGCTTAACAGACTAGACAGGGCCATGCCGGCTTGCTTTACTTTATTTATTTATTTTTAATCCACCTACTAGTGAATAAAACCACATAATTCACAAGCAAAGAGAAATTTCACGTAGGACGATGTTTTCTTGTTTTGGAGCGAGGAATAAAATAGAATAGAATGGACAAGGGTTTACTGTTCCTTTTCAACCAATGACGGATGCATGGATGGAAATAATAGAAGTTGGAAAGAGAAAGGCGTTCCGGGGCCCAGTTAAACGTGGTGGGTTTGCTTGTGCATGTAGCTAAGAGAACAAAGCGCCTTGGATTCCTCCCTATTCCTCTTTTAGTTTCTATGTGTTTCTCCTTCTTCTTCTTCTTTTTATTATTCTTCTTTTTCGTTTTTTTTTTTTTTTTTTCCTTTTAGACATATCATCTCTCAATATTAAATTATTTATAATACCACTTAAGTAAAAGACTAAAAGTAAATGAAAAAATTTAACACTCAAGAGTAGTTATAAACTCGTAGAACCAATTTTGGCCAATGAAGTAGCAAATACCGTTTAGGACTTGCACTTAAAAAATTGTCGTTCGATCAAGATGTGTGCGAGTGGATTCCTTCAAGGGACATGTTTTTTATAAGCAATTTTTTCTTTTTATTTCTTAAGGATTGTCATTAAAATATGTAAGCACAAATGACCAATCGGTAATTGAGTTACTTTTAAATAACTAATAGCATTTTACACTACGATACAATACAAAAGGGGGAAAGAGAAAATATAATAAAATAATGGATTTTTTTTTTCTCATCCTTGTTTTTATTATGATAATTATCAAAATATTCTATCCCTGGCATGTTATATTTGATTTGTATTAAATAAATGAATTGTGAATTTAATAAATTAAATTTAAAATAATATAAATAAATAGTGAAATGAATGATAGATTAATCCCATAAAAAAAATAAAAAGAAGGATATAAAATTTAGGTAGAAAGGGAAATTGGTTAACAATCCCAACCAAAACCGGGGGAAGGAAAATATCGTCATCATAAAGGGAAGGAAAAAGACATTTAATTATATTGTGGACTTTGTGTCGTGTGTTTTCTTCTCTCGACTGACTGGGAGTAAAGAAGGACGAGTCCAAGACCAGAAGTGGAAAGAAAGGAGTCCATCCAACTGGAATTTGTAAGGAGGAAGAGGATGGGTATCCTAACCAACAAAGTGGAGCGAAGTGAAATCAAAGCAGGAGATCACATCTATACCTATAGAGCCGTTTTCACCTACTCTCATCACGGTACCTCCACATTACTCTCTCTCTCTCTCTCTCTCTCCCCATCGACATAGAAACAGAAAGAACCATCCATGGATGAATTGTGAGTTACTCATTCCATCTGATCATGTTCTTGCATATTCCTCCTTTGTTTTGCGATCCTCATTCAGTCAGAATTAGGAATGCTGTAATTATCCAGAAGATGGAGGAAAAAAAATTAACGAGAGAGAGAGAGAAGGAATCAGGAATGCTGCTATGAGAGAAAATAAGAAGGAGTAAACTCCAAGTTACTTATCTTTGAAATTGAGGTTGAAATCTTACTAGGAAAAAAAAAAAAAAAAAAAAAGAGAGGAAATTTGTGTCTGGGCTGGTGCATTTTAATTTATATTTGATTTTATAGGTCTTTCACTATTTCATCTAGGAAAAAAATAGTGAAAATTCATTTAAAAGTGATTTGAGGTCTAATCACTCAATTTGAAATATAGGATTAAATTTGCGGCTTACTGGATAAGAAAATAAAGAAAAAGAATCACTTGCCATTGTTGTTTGTTGCTATTTGCTGTTTAGGTGTTGAACATCATAAGAATCACTTAAATTACATGATAAACCAGCTTTATCCGTGATTAGTTAGTCAATTACTCTTCCCTACCATCCATTGAAGGTTGAGGCCTAAGGGAAATTGCCTGTAAAAGCTGTGAATTTTGTGGTGCAATTCAAAGTCCAAACTTTTTCCTTACATTTCTTTTGAATTTCATCTTATTAGCAGGAGTGTGTTTCGTGTGGGTCTTAAGCAACATATATCTCAATTCTCATCTAAACTGATTTTCCCTGATGATTTCCATCCAGCAATTGACTAGATCTAATCTTTTCTGATACTATCCTGGCAAGACAAAATCTAATCTTTTCCCTATAGTACTACTGTAGATGCCTAACTTGATTTAGGCCATTACTGTCAATTGTCATCTAGTTATATCAGACCCTGCCAAAGAGCCCGGATGGATCTATACATCGAGATGCCTAAATCTTTACTGATAATTTCAGTGGAGAGGTGACTTGGAAACAGACCTAAACTTTAGTTGATCAGAACAGAAGGAATTATGCTTAAGAGCATTTCAGACTGCTACCTCTTACTGCATTGTTTATAAGAGTAATTGCATGGGCTTCGCTTGAGCCACTTTAACATGGCATAGTGCTGGAACTCCATAGATTGGAAGGAATTGCAATAAGTGGGAAGAAGGGGTGAACCAATAACCCCACCTCTCCTATTTCCTGTTGATTTGGTATTTGTGCCTAAAGCCCTTGAGAGTGAAGCATTATCCTTGATATTCTTGGTTGGAACATCCGTCTTTTTCTATTGCACTTTGACATAGTGATATATTGTTTTATGATTAGCATGCATTTATAGGCATGGCTTAGTCATTAATAGATCTCTGTCTCAATGAATCTCTTATTCAATTATCTTAAAATGACAGAAATAGAAGAAAGTAATTTTTTGTAGCAAATACTTTAGATCTTATCCTTTGGTGTCCAGAAGCTACCTTGTATTTGACCTAGTTGTAGGACTCATGGCAGGCATGGCAATGGTTCTTGAGATTTCTTGAAAACCTTTAGCTGCACTAACCTTTCAACTTGCAGGTATCTATGTTGGAGGCAGTAAGGTAGTTCATTTTACGCCTGAGCAAATTGGAAATTCAAGCATTGAGACTCCTGATTTCTATAATTCAACCTTTCCATCTTGCCCAACCTTTCCTGATTGTGGATTCAGGCAACCTAATAGCGGTGTAACCCTCACATGTCTGGACTGCTTCCTCGGAAATGGATCTCTATATTGCTTTGAGTATGGAGTTGCCCCCTCAGTCTTCCTAGCTAAAGTCCGTGGAGGTACATGCACCACTGCTGCATCTGATCCACCAGAAGATGTCATTCATCGTGCAATGTACCTTCTTCAAAATGGATTCGGCAATTATGATGTCTTCCAGAACAACTGTGAGGACTTTGCCCTGTATTGCAAAACAGGCCTTCTAATAATGGACAAACTGGGGGTTGGAAGAAGTGGCCAAGCTTCCTCAGTAATTGGTGCTCCATTGGCTGCTGTTTTATCTTCTCCCTTGAAGTTGCTTATGCCCAGTCCGATTGGCGTGGCCACTATGACTGCTGGAATGTACTGCATGAGCAGGTATGCCACTGACATAGGTGTGCGGACCGACGTGATGAAGGTGGCTGTGGAAGATTTAGCTGCGACCCTAGGCTGGGAAGGTGATCAGGAAGATGTGGCTGAAGCAGCTTCTGGAAGACTTATTACAGGCTAAATGTAAAAACTAATTGTGGGAAAAAAGGAAAATAAGTAAAAGAAGGCAATAACCCATGTGCATGAGCATTGCCAGACAGTCTAGTTTACATCTTAAGCCATTTAATGACATCCTTCTTTTTTCTCCCTTTTCTTTCAACTGTATATGTCTTCATTCTTTGTCTGGCAGAGTTTGTAAGTTGGTCCTTGCCAATTTAAGGCATACTGTTTGCTTATGGTGTTGTACTGGTTTAGCAAGACTAAGAAGCTTATCATCATTTCCTTTGAGGCGCAATGCCTTTACTCTTTAAATATGAAAATGCTTTAGCTCAAAAAAAAAAAAAAAAAAAAACAAAAGAAAAAAAAGAAAAGAAAATGAAAAATGCTTGTGGGATTTTTCTTTTTTTTTTTTGGTTTCATTTTTCCTGCAAGATGAATAAACTAATAGCTGTTGTAGCATAGTATTTTGAGAAAATAGTATCTAGGTGAAAGAAATCATTTTTCCTCATTTTAAGATATTTTCATTTCATTCCATGTTAAAATCATGCAACGGAACAACTATTTATACTATTTGTCTATAACCTATTCTAATTACTTATTATTTAGTACTCTAACTAATTCCATTAATGGTCTAACTAATATTACTAAAGTCATGATATTCTAACTAATTCTGCTAATTTCCAAACTTTGTCGACTATGCATAACGTAAACCCTATTCCTTTCTTATGCCTTCCAAACTCTCGTACTTTATTTATAGAGTATATGGCGTCCTTTCAATGCCTCAATGGTGCTGAGGAATGAGAAGTGACATGATAACAACAAATCCTATGAAAAGTAAAACTGAGCTCTTTCTAACTGTGTGAAGAAGTTAAAAAGAAAAAACCTAGAAAGTAAATTTCTACATCTAATTTGCTAAGCAAACTACCAAAGTTGTTCACTTCTATAAAGCGTGAGAAAATGAGATTCCCCTCTTGATACCACGAATAGAAAAATGGAGGTGGTAGTTCTTTTAATAGTTGTTTTAAAAGCTACCCATATACACACACACGATATCTAATGAATTTTTTTTGTCTATACGAATGATTCAACATGTTAAGAAAACGAAAGACATTATGTTATGTTCTAAAATGGCAAATTGTCTAAAGCAATATGAGGCATCCTCCACATTTGCAATGAGGTATTTATAATTGTTAAAATCGCAATTTTATTCATACAATTCTACAAGTTTACAATTTTAAGTATTTTTTTAAAATTAACTTGAATATATAATCTTTTTTCTAGAGAAATTTACGTTTTTAATTGAGTTTACTGATTTTATACATTTAAATTGAATAAACTAAAAAATTAAAGAATTAAAAATATAACTAACCTTTTATAAGCTATCAACTATTCAGGCATTTCAATATCCGTCATATCCTATCCTAATTTTTTACTTTTTCTTTTTCTCCCGATCTCTCATTTTATATTCATAATTTTTATTCAAATTTTAGTTTCAATAACAAAATTTATAAAGAAAACTATATACTTTATTTTATACCATCTATAACTTAAAATGAATTAAAATATTTGATTGTCTTTAATTTATAGCTTTTTAAAAAGAAAAAAGAAAAAAAGTTTAGTTTGAGTTCTATTTGTTCTTCTTATGTAGATGTTAGATTATATAATAAAAATTTTTACAAAAAAAAATTTAATTTCTTTATTTTTTTTTTTATTTTCATCATGCATTTTAAATTTTGAACAACTACTTTAAATATATAAAAATTTATATTTTAATTTTACGTTCCGATTTTATAAACCTTTAAGTATGATAACCATTCTTTCCAAATTAAGTTCAGTTTTGCATAGTACTCATCAATTGCACTTACACCTTGATTTTTCACACAGGAATTCATGTTCTAACATGCAATCTGTGAATCGTAAATCAGGAAATCACTGCTGGAGCTAATCCCAGTTAATTGCATTAGAGGGAATATTGAGAACTGAATTAACTATAGGCGTAATTTACCTTTATAGTCATGCTACCATAAGATCGTTGCATCTGTTCTAAGCTTGTTGAAGGGGATCATTTGCTGTTGATTATTTGATGTCACCACTAGGTGAGCAGCATACCCTAATCTTAACGATATTCGATTGTGTAGCAGGTTTAGACCTGTTATAAGATTATTTAAGGCATGTAGAATATAAGAAAAAATGACATAACCAACCCCTTTAATTCAGCTTCTGCGTATTTCTTATAAAATTGAGGATAAGCTGCTAATTCAATGTTGAAGTGCAGGTGGGTCTGTTTGTGCGCTTTTCTCCGTTTGCCTATAAACGAGAATCTGGGATTTCTGTTGGTAAAGGATTCATCTCCGGACTAATGATTAGAGATTTGAAGTATAATATGATACCATAGCTGTAACACCATCACAAATTTATTGAAGCTACTGAAATGGAGTGTTGGCTATGGAAATTTCAGTTCTTGACCATAGGGAAGGGATAGAATTCAGAATGATGAAATTTTATTGTTATCCTCATATGTATAGTCGAATACAACTGCATTTTTTGTATGCTATGTATTATATGATATAACTGACATGTAAATTTATTTATTGAGAGGACAAATACTTTTGATGCACTTGTTAAGAAATCAAAAAAGAAATTTTTATGGTTTTTAATACTGTTTGCACACTTCACAAAAAAGTAAACGTATAGAATGGTAAAAGTACCTCTTGGCATTTTCCTAATTTATAATATCTATTATATTATTTTTGTTCCTTTTTTTTGGAAGATATAATTCCTTCAGTGCCTAACTAAATCTAACCCCAATCAACAAATTTCACTTTTTTGGTGAATCTCGTAGAACTGTTACTCCCAACCTCCCAAATCCTATTCATTAATCATTCCTCCCTTTACTGCCATCTTGCACTTTGTTGATCTATAAAGCAGTCAATGAATAGATCCTAATTAGCTTGCTCTAGTAATTTATTGCTTTCTAGGAGATTTTGTATTTTATTCACTTTGTAATTGTATTTTTAATTGAAATCGTCATAAATCGGTAACCATGTCCTCTTTTTTCTAAACATTGATAGATATCCTATTATATCGATGTCACGTGTACGTACATCATAGCCTACGAGATCTAAGAGTGAATATGGTTTTATGATGAAGGATGATATGGAGCACATAAACTGAAAGAGTCAGATGATAAAAAAGGAGAGGATTCACTCCAGCCAACAAGTAAATTATAGTTCATGAGGAAAGGTATGATCAAAGAGACAAAAACCACTTTACCCACGTCTATATGGAGAAGAAAGTTGTTATATTAAAATATGTACCGAAAGGAAAAAGTAAAAATGCCAGTTGTAGTGGCCTCACCAAGTACTTGCGGACACTGCATAGATAGCATTCAGTATATATATATATATATATATATATATGTTTACAACAGGAGACTTAAATATTATTTTTAACTAATGCATGGCATGTGTGCATAGTGGTGTGTTATCATGGGAAAGACTTCACCAGAAGTGATACACCACGTGAATTGGTAAAATGGTGTTAAGAACAAATAAAAATTTAATATTCATTACCCCCGAGATGGTTGTTCTAATATGATTGTGTAAAGCATTTATGTATACCGTTAATCATTACACATGATGGAATTCCTTGTCGATCTTTTTCCTTTTTTACTCCGCAATTAACTCAGGCTTTGGTAGAGCCATCACTGTCAACTGGTTCAGGTGTGTCAGCGGGCTTCTGGTGAGTTGGGTGCTTGAAGTCTGCCAAGTTGGCCAACTCAGCTACTCCCTCGACAATGTTTTCGATTCTTGCTGCAATTTCTACCATCAAAGACATTAGCGTCACTAGTGGAAGAACCTCCAGGAGAGGTGGTGGTGGTGGTGGCGGCATGGTTAGAGCTGTAGCGGCAGCAGGTAGAGTAGTATTAGGATTAGCGACGATATGGTTGGGAAGATATGTCAAAGAGATTCGAAGTTGCTGCACAGCAAAGCTCGTTTCTCCAACCAACAAGTCTATCTTGGAGGATCTCGTCATCGTTCGCATGGTCAGAATAACTTCTCTCAATGTCTCGCAGCATTGGGAGGACGCTCTCAAGCATTCATCCTTCAAGTGTCGTTTAAGACGCTCTGGTGCCTGTGACAGATAGTTTTAAATTTAATTTTAACACATTAAGCTTATGACACGAGTGATGCTGGAATACATGAAATCAAGTTAGAATCTGTGTGTACCTGAATATCAGAGTTGATACAAGCATTGAGGGTCTCAATGCAATAGGCACAGTTGCGCACCAAACCTCCTACCTTGAGATACTCTTTCCATGGATACCGGAAGCAAAAACGACCGTGTGCAGGTTCCCATCTTGCAAAATTTGCCTGCTTCATCAAAACATATACATGTTATATTAGTTACTCGGATATTTCAATCTCCTCACTATCACACGTGTTATGGACACGGTCTTTATGGACCGTCCTGGTGCAAGGTTCCCACTTCTCATCTTGCAAAATTTGCCCGATCGCCCTGTTATTATATGTGTGTTGTCTTGTATTTTTGGAGAAAAAATTTATTATGGACATAGTCTTTATGAACCGTGCTAGTACGAGGTTCCTGTAACAGATATATGATATGGGTAACCATGTACTCGGGCATTCTTTTGGTCCTATATGTGACTGCTGATCATGAGATCCTATTTGATCTACGTATTGCTCAAGCAAGTACTCACCATGGATTCTTCAGTAGCCTTGGAATTGAGAACGCCTTTGTAAGCCTGCATCTTTTTGCAAATTTCATCATCCCTTTGATCCGCTTCCTTGAAGTACGCATCTGTACATCCTAAATACACAAGACAAAGAAATCAGAAGACGGGGTTTAAATTAAAATTGCTGGTAAAATAGTACGGACAGAGTAAGAGGAAGATGTATTGCCTATTACCCTGCAATGAGGTAGCAAGGCTCTCGAGGTTGCGGAGGAGAAGATCGTGAAGTTCGTTTCCTGCCCAGACGGGAGATACAAGCATGCTGATGAGAATGCATAAGGACGCTCCGATAGCTATTGTGGTGAGTCTTTGTTTGGCTAACTCAAACAACTTCTCCACTCTGTACCCCGAAACTGATACCAGGCTGAAGGTAAGTATGAATATCACCGTTCCGTACTCGAACCGGCGTTTCACTGATGGAATGAACCGTGAGAATGTGGCTGACGAGGCTGACCAATGTGAATGCAATATGTACTCTCGTCATCAATTGAATTGTTTTCGTATGAAAGTACGTATAATATTTCGTATAGGTAGTTGTAGACTCACCAAGAAGAAAGAGTGAGATTCCGAGAATTACAGGCTCGAGTTGGTGTCCGGACTGGCTGGCGACCCAGTGAACACCAGCACCTAGTGATCCAGCCAGGAAAGTTCCTGTTGCTCTATTTATGCTCTTGGACAACGTTGCACCTGCATCCGAGTAAATTATTATCTATCATGACCCATTTTACTTGAATAATCACGATAAGACAAGATCCTCAGTTATACATTAGCCAGTGTGTGTTAATTTAGTACTACTAACCAACGGTGTATTCAAAGACCACCACGACGGTCATGACAGCCCACATAGCATTCCCACCGACACTTTCGTATAATGGTCTCATGTAGTAGAACAGCGAGACCACAGACAGTGCCAGTCCCACTTTGAGGCAGTGAACTGCCTTCCTAGGCTCTGCTGCTCCTAATTCCCATGCATTCTTCACGAATTTCACTGCTTTCATCATTATCCCCACGAGCAAGTTCTTCAAGCTTGGCATCCTTGTTTTCTGGGGAACTACAACATTCGATGTCCCATCTCCGACGTTAATCCTCCATTCCAGCTTCCTCCCCGGCACTTGTTGATTCTCCATATTTTCGTAGTGCCAGGTAACTGCAAGCAGAAGCAGTGTGGTGATATTGGGGTGCAGCTGGGCTGTTTCTTGTGGAGCTTAAATACGCATTTTAATGGAGGAGGAAGCCATGTCGATGCATTTTAGTAAGGAAAATGTTACTTTTTGGAAATGGGCAGGGTATAATAAGCTAGTTTTTAAGATGCATACGTAATGACCAAACTTTTGCTTTTGCATGCACTACCTCCTTTTCAGTTTTCTCCTATTAAAAAAAAAAAAAAAAGGAGATAACTTGCATGGCTTATCTAAAGAGTGGTTGTTCCAATTCTAATTATTTGTTTTATTTTTAATCATGACGATTGACCATAAATAATGAAAAAATTATACAATCTAATTCAACGTTTGAGATTAAATTTAAATAGATCAAAAATAAATTTATAATATAGAAAAAGAATAAATTTTTTTTAAAAAAAATTGTTTGAAACCAAACATACAAGTAGTATATACCCCTATTATGACTCTATTGGATTTTATTAATGTGGTATCAACTTTGATACTTTACAAATCCATATATCAGCGATATATAAAATACATCCTCAATAATTTATAAAACTATCCATCTACTATTGGTTTTTCTCCTGTAATTTTCCCTATTTGATGATAAGTGCATGATTCAATCCAATCGTGTTGTTGTCAAGCTTTTTGAGAGTGCCCCCTTACATCAGCGACCACTTTGACCTCTAAATCCTCCATAATTGGTCTCGGGAGCTTAGAAATGTTGGAAGCACCGCTAAGTCCAAAATAATCAATAGAAAATCCAGAGAGTCCCTCTATATTATAGATCTGTGACGTAGTTACCATTTTGAGGAAGGCTGTGTCACAAATTTGCATGCTTCCAGAATATTCGTGTTAGGTCCACGAAGTACCTTCCATTTATTTTGGTTGAAATAATCACTGCTTTAAATAACTAATATTTTTTCGCATATAGATATCAAATTTTAATGTTTGTAAATAACATTTTCGCAAGTGTCTATTAATTTATATGCTATAATTTATAAAAATTTGGATAATTACAAATACGATTACTTGTTGAGCAATAAACTTTATGAGCATGTTTAGTTGGCCCAATGAAATAAAAGAAAAATTGAATTATGATTACTTGGAAATAGAACGAAAGTATAATGAATGGTGAATAAATAATAAATAATACAAAATATATTTAATTACATAATATAATAAAATGCAATTTAATAAAAAAAAAGTTAGCCATAAATCCTAGTTACCCTCAAGAGTTGGATGAAACTTAAGAGGGGATGGTTCGAAATAATATTTTAATTACGTATCAAGTATCCATAATAATATATGCGATCCAGCTTTCCCATGCCTTTCTTAATGTTGAAAAGATAAAAGGAAAGTAAGATACCGTGATGACCTAATTTTAGGTCCACCATGACATGTATATAATTGAGGGATAGGAAGATGTGGCCTAATTTTGCAACAATTTAAACAATCAAGTAGTGCGTCCAGGTAATATGCAGAAAAAAGGCATGACATATAATATACATAATCATCACCTTAGTCACTTATGTAAGAATATACAGATTTATATCTAATTAGTGCTATTCCTTTTTGCTCTTTTATCGACCGGCTATTGTGTTGATTTACTTCGCTTATCGCTATGTTTCTCTTTCTGCTTGGGAACCATCCATTGGCATCTTTGGGTTTTAAAAGAACAAAAAAAAAAAAAATACAAGTGCACTGAATCCCATTAAAAATAGATAGATGCAATGAGAAAGGTTAAGTACTAATATTTCACGTATACTGATGATAAGTGGTGTGTAAGTATTAATAAAATTTTAATACATAAAAATATAATTGATACTTTTTAAAAAAACATGTTACTTCATTATTAGGTTTTTTAAATATTATTAATACTTAGATACCACTCATTAATCCATATGGCTTATTAGTATAATTAAATATTTTTTAAGGATGCAATACATGTTTACTAATTCTGAAAAAGAAATTACATAAATATAAATTACATAAAATAAATTATGTAAATTTCAATATTATATATCATCTTAAACATGTGATAATAATAATTACAAAAAAAACACGTCTAATATGCAATATTAAAGAATTCTCTACGCTCAATATATTGCATTTAAAACGAATGATTTTTATTGTCTACATATATAATGCTTTCATTGTTGCATGTTTGAAGTGAAACATACGTACAATATTAGTATTATATTTTGTACCTGCAATATTGGATTGGTATTTGTATAACTTTTCTTATATAATTATTAGTTAGTATTTGTGTAATATTTATTTATTTATTTTAATGATAAAGATGCAAATTCCTAAAATAGATGGATTTTTATATATCTACGAAAGCAGGATTTATATATGCAGAAATACTTAGAAATTTTGTGTTTAGTTAATGGTCGTTGTAAATAACAGAAAAGTGGGCCTCTTACACACGTGTTTACTTTACATTTGTACGTTATACATATATAACTTCTATGACGATAATAGAAATAACAATAGTTCTGTTCTTATTTCTCTTTCGATATTTGCGTGCTGTCGCTGCTTTCAATCTTTTCATGATTTATCACGGAGATTCGATAACAAATTCATGTTTACTTAGCTTTCACATGTGTTAGAGCTGATTTTCATATAGATTTACTAATTTCGTTCCTCATTTTTATTGTCTTTACTTTGGTCAAGAATTGGTATTGTTACATTGAAATGGCTTATATAACCATTAATGTTGACGCCGCCAATAGTGATCCTCTTTAACTTTTTAGATCAGATAATTCTAGTTTAATAGTATCAAATTTAGTTTTTAATGGAATGAATTTCATTAATTGGAGTAGATCCATTAAACTTGCTTTAGGTGCTAAGGTAAAATTAGGATTTATAAAAGGGACTTGCAGAAAATCCGAAGGTAATAGTATTAATGCACAAAAATAGATTAAATGTGATTACATGATAAATGTTGGATATTAAATTCAATGACAATGGAATTACTTAAAGGTTTTATTTGTGCAAAAGCAAAATCTGATGTGTTGATGATAGGGAACTCTTTGTGATCCATTAGTGAGATTAAACAAGCGCTTGATAAAGCATTCACAATTAAAGGAAAACTACATATGACGCACCAATCAATCCTACTCGACTTGATCCTACTTGATGTAATCTTAACACCCAATATAATGTATGAATATAGTATTAGAGTCACTCACCACTAACTCTTACTAAATGAGCTAGAAAAGAGCTAAAAAATAATAGAGAAGACATGACTAAGTACTCTAAAAAAAGTAATATATCTATTCAATAATAAAGAGTGATGATTGCTACATAAAGTAAGTGCGGGTTTATATATTAACCCTACTAGAGTTACAATATATAAATAGAAAAGACAAAAAGGTAATTTACAAATAAAATACATAAAATATGCTAAAAAGGATAAAGAATATCCCATACGAAAGAGTAAGGAATCTTTATGAAATGTTATGCTAGAAAACACGTGTCAAGAGGCGACTGGGGGCTTGTGGTGTGACTGACTCTACTGAAATGAATTCTTAGGCAGCTCAGCAGTTGCAAGATCCAGCTCGAAAGGAGTCAAAATAAAGTTAACAATCAAAGCCAACCTAGTCTGGTTGGGGACAAAGCTCAATCACTTAAAGACACCTAGATTCCCTTAGAGTTGCTCAGCTCAACAACTCGATAAATTAGAAGGTCAGTAGCTCGGATCAATTAAATGCTCTATATTAGGTTGCTCAATAACTATATTAAACCTTACAAGAGTTTGGTGGTGGCTATGGCTGCTCGATAGGTCAGTAGATCTGCTTGGCTAGCTTGACAATGGAATCTTCTCTTCTTACTAATTCTCAAGTTAAGACGCAACAAGTGAGTCCTAATTGTCCTCTTACCTGATTTCTGATGATTGGTCCTCAGAGTTGATTCCTATCACTAGAGCTCTTGATCCCTTAAGGCTAACCATGCATAAATAGCACATCAATTAGAAAGGTAGATAATCTTTAAGTTTATTTAATACTAACCTAATCAAGCACATACAACAAACAAGGTAATCATGTGCTTAGAACAACTTCTCATAATTGGCCAAAGCTATTTAACTTAAATCCTATTAACAACATATTATAAGCTAATTAGTATTCTATGATAACTTAACATAACCATTTAATCCATCTATAAAGCTAGTCCACTTAGCTCCTAACATAGACTTGTACTTTATTTACAACGTTTTATACTAATTAAATCACCAGTCTTAATAATAGTTATTCCTTCATTACAGTTAAAGTAAAATAAAAAATTTTGCCTCAATACCTAACTAATTCATATTTTATGTAACAAAACTGTTACAAGTTATATTAGACTTATATAAATGTATCTCTTTATAATATAATAATTCTACATATACTAATAAGTAATTATTATGTATCCTAAAACTAATATATAATACATATGTATGTAACATTACAAATTATAGGAAAACTATTTTATAATATGTATAAGTTATTAACAAAGCAACCCTAAGCTATTGTATATACTTCTTAAAATAAGTTCTATACCTTATAGTTTGTACATATAATATAATAGATAAGTTATTTAGTTTATGACATGGGATGTGTATAACTAAAGTAATATATTTGGTTATATATTTCACACCAAACTACTAATTATATAACAAAACTAGTATTCCATAAATTTTATATATTAATATTACTTACTTGAGAGTATATACTATACTTGGTACAAAAAAGTTAAATTCCAAAAATAGAACTTATATATACGAACTAGGGTCAAAATATAGTAATTTACTAATGATCGTTTTATCCCTTTTCATTTTTAGATGACCAATTATTAACCAATCATAGACCGCTTGTAAGACTAGTTGTATACTGGTTGCACTCAAAACTACTTGCTAATGCAACTGGATCCAAAACCACCCCTTATGGCTTACTACACTATTCAATGCTGACCTCAAAGGCTGGTTGCTAAATAGCTAAAACCAAGTCTATGAATCCTTTCCAACAGCTTTCCATATTGCTTTCAAGATTAAATGTCATAAAAGAAATCAATCATCGACTCCTACAACAACATACTTTGAATTCACTTTATATTAAATCAATACTTCTTCTTTTCAATTAATAATACCAACGATTCTCTCTTCCTTAAAATATTACTCATTTACTTAAAGTTAAGATTTCCTCAAACTAAAAGTGATATAACATAAAAAAAGAACAACATGCCCTTAATCCATAAGAAAATCAACACCTTGCACATATCTCTGCTTTCATTTCAAGTCCCCATTCGTAAATCCTTCCAATTTAAAAACCTTTTCTTTAAACGTAGTTGAATAGCAAATTCAATACTCACAAAAACTAGACTTAACCAACAATTGAATACTTTACCCTTACAAAGAATAAAAATCTCACCCTAAGCATTCTTCAATACCATATGATTGCACTTGAGTAGTCAATTATCTATAGAATCTTGTAAGTGGAAAGGAGAAAAAGTAGCATACTGTTTCTTTTTAAAAGTTACATGAAGAAGGTAGTCGTTATGCAGAGAAGGAAGGGGTGATAACTTTAATTTAACTATCATTTTCAGGAAAAATCACCAAAATGTCCTCTATAATAGAATTATTTTATTTGAGGCATTATATGATCCTTCCTGCCTTAGGTGAATTATTGTACGCCTTTTATACTTGACTATTACCAAGCCTAATATCTTTTTTATAGTTCAACAATTAAGTCAATTTGATCCAGTCGCAAGAACTCCTTTCTTCGTAGTTTCTATGTATATGCTTTCTTACTCAAGTTCTTTTGATAAAGGCATGTTTTTCTCCTCATCTATTGCTTTATCTCTTTATGGTTACTCTCATATTCATTAGGGCTCAAGTCATTTTGATAGGAAATCCCTTTCTAGTTATTATATTTTTTTTGGCTTGTCAATTGTCTCTTAGAAGATGAAAAAACAAAACACTATGTCAAGTCATTGGTAAAGATAGAATATCATAGCTTAGCTTTAATTACCAAAGAACGTTTATGGTCTCTTATCTTCTTCAAAATCTGCACATTTCTATATCTCTTCCTATCTCTTTATTTTTAGACAGCAAATCCGCTTAACTCATTGCTCAAAATCCATATCTTCATGGATGCACTAAACGCATAAAGGTAGGCATTTATTTTACATGGGATCATGTTTCTCATGGTTTTCTTTACAAATCTTATGCTCCTTTTACTTATCAAATTGCAAAGATCTTTTCTTTAAGACTTGGGTGTTATTTGCAATTATTTAATAAACTTTGTAAATAATAAAAAGTTAGACCTTATACACACGTGTTTATATATATACATTTTCTATATGTAAGTGCTATATCAATAATAGAAATAACAATCTGTTTACTCTTATTCTTAATTCGACTTTTGACCATTTTTTTTTTATTTTCAATCAGCTTGTGATATGTCATGGAGATTCAACAAAAAATTAATTTTTTTCTTAGTATTTCAATTATTTATGTATGAAAACCTATATGTAGAAAAATTAATAAAGAATATACATGAAATTTTGTGCATCTAAGTACATTTATCTTCTACTACTTGCTTCATGATAATATTCCATAAGGAAATATTTTTGAATTAGAAAGTGTATATATCTATAAACATACACATATTTACAAGGAAAAACATTAATAGGTATCTTAAAACACTTGCTAAGGTTAAAAGAAGAAACTTAGACATATTTCTATTATCTCAAAAAATGCATAACCAATCTTGAAGAGATTTTTTTTTTTTTTTTTTTTTGGCCAAACAATCTTGAAGAGATTAAAAATCTTTTTTAAAGCTTATTAATTAATGCTCTTGCTTATTCAATTACATACCTCTTTTGTTATAGTTGTAAATATAACAATATAAACTTATATCTCATATGATGAGATTTTTTTTAAGGCCAATTTAGAAGAATGAATTGATAAAATCACTTACTTCAACTTTTTGAATAGACATATACAATTGCACATGCTACTCCTAATCTTAAAGGTTAGAACCCTTAGCATGGTGCAAGACCACTATGCATGCAATATACAAAAGGTATAATACCACCTTTAGTGCTCTAGAATTAAGAATGTAACTATCTACCACATATTCAAATGCAATATGAGCATATAAAGGTTCAAAAAGCTACTATTTTCACAAAAGCATATCAAAAACGTAGATTCTCATAAATGGGGAAACTTTACATAAAGAAAAAATTCACTCATGGCTCATATAAGCTACTTTCCCATCAATATATTGCATTCAAATATGCAACTAAAAACCAAGAAACATAAAACTAACATAAAATCTTTCATCATAAGCTAAAACTTAGTCTATCTAATATGAATGTTGTTGCATGCTAAACTTATGGTAATCATATGTGAGCATTTATATACTAAGTAGAAAATTTCTCATCAATTTGAGCATAGTAGCCAAATGAGCTTAGATTTTCTTCTTCTATAACTTATAATAAGTATAATGAATTTCTCATTTTGAAAATAATGAAAAATATTAGCTCTTAAACTCTAATAGGAAATTAGATCTAAATGAGTTTAAAATTTAACTTTACCTTCAACACCGCTAATTAATATTCTTTCAGCCCGTTTAGTAATAGTTACTATTCTGTCTATAATATGACACATCTTTAGTCTTTTATCATTGCTAGACTGGATATCCTAAAGAGATAAATCAAGGAAAGTTTCATTTACCTAAGACTTTCCACTACTCCTTTATTTAAGAGAAATAAAAAAACAAAAAGAGACCACTACATATTCATTTACTTCCTCACCCATTCTATAGCTTTCTATTCCTCCATTCTTAGATCTTAAAGCTCTCATCTTTTTCATTCTACCACTTCCATATGTGAGCTACATAAAGCTTGGGTTAAAGCTTCTTAGCCTATGAAAAGCTATACATCTCTCTTTCCATATAAACCATGAAATTTTCATTATCTTTGCCTCTACCTCTAGACTATTGCTTTTGAAAGATACATTATTTCCAACTTCTAAGTTTTCCCTTCACCATTTGGTTGAAGATTTAAGCTTTCTTTTGTCAATTCTCATCCCTAATGGTTATTTTACCATTGTTATATAGATATTCATAGTGGAATTCAAAGTAGCACTTGTATTCAGGCTTATAAGACTTAGTCAAGTCAACTGATTCATGGTCAAATCACTTGGGTCAAATGGGTTCATCCAATTCTAATAAATAATGGGTTTTTCCATTAGACCAACCCCTTTTCATGGTCAATCCTAGTTGAACTGACCTAGTTCATCTAAGTTCAACAATACTACCAAATTCTACACTTCTAATCTCTATAATACTTTCTCTAACACACTTTAACACCGAGTTTAACATATTTTTAAGCAAAAACACTCTGCAAAACCAAATATACAGCCTAACTCTTTCCCAATCCATCTCACTAAGTCGACAAACACCAATAACTTATTTTAACGACAAGGATTAGTTCTTAAGGCTGGTCCTTGCTGCATATCACTCCCCAACTTCTTTTGGATGTACCTTCAAATCTAAAGGCTTATTTGCGATATGTTTTACTACACTCCATTTTCACGCTCAATAAACATTCCTCATCTATTCTTCAATATGACCTAATGTAACAAAAGCTTTCTAGGCTTAAAAAAATGTTGATGGTTTGAAAATTCCATTAGATTCAACACTCTAGCTTAGGCTTGGATGTATACCTACAAAAGAGAATATGTGAGCTAAGAGAGTGACAAAGGTAATTCTGACATATATAATTTGATGCTCAAGTTAATAAAGATAGCCTAAGGGATAGAGATTCTCTAAGATCAATATTCAAAGAATTTAAGGTTTCAAAAAGTGCACTAAAATTTATTGATAATCAATTCTCGTTTAGGGTGAACAAACACTTGCAAAACAAAAAAAAAATGGCTATAGAAGGCACCAAAGGATACTTCAATACAACCACTTCGATGCCTAAGTCAACATCTTGTTATAAAATAAATTGTCAAGTTATATGAAGAGGAAGGGAATGAAAAAATGGTCCTTTTACCTAGGGGTCTTATCCCATATTTATAATGGATGAGTTAGTTGTACTTAGACTAAGCTATTGTAGTCAAGCTTAAGTCTGAATCTTATTAATTTAAGCTTCTAGCCTATTTATTAAAAATATCTATCAATAGAATATGATAAGGATTAGGGTTGCATAGGGGCCAATCCCATTAATAGAGGCATCCATTTAGCATTATAGGCCATAGGCAACTTCAAAGATCTTACCATATGGATGATCATCCTCCTTTGTTAGTATTATTTCCTTAGGATCGAGACAAATGGATAGAAGATGTCCTTCAACTAGTACTAGTCTTTCAAGCAATACAAGAGCAATTTAGATTGGGATAAGTAGAGGGGTGTCCTTACTTCTACAGTTCACCTTTGAACCCTTATAGGGTTAGCAAGTTGTGTCGGGTTCAACCAATGTCTCCTAATGGTTTTATTCCTTAATGTGCAAGCTAAACTCATGTCTTTTGGGCCAAAGAGGAATGCTAGTCCAAGGAGGCAAAATCTACGTACAACAACGAGGAAACTTGATCCATAAACAACTTAAGCTTTATCTACTTAATAATAAAAGGCACATTTCTTTCAATAAATTTAAAGCATGACCGATATAATTTCTCACTAATCTTAGTTAATCCTTCAAGTCATAGTTGACTTGGTAGATCGTAGAATAAATATGCACTCAAGTTCTTCCATAATTAGCTCATGAATTACTAAGAATAACTTAAGTATAAAGATATATTATGAGACACAAGAATTGAAAAAAAAAAAAAAACACATTGTGAATAAAAAGGAGGTGAGTGAGAAGATATTAATTTGTAGCACATGATAGACATGGCATATCCAAGAATAGATATGACCTAGAAAAAAACTCACTATTGGTTGCCAACTTGTCAAACTCAAAGGCTCATCTCCCTCCCTCATATGTAATAAACTTTTAAGGTTCATTTTCTTCCCAAACCAAGCTCTATCTCTCTTAATCACCTCAATGCACAAAGGACATGAAAGATGTTTTCTACCATCTATGACTAAGGAGTATTTATTAGTATAGCAGGTAACTCTATGATCATACTACCATGGTCTTCTTTACAATAAATGGTAGCTACCATAGGCATGATATTATACATTACCTCATTTGTAGTCTCCAATGGGAAAAGGCACTTTTACTCTTTTATTTGCTTAAACTTCTCACTTATTATTCAACTAAAGATCAATCATTGTGAAATGCAATTTTTTCATATATGAGGGTATAGGCAACATTTGTATAACTACCTCCTTTATTATCATTCTATAAACTTAATGGTTAACTAAAGCCCAGATATGAAAGAGGTTTTAACATTACTTATCTCCTTCCTTGACATCATTAGAATAAGGATTTCTTAACCATTAGCATCCCTCTTTCCTTAGGTAAGTTTTTAACATCCTCTACTAGGGGCTACTCATAAAATTCTTGGTTAATCTCTTTTCCATTCTCAATCTCCACTAAACCCTGAAAAAATAGTAACCTTCTTATTGGTATAATCAAAAGCAACATGGTAAGTCCCTTAACACTAGAAAAAACTTATTTCTCATTTTATTCTAGGTAGTACTACCAGTGGGGGATTTGGAGATGTGTCGTTAGGCTTACTGTTTTCACCTCTTTCAAATTCAAGGGATTTTTTAACTTTGGCTTAAATGGTTCAGGGGTATTAAGCTCTTGGGACTGCATGACACTGGATCAATTACTGCCGTTCTCATTTGTTAATTTTATCTTAACGGCCAATTTAATGATATTCTCTAAGGTCGAATAAGGTTATAAGTCAATGGTGTTAGCTATGTCCTTGCGTAGGCCTCTTAAGAGTCTTATACTTTATTTCTTGGGTTCCCTAACCTCACATCTAATCATGAAGGTTTCAAATTCAAAGATATAATCAACTGCACAAAGTGCTTCTTGTCTAAGGGTTTATAACTTATTAAATAGGTCCTACCTAGAGTGATCCAATACAAATCTCTTAAACATTAGGCATTTCATCAATCTCCATATCCTAGCTTCTTCTTCTCCTTCCCTATATCCTTGATGCTTTAAATGTTCCCATCTCAAACTCATGTAGCCATAAATTCCAAGGAAGCAAACATAACTTTGGTGAATTTATGTTCTTGACTCAATTTAAGTACTCTAGGTGAACAAGACTCTTTAAAGGAAAAAATTTCAATCTCAAGTAAGGAAATGGTTGGTCCTTAGTTCCTTTCCAATCTCGATAGTTCTACTAATTCATCTAAACCAAAATCAAAGTTTTCTACAATTTAAGGTGCATGTCTACACTGATGACCGTGTCTTGGTTAGAGATCTCATGGTCTATCCATTGGTAGAATTTGGTTTGGAGGCTAATGTTCACTATAGGAATCAATCACTACAATGTAAGAGTAAGACAATTAGTATGGCCTAACATGATGGTGTAAATAACATATTGATTTTGAATTTAGTTAACTAGGTTTTATTAAACACTACCAACACTTTCACATGACAAAATGACAAATAGAATTCGATAAATGTAAGATGACTAACAAAAAATGGAAAATTGAAAAAAAAAAAAAAACTTTCTGAATTTCACTCCATTATGGATTCACCTAAAACTTTCAAAGTGAGTTTTTTACCCCCTTAAAACTTTCACTCCGGTGTGAATTCACTCCGTAAACTTTCGACAATTACCATCATATGTCCATTTAACTTTTTTTTTTTTTTAATTTTAAAAAGGCATCTGTATGGGGATAATTGATGATAAATTACTATATATTATACAAATTTGTTATATATTGTACAAATATAATATATCAAACATATGTTAAAATTATATTGAATATTATATGTCATATACTCATTAATATTATATATTATAGTAACATATATAAGATATATTATATTTTACTATATGAAATCATTTTTCCTGACAAATGATATATTATATATTTGTTGTATATGTTGCATAAATTATATATTATTCCATCATTTAATCAAATAAAAGTCATCTTTCATATCCATTTTAATTAATGCATTATATACAATAAAAAAAAATACCTTGATTATCATGATTGAATTTTCAAAGCATTGATGGATTGGACTAATATAAAAATATTTTGAATCATTGATTATCTTTTTAATCATTGGCATTTCTTAACGTTATTAATTGTCAGGTAATAGGCAAGTGCACCTAGTCAAGTCATAGTATAATAAAACAAATGTGAGTCCAAGTGTCAGTCCTATGGAAAACCATGCATGTGAGAACCCTAAATTATTAGCAATTTACCTTAAATCACCAATTATCTAACTTAAAAAGGTAAGATAATTTTGGTTGAAAATAAGGATAAACAAGGAACGATAAATAAAATACAAAGAATAAAATAAACAAGACTAAATAAAATAAATAAGCATGATTCGTTAAATTAAAGAGCATATAATCCTTAGTAAACCGTTGTTATTAACTATCTAATTATATGCAACTTTCAATCTCGATTACTCTTTAAACTGTTGAGATGTTGTTGGTCATGTATAAGATATCAAGAGGGGGGGTTAAATTGATATTTTTAAACTTTTGAAAACTTTTTCGATATAATAAAATTATTTCTCTTAACAACTTATAATGGTGAATAGTGATAATTTAATAACTCAACAATAAATAAAGTAAAAGAGAAAGGAAAGAGAATATCATGTACAAATTTTATAGAACTTCGGTATTTTGCCTTCTGCCTACTGCTTTCTTTCAGCTTCACTGCTGGGGACCTAATTTACTTCACTAGTGCCATTCCACTTAATCCACTAAATCAAATCACAAAAATTACAAGTACTTGTCACACAGAAACTTTATAATACTATGCTCTACCTATCTAGCGTTTCAACAATCTATGGTAATACAGATCTACAGAGTACAAACTGACTTCAAACAATAAATAAGATTTACAAATTACAAGTGAGAACACAATTATGAAACTCAAACAATTTTGCTCTAAAGAGAAACAACGAATGTTGAATAATTTGCTTTAATGAAACTTTCTGAAGAAGTATTTAAAGTACTTTCTGTGATTTTTCAAAAGGTATAATCTGATCTCAATTTTTTTGTTTTGCGAGAGATTTTTCTAGAGTTGTACTTGAACATTTTTTAATCTTTTCTCTTTTATATATAAATCTTCTAACGACTAATTAGATGAAGATTATCTTCACTTTCGTATTTATTCAACCGTTAGTTATTTAAGATAATACATAGATATTTTGAAAGGATCTCGATTATTTGAATTTCAAAAAACAACTCTCCTTATCTTGCTTCAATCAGATAACCTTCAATCAATAACCATTGGATTTGCTTCTGATTTGAAATTGTCGAGATGATATGCCTTATTAGAAATTTCTAGAGAAAACTCATATTCAAGATTTGAATTTTCATAAAATCTGATTTAACCTTATCCTTATCCATACTTGTGCATATCTTGATTTTTCAAAAATTAATTTGCTTAAAAGATAATCCCCATGAATCTTAATTCCATATTGAGTGAAATGGGATTAAGTGTATTTTTCTATTACACTCAATCTAATGGAGCTTGGGCTTGATTAATTCGAATATGATCTAAAGCTATTTTCAATGTCATACTTCCAGATTTACTTTCTAAACAAGCTTATGAAAAATATCAACCTTTTGTTTTTAAAGTTTCTAAATAAGCTTTTGAAGTGCTGTACCAGTTCTTCTTATGTAAGCTTTTGAAATATTCTCTAAAAATTTTCAGACTAGTCTATTTTCATTCCACTCAAAGCTTCTAAATACAACTTAGTTTTGTGAAATTAAACTTTCTGAAAATCCTTCTGTAAGCCTGCATTTTTAATAATTCATTAGCATTTTAACCCTTTTTGTTATCATTAAAATATATGAAAGATACTAATAGATGTCTAATATGAATTAATCGAACTTATGTCTCTAACTAATTCCTTATCTTAAGACTACTCTACTTGAATCACTTTTCGAATAAAATATCGTAGAATCACACTAAGACCTTATATCTTGATATTGGTTGCCCTAATTCAGAAAAACTAAATTATTAAATGTTTTAGTTAGCTCTTATTCCCTCTAATTATATAGTTTTGTTCACTAAAAGATTCACATACTCAACAACAAACTCAAACATCAAATTAGTAACTTAAGCAAATATTAATTCAATGACAATAAGCATAGTGCAATTAGATCTTCAACGGCAATATCATAAATTGAATAAAAGAAAAGTTGCGATAGAAACTAGGTTTCAATAACAACTCACTAAGAATAATTAAAATAACAACATAATGAAAGTAAAAGAAGAAGAAATATGATAAATTCCTAATATAATTCTATCCTAAGACTCTTCCCAAGGGGGCTCTCTCTATCAACCGAAGCCAAGACACTTGTTTATAAGAGCTAGACTTAGATTTATAAAGAAAACTTGACAAAATTAGAAGATTCATAACTCATTACATGTCCATGCCTAGTGATAGGAATTAGGTTACTAGGCCTTTAACCCGCAACTGAACCCATGCACTAAAGGGACTAGTGAGGCAAATCCTCCTACTCCAATTTACTCCTACTGAAGCTAAGTTACTCCTTATTGCTAATCGACTCTCGGTGTTGTGCCAAATGACTATCCATCTCTCAAAATTTGCATGCCAACTAGGAAAATGCCCTGATAGTAGCCAATCCTCTTGTACCTACTAAGCCATGGCCGAGCCAACCACTTGCTTGACATCATTACTGTTGAGAAGCTAAAATAGTTGTCATGCACTAATCCTCAGCCACTCCTATTCGAACGAGTCCATGTTTGCTCGACACTTCTACTTAACTACCTAACCAGCTCGTACTACTTTATCTATATCCTCCAACAACATCACCAATACGTTGCTACCACATGTCAGGGACCACTTGTAGAATCTGCTACTCTAATCATTACTTTTTCCATAAATATTCATTTTTACCCTTTATATACTTTGTACCTTACTTTTTTAGGACAATACCTTTTTGTCATTTCCTTTTTAGGCAAGTTACCTTAAATTCTCGAGTATAAATATCCCTTATACATGTAGCTACAAATAAGCAGATTATTATTAATACACTAGATATTTTTTCTCTTGTAAACATTGTTTATTTACTCTCATTTCACTCTTATCATAACCCTTAAGCATGACTAAGTGGCGAGTATCCTCACCGGACCATCTCATATGTTATATCGATCCATGTCGTGAGTCCTTAGAAGTTCCATTAGTGTGTTATGTCCTTTGGAGCTATTCATGGTTTTTACTTACTTCTTCATTCATTTTTCATCCTTATGCACATTTCCCCATCACCCTTTCAAGCTTTCAATAAGCTTAGACCCATTCTTATGATTAGCTTTATCTATCCTTGGTTACGATATGCATCATCTTGGTATCAAAGCGAAGATTTCATTTGGATTGTAGGAGTTTGTTTCAAAGTTCTGTCTATACTCTATTTTAGGCTTGTGAAACAGAGCAATTTTTCTGTATTAATTTAGCTATCGTATCTGCTGAATGTTAAGCTTCTAGTTTAAAGGGAGTATGTGTTGTTGGATTTAGAGAAGTAACATCAGTTGTAGCTCCGACTTGAAGATTTAAGGTCAAGTTTGTTAAAGAAAATGACTAAACCAAGTATCAACGCTTATGTTGGTGACGACAATAGTGGTGCTGTCCACCGTGGCCAACAATCTTAAGGCACCCCCAAAAATATTGACTAGAGACTTAATGAGGTGGCTAACCTCCTAGTGGATTTAACCCAAGCAATTCATGCATTGGCTTATCGACCTATTAAAGCCACACGTAACACCCCATAAGCTACCCAACCTGTTAAAGGTTAGAACCTAAGTCGACAAGTTCGAGGTAGAGGAGTAAGTAGACGAGTGAGAAGAAGAATTAACTTAGGAAAAATGGACGACGTCGAGGAAGAAGAGTATGAAGAAGAAGAAGAACGAGCTCAAGCACCCGGAGCATCTAACCATATGAAGCTTCAGATTTCGAACTTCAATGGGTCAAGAAGTACGAATGAATACTTAGATTAGGAGGAGAAGGTGGAATGTGTTTTTTACTATTACCAATATGAGAATTACGAGAAAGTGAGGACTACTATTGTTGAGTTCTCCGAGTATGCCGCCATATGGTGGAAGAATTTTCAAGCTATGAGGAAATGAGAAGGATATAAAGAGTTTAATACTTAGCTTGAGATAAAGAAAATACTCAAAAAGAGATTTATACCGGATACTTATCTGCAAGACACTTTTACTCGGCTTCAAGAGCTGAGACAAGGAGGCCAAACTATTGACCAGTATGTCCAAAATTTCCAAATGCTTATAATTCGCTGTGAAGTATAGGAATTACCAGTACAAACAGTCTCTAGGTTCCTTACTAGATTAAGGAGTAACATCCGAGACATTATGGAACTCCAACAATTTACCATAATGGATGAGGCCATATGAATTGCTCAACAAGTGGAAAGGTAAAGAAGGAGGCAAATGCCAACCCGACCGTCGACTAACCGACTTGTTTAGTCAAGCCAACTTGTTCAAGGAAGCTGCCGAAGTCAATCGAGTACCAATCCAATCAAATAAGGGGATGTCAAGACTAACTAGAAGGGTCAATTAGAAAGTGACATACCGACCTGAACATATGAGAAAGGAAAAGGATCTAGTAAGAAGACGAGCCAGATCAAGTGCTTCAAGTGCCAAAGGTTCGAATATATAACTGCTCAGTGCTTAAACCAAAAGACTATGATCATCAAAGGAGATGCCTCGAAGCTTAAGGTAAACAATACTGATAAGGAACCTGAGGAAGAGACTTTTTCCGAGAAAGAGACTACTCAAGAGAATGAACTAAGTGAAGAAGATGTGTTTGCTAAGGACTTAGATCAGTTGATCCTAGTCATCCAACCCGCAATGAGCCTAAAGCCCTCATATGAGGAAAAGCAGAGGGAAAACTTGCTCCATATCACTTGCAAGGTGAATAACCAATTATGTGCTCTCATTATGGATAGTAGTAGTTGTACTAATGTGGCATCAATCGATCTGGTCACGATGTTGAAGTTGCTGACAATCTTGCATCCATGGCCGTGTAAGTTACATTAGCTGAATGAGAAGGGAGCACTACAAATCACTCGGCAAGTACTACTATTGATCAAGATTGGAAACTAATTCAATAAGATTCTTTGCGATGTGCTACCCATGTATACATCACACGTGTTGCTTAGTCGAACATAGTTTTATGATTAGAGAGTAAACTATGATGGATACAAGAGCACCTATGTGTTCGAGAAGGATGGCCAACAAATCACACTAAACCTGATGTCATTGAATCAAGTTAACAAACTCCAAGCAAAACTAGCTTGAGGATTGAACAAGACTCTAATGACAAGTAGAGCTAAGCTTCGAGAGGCTATCAAAGCTGACATACCGACCCATATGTTGGTCACGTATCTATTAGAGTTGAAGGAGCGAGGTAAACTACCCCTAGAAATAAGAGAGTTACTAGATAAATATGCCGATCTATTTCCAAAATAATTGCCCAAAGGGTAACCCTTTGTTCGAAGCATAAAACATTACATTGACTTAGTACCTAACGCCGCCCTGTCGAATAAGCCAACTTATCAAATGAGTCTCGAATAGGCTTCTGAGCTCCAACAACAAGTCAATGAGCTACTGGAAAGAGGATATGTTAGGGAGAGTCTTAGCCCTTGTGCTGTTCCAACACTTCTAGTGCCGAAAAAGGATGATACCTGGTGGATACGTATTGACAGGTAAGCCGTAAACAAGATAATGATTAAATATAGGTATTTGATCCCTAGGTTAGAAGATATGCCTGATGAATTGAGTGGAGCTAAGATCTTTAGCAAGATTGATCTGAAGTCTAGCTACCATTAAATTCGCATAAGGCTGGGAGATAAGTAAAAGATTGCATTCAAAGCTCGGCATGGACTCTATAAGTGGATGGTTATGCTATTTGGCTTATCAAATGCCCCAAGCACTTTCATGCTATTGATGAACCATATGTTAAGAAATCTAATAAGAAAGTATATCATGGTGTACTTTGACGACATCCTAATATACAGTGCTGACATGTCAAGTCACTATAAACATCTTCGTGCCGTGTTGAATGTCCTTCGTACTGAGAGATTATTCGGCAATCTTAAGAAATGTTGCTTTTTCTAAGAGGAAGTGATATTCTTGGGCTATGTAATAAGTGGAGGAGGTTCACGAGGGAATGACAAGAAGATTTAAGCAACTGAGGTGAGAAGTTTCCATGGACTAGCTTCCTTCTACAAGAGATTCATAAGGAATTTTAGCAACCTCACCACACCCCTTACTGAGCCGAAGAAGAAGAACACCGACTTCTGATGGGGAGAAAAAGAGGAGAGAAGCTTTGTTGAGGTGAAGGAAAGATTGACTTCCGCACCTGTACTATATTTGCCTAACTTCGAAACAATATTTAAGCTAGAATGCGACGCATCAAGCATTAGAAAGCGCTATCCTAATGCAAGAAGGCTGACCAATTGCCGACTATAGTGAAAAGCTTCAAGTGAACTACTCCATGTATGATAAAGAACTTTTAGCACTCACTTGAGCACTACAAGTATGGTAACATTATCTATTGTCGAGAGAATTTATCATTTATATTGACCATGAGTCTTTAAGATATCTCTGAAGTTAGACAAAGCTGTCAAAGCAGCAGGTAAGGTGGGTCGAATTCCTTAAAGGATTCAATTTTGTAATAAAATACAAGTAAGGAAAGAGCAATGTAGTTGCAGATGCTCTTTTGAGGAGACATGCTCTCCTAACAAAATTGTAGACTAGATTGTTTAGGTTTGTGAGTATCAAGGGATAGTACTCCGAGGATCCACACTTTGGACCCATTCTTAGGCACTATGCCGATAGAAGGAAAATGGATGAGTATCATATGGAAGATGGATACTTGTTCTAAGGAGGGAAATTATGCATGCCAACCTGTTCACTAAGGGAGCTACTGATCAAGGAAGCCCATAGTGGAGAACTCTCCAGACACTTTGGGGAAAGAAGGACGTATGAGTTGTTAAGTGGGCATTTCTTCTAGTCGAGAATGAGTCGAGATGTATACCAAGTTGTTGAAGGATGTGCTGTGTACAAGAGGGCTAAATGCTAAGCCAAGTAAGGGAAAGTAATGCCCTTACCTGTCCCGACAAGACCATAGATTGAGTTAAGCATGGATTTTGTTCTTAAATCACCACGAACTGCCCAAGGCAAAGATTCCATAATGGTCGTCGTCAATAGATTCAGTAAGATGGCACACTTTGTACCCCACTCTAAGACTAATGATGCTTCGACTATTGTTTCTCTTTTATTATAGGAAATTGTTTGGTTACACAACATACTGAGAAGTGTAGTATCAAATAAAGATCCAAAGTTCTTAAGCCATTTTTGGAGAACTCTGTAACGATGGATGGGGACTAAATTGCTATTTAGTACTTCTTGTCACCCAAAAACAGATGCCAAACAGAGGTAGTCAATCATAATTTAGGATCACTGCTACGAGCTATAATAGGTCAGAACTTAGTTGATTGGTACGTCTTCTTACTAGTTGTCGAATTTGCTTACAACTGAACAATACACGACACCACTAAGCAAACCCCCTTGGAAGTTATCTATGGTTTTAATGTTGAGTTACCCCTCGATTACACCCCTGTACATGTATCCAAGCAAGAAGACCCTGACGCGAGAGCCCGAGTACAGTCCCTTCAACACATCTACGACAAAGTTACTTGGCAAAGCAACTAATCTACTAAAAGGATATGATAGAAGGCCAAGAGAAAGAGGATAGGACAATTTCAACTTAGAGACTTAGTATGGTTGTATCTGAGCAAGGAAAGATTTCCGAGCAAGAGGAGGAATAAGCTATCTGCATAGGCTAAAGGACCTTTTAAAATCGTCTAAAAGATTAGCAGTAACGCCTACAGATTAAGGCTACTCAAAGACTATGGGGTTTCAGACACCTTCAACATTGCTAACCCCAATCCTTATCACCCTAATAGAGAGTTGAATGAAGACCAACTAGATTTGATCCCAAATCCAAAATAACGCAAAAGGAATGATAGGAATCAAGTTACTAGACCTTTAACCCACAGTTAAATTCATGGATTAGAGGGATTGGCGAGACGAATCCTCCTACTCCAACCGAAACTAAGTTACTCCTTACTGCTGATTAACTCTCGATGCCATGCCGAATGGCTATCCATCTCTCGGAATTTGCATGCCAACTGGGAGAATGCCCTGACAACAGCCAATCCTCCCATGCCTACTCAGCCATGTCGAAGCCAACCACTTGCTTGAGATCATTACTACCAAGAAGTCGAGAGAGTTTTCCTATATTAATCCTCAACTACTCCTGTTCGGACGAGCCCACACTGGCTAGGCACTCCTACGCGGCCACCCAACTAGCTCGTACTGCTTTGTGTACATTCTCTAACAACAACACCAATACATTGCTACCACGTATCTAGGACCACTTATAGAATCTACTACTCTAATAATTGCTTTTTCCGTAAATATTCATTTTTACCCTTTGTATACTTTATACCTTACTTCTTTAGGACAATGCTTTCTTTTTCTTTTTCTTTTCCTTTTCCTTTTTAAGCAAGTTGCCTTAAATTCTCGGGTATAAATACCCCTTACACATGTAGCCACAAATAAGCAAATTATCATTAATACACTGAATATTTTTCTTCTTGTAAACATTGTTTGTTTACTCTCATTTCACTCTTATTCTAACCCTTAAGCAAGGTTAGGTGGCGAGTATCTTTACCGGACCATTTTGTACGTCATTTCGAGTTGTGCCCTAAGTCATCGAAAGTTCTATTGGTGCGTCATATCTTTGGAGCTGTTCATAGGTTTTGCTTACTTCTTCTTTCGTTTTTCGTCCTTATATGCATTTCCCCATCGCCCTCTCAAGCTTTCACCATGCTTAGACCCATCTTTATGATCAGCCTTGTCTATCCTTAATGATGGTACGCATCACCCAAGGTATATGGCCATAGAGTAGGGGCATGTTCTTGTACTTGGTTTAAAATCTTAAAAATTTGATGAAAATTGATGACGAAGGCTTCATTTCCATAGACCATGATCATAGCCTTCAACCGTATTCTTCATTGGATTTTGTTTCTCTATTGAAATTATTTCATTCTAAATCCTTAATCAATGCTTTTTTTTCTAGTTTGCTCCAAAACTTGATAAAAATCTTTAAAAGTTCATCAAATTTGTTTGAACTCCTTAAAAATAAAAATTAAACAAATTAAGCTCCAAAATACTATAGAATTAACTAAATTAATATACAAAATCACAGAAAATTACTCTAGAATATGTATGTTAATTATGTATTATTAGTTATCCCCAAACATAACATGATTCTTTTACATCATTTCGTCATTTATGTATTAAATCATCACACTAACTTACACAAATACATTTATAGAAATAGGAAATGGTACAACAATAAATTAATTATCAGTTTATATTTGATAAAATTAGCACTAACTACTAACTAAGATATATTTACTTTTTCAATTAAAAACAACAACTATTGTACTTACAATAAACACGCAATTTTTTATTAAAATTCTTTTCATTAATTACTATAAAATGTCATGAATGTGTTATCATCAATATGTATGTATGTATGTAAATTAAAAAAGGCGTACGCTGGGCACATGACTAATTAAGATAGATATCAAATACAACATTCATCTAATTAAAATAATTACTTAACTTATATAGCATATACAATAAATATATAATATGTCATTCGTCACAAAATAGGATTTCATATAATAACATATAATATATCTTATATATGCTATTGTAATATATAATATTAATGAGTATACAACATATAGTATTTAATATATATTTCATAGTATATTGTTTGGTATATTATTTTTTTAAATATATTATATATTATTATCAATTATTCCCATGCACATGCCTTTTTTAAATAAAAAATGTTAAATAGACATAGGGTTGCAAATTGTTAAAAATTTAAGTAGTAAAAAAAAAAAAACTCAATTTAAAAGTATGGTGGGTGAATCCTCACCAAAGCAAAAGTTTATGATAAAAAAACTCACAAGTTTCAAGGTGAATTTGCACTATAGCAAAAGTTTATGGGTGCTCTTTCCAATTTCCCTAAAAAAAAAAAAGTTGATAACAAGTTCAAACAAAAGTAATATTGATTGTATGTATATGTTGGTACAACTTTTGATAAGAGGATTTACACAACAACAATGATACCAATAAGGAATTTTTTATTAAGTTTTGATAGCAAAGTTCTACAATTTATGATAGAATACAACAATTTTTTTGTAACAGAAACACTGCAAATAATAGATAATGTAAGAACAACATAATAGTAAGATCAGGAATAAAAGACTTAAGTCGAACATGAATGCTCAAATATCAAATGATGCTCATCAAACCTATAGTGATCACATGCAAAATTTTACATGCTTGAGTCTTGAAATTCTAGAACAAGCATAATGAAAGTCCTTGAAAACAATTACATCATACTGATAAGCCTAAGCCTCCCCAAACGAATTCTCAAAAGGTTAGATAATATAAACTGCATCGAGTATGGAAAGGCATCGATAGTTGATCCGATTGACACTTCACTTGCAATTCCGGCGTAAAATACTAATCTTGATGCTCAAGAAGGACAATTTGCTAATAATTTCAAGCAATTAGCTGAAGAATGGTAGGAAAAACAAAAAGAAATAGAGAGGAAACTAATGTAGAAAGCCAATGAAAAAATGAATTAATAAAATAAACAAATTGATGCAACAAATTTCATTAGCTTCTAATTGATTGTTGATGATCCTCAATTTTAGGTTCTAAATGCCTCTTAATGCTTGGATAGGGCTAGTTACTTAATGCTCATCACCTACCTAAATGAAACTGACTTAATTTTAATTCACAAATCAAACAAGTGTCAAAATCTCAGTTAATTTAGGCTTATAAGCTAGTGAAATTTTACTTTCAAAATTCTATCAAAAGTTTTAACTAATCGTTTATTATTAGTTCCCATTAAAGTGCCTTCATATCTAATCACTTAACATGATAATGTGATAATAGCTTGTGAAGTTTTTCATTTCCTTAAAATTAAAAATAGGGTTAAGAAAAATTTATGTGCTATTAAAGTAGATATGTCTAAGGCCTATGATAGAATTGATTGGTTAATCCTTGAGATAGTTATGAATAAAATGGGCTTTGATGATGAATGCAAAAATTAAGTTTTGAAATGTGTGAAGTTAGTTTCATATGATTTGGTGTTGAATGGAATGAGAATAAGGAAAGTTATATCCAATTAAAGGAATCCAATAAAGAGATCCCTTTTCTCCTTATCCATTTCTCCCAGTTTTAAACATCATATCTAAGATGATTATAAATTCCATTGAAAGGAAAATTTATAAAGAAATCAAGAGTAGAAGAGCAAATCTTGAATTAACACACTATTTCTTTGAAGGATTACTTACTTTTTGCAAAAGCAACTCATTTTAATTTTCTTGTTTTGAAAGATTTGTTATAAAGATACTATCATGTAGTAGGTTGGTCTATCAATCTTCAAAACTTAAACATCTTCTTTAATTGTAATGTTAGTGATGATTTGAAAAGAGAGTTATGTGGTGTGATGAACATTAGTTCCATAAGCAATCTAGGGATTTATTTAGGCATCCTTACTATTTGGGGTAAGTCTAAAAATCATAGTTCTTTATTCAATGAAATAAAGGATTGCACATAAACTATAAGGATGGAAAAGTTCCCTATTATCATTTGTAAGTAAAGAAATTTTAATCAAATATGTAGCTTATGCAATCCTTGCATATTCAATTATGATTTTTAAGTATCCTAAGAAGTAATGTTTGGATGTATCTTTTATGATCAGTCACTTTTGGTGTGGTGGAGATGGTTCAAATTGGAAGATACAGTAGAAAGGATGGAGGGATTTGGAATTGCCTAAAGGAGAAGGTGATAAGAATCAACCGCGAGACCCCATCATACATGCTCAAGTAAAGGAACTTGAAAACATGTCACATCGAATCATTATTCTCTAACTAAGTCTAGAAGAGTCATCCATCCTGCATCCACCCAACTGGTTCTACCTTCTGAGCTATAACTAGCCATTCACCATACTACTAGTCGAAGCCTCTACTTTACCCAAGCTATCCAATGGTTTGGCCAATCTAACCAGCAACTCGAGCATCCTATTTGTGAGTTATTTAAGTCGACCTATTTGGACAATTGCCGACAAGTCCTTGGATCATACAAAAGCCATTATGCATTGCTAAATTTGCACCAAAGCACCTAGTGACACCTGTCCTACTACTTTTCCATACCATGTACCATATTGTACTATTTTACTAAATATTCCTTTTTATTTCTTTCCAGATCTACCTATTTCTATGAAATATTAAGCCTAGTATTTTTCTTTTCAGACCATTTGCCCCTTTAGTAATTTTCCTTCCTATAAGATTGCCTTAAGTAGTCGAGTACGAATACTCTACTTGTATATAGTCATAAGCAACCTATGTTTGATATGGAATGTACCATGTTTTTTCTATAAACTAATTAACTATTGCTCCACTTGCTGAGGTTATCCCAATGGATGTCCGAGCTATTCCCTAGTGGCAAGATATACAGAGAGCTAAGTATCGAGCTAAAAACATTGCCTATAATGTTGAAGCCTATCCAAATTAGAATGCCTAAGGTGTTGGAGTTGATAAGAGAGCTTGTAAGAGGATCGATTTGGATGATGTTGAAGAAAGTAAAGAAGAGGAGGAATGCTATAAGGCAAAAGAGAGAGGAGTCCATCCCACCTAAGATCCTAAGAATGTAAAGTTATAGATATTGACCTATTCAGGGTTTGGTAATACTGATGACAAGTTAAATTAGGAGGAAAAATTTGAAAAGATCTTTAAATGCCATGAGTGTGATGATTGAGTTAAATTGAGATTAATTACCCCTAAATTCACAAGGTTTGCAGCTTTATGGTGGAAGAACTTGCAACCTACATGAAGACAAGAAGGAGAACTTAAAATTAGATAGAGCGAGATAAGCTATGAGGAGGAGATTCATTCCCAACCATTATATGTAAGACATGTTCAAGAAATTACACGAATTAAGGCAAGGCAGACCTAGTATTGATGAGCATGTCAAGTAGTTTCGAATACTCATGATCCGCGGTAAGGTTGAGGAACTTAAGGCCTATACTATTTCGCAATCTATTGGAGGGATAAAGTTTGAGATTGGAGAAGTATTCCATTATCAAAGAGTTAATACCCTAAAAGACATTACCTGAAATGCTTAAAAAGTAACGCATCGAATACGTCAAGGCTATAACTAAGCTCAACCAAGCAATTCATAAACTATCCAACCTATTTAACTGAGGCTAATTAGATTTGAACTAACCAGGTAAGAAAAGGTTAGGTCCTAAAGCCTCAAATTGTCAAGAAGGAAGTATCAAGTAAGTTTGAGAAGGGACAATCATTTGGCAAAAAGGTGCGTAAGATCAAATGCTTTAAGCATAGCCACCTAGTATCCTAATAGAAGAACCATGGTCATTAAAGGTAAAGTGCAAACCACCATACTAGATAGGAATGAAGAAGTCAATGTGATAAAGGAAGAGGCAAGTCTTAAATAGGAGTTACTTAAGGAAGAGATTATTATGACTACTGAGCAAGAAAATTCTTCAGTATGACTATGTAAAGAGCAATGAGTATTAGCTCTTTTTCTAAAGACAAACAAAGAGAGAATTTATTTCATATTGGGTGTAAGGTGAAGCGAACTTTGTATATACTGATCATCGACGATGGGAACTACATTAATGTTGCATCTGCAACAATGATAGAAAAGTTGAAACTATCAAACACTTCTCACTTGAAAGCCGTACAAGTGGTATTGGCTTCATGAGAAGGGCACCCTACATGTCATATGGCAAGTCTTGGTACCTATTGATGTTGAAGCTTACCAAAACAAGGTACTCTATGATGTTCACCCATGTATGCATCTTATATTTTATTAGGCCAACCATGGTTATTTGATAAATGGTCATGTATGATGGATTTAAGAACACTAGCACATTTCGAATGAAGATTACATTGAATCCAATGACGCTTAATTAGGTCAATGCCATGCAAGTTTAGCTGAGCTATGCTTAGAGGAAGAAGAATCTTGTGATGACTCGAGCTGAATTAACATAAGAATTAATGTCAATGCCCTGACCTTCCAATGCCCCAATCTTCTTATTGATTCAAAGGTTATTAGAGATAGAGGAACGAGAGGTCAAACTACCTACTAAGTTACAAAAGTTTATTGAGGAATTCATTAGTTTGTTTCTTAAGGAATCACCCAAGGAATTACCTCCTTTCAAGGCATTGAGCCTACCATTGATTTTTAGCCAAGACCCCCCTTCTAAACAAGCCTGCATACAAAATGATTAGGAGTTCCTGTTAAGTTATAGAGATAAGTGAGAGAGTTAGTTAAGAGAGGGAATGTTCAAGAGTCCTTAAGCCCAAGTGTTGCGCCTACCTAACTAGTGTTGAAGAAGGATGGGTAGTAATGGACTGTCAACCTTTAGCCCTCTCACTCATGTACACCTCTGAGGCCTTCGGTCACTCGCTAGAAGAATTCTCTCTAGTTAGCCTACTAAGGACAAGGCTTAGTATACAAGAGAATAGTAGAAGAACTCCTTGAGAGCTCAGCTCGGCCATACCCTGCTTTATGCGACTCCGAATGTCGAGGCCAACCTGCCAAGTGTCGAAGTCGAGGACCTTAATCTTATAAACTGCCCTAATCACCAAGACCCCTTTGTGCCGATGCCAACCTGCCGAATGCCGAAGCCGACTAGCCAAGTGCTAAGGCCCCTCCACATCGACTCCTATCCTTTCAACATGTTATCACTACTATCATTATTACTACTACTACTACACAGTAACAGTTATTATTCACCTCAATAATCTCTAAGACTACTAACTACATCTGCAACAACGAGTTTAGCACAGCTACTTTACCCATAGGTCCCTAGTACAGAACCAATGTCTCGCTGCCACCTATCCTTTTACCTAATACTATATTATTTTCTTTTTCATTATTTGTCCTATTTACCCTTTTTCATATGTACTATAAATCTCTTTTTCCCATATGCTTTTTTGTAATTCTCCTTATTTGTAATGTTGCCCTGGAGACTTACTATAAATAGTCCATTCTCTTTATAGTTACATCGTACTTTCCTTTTCAAATATTGAATATATTAGTTCTTACGAGATATTCCTCTCCAAGTTCATTTTCATACACTCTTATCTAATCTTGCCGAATAGCTCAAGATTAGTAGCAAATAGACCTTAGCATTAGCTTGTGCATCACATCAAGTGAAGTGTTAAGTCATGTTATGTTTTTGTTGGTGAGTCATATCCTCTGAGTAGCTTCACGTAAGCTACTACATTTAGTTTACCAACTTGTTCATTCTATATTCTTCAATATTTCAAAGGAACCGTTTGGTTTTTATCTCCTATAGTAAATCTTAGTGATTACTGAGCTCCTAGCCACATCAAGTAGTGAAGAACATATGTTGATAGCCAAGCTATCAACAAGATAACAATCAAGCATAGATATCCAATCTTAACACTAGACAACATCTTAGATAAGTTGCATGGATTAAGAATATTTTTGAAGATTGATTTGAAATTAGGCTATCATCATATCCAAATGCAACCAGGAGATGAGTGGAATTCTACATTCAAGACAAGGCGTAGGTTGTATAAGTGGTTAGTGATGCTTTTCGGTCTCTCCAATGCATCAAGCATATTTATGATACTAATAAATCATGTACTCTAGGATCTAATAAGGAAGTTTATGGTTGTCTACTTTGACAGCATACTTGTATATAGCTTAGAGATGGATGGTCATGGTGAACAACTTTCATTGAGCTTGAATTTGAAAATAAAAACAAAATTAACCTTTTAATTCCTTAGTTTATAAAAGGTCCCTACTTAATATTAACTAATCTACCAAATAATTAAAAAGGATAGATCTTTAAAAAAAATAAAAAAAGAGTCATTATCAACAAAGATCTTTCCTAAACTAAGATTTTGGGTTCGGGGGCTTGCATTTTAAAACCAAAGACAATCACCAAAATAAAATTTTCTAAAAATAAAAGGGCTAAAAAAGAAAAGATGTCTAATAAAAAAAATACATCTAAGAAAGAAAATTTTTTAGTTTCATTTTTTTCTATATGTCTCTTTTTTTTAACTAAAAAAAAAAGATAATAAAAAAAAACTAAGGAAAGAAAGGAAAAATAAGAAGAAAAAAAATTATTTAGACTATCATCAATGTATATATTTACTATTTGGAATCAAGCTGATAGGGACCACGAACCTATCACGTGCTCCTAAGCTCAAGGACATGCTTATATGGCTCGCCGATCTGTCCGAAGGGAGCTTAACTCTAAAGAGCAACTTGCTGAGTTACTCTACTCTTTACCTCATCCAAGAGACTGCCGAGGTGATCGAGTTGTTGCCAAGCCTACCCCTCCATAATACATCTGTTTAAGGCCAAGTATCAAATTAGCATAGTGCCAACCTAATACATTACCAAGGCCATACTAATAATGGACCACCTCCTGAACTAACCCTTCATCAGCCTAGAAAATTCGAGCTACTAAGCCATTGAACTGCCAACCTCAACTCGATCTACTCAAAACCTACTCTGCTCGGCAAACAGCATCATTAGATACACATAATGGATAGCTGACATGTGCCTTATTTTCTAACATCCATATTGTCCTTTTGTAACCGAATATTCTTTTTATTCAATTACAACTCTACCGTTATAAATTATTCCTTTTTTTTTTCTAGTAAGAATCTTTTTTGTAATTTACACTAACCTAAGACTTACCCTAATTAGGTCATATAAATACTTATAAATTGTCATAGCTGAAGCAGTTAATGGCATTGATATTCAAACATATTTTCTCTTTGTGAGCTAAGCATTTTCCTTACTTACTCTCGTTTACACTTATCTGATCCATTGTGAGCATGGATTAGTAGTGAGTGCCTTCTAGCTACACTTATGTGTAATATCAAGTGTGACTTGAGCTCGTATGAGGCATTGATGCATCATATCCACCGTCAGTGCATGAGAACCCCTACTTAAACCTTCAACTATCATTTATCTTTCGAGCCATCTCGCGGTTCAAACCTACCCCTTGGTTCACGTAATACTAGGCTTCGTATGTTCATCTATAGTAACCCATATTATCTTGGTATCAAAGCTTAGCTACATTCGAGCAAGGTCCTATTACTTTGTACTCTAAGCAACTTGTTTCAACTTATTATTGTAGAAAATGTTAGTTGTTGTTTTGATTGTTTGAAGAGTGTTTAGTGTTAAAGAAATTTTTATGCTCTATTTTCCGCTATTTATTGCATCTGAAACAGAGCATGGGGTTTGCTTGTTTATCATTTCTGGTTATCGTAGCGGTAAGAGTGTTAAGTGTTATTATGTTGTTGATTTGTGGGAAGAACATTGAGTAGTGTTTTCAGTTGTTAATCTCCTATAAAAGATGACAATGTCCAATTCTAATATTTAAGGAACTCTAGGTAATCAAGAGAGTGGTGCTCAAAATGACTAAGGTCAACAAAGAAGCTTCACACCCTAGTCAGCAGGTGACTGATGGGATAGACTCATCAAACTGGTGGCTAGTTTAGTGGCTGCCATAAATAAGGATAGACAGTAAGCCAGAAATGGTCCATATAGAGGAAGAGTTAATGAATAGCTCAAGAGAGGCCATGGTTAATATGGTCGAGCTAATGCCCCAATTCGACTGCCCTAAGCTAAAAGAATGGATAGAGTTGCTAGGCACAAATTAGCACTCAATGAAATTGAAGAAGCAGATAAGGAAGAAGGTGATGAAGGAAAGGAGTATTATGAGCCCAAGGAGAGGAATGTCCAAGTTCCTAGAGTAGAAGGGTTGAGCATGCGTACCCTTAGTTTTTCTAGAAGTGGTGATGCCAAGGACTACCTAGATTAGGCAGATAAGAGAGAAGCAATTTGAATGCCATGAAGTACTTGATAATGCTAAGGTTAGACTTACTTTGCTAGCGTTTAGTAGCTATACTACCTTATTGTGGAAAGACTTGCAAGCCACCCGAAGAAGCGAAGGAGAATGTGAAGTTAGGAATTAGGATGAAATGAAGAGAGTCATGAGGAGAAGATTTGTTCTAAGCTACTATTTACAGGAGTCATTTGAGAGATTGTAGGAGTTGAGGCAAGGTGGATCGAGTGTAGATATATATGTGAAAGAATTCCAGATGTTGATGATCCGATGTGAAGTTGTTGAGCCTAAAGACCGAACAGTGTCTTCATTCATTAGTGAGTTGAAGTATGAGATTGGAGATATTCTAGAGACATTCTGGAGACAATGGATATTAATTCACTTAATGAAGCTATCAGAGTTGCCTAGAGAATCAAGAAGCGTCGAATAGGAAGATTCTAAGCTCCTATCAACCAACCTACCCCTAGCCAACCTATTCCGAACAAACCTGTGAGATTGGAACCAAGTAAAGTTATAGAGACTTAACCCGTTCAAGCTATTCGAGCAAAGGAGAAGGAGATCCTAAGTTTAAGAAAGGCTAGAGCTTAGGAAGGAAGACAAGTGAGATTAAGTGTTTCAAGTGTCAAGGATTTGGACACATGGCTACTCATTGTTCAAATAAAAGAACTATGGTGATCCGAGGCAAAGCACCAACTATTGATGTAGACAGTTCTAATGAGGAAGTGAAAGAGCTAAAAGAGACCGAATTATCTGAGGAGGAAATCATCTATAGTGAAGAAGGTAACTTTATGCTACCACCTTAGTATTGAGGAGAACAATGAGTGTGAGTTCTATACTTGATGATGAATAACAAGAGAATCTGTTCTACATTGGCTATAAGGCGAATGGGTCATTGTATGCATTGATTGTTCATAGTAGTAGCTACACCAAAACAGCATTTGCCTTTATGTTCTAGCAATTGAAGTTGCAAACCCAGACCAAACCCCAACCTCAATCCAAGCCATATAAACTTCATTGGCTCGGTGACAAAGGAGCCTTACAAGTGAACAAACGAGTGATTGTGCCGATCAGTATTGGAAACTATCGAGACAAAGTGTTCTATAATGTGTTTTCCATGAGTACATCCCATATCCTACTTGGACAATCTTAGATGTTTGACCGAAGCGTGATATACGATGGAAGAAAGAACACATGATCCCTGGAGCACAAGGGCAAGAAGGTGAAGTTGAGCCTTATGGCTACTAAACAAGTTAAAAGCATGCAAAATCAACTAAGTCGAGTTCTAAAAAAGGAGGCTTTGGTGATTACTCAAGCCGAACTAAAGAGAAAGATGGAACTTGAAAAATCGACCTATCTATTAGCCAGGAGGTTAGTTGAGATGAGAGGAGCAGATGAGGAATTGTTACCTACTGATGTGAACTGCCAAAAGCTTTGCCTCTCCTTTGAGGCATTAAACACACAATTGACTTACAACGATGAGTCACACTATCGAATAAGCCTGCTTATAGGCTGAACCCTAAATAGGTTGCAAAGCTACAAAAGCAAGTGGATGAGCTATTGAAGAAAGGGTATGTATAAGAGTCCCTAAGCCCATGTGTTGTGCCAGCCCTATTAGTACCAAAGAAAGATGGGACATAGAAGATGTGTGTAGATAGTCAAGCAATCAATCGCATTACCATCAAGTACAAGTACACTATAACAAGACTTAATGATATGTTAGATAAGTTGAATGGAGCAAGATTATTCTTTAAGATTGATCTTAAATCCAGATACTATCAGATCCGAATGCAAGAAGGAGATGGGTGGAAAACCACTTTTAAAACCCGCTGTATGAATGGGTAGTGATGATATTTAGCCTATCAAATACCCTGAGCACATTCATGCGACATATTAACCATGTGCTCTGAGAACTAATAGGAAAATTTGTGGTGATATATTTCGATGGCATCCTAGTCTATAGCCCTAATCTGGAGACTCACCAAAAGCATCTCTAAGTAGTCTTTTCAAAACTCTAAGCTAAAAAGCTCTATGCTAATTTGAAGAAATGTGATTTATGCCGACCTGAAGTAATCTTCTTAGGGTTCATTGTGAGTGGTAGTGGCATTCGAGTTGATGATGAGAAGATAAGAGTGATTACTGAATGGCTTGCGTCGATCTATTTAGCCAATGTGCAAAGCTTCTACATCCTGGCATCATTTTATTACCGATTTATAAGGAATTTTAATACAATTGTGGCCCCACTCACCGAGCTATCAAAGAAGAATATTGAATTCAAGTGGGGAGAGAAAGAGTAGAGGAGTTTTGAAGCAGCAAAGGAGAAGCATACTACAGCCCCTATCTTAACTCTATTAAGCTTTGACCAAGTATTTGAAGTGGAGTGTAATGCATCCAAACTAAGCATAGGTATCGTGTTGATATAGGAAGGCTGACTTATTGCTTACTTCAATGAAAAGTTTTGACACTCAATTATTCTATTTATGATAAGGAGTTTTACTCCTTGATCCGAGCCCTAATGATATGACAATATTATTTGCTACCTAAAGAATTTGTGATCGACATTAATCATGAATCTTTGAGATATCTAAAGAGCTAGCTTAAGTTGTCTTGAAGACAAGCCAAATGGGTCAAGTTCATGGAGGGATTTTCTTATGTCGTGAAGTATAAGAACGGAAAGAACAATGTAGTAGCTGATGCCTTATTGGGACGACATTCCATCTTGACTAAGTTGTAGACGAGGTTTCTTAGTTTCTTAATGATAAAAGATTTGTATGCTAAGGATCCACATTTTGGTCCGATTTATGCCAGTATAGAGAAGGCCAAATACTAAATGACTATCACAAGGAGGACAGATACTTATTTAGAAAGAGGAGATTGTGTATCCTGACCTGTTCCATAAGAAAACAGCTAGTTCGCGAGGCACATGGTAGAGGAATGTCTGGAAACTTTAGCAAGCACTGAACTCATGAGGTACTAACCTCGACATTCTTTTAGCTAAAAATGATGAGGGATGTCCCATCTGTATTGGCAAGGTATACTACCTATAGAAAAGCAAAGAGCCAAGCTAAGCTGAGTAAGGACATTATTTACCATTGTCAATCCCAACCAAACCATGGTTCGAACTGTACATAAACTTTATATTAGGGTTGCCAAGGACATCCCGAGGGAAGGACTCCATCATAGTGGTTGTAGACCAATTATGTAAGATGGCATACTTCGTACCTTATTCTAAGACTAATGATGCTTAGACTATCTCTTTTATTTTCTTGCAAGAGGTCGTAAAACTTCATAGAGTACCCAAGGCCATTGTTTCAGACTAAGACCCAAAGTTCATGAGTTACTTTTGAAGAATGTTATAGAGATGAATGGAAACCAAACTATTATACAACATGTCCTATCATCCACAAATGGATGGGCAGACCAAGGTTATCAATAGCACAATGAGAACTTTACTCCAAGTTATTGTTGGTCGAAACATAGCCGATTGGGGTCTATGCTTGCTAATAGTTGAGTTCTCCTACAATAAGACCACCCATAGTATCACAAACATGTAGCCATTTGAGGATGGGTTCAACCCTAAGCTTCTATTAGATTAGATACCCCTACTGAGCTTAGATGATGATCAGTCGACTATAGAAAGATTCGAAGCCATTAGGGCAATGTACCAAAAGGTCGTAGAACATCTAAGCCGAGCTACTACCAAACTCGAGAGACGAAGCCAATAACAGAAGAACAGGAAATTTTAGCCATGTGATTTGGTTTGGACCTTCCTTAGTAAGGAACAATTCCCAAGTTTAAGGAAGAGCAAGTTATGTCCCAAGGTCGATGGACCATTTAACATGCTTAAAAAGATCAATCCTAATGCCTCTAGAAATGAACTACCTGAAGAGTACAGAGTCTCAAACTCCTTTAACATTGTCGACCTCAACCCGCATACTCTTAAAGATGAGCAATGTGGAGTTGAGCTAGATTTAATCCCAAATCTCAAACAACCCAGAGGGGATGATAAGGATCATAGACTTATCATGCGCTTCTAAGCTCGAGGACTTGCTTATATGGTTCGCTGAGCTATTTGATGGGAGCTTAACTCTGAAGAGCAATGCATTCTCTAGTCTAACCTACCAAGTCAGTTTGCTCTACACATCATCCAAGAGACTGCTAAGGTGACCGAGTTGTTGCCAAGCCAACCTCTCATAATACATCTGTCTAAGGCCAAGTACCAAACTAGCATACTACCGACCTGATACATTGTTAAGGCCGAGCTGATAATAGACCACCTCCTAAACCAACCCCTCCCCAGTCCAAAACATCCGAGATACCATGGTGTCAAGCTATCAACCCTGACCTAATCTACTCAGAACCTACTCTGCTCGGTAAATAGCATCATTAGGACCACAAAATGGACAGCCGACAAGAGTCCTATTTTTTGACATCCATATTGTCCTTTTGTAATCAAATATTATTTTTATTCAATTACAACTCTACCTTGGTAAATTATTCCTTTTCCATTTCTAGAAGGAATCTTTTTTGTAATTTATACTAACCTAGTGTTAAGCCTTATTTTGGTTTTTTTTTTTTATTTAACTTATATTAAGCTTAGCCTACCTAATATAAATTACTCGACATAAAATTAAGGAAAAACATTTTTCTTTTAAAAAATGTTTAAAAAAAATATTTTGAAAAATAATTTAGAGTCGCTAGCTAGTAAAATCGGTAAAAAATCAAATTAGGGCTTTCGGGTGAGAAAACCCTGATTTAGCTACCGATCTACAAATATTCAAAAAGAACTAATTTTTTTAGAAAATTCAACTAGAAGATCTAAACTCAGAGGTTAACCTATTAAAACTAAGTCACAATGTAAAAGTAAAAATAAAAATAAAAATAAAATAAAAAAAACTATTGTGCTTTTATTGTTTATAATTTTTCTAAAAATGCCAAACTATGTAAAGACATACAAAAATGTAATTAAAATGAATTTTTAATTATTTTTATCATGAATTTTAAAAAAAATCATATTTTTTTATAGTTGCCCTCGAGGTGCCTATGTACTCATTAGTGGATTGATTTATTTTAATTTGAAAATTAAGCCAGATTTACATTATTTAATAATTTATTATTTTTTTAAAGAACCTAAAAAGATCTAACTATGTAAATCTATTTAAAAAACCTAACTAACTAAATTTTTTTGAAAAAACTCCAGTTAAGACTTTTATTTAAAAAAATTACTAAGTGCCAAAAATTTTCTAAACCTTAAATGCAAGATTTATTCTAATCTACTAAGATATGAAATTTAGATACACATATTTATTAAAGATATGAATCTCAGAAAAAAAAATATGCAACCATATCTAAAAAATGCATTTTTGATAAAAATAAAATAAAATTTATCTAAAAAATTACAAATTTATCTAATTAACATGTATCGCACATAATTATTAAAATTATTAAACAACCTACACTAAAAAAAAAAAAAAGTTAACAAAATAAAGCTATCAACTAAAACAAAATAAATGAATAAATAAAACAACCTACCCAATTACTTAAGCAATTGGATCACTACAATTGAGTCGATTTCAAATCGAATCAAGGAGCTCTACGGTGGCGTAAGTTGTTACTGTACTGAGTTGTGCTTATGGTGATCAGCATTGGGCATCTAGTGTATGTGTATGTGCTTACTATCGCAATCTCCTGCACTTGGGTATATGGTATAGTAGGAAGTGTAGCGCTGGACATGGCTGGTCGTATGGAGTATTATGGCATGCTGTTCTATGCATATTGCTCATGTGTTCGTCCCAAAGTGTTGCTACTGTGGGGTGGGGGGTTGGTGTTGTGTTTAGACATGGACGTAAACGTAGACTGGTTTGTACAATGTTGTGGCATACTTAATCTGGACTTATTGTTCGTAGACAGTAGGTAAGTGAAGAGTAGACTGTGGCATGAGTAAAGAGTGAACTATATGTATGCATGAGTGACGTATGTGTGAGTGTGAAGAGGACAGTGGTGTATGTAAAGAGTGGACTATATGTGTGAGCTTGAGTGAAGAGTAAACTGTATTTGACTTTGTGGCATATGTGGTCTAGCATAGGGCTTACATGCTGTTTAGCTGCTTGTTATATGTGGTTTGTGAATAGTCTGGATACTGGGCATATTAGTGAATGGAGTGGTCTAAATGTCTATATATTATGGATTATGGAGCTTGGACGTATATTGATCTAGGTAATTATGGTATTGTTTTTTTATAACCAAAGTCCACTATTTATAAACCATGATCTTGAATCTTTTGGATCTTTTTGTTGTGAAGATTCGATCTTAACAAATCTAATATTCATAGGATACGATAATACCCAATTTAGATTTGTTAATTTCTCAAATAATTCACTTAAGATTTATTACAATCCACTCTCAAGATCAAGTTTCTAGAAACTCCATACTATATTTGGGCTTTCCATCTTAGGCTCGACTCGACTCGACTACACTTGTTTTAAATTGGCCACGACCATTTAATATAGCCCAAATAACAAGCTAACCAATTTAATAAATCCTAAGTCTATTTAGGCCAATATAAATTAGATAAAAATCCACTTTAAATTTCACTGGATTAAAAAAATATTTGTTTATTATTATTTTTCTTTTTTTTTATGAAGCCTAATTATTTTGAAAACTAAAAATTTATTAAACTGAATGTATATCTTCAACTATTGTCTAATCCGACTCTCAACAACTAACTAACTTAACTCGACTCAACTCGACTTGACACCCTAAAAAGTTTTTTGTTATTTTTTAATTTTTCCTTAAAAATAATAATTTTTAAACCTAGCCCAATAAGTCAAAAACAAAAGAATCCTAAAATAAAGAGTGGCAAAAATGGGGTGTTTACAATTACCCCTCTTTGTAGTGAAGTTTGATTAGAACTTTACTATCAAGACAAAAGACATGCCAATTTTTGCTAAGTCCTGGCTTGAATTGATAAGGTTATAATTATTAACTTGAATGGTCAACTGAGCAATATCTCATCTTGAATGGACGAAGTAAAAAGATATTGACTTGAAAGGTCTAATAAAAGGTTCGTCTTGAAAGGACGAAGCGAAGGATTAAGAGACTTGTCTTGAAAGAACCGGGCAAAGGAATATGAGGTCTATCTTGAAAGGATAGGGTAAAATGAATAAGAAGCCTATCTTAAAAGGATAGGGCAATAAGATTGGAGGAGGGGGGGGGAGGCCTATCTTGAAGGGACAAGGTAAAGGAATAGGAAGCCCGTCTTGAAAGGAAGGGGGAAAAAGACAAAGGGCTTATCTTAAAAAGACAAGGCAATAGGATTAAAGAAGCCTGTCTTAAAAGGGTAAGGCAAAAGAACAAAAGGCACGTCTTAAAAGGATAGGGCAAAAGGTTAAGGGGCCTATCTTGAAAGAACAGGGCAAAAGATTAAGGGGCCAATCTTGAAACGATAGAGTAAGAGATTAGGGAAGCCTTATCTTGAAAGGATTAGAAAAAAGAACTAGGCGTGAATTGACTCGTTTTAGATTGGTAGATGATCTATAGAGAATAGATCTCTTTGAGATTTTCAAAAAAACTTCTCAATTCTCCTAAATATCCCTATTAAAGACTTTAAGATTATTTTACTTGAGAATGGAAAGTCTTGTAAATAGTAACCAATTGACATACCTTGTATCAACTCCTAATATTTACTCATTCAGATATCAAAACGTCACTATGATACTTTGTCAATATTACTTCATAATCATGCTCTTTTACATAATAGAGTCTTTTGTACTTATGGAATCCAATCATGATTGAAACTTTTAACCTGTGAGTCTTTTAGCCATACTACACTTATATCTTGATCTTGCTTTTGTTGTTATCAATTTTCAATTTCCACCTCTATGATTCCTGAAAAATAAATTTCTTTTCGAAAAACCAAATTAAATCATCATGAGCATTTGACTTCAATTTATTTTGTAATTTAAATTCATTGGTAAGTGTTCGGCATTTAAATGTGTTAGACTAAGAAATGCCGTATAGGAGGATTTATTGGTGAAGTATTTGTTGATTGATGACCATTTGAATAAGAGAATTTTCATAGATATCAACTTTGCTTTCAAACAATGAAAGATTAACCACAAACAATTCTCAAGAAAAATTGGAATCTTTATTAAACTCAATATTTCATGGGTAATATAATTTAACAGCATTTGAATTTACAAGAACCCTTAATTTTGGACCATCCATTCCCATTAACACTAATGCACTTCCCAACAATACCCTTTTTACCACATAAGGGCCTTCACAATTCTAAGCAAATTTTTCCTTAGGGTCTTTTACAATCGACAGTACTTTCGTTAACACCAAATCTCCTTCCTTAAAGTTCCTTAGGTGTACTTTCTTGTTAAAAGCCCAAATCATCCTCTATTGGTAACATTGACCATGACATTCTGCTGTAAGCCTCCTTTCATCTAGGAGATTCAAATTTTTCATTCACTTCCTCACCCACTCTACTTCATCGAGCTGAATTTCTATCAACACTTAGAATGAAGGTATTTCTACTTTCACCAGTAGTACTGCTTCATTTCTATATACCAATGAATAAGGTGTTGAACCTGTAAAGGTTCTGATTGAGGTTCTATAAGCCATGAGAGCAAAAGGGAGCATCTCATGCTAGTATCTATAAGTAATTGCCATCTTCTCAATGATTCTCTTGATATTCTTATTAGCGGCTTCAACTGCCCCGTTCATTTGAGGTTAGTACAAAGTCAAGTTTCTATGATTGACCTTAAATTGGTTGCATACTTTAGCTATTAGTTTATTGTTCAAATTTGACCTGTTGTCTATAATAATAGACTCAGGTGCATCATATCTTGCAATGATATCTTTTTTCAAAAATCTGACTATCACTCCTTTGGTTACCGTAGCATACAACACTGGTTCCACCGATTTGGTAAAATAGTCAATTGCAACTAGAACAAATCTATGCCCATTTGAAGCTATTGGCAAAATTAGACCAATCATATTTATTCCCCACATTGAGAAAGGTCAAGGAGCCAACAATACATGTAATTCTTAGAGAGGAGCGTTGGTTTTATTAGTGTATACCTGACATAGGTGACAATGCCTTACATGCTTGATGTAGTCTGATTCCATCGTCATCCAAAAATAAACCATCTTCATGATTTTTCCAACTAACATATACCCATTCATATGAAGACTACAGACCCCTTCATGTACTTCTTTTATCAATTTCTCAGCTTCCTATTCGTCTACCCATCTTACCAATGTCATATTAGGTGATCTTTTATACAATGTAGCTCTACTGAACAAAAAATGAGCAGTTAATCTCTTTAAAGCATTTCTATCTTTTTTATCAGCCTCATTAGGGAACTCACCCGTTTGAAGTAACTTTTTGATATCATAATACCAGGGCTTCTTCTGTCATTTCTCTTCAACAGTTAGAAAAAAAAAGTCGATCTTTCCTCTACCTCAATTTTTAGGGGCTAAATTTCTATTCCATCTGTAACTTTTAACATTGATGCTAATGTAGCTAGTGCATTGGCAAATTGATTTTGGGTTCTTGGAATATAACTAAGTGAAATTTCTTTGAATCTTTCAATCAGCTTTCCTAAATGCTCATGATAAGGTATCAACTTCTCATCTTTCATCTTATGTTCCCCCAAAATCTAGAGAATTATAAGAGAGGAATCTCCATGCACTTCAAACCTTTGTATTCCCATATCTAAGGCCATTTTAAGCTTCAAAATGCAAGCCTTGTATTTTGCTATATTGTTCGTATATGGAAATGCTAACCTAGTTGCTACAGGGAAATGGCATTTTGACACAATTCGATATGATGCATGAATTGGTCCAGTAAGGTTACTCGCCACCTAACCTTGCTTAAGGGAAATGATAAGAGTGAGAGTGTTTACATTAGGAAGGAAAAATACTCAAGTATATTAATGATGATCTATCTGCCTACGTCTTACAAATATAAAAGGCTATTTATACCAAAAAATTGAGGGTAACTTGCCTAAAAGGGGAAAAGATAAAATGAGTGTTACCCCAAAGTAGTAATGTACAATAATATAAAAGGATAAAAATGAATATTCATAGAATCAATAATTAGTAGGGCGAATTCTATACGTGGTCTTGTATACGCGTGGATGCTATATTGGTGAGGTCGTTAGAAGATGCGGACAAAGTAGTACGACTAACTAACTTGTCCGAGCAAGGACAGCTTATGTAGTTTAGGCTTTCTCTCTCGGCATGGCGACAAGGGTGATGCCGAGTAAGTAGGTGGTTAAGCATGAGGGAGGATTGGATGTTGTCTTGGCTATCCATTTCTCAGCATTCTATTTACGAGAGATTGGCAGTCATTCGATACGGCTTAAAGAGTGACTTAGCAAGGAAGTACTCAGCATTGGCAGGAGTCGGCTAGAGTAAAAGAATTTATCTCGTCAAGCCTTCTAGTCCTCGAGCTCGGCTGTGGGTCAAAGAGCTAGTAGTTCGATTCCCATCATATAGGCTTTGGTAGTACACTCTTTATTACTTAGTGGAGTTGTTGATAAAACATAACCTGTTAAGGTATTTAGCAGAAAAGCTAGCATTGATCGGGAGAATATCAAAGTGGCAGATGCTGCTCTTTGAGTTTGATATCAAATACGTAAGTCAAAGTTTAGTCAAAGGGTAAGTAGTGGTCGATCAATTAGCAAAATACCTACTGAAAGATGGGGATGATGGTCTAGAAGCCCAGTTTCCTGATGAAAATGTGATGATGGTGAGTGAGCTGAGCGATGAAAAACCGGAATGGAGAATGTATTTTAATAAAACAACTAATGTGTTCGGATGTGGGATAGAGGCAGTATTGGTATCATCAAGAAGGGGTAGTTGTTAGAGAATACTATCTTAAGGATGACTATCTATTCTAAGATTATAGGCTATGTATTCTAAATTGCTCCATGCGTGAGCTATTAATAAGGGAAGCTTATAGCGAAGGATTATCTAGTCATTTTAGGGAGACCAATATAGCCAATTTGTTGAAGGAAAACTTTTATTGGCCTGGTTTGGCTAAGGATGTCCATAAGGTAGTTGGATGTTGTGAAGTATGCTAAGGGAAAGAGAGAACCCTATGGAGAGTATTTGCCCTTGCCGATGCTAACCTTATCTTGGGCTGACCTCATTATGGACTATGTCCTAGGGTTGCTTCAGATACCTAGAGAAAAAGATTATATATTTGTTGTTGTAGACTACTTTAGCATAATGGCACACTTCATCTTGTGCCATCAAACTAATGATGCTTTATCTATTACTGCTTTATCTATTACTGCTTTGTTTTTGCAAGCGGTTATCCGACTACATGGGGTACCAAAGACTATTGTCTCAAATCGGGACATAAAATTTTTGAGCTATTTTTGGAAGACTCTTGGGAGAAAACTTGGAACTAAACTTGTATTTAGCTCTAGTAGCCATAATCAGACTGATGGCTAGACTAAAGTGGTGAATAAGGTGCTAAGCAATATACACCGTACGAAAACACTATAATCACAAATGATCAACTCACGTATGGCCTTTCGCTACCTCCATGTGATGTGACGGCCAGAATTAGTTATGCTATGCATGTTTCGATTTAATTAATTCAAGTCTAATAATATTAAGTCCTTTATTAAGTGATCAACAAAATCACAAACAGATTAATTCCTATTGAATTTACTATATAGTAAATAGTACATTATCATATTTTAAAATAAATTCACTATTATCAAGTAGTATCATACACGAGCATAACTCAGACCTATACAACATTCAATTATGAATAACAATTAATATTCACTATCTATATACACAAGCATGTACGGAATCATTAAGAATACTCACTCGGCCATCCTTAGAGATAAGGATCGTAATAGTTAGTTAGTAGGTTAGTATCAATCTTGTGATCACTTGATATTAAGAGAATACAAAAAGTAGTAAGCATTGGAATTAAATAGCTAAACTATTATTATACTCAGTATCATTTACCTAAATTTATAGTCTATTTTGATTATTTTCGGACGTACTTTCTCATATCAAGATTCGTTTTAGACGTTATAATCCACATTTTCGACTACGATGTAAAAATATTACAAAATTCATTATTTTGACTTAAATAATTATAAAATATTGTTTTAAGCTTTTCTTAGTATAATTATGCTTTAATAATTACTTAAATCCTATATTTTGTAATTTTCTTATTTTTAAGTCTATTTTATTATAATTACCCATTTTTACTAATTTTGAGGTTTAAGACTTATTAATTCCAATTTTCTACTTTATTAATTTTCTAATTAATTAATTATTTTATTATTTTTAATTAATAAAATTAATTAATTTAAGCTAAGTGATGATGTAGCAACATGAGGGAATATCATGTGTCACCCTTAGATGATACCAATACTGCCCCTATCCCACATCCAAACACATTAGTTGTTTTATTAAAATACATTCTCCATTCCGGTTTTTCATCGCTCAGCTCACTCACCATCATCACATTTTCATCAGGAAACTGGGCTTCTAGACCATCATCCCCATCTTTCAGTAGGTATTTTGCTAATTGATCGACCACTACTTACCCTTTGACTAAACTTTGACTTACGTATTTGATATCAAACTCAAAGAGCAGCATCTGCCACTTTGATATTCTCCCGATCAATGCTAGCTTTTCTGCTAAATACCTTAACAGGTTATGTTTTATCAACAACTCCACTAAGTAATATAGAGTGTACTACCAAAGCCTATATGATGGGAATCGAACTACTAGCTCTTTGACCCACAGCCGAGCTCGAGGACTAGAAGGCTTGACGAGATAAATTCTTTTACTCTAGCCGACTCCTGCCAATGCTGAGTACTTCCTTGCTAAGTCACTCTTTAAGCCGTATCGAATGACTGCCAATCTCTCGTAAATAGAATGCTGAGAAATGGATAGCCAAGACAACATCCAATCCTCCCTCATGCTTAACCACCTACTTACTCGGCATCACCCTTGTCGCCATGCCAAGAGAGAAAGCCCAAACTACATAAGCTGTCCTTGCTCGGACAAGTTAGTTAATCGTGCTACTTTGTCCGTATCTTCTAACGACCTCACCAATATAGCATCCACGCGTATACAAGACCACGTATAGAATTCGCCCTACTAATTATTGATTCTATGAATATTCATTTTTATCCTTTTATATTATTGTACATTACTACTTCAGGGTAACACTCATTTTATCTTTTCCCCTTTTAAGCAAGTTACCCTCAATTTTTTGGTATAAATAGCCTTTTATATTTGTAAGACGTAGGCAGATAGATCATCATTAATATACTTGAGTATTTTTCCTTCCTAATGTAAACACTCTCACTCTTATCATTTCCCTTAAGCAAGGTTAGGTGGCGAGTAACCTTACTGGACCAATTCATGCATCATATCGAATTGTGTCATTAGTCCTCAAAAGTTTCATTAGTGTGTCATATCCTCTAGAGCAGTTTGTTGCTTTTGCTTAGTTTTCATTTGTCACTTTTCTTTCATACATTTTCCTCATTACTCCTTTCGAGCTTTCTGCAAGCTTGAACCCATCCAACGACTAGCCTTGTCTGTTCTTAGTCACGGTTTGCACCATCTTGGTATCAGAGTAGAGGTTTTGTTTGAGTTGACGTGTGTTTTCAAAGTTCTATTATACTCTATTTTGCATGTGTGAAACAGAGCAAGTTACTATGTTTATTTGAGCACTATGTTGTTAATTATTAATTTCTTGAAGTATTTGTTTGAGTTTTGAATCTGTGAGGAAAAATGAATGACCCGAGTATGAATGTTGGTACTAGCGATGACAGTAAAGTTATCCTCCATGAACAACATTCTCAGGGAACTCCTAAAAGCACTAACAAAAGACTTAATGAGGTAGCTAACCTCTTGGTGGATTTAACCCGAGTTGTTCATGAATTGTCTTGCCAACCTACTGAGGCCATGCAAAACATTCCATAAGCTGCTCAACCTATTAGAGGTTAGAACCTTGCTCGACCTGTTCGAGGTAGAGGAGTAGGTGGACAAGTGAGTAGAAGGATTGATTTGGTAGACATGGGAGACGAGGAAGAAGAGGAGTATTTTGAAGAAGAGCGTGTACGAGTCCCCAAAGTGTCTAACCATGTGAAGCTTCGAATTCCAAGTTTTAGTGGATTTAGGAATGCTGATGAATATCTAGAATGGGAAGAGAAGGTGGAGTGTATGTTTGATTATTATCAGTATAAGGATTATAAGAAAGTGAGAACTGCTGCTATTGAGTTTTTCAGATATGTCGCTGTATGGTGGAAGAATTTTCAGATGATGAGAAGACAAAAAGGCTATCAAGAGATTAATACTTGGCCCAAGATGAAGAGAATACTCAAAAATAGATTCGTGCCAAAAACTTATCTTTAAGACACATTCACTCGGCTTCAGGAGCTAAGATAAGGAGGCTGAACTATTGACGAGTATGTTTAAGAGTTTCAAATTCTCATGATCTGTTGTAAAGTGGAGGAACCACCAGTTCAAACTGTATCAAGATTTATTACTAGACTGAGAGGTGATATTTGAGACATTGTGGAGCTTCAACAATTCACCACAATGGATGAAGCTGTTAAGATCGCCTAACGAGTGGAGAGGCAAAGAAAAGGCCTAATGTTAACTAGAACACTGACTAGCCAACTTAGACATAAAAGTCACCAAACTCTACCGAGTACCGAGCTGAGCAAAAAGGTTGATGTCTAAGCTAAGTAGAAAGGCCGATTCGACGATGAAGTGTTGACTCAAACTTATAAGAAGGGGAAAGGGTACGGAAGGAAGATGAGCTAAATCAAATGTTTCAAGTGCTAAAAGTTCGAACATATGGCTGTGATGGTCATCAAGGGAGACATCCCAAAGCTAGAAGTAGAAAGTACGCATGAGGAACCTAAGGAGGAGGAGGTTCCTACCTAAAAAGAGTTGATTGAAGAGGACGTATTTACCAATGACTTAGATCGGTTACTCATGGTTGTCCGATACACTATGAACGTGGAACCCACACGAAAAGAGGAGCAAAGAGAGAATTTGTTTCATATAACTTGCAAGGTAAATGATCAGGTATGTGCCCTCATCATGGATAGTGGAAGCCGCACCAATATAACATCAGCTGATCTTATTTCAAAACTAAAGTTGCCAACTGTTACACATTCAAAGCCGTAGAAGTTGTACTGGTTGAATGAGAAAGGAGCATTACATGTCACCCAATAAATATTACTGCTAATCACGATTGGAAACTACTTTGACCAGATTCTCTGCGATGTACTACCATGTGTGCCTCCTATGTGTTGCTAAGTAGATCGTGGTTATTTAATAGGAGAGTCATCCATGACGACTACAAGAACACATATATGTTTGAGAAGGATGACCGAAAGATCATATTGAACCCGATGATGCCGAGAGAAGTTCATGAGTAAAGCTAAGCTTCGAAAGGTCATTGAAGAAGACGAGCTAACCCTTATGTTGGTCAAGCAACTTTTAGAAATAAAGGAGCAAGGTGAACTGCCCTAGGAAATCAAAGAGCTACTGGAAGAGTATGCCGACCTGTTCTCGAAATAGTTACGTGAAGGATTGTCCCCAACCTCAGGCATAAAGTACTGTATTGACTTAGTACCCAGCACCGCACTGCCAAATAAGCCTGCCTATCGAATGAATCCTAAACAGGCTTCTGAACTCCAACGCCAAGTCAATGAGTTACTTGAGAGAGGATACATTAGAGAAAGTCTCAAACCTTGCGTTGTGCTAGTGCTTCTAGTGCCAAAGAAAGATGGGACCTGGTGGATGTCTATAGACAGCTGAGTCGTAAGTAAGATCACGATCAAATACAGGTACTCAATCCTAAAGCTAGAAGACATGTTAGATGAACTAAGTAGAGCCAAGCTTTTCAGCAAGATTAATCTTAAATCTAGCTACGACCAAATTCACATGAGGCTAGGAGATGAGTGGAAGACTGCATTCAAAACTAGACATGGACTTTACGAATGGATGGTCATGCCCTTCGATTTGTCGAATACCCCAAGCACTTTTATAAGACTAATGAAGCATGTATTGAGACATCTCATAGGGAAGTGTATTCTAATGTAATTTGACAACATCTTTGTCTATAATACCGATATGCCGGGTCATTGTAAACATCTCAGAATAGTCTTGGATATCTTCTATGCCGAGAGACTATTCGGCAATCTAAAGAAATGTTGCTTTTGCTAAGAGGAAGTGATATTCTTAGGCTATGTAGTCAATAAAGGAAGCTTCCGAGTTGATGATGAGAAGATCCGAGCAATTGTCGAGTGGCCAACTCCTACTACTTATGCTGACGTGAGAAGCTTCCATGGACTAGCTTCATTCTATAGGCGGTTTGTCAGGAATTTCAACACCCTCACCGCACTACTTACCAAGTTAACAAAAAAGAACACCAACTTCCGATAGGGAGAAAGGAGGAGAAGAGTTTTGCTGTGATAAAAGAAAAATTGACCTTTGCCTCAATGTTAGTATTACCTAACTTCGACAAAATTTTTAAGATGGAATGCGACGCATCAAGCATTGGAATAAGCATTATCCTAATGTAGGAAGGCCAACTAATTGCCTTCCATAGTGAGAAGCTCCGAGGACCCCTATTGAATTACTCTGCATATGACAAAGAACTTTTGGCACCGATCCGAGCACTACAAGTATGGCAACATTATTTACTACCGAGAGAATTTGCTACATATACTGACCATGAATCATGAGGTACCTCTAAAGTCAGACCTAGTTGTCGAAGCGGTAAGCGAGATAAGTTAAATTCCTTGAAGGATTCAATTTTGTAATAAAATACAAGCAGGGAAAGAGTAACGTAATTACAGATTCTCTTTCTAGAAGGCATGCATTTTTATCTAAACTGCAGACCCGGTTGTTTGGGTTCACAAGTATTAAAGAGCAGTACTCTGTGGATTCACACTTTGGACCTATATTTACACGATGTATTGATGGAAGAACAGTAGATGATTGCCATGTGGAGAATGGCTACTTATTTCGAAGTGGGAAACCATGCGTGCCGACTTGTTCCCTAAGGGAGTTATTGATTTGGGAAGCTCACAATGGAGGACTCTCTTGACATTTTGGAGAAAGGAGGACATGTGAATTGTTAAATAGCCGATTCTTTTGGCCGAGAATGAGGAGGAATGTACACCGAGTTGTCGAAATTTATGCTGTGTGTAAGAAGGCCAAGTGTCGAGCTAAGTAAGGGCGAGCAATATACCCACCTATTCTAATAAGGCCGTGGACTGAATTGAGCATAGACTTTATTCTCGAATTGCCGTGAACTACCCGAGGCAAAGATTTTATAATGGTCATTGTGGATAGGTTCAGCAATATGGCACACTCGTGCACTGCACCAAGACTAATGATGCTTCGGCTATTTCTTCTCTCTTCTTGCAGGAAATTGTGCAGATACACAGCGTATCGTGAAGTATAGTCTCTGATAGAGACCTAAAGTTCTTGAGCCATTTATGAAGAACCTTATGGCGTCGGTTAGGAACTAAATTACTCTTTAATAACTCATGTCAACCCTAAACTGACAACTAAACAGAGGTGGTTAATTGCACTTTAGGGTCACTACTTCGAGTTATAGTAAGCAAGAACTTGGTTGATTAGGACGTCTTCTTACTAGTGGTCGAGTTCACCTACAACCAAATAGTACATGACACCACTAAGCAGACTCTCTTCGAGGTGATCTATGGGTTCAATTTTGAGTTGCCCTTCAACCACGCCTCTGTACCAGTACCTGCGTAAGAGGACCCTGACACCTTAGGTAGAGCACAATCCTTTCAATACATATACGATAAGGTCACTCGACATATCAACCAAGTTACTAAATGAATGCAAGAAAAGACCAAGGGTAGAACAGCTAAACAATTTCAGTCAGGAGACTTAGTGTAGCTACACCTCAATAAGGAACAGTTCCCAAACAAGAGGAGGAACAGATTATTTGCAAGCATGAAAGGACCTTTCATAATCCTCCAAAAGATCAATGATAATGCTTATAGATTGGAATTACCCAAGGACTATAGGGTATCTGATGTCTTCAACATTGCCGACCTTAATCCATATTACCTTAACAGAGAACCGAGTGAAGACCATTCGGATTTGATCCCAAATCCAAAACAACCTAGAGTGAATGATGGGAATTAGGCTATCGGACCTCTAACTCACAGCCGAGCCTAAAGACTAAAGGGACTGGCGCGATGAATCCTTCTATTCCAACTGACTCTTTTTGAGGCCAAGCACTTCCTTGCCAAGTCACCCTTTATGCCAAGCCGTATGACTGCCCATCTTTCCATAGCGTGCCGAATTGGAGATTACTTACTCGTGCCCAAGCCGATCAATTACTCAGCATCTTCCTTGCCAAAAAAGCTAAGAAAGAGAGACTCTAGACTCAATAAGCCATCCTTACTCAGACAAGCCAGTTGTCTGTACTTTTTTGTTCGCATCTTCTAATAACCTTACCAATGTAGCATTGCCATGTGTACAGTATAATGTGTAGAATCCATTACACCAATGATTATTTTTCTTATATGTTCATTTTTACCCTTTTATATCTTGTTCATTACTTCCTTAGAAAATGCCCTTTTTGTCTTTTCTTTTTTAAGTAAGTTACCCTAACTTATGCGTATAAATACCCTTGTACTTGTAACTATGAGACGTAGATTATCCTTAATACACTTGAGTATTTCCTTCTTTGCATAAATACTCTGTTTACTCTCGGCATCACTCTTATCCTAACCCTTGAGCAAGGGTAGGTAATCAGTTACCTCATCGGATCGATTCGTGCGTCATATTGAATTGTGTCGTGAGTCCTCGGAAGTTCCATTGGTGTGTCATATCCTCTAGAGTTGTTCATGGATTTTTCTTACCTTTCATTCGTCATTCATTCCTTTCGCACTTTCTTCCATTAGTTATTTCGAGCATTTTACAAGCTTGGACCCATCCAACAATTAGCCTTGTCTGTTCTTGGTTATAATTTACAACAACCCATAACTTACCATAGTGAGAAGTTTAGTGGTGCTGCTCTGAACTATTCTATGTACGAGAAAGACTTATACTTTCTTTTTCGAGCCTTTAATGTATGGCAACACTATTTGTTGCCACGAAAGTTTGTTATTTATATAGACTATAAGTCTATTAAGCATCTTAGGAGTCAGAACAAACTCTCAAAAAGACAAACCAAGTGGCTGGAGTTTATGGAAGGGTTCTCATACGTCATCTGGCATAAGAAGGGAAGCGCAAATATGGTCGTTGATGCTCTATCGTGATAGCAAACCTTACTAACCACTTTATAGACAAAATTATTAGGATTCTTACTCATTACTGAGTAATACGCTCATGATCCTCATTTCAGCCTTATCATAGAGTAGTGAAAGGATGGAATTGCTATTAAGGAATATTATCTTAAGAAAGGTTATCTATTCAAGGACCAAAGGCTATGTATACCAAACTATTCTACGCGTGAGCTGTTTGTTTGGGAGGCTCATAATGATGGATTATCTAATCATTTCGAAGGGACCAAAACAACCAATCTGTTGAGGGGAAACTTTTACTAGCTTGGTTTGGCCAAGGATGTCCACAAGGTAGTTGATAATTGTAAAGTATACAAGAGAGCTAAGGGGAAGAGAGAGCCCTATAGAGAATATATGCCCCTGCTAACACCAACCTTACCTTAGGCCGACCTCAGCATAGACTTTATCCTAGGGTTGCCTTAGACATCTAAAGGAAACCATTATATATTTGTTGTAGTGAACCATTTCAGCAAAATGGCACACTTCATTCCGTGCCATTGAACTAACAATGCGCTATATATTACTGATCTATTTTTGTAGGAAGTTGTTCGACTACATGAAGTGCCAAAGACTATCATTTTTTATCGAGACAAAAAATTCTTAAGCTATTTTTAGAAGACTCTTTAGAGAAGACTTAGAACTAAACTTGTATTCAACTCCAATAGCTACCCTCAGACTGATGGCCAAACTGAAGTAGTGAATAGAACGCTAGGCAACTTACTCAAAGCTATTGTGGGAAAGAATTTAAGGGATTAAGATCTATGTCTACTAGTTATGGAATTCGCATACAACCGAACTGTCCACAGCACCACTGAGAAGACCTCATTCGAGGTCGTTTATGACCTTAATCCTACTATTCCTCAATCAGAAACAACATGAGATTGGTTGCTGATGCTACCAAACTGTCACTTTCTAGCCAGGAGACTTAATATGGATACACCTCAACAGAGAATGATTTCTGCACTTGAGATAGAGCAAACTACCTCCTCGAGCTGATGGTTCATTTAAGGTCCTAAAGAAAGTCAATTGCAATGCTTACCAAATCGAGTTACCTAATGACTACAGTATTTCTCCCAACTTTAATTTGTCTGATTTGATTTCGCACCAACCAAAAGAAAGCCCTACAAATGCCTAAGAAGGACAACTAAAGACCACTCCAGATTTGAGGACAAATCTTTTTTACCCCTGGGTAGATGATAGGAATCAACCCCCTAAACCAATCACACGTAATCAAGCTAGAGGACTTCGAGGACTCTAAGGACTCACTTGGAGAATACTAGCTCAAGGCCATATTCAAAACGAAGATTCTTATTCTAAACTAATCTCCTGCCAACCTCACTATCAAACCCTTACGTATATCATATTTGCTCTTGCTCAGCAATTGTGCTATGGCAAGATATCCAAGAAAACATCCCCAAGACCATCCGAGTTGAGCTCCCGAGCCAACCACAAGCATCCACCCCCAACTCAAGCTAACTACTCTACAACAGGACTGGCTAACCCCTGACCTAATCTAGATCAAGTCAACCTACCATCAAGCAACACGTGTCTTCTAGCAAAACATTCCGAAAGGATTCTTACTTTTCCGTACTGAATATTCTTTGTTTCTTTTACCCTTTTTAGTATATATTGTGTAACCTAATTGTAAGAATACCCTTTTGTCTTTTCATACATGTAAGCTAATCTTAGAGGATGGGTATATAAACCCCCACTTCTTTATACATAAACGATCAATCAATCATCAATATAGAAATTATTCATGTCTCCTTTAAGTAACCTTAGTATTCTCGTTATTCTTTAACTCTTCTCTATTCCCTTTAGCAAAGAGTAGTAGAGAGTAACCCTCTAGTTCAAACCGATGAGTCACATCCAATGAATTGTAAACCGAGTAGGATCAAGTGGTCATCATGTCCATTTGGTAGATGCCTGGACTTTGCTAGCTTTTGTTTTGTTTCTTTAGATTCACTTCGTTGTAGTACATCTCTGTATATCCAACCCCGATGACACATCAAGTAATTTCTTTACTTCTTCTTTTATTTTGAGGAGTATATTTAGCCTAAACAGCTTAAGCTTTTGCCTTTTCAGTTTAATATCCTCTCTTGTAGGTGACTTGTAAACTACAATTGATGAATCCAAGCCTGGCATATCCTTATAGGACCAAGCGAATATATCCAAGTATTCTGATAATAAATGTAACAACTCCTACTTCTGATCGTATGCCAAATTACCCCCAATTTTCAAGTTTCGTAGACTCTCTTCTATCCCTAAATTAATCACAATTATTGGTTCATCAATGATCACTCTACTATGTTCAAATCAATGCCAACTCTCTTGTATTTCGCTTAGGGTCTCAATATCATCTCCGACATCTTACTTAACAGGACTAAAGGTGATATTAGTACTTTCATCGTTTATAGACGTAAGATGTCCATTATTTTCATCATTTTTATCATATCTAAAGAGTAAAGAAAAAGGCAAACGGTACAAGTAAATAACAAAGAAGAAGAATCAAAAGAAAGAAAGGAAATAACCTTATTGAATGAATTCAAATTGTCTGAAAGAAAGGGCTTAACTAATCGGACTAACTATGAAATCGAATGCTCCTAATTGATCTAATGTTATTTTTCTAAAGAGACCTATTAACAAGAATGGAAAACCAATTACATAAGGAAACTAGGACACCAATATCTTTCTCCTCGTCCAAACTGATGCTACATTACTAAGCTAAAGCTTTGGATAAATTGGCTACTTCACGTTCTTGAATACAAGCTGGTACTTGGAATGTCTGGCGCATGTCTAGAAAATCCATATGAGCATGGTACAGCTAATCTCCTCCCTTCCCTTTGGTTTTGACCTTCATTTCTTGGATTTCTTATTCAGTAGGCTCATATCTGAGCTCGAATGTTCAAGTTTGCTACTTAGGTTGTTTCGAACAACCTCGTGCCCACTGTCTCATTACTTCAATCATGTTGACCTCGTTAAAAATCAGCAAACCTAGTTCCTCCAATTCCTCACTCCTAATATACAAAATGACTATTTCTTTGTAAATCTCATGGTCTTGCTCACCAAGAATAGTGACTAGTTGTCCATTAGCTATGAATTTCACCTTTTAATGTAAACTAGATAGAATTGCCCTTACTGAGTGAATCCATGGCCTTCCCAATAGAAGATTAAAGGTTTAAGGTATATCTAGGACCTGAAATGGAACAATAAACATTTGTGGACTAATCTTAACCTGCAACCTAATTTCTCCAAGTATCTCTCTCTTTTATCCATCAAAAGCCCTTACTAAAATCAAGCTTGGCTTTATCTCAATTGAATTTACTCCAAGCAAACTTAATATTGCCAGTAAAGACACATTTAATGAAGAACCATTATCAATCAGTACCTGAGCAACAATTCTCCTTACATACTTAACTACTATGAAGAGGGGTTTTGTGTGTCGATCCCCTTCTTCACCTAACTCATCCGGTGATAATGAAATCTGATCCATTACAAACATTGAGTTAACTACCAATCCCAACTTTTTAGTAGAAATGCTTTCATATACTTTGACATCTTTTAGAATATTGATTAAGGCTTCTCGATGAGTATTAGATGACAGTAGTAAGCCTATTAGGGAGATTTGGGCTGGTACCTTAGCTAACTGATCCATAATCTTGTACTCGCTAACTTTCACTATCTTCTCGGCAATGCTCTGATCTTTCTCATCTGTATCGTTAAAGATCCTTCAAGAAGCCTCTTCCACAATAGTCTTTCTCTTAGCCTCCTTACTCTGGTCATAAACTCATCTTGAGCGAATAAGCCCTCCAACCATAGGTAGTAAGGACCTAGTTGTCTAATCCATCATTCGGTAATTCAAAGGGGTTACTTTGTAAGAGCCTGAATTTGTTTAGCCATCTTAATCATGTTTTCTTCCAAGGTTGCGTCTATTGGGTCAAGCTTAGTTTAACTGACATTTCCACTCCCATGAGTTAACATTCTTGCTTTGGAACAAGTGAATATCGAGCTTCTAACAAAGTCTACTCAATTAGGCACTATCTTCAAAATCCTATGAAAACCCAACTTTAGATATTTTTGTCAATTAAATTTTTTTTTTTGTTTCTTGTTGTTTTGTTGTTTTTTTTTTCTTTTTTTATTTCCTATCAATTTTAAAAGGAAATTATCAAAGGTAAAAATAAAAAAAATGAGCAAAAGACTACGAAACCAATAAAGACTTTTATTTAATAAAGTTGCAAATTTATTAATAATCATAAATCATGCCTAAACAGCGAACTAGAAAAAAAAAAACTCCTAACTAATCTTCCTAAAAAAATCAAATCCTATATCTATAAAAGCCGACAAATCTAGCTAGGATAGGCTTCATCAACTTCTCTCATAGGTTTTCGAACTGTAACGTCTCTTTCTCGAATCTTACTCTTCAAGAACTAGTTTTCTTCCAACAACCTCTCATTCTCCATTTTTAATTCTTTAATGATCCTTTTGCATTCTTAGAATTGGGCTTCAACTTTAGCCCATATAGTGTCTCAATAAGTGAAAGGTGTTCTGGCTTTGTCTCATGTCTGAATACATTTGGAGCTTCATACCAAATCTTTCCAGTCTTCTTTAGCTAATCATAGATAAACTGCTTAGTAGCCTAGTATTCCCCGACTTTACCCCTCAAAGTTCCTACATTTACTTCCTTATTGACTTCCCTTCGTTCCCACAACTTCATAATTTCTACTAGTTGTTGAATCAAGGTAGCGATAGGTGAGTAAGGATCTTCATAACTTAATGTAACATTTTCTAAGGAATCCCCATATACCATTTCTTGAAGCAGAACCAATTGTCCAGTGACATAAGTTGGGAAATACCTTGTACAGCCCATAATGCCAATGATAAGGACCCCTGCATAATCGATGCACCCTAAGATGGCTCGAGTGTAGTTGCTCCACGTAGCTGTCTACATAAAATCCCCTGGCTGTGTCTTGCTTATGATAGTCGCCCATCTTTTAAACTAAGCTTCTTCTGGAACCTTAAGGTGATAAGCAAAGTTATCAATCAAATTCATACGTTTAGTTAAGGATGCTCTAAGAAGGTTCCCTCCATATCCCAGTATGTGATTGAGAAACCATATAATAAGGATTGTAAGGTTGGCTATGAAGTACCCATGCCCTTACGTCGTTAAATGGATGATTATCCTGAATTGCTCCACCAATAATGCAGGTATATAAGATTTGCCAACTAAAAATTGGGTTACTAACTCGGCTACCCTATAATGGACTTGACCATACCTGAAGGGGAATAATATTATCCTGAATACTGCCATGATAAAGGCATTTACTCTCTTCTCAACCCATGATTCATATCCCTCACAAAAGATTTGACGACATTTCTAGTAAGCGTTTGGGCTTGAAAACTACTCTACTAACCTTAAGATGTTGAGACATTTCTTACCCACTGAAGATAAGAAAGGCGCTAAAGTTGCCTTTTTGACTCCCAACAATGTTATGAAGGCTTTCTCGGGCTAAATTCTGAGATTTGGAACCATTATACCTACTTTAAGAGGTAGAGTACTAAGTAGTTGAGAGTACTCTTCTAAAGCAGGTGTTAACACATGTAGGTTGAACTTATAAGCTAAGGATTCTAGATCATAATAATGGATTAAGGCTTAAATCAGTAGCTAATGAAGCTGAATCCACATGAGAGATATGATTGGCCCAAATCTTCTTGTGAATTTAATCTTACTTGGCAGGTGAAAGCTAATTCAACCAATCTTTCAATATACCATCAGGGAAAGCGTATTTATCAAGCTACATCAAAGCATGAGTAGACTTGCCTATCATAACCAAGCGGGGGTAAAGACCTCAACAACTTGAGGGTTACACAATTGTAGCTCATCCTAAGTTTCTAAGGTGGCATTGGTCCTTAAGGTAGCCTAGGCCCAACCACATCTAAGTACATAAATGATAGGAAAAAAAAAAATAAAAGTTCCCCCCCAAAATTCCCCAATAAAGGGCCCATTGGGCCAAGCTTTTTCTTAGAGGTCTACATCACTAAAACCTAATTACTACAACTATAATACAGTATGTATAAAAAGAAGAAAGAAAAATAAATAAATTATAAAAGCCCATTAATTGTTATTATTATTATCATTTTACATCATTAGTCCACTAGGGTCTCCAATGAAGTCACAAATTCCATCGAGCCCTATTTTTGTTTTTCTTAATTTTACATATACTAAGCCCAACTTGCTTAATATAAATTACTCGACATAAAATTAAGGAAAAATATTTTTCTTTTAAAAAATATTTTGAAAAATAATTTAAAGTCACTAACTAGTAAAATTGGTCAAAAATCAAATTACGGCTTTCGAGTGGAAAAACCCTAATTTAGCCACTAGTCTACAAATATTCTAATAATAATAATTTTTTTAGAAAATTTAACTTGAAGATATAAACTCGAAGGTTAATTTATTAAGAATAAGTCACCATGAAAAAGGAAAACAACTAATGGATTTTTATTTTTTATAATTTTTGTAAAAATACCAAACTATGTAAAGATATACAAAAAAATATAATTATAATGAATTTTTAATGGTTTTTATTACAAATTTTTAAAAAAATTATATTTTTTTATGGTTGCTCTAGAGGTACCTACGTAGTCGCTAGTCGGGATCAAACTAACATAGTTCTTTTTAAAAAAAAAAATTAGTGGGTTGATTCATTTTAATTTGAAAATTGAGCTAAATTTATGTTATTTAACAATTTATTATTTAAAAAAAATAAAAAGATCTAACTACACGAATCCATTTAAAAAATCTAACTAGCTAAATTTTATTGGAAAAACTCTAATTAAGACTTTTATTTAAAAAACAATTACTACATGCCAAAAATTTTCTAAACCTTAAATGCAAGATTTATTTGAATATACTAAGATATGAAATTTAGATGCACATCTTTACTAAAGATATAAATCTCGGAAAAAATATACAACTTTATCTAAAAAATATACTTTTGATAAAAAAACGAAATTTATCTAAAAAATGCAATTTATCTAAAAAAAAATTGCAAATTTATCTAATTAACATGTATGACATATAATTATTAAAATTATTAAACAACCTACACTAAAAAAAATTAGTAAAATAAAGCTATTAATTAAAACAATATAAATAAAGGAATAAAACAACTTACCCAATTACCTAAGCGTGTCAAATCACCACAATCAAGTCAGTTTTGAATCATATCAAGGAGCTCTACAATGGCGTGAGTTGTTGCTATACTAAGTTGTGCACATGTGTGCTTACTATCACGGTCTGCTATGCATAAGCATATGGTGCAGCAAAAATGTGTAGCATTGGACATGGTTGGTCATATGGAGCACTATGGCATACTATTATGTGCATACTACTCATGCATTCATCCTGAAGTGTTGTTGCTATGGGGGGTGTGCTATGTTTAGACGTAGGCTGTAATGTATTAGAGTGTGTAATCATATGTGGGTATACTGGACGTAAACGTAGACTGGTCCATGCAATGCTGTGGCATGCTTAGTCTGGGCATACTGTTCATGGATAGTGGATGAGTGAAGAGTAAGCTGTAGCATGAGTAAAGAGTGAACTATGTATGTACGTAAGTGATGTATATGTGAGCATGAAGAGGACACTAGTGTGAGTGAAGAGTGGACTGTGTGTATAAGTGTGAGTGAGGAGTAAAGTAGGAGTGTGAGTGAGGAGTAGACTGTGTTTGACTTTGTAGCATGTGTGGTCTGGTATGGGGCTTGTGTGGTGTTTCGCTGCTGGTTGTGTGTATATTTGTGAATAGTTTGGATACTAGGCATATTAGTGAATGGAGTGGTCTAAAAATGTGTATATTATGGATTATGGAGCCTGGATGTGTATTGATCTGGGTAATTGTGGTATTGTTTTTTTACAATCGAAGTCCACTATTTATAAACCATGATCTTGAATCTTTTGGATATTTTTGTTGTAAAAATTCAATCTTAACAAATCTAATATTCATAGGATACGATAATACCCAATTTAGATTTATTAATTTCTTGAATAATTCACTCAAGATTTATTCCAATCCACTCTCAAGATCAAGTTTCTAAAAACTCCATACTCTATTTCAGCTTTCCATCTTGAGCCCAACTCAGCACAACTTACTTTAAATTGGCCACAACCTTTTAAGATAGCTCAAAATATATGTTAACCCATTTAATAAATCCTAAGTCTATTTAACCCAATATAAATTAAATAAAAATCCACTTTATATTTCACTAGACTAAAATAATATTTATTTATTATATTTTTTTCTTTTTTTTTTATGAAGCACAATTGTTTTAAGGACTCGAAATTTATTAAACTGAATGTACATCTTCAACTATTGTCTGTTCTGACCTTAAACGACTAGCTAACTTGACTCGGCTCAACTTAACACCCTAAAAAGTTTTTTATTTTTTAATTTTTAATTTTTTAGTTACTAATTTTTCCCCAGAAATAATAATTTTTAAACTTGACCCAATAAGTCAAAAAGAAAAGAATCCTAAAATGAAGAGTAGCAAAAATGAGATGTCTAAACCTAAGACTTATCCTAATTGAATCATATAAATACTTGTAAATTGTCATAGCCGAAGTAGTTAACAACATTGATATTCAGACATATTTTCTCTTCGTAAGCTAAGTGCTTTCTTTGCTTGCTCTCATTTACACTTATCCGATCCATCGTAAGCGTAGATTAGTGGCAAGTGCCTTTAGGCTACACTTGTGTATTATATTAAGTGCAACCCGAGCTCATATGAAGCGTTAGTACGTCATATCTATCATTAATGCACGAGAACCCCTACTCAAACCTTTAACTACCATTTATCTTTTAAGCCATCTCGAGGTTCAAGCTCGCCCCTTGGTTCACGTGATATTGGGCTTCGTGTGTTTATCCATGGCAACTTATATCATCTTGGTATTAGAGTTTAATTATGTTTAAGTAGGGTTTTATTACTTTATACTTTGAGTAACTTGTTTCAACTTCTTGTTATGGAAACTGTTAGTTGTTGTTTTGATTGTTTGAAGAGTGTTTAATGTTGAAGAAATTTTTGTACTTTGTTTTCCCCTATTTCTTGCACACAAAATAGAGAATGGGGGTTTACTTGTTTATCATGTGTGGTTATCATAGTGGTATGAGTGTTAGGTGTTGTTCTATTGTTGATTTGTGGGAAGAACTTTGTGGTTCTTAGTTTGTGTTAGGGATTAAACTCAAGTCTTTGTAGTTCTTGGGCCAGTTGGCCTGTACCTTAGATGGTGTTCTAAACAAAATTTTTTTTAGCTATAAGCGATCTAAACAAATAATTAGTTTAGGCTGAAAATGGACTAGCCTTTAAAAATAAATAAATAAAACAACCTCAAACACATGCGTTCAACAAATGACTTGATACTTTTTCAAGTTTCAATTCAACTTAGTCCAATTTATATTAAACTTAATTAATTTAAATCGAACCAAAGCTCTTTCTAAATCTTAAATGTTTCAAAATTATTTTTGTAAAATTAATTAACTGGACTAAATTCAAATTTAGAAAAATTGATAAATTGCTTTAAAAACTTGAAAAGTATCAAATCACACATGTGTATACCATTTTTTACTCTAAAAAATAAATTGACCTAAAGCCCTTTATCTTATCCAAGCAATTTTATTGTTTTATTTTATAAGTGCAAAAATGGGGTGCCTATATTTCTGAACAGTTTTCTATATACTCCGAGCTAAGCAACTTTATGGAAATCTTAAAAAGTGTGACTTTTGCCGACACGAAGTGATCTCCTTAGGATATGTTGTATGTAGAGGAGGCATAAGGGTGGAAGAAAAAAAATTCTAAGCTATTATAGATTAGCCTACCTTAACCTATTATGTTGATGTCAAAAGCTTCCATAGCTTGGCATTATTCTATAGGAGGTTTATTCTGAACTTTTGTACCAACATGGCTCCACTTACCAAGTAGACATAAGATAATGTGAAGTTCAGATGGGGAGAGAAGGAGTAGACAAATTTTGCTTTTGTTGAGGTAAAGAAGAGATTGGCCCTGTTTTAGCATTGCCTAACTTTAATAAAGTATTTGGGTTGGAGTATGATGCTTTAGGCATCAATATAAAAGTTGTCTTTATGCAAGAAGGCCAACCTATGGCATACTATAATGAGAAGCTAAAGGAAGCTGTGAGCTCTTAAAATTGCCTTTAAGGTAACCATACCTGAATTAAGGGCCTTTAGGGAAAATTTATCTAATTAAGCTTAAATTTTATGACTAGATTAAAAAAGTTAGTTGAAGTGACTTAATAAAGTTGGATTTTAAAAATAATATCTTAAAAACCTAATTTTAGACTTAGAAGTACAATTATTTAAAATAGTGTAAAACTCATTGGAACTCCTAAAATCTAACCCAAAATGCAACAAGGATTTAGAAATAAATTATTTAAGCTATAAAAAAGAATAATATAGCATAATATACTATTTGAATATAGGTGTATTTTTATAAATATACCTAGTATATCCAATAAATATACTCGTAGATTAACTCAAAATTACATAATTATACATAATAAGCCATAAATTTGCAAAATTAAATAGGAACAAATTTTTAAAAATAAAAGACATACTAGAAACATGATTATATGTATATTAGTATTCATTACGTGTAATATATATAATATATATGCCCATATATTAACAAAATCATTAAATATTAACATAAAATACCAAAATACCCTAAAATATCATCTAAAAATTATTAAAAAAAAAAAAGAAAAACAACCTAGAATCATTAGAAAATACCATGTAGCTACTTAACAAGAAGAACCAATTGCATTAAAAGTGATTTGATAAAAATTCGATTCCTCATCCTATTAATGAGACACTTGTAAATTAAAAAAAAAATTCTTAATAATTAAGAAAAAAACCCAACCAGCCTAAATTCTTATAAATATGGTCCCTGAGTTCAAATTGCACACTTTAGCAACTAGGAGCATTCGAGAAAAATTCAGAAAAAAAAAATAGAAAAATTAGACAAAAAAAAAGTAAAACAAAGCAAATCATGCCCTAGCTTGATTAGCTCGATTCCCTAACCCACTAGTGATCTGGTGTTGCAACCATTCAACCACCAACAGAGCACTCTGTGCCACCTCTAGCCGACAACCCCTCTTCGGCCACCAACTACCTCATTGACAACGAATACTAAGTCAAAAATCTGCCTTGCTTTTTATTAAATTCTAAAAAATATTAAATGAAATGGGAAGATTATGAAAAAAAAAAATTATTCTTAGGTTATTTTAAATATACTCTCATGATGTAATTTTATTTTTGTAAAATTATGAATATTTTATATACTTGCTTAACAAATATACTATTCACCAGAATTTTGACTGTTAAAATGAATATATCAAATGATGTTGTTTTAAGTTTAAAACTTTTCTATAGAATACATATTACATTTAGTTTATTGCTATATAACCCAATTTTGGTTTCATATATATTTAGTATTTATTGTATTTTTAGGCCCTAAAAATGGTTAAAAATAGGGTGATTTGTGAAATAAATTAATTTTATAGAAACTAATTGATAAAATTAGAATCCAATTAATTCTAGATGTTCGAAATGATGTTAGGATAGGTTGGAATTAATTTAGTGTAAAAATCATATTATTTGCTTAATTAATTGTGATTTAGAAGTAAAATTGTAATTTTATATGTATAGGCAATAAACCCAATTGTATGAAACAAGTAACTAGTTGAGTTCTATATATTTTTATGAATCTATAGGAATTTTCCTAGAATTATTTGATAACCCATGCTATTTATTATGAATTTTCCTAAGTAATGGCCTAAATTAGTTATTATATATAATTAGCAGTAATTGGTTAAAATATATTAATTGTTTGGTTAACTTATGCTTGAACATACCCTAACCAGTTATGATTATTCATTATTATATTTTGTACTATTATAGATATCGAGTTACGATATATACATGCTAGGATTCAATAATATACAATTTATTATATTTTATCACAAAAGTGTGTAATAATATATTTTATTTACATAATATGATATCAATGTGATATTACTAATTATATAGCTTTAACTATATACTAAAATTAGAAATACCCCTTAAGAATGATCTTTTGAACGAAACTCGTAATACATATCGCCAAGTTCATACAAACCCGATGATACTAACCTTATTAAAATTGAATAACTTTAGATAATAACCTATATAGTTGTATATGATATTCTTGGAGTATGTATGTATGTATATGTCTATATATACTGTAAAAGCTTATATATATGTAGATATATATATATATATATATATGTAAATATGTATATACGTTTTGGCAAAGATAAGATACTTGTATAATAAAATGAGGATAATAAGCCTATAAGATACTTAAAGTACATATATATAACGTGTGTATATATATATATAAACAATTCTATTAAATGACTACATAAATAATATTTTAATTTAATTATATAATGATACAAGGAACTAGATAAAACCCTTACAAAAATTGAATACAAGCTTTGATATATATAGGACTTTTAAGTGAGTGAAGTACTAACATTCCAAACTTGTAAAGTGAGCTTCAATACAAGTAAATGGGATTTGTGGAGATTAGAGTATATGCTCGCTTGTGGTTGTAAGTAGTTAATTGTACGTAAGCTATACCTATGCTTGGTTACTTAAATGCTTATTGGTAGTTAAGCTACATGCTTTGCTGTGTTGATTGACCTTGGATGATGTACTATAAATTGGTTAAACACCCTTGATTGGACTAATTAAAACTCGAAGTAAAACTATAAATGAACATGTATTGTATCCTACTAGGAGACAATTAGGTTTCTTAGACTAAATTTTGACGCCTTCGATGAGGTTGTAGTGATCCAGCCTTTCCCCACCCTTGTTTGAACAAAGTGACAAAAAAGGAGGTTACAGCGAGGTTTGGGACATTAGGTTCGAAGATAATCACGAGCGAAGCAAGAGCCTCCATTGTATAAGCTTAGAATTAACCATGAGAAGGCCTCGTGGTCTTTATGATTGGCACTATAGCCATCATATTGCAACTTTTCAATCTAGGTTAAAACAGGTGAAATTTCTCTAACCTCATGATGAAAAGGATAACGTCATACAGATAACACATTGCTTGTTCATGCATTGTACATAATAACTGCTTGCTAACTTGGTTGTACTGTCCAGCTTGTATTTGTTTTTTGCCTTCTGCCCCTTACTAAGCTATGGTTTGCTTACTTTCCTATAGATTTGCTTACAAGATCTGAGTAATCATGTCGCATGATAATCACCTCCAGGTGTGCAAAATGGATGTATTTAAGCTCAAGTAGGTAGAACCGATGAGGACTACATTTTTGGAACTTTTTGTTTTTGTGGGATCAACTAAATCATCTGGGTGATCTTATTAGATTCCTACTTTTAAGTCATATCACATACTTATTTACTTTTATAAATACTATGTACTTAGCCTTATTGTTAATATAAGTTTATTATGAATATAAATGCTAGTGTATTTGTAGAACTATGAATGCTTCAGAGCAGTTTGCTATATAAGCCTTATGTATATCAAGGTTATGATAGCGATTGAATAGACAGTTTCTAGCATATAATTGATATATATGTGAACTGTTATGACTTGACAACATTCTAAGCGTAACAGGAGTCACATTGAACTACTTTATGTATGACAAGCTATTAGGGGAGCTATGCCTTAATATAAGTCTTGAATGTGTGACAACATTATTTATTACCTAAGGAATTCTTCATATACATTGATTATGGATTCATATGGCACTTGAGGAGCTAGCTTGAGCTATTTAAGTGATAAGCTAAATGGGTTGAATTTTTGCAATGATTCTCCTTCATCATCAAGTACAAGCATGGAAAGGCCAATATTGTTACAGATTGCCTTATCTAAGAAATACATACTTCTTTATAACTTGCAAACTATAATTTTAAGGTTTTGTGCACTAAGAAACTATATGCTCAAGACTCTCACTTTGGTCCGATCTATGCCCATTGAATTGATGGGAAGACTATTGATGGTATTGAATCCCTTAAAGACAAGTTTTGGTGACAATAAACATTAAGCTTTCTAACCTGTATTTGAAGTGCTTTTAGCAATTTAGAATCAAAGTTGGAAATTATGTCAAAAAGTGAATTGAAGTTTGTTAATGACTTAGAAGCTTACATAGAAGTAACATTTATAATTCTGTGAAGACTGTTGAGTACTTAGAAGTTTGACTAGAAGCAACAACAATAAAGACAAATCTACCAAGATGGAGCTAGATTGAGATACAGATACATACTTAGAAATTCCATACAAGAGAACACAGAATGCAAAATGGGAGATTGTTAATCCTTAGAAGCAAACTCGATAAGCACAGAAACCAATTATAAGATGAGAGAACACTTGGAAGTAGTCTCATAAGCTAATTGGAGGGGCTCAAATTATCTAACTTTATTCGTTTTATAGGTCAAGGCCTAGCTACAATAGTCAAATATATTTGGGTAATAGGTTTGAATTGTTCCACTATTTAAGGAGAATTCAAATTAAACATTGAATTAAAAATTAGTATTAGTAAGAATTGAGACAAGATCATTCTAATCGAGTTGAAATTTCAAATTATGGTAACATAAGGCTCAATTGAAGTCCAATTGGTATTCAAGACTTATCTAGATTTTTTTTTTTAGTTCACGTTGAGAAAATAGTAGGAGATAAGGATGAAAAGGATACAAAGGATTTACAGGATATTTCTCATTTAATCTTATTTTAAACAATCTAAGCTTATCCGAATTATCAACAAAAAGATTTATCTCATTCAAATTCATAGTTGCATCATATTTTATGGAAAAATATCAACAAAACTGTACAAATTATTGAAGTTTATCATCAACTTTAGATAAAGCTTATCTAACGAGTTTGAGATAAATCGGGAATTATCCATTATAGTTTAATTTTAAGAAGGAAGAATTTGAAGACTCTAGTAAATGCAACAACAGTAACAATTATCAACAAGCTTTTGAGAAGAAGAAATACTCTAGCTACAATTTTGATCAAATTATTATTCATTCAATTATGTTTGGTAGTGTACGGGCAAAAACTTAGGAAACTATGTTTATCTTTCTTATTTTGTTTTTTGCTTAAGTTGTTGTAGTTTAATGGTAAAAAGTAGACTACAATAAATCTATTTTAGCTTGTTGAAGCTAAGGAAGCATAGTTGTGTTGACTATAATAGAGGGTTGTATTTTGTATACTTCATTTGATTTTGAAAATAGTGGAATAATTAATGTGGACAATCGGATCCCTAGCAAGTGGAGTTGCAAGGGGGACTAATGCATAAGGTGAAATATCTATAAATATTTTGGTTAATCTTCTTGACTCTCTTATATTTACTTATATGTTATTAACTTGTTTGTGCACCATTTAAGTAAAATTTGAGACACATGAACAAGTAATCAAATGGGAACTTAGCTTTCAAAAAAAAAAAAAAAAACTTAAATAATCTTACTTAAGCAATCAATTCACCAAAACCAAGGGCGGCCCCCCGCCGCACCCACCCCCACCCCCCCTTTCTGTCTTTTCTCTTAATTGCTTTAAAGGGACCAACAAATGGTACTATAGCTACTCTTTTTTATTAATTTGAGCAAAAGATCCAAATGGCAAAAAAGTTTACCTTCAATTAGAATAACCCAATCTCCTTACTTTGATGGTTTTAATTATTCTCATTAGAAATACAGGATGGAGACATCCATTTAAGCTATTGTTTATGAAGCTTGGGAAGTGATTGAAATTGGGGACTATGAGTTGACTTACCCTTTTGTTAATGAGACAGAAAAGAAATCAACCCCAATCAACAAAAGAGCTAAGCATTTATTGATTAGTGTAATTTCTCCTTCTGAATTTAATCTTGCTTTTGCTTGTAAGACAACTAAGGATATGTGGGACAAGCTACAAGAGACTCACGAGGGGACTGATATGGTGAAACAAACTAAGACCAACATCCTATTGTAAGGATAAGAACGCTTTCAATTCTAACCAAGAGAGAAGGTCAAAAGCAATTGTAATCATTTCACTTTAATTATTAACGAAATGGCTTCTCTTAAAAAGGATTTTTCTAACTAAGATTAGGTAAGGAAGATCCTAAGGATATTGCTAAGAACTTGGGACATGAAAAAGTCTGCTATAGAAGAAACTCAGGATTTGGCAGAAACTAACTTTAAACGAACTTATATGCAAACTAATGTCCTACGAGTCAAACTTACTACATATAGATGACTTAGACAACAAAAAGAAGGTGATAACTTTCAAAACTAAAGCTAAAGTCAAAGGCTCTAACAATGATGAGTCAAATAATAAAGAGGAACTCATCATGCTGGCAAGAAAGCTCAATTGAGTATTAAGAATGAAAGGTAAGAAAATAGTTGATTATAAGTCTAACACAAATCATGTTAAGTTTGATACAAGAAGAAGGAGAAGAAGGAACTCATTTGTTATGAGTGCAAGAAAGCAGGTCATATAAAGTAAGAATGTGCCACACTTTTGAAGATGATTGAAAAGTTCAAGTAGAAGAACAAAAAGAAGGCCTTTATGGCAAGATGGAGCAACCTTAATGAGTCTAAAGTAAAGACAGATGGAACAGCAGAAGAAGAGGAGTCTAATCTTTGTTCATGTCTAATTTTAAGGTAAATTCTAATACTAATAGCAATTACTCTAATTATGGTGATGTATATGATAAAATGAAGAGATTTCTAAAAGTTCTCACCAAAACCAGGGTAAAAAACTCAAGGCTTCAAGATGAAAACATAGGTTTAAGAAATAAAAAAGATGTTGTAAGTCAAACAAAGAAGCTTCTAGTAGATGAAAACAATATTTCAAACATAATAATGAGTATTTGCATTTGGACAAAGAGGCATTACCATCTAGAAAACTTGGTTTTTGAAGAAGAAATAAAAAATTTAAAAGCAAGAGTGGAAGATCTTTTTGAATCTAAAAAAAAATTCCTTTATCATGTTTAATGAGAGTGATGAAAAACTAAAGATTCTTCTTGCAAGTCAATGAGTTGATTACTTCGAATAAGGTCTTGGTTTTAAGGGAGAATCTTCAAAAGGACCTACTCAAATTGTGTTCATAAAAGGTAAAGATGTAATGCAATTTGAGACTATGCAACTTAGCAAGCTTAGTGTCAAAGCAATAGCCATTAAGCAAGCTAGAAGCACCATTGCCTATCCAAGAAGATATCTTACTCAACATAAAAGATATACTATTCAACTCAAAAGGTACCAAACTCAACCTAGAAGATACCTAAACTAGGTATCAAGTAAAGAAAAGGAAGTACACTTACTATACTCCCTATGCCTATTCATTATTTTTTTTTTTATTTGCCCTAAGTGATTCTTTCCTTTTTATCTTTGCTAACAACAAAAAGTGCTAGAAACATAAAGATGAAAAATATTTTAAGTATAAGATTAAAATTTGAATAAGATTAGGATTTAAGAGAATTTAACTATATGTTAATAATATGAACATCAACACTTAGCTCATTTTCAAAATATTTTTCATAAATGTTTTGTTATCATTGAAGGGAGGGAGAATGTTGAATCCCTTAAATACATGTTTCAATGATAATAAACATTAAGCTTTCTAACCTATATTTGGAGTGTTTATAGCAATTCAAAATCAAAGTTAGAAATTATGTCAATGAGAGAATTGACATCTGTTAATGACTTAGAAGCTTAGATAGAAGCAATGGTTATAATTCTATGAAGACAATTAAGGACTTGTAAGCTCGGTTAGAAGCAATATTAATAAAGACAAATTTACAAAGATGGAGCTAGATTGAGACATAGAAGCATACTTAGAAGTTCCATACAAGCAAACACAAAATGCAATATAGGAGACTATTAATACATAGAAGTAAAGTTAGAAGTAAGATCGATAAAAACATAAATCGATCATAAGATGACAGAAGGCTCAAAAGCAAACTTGAAAGCTAGCGGGAGGAGCTTGAATTATTAAGCTTTATTTATTTTACAGGTCAAGGCTTAGCTCCATTAATAAAATGCATTTGGGTAATATATTTGACATGTTCCACTATTTAAGGAGAATTTAAATTAAGGATAAAATTAAAAAATCAATATTTAAGACAAGATTATTTTGGTTGGAAGTTTCAAATTACGGCAACATAAAGCTCAGCTGAAGTTCAATTGGTATTAAAGACTTATCTAAAATATTATTTTGAATTCACATTGGAGAAAATAGTGGAAGATAAGGATGAAGAGGATATGATGGATTTGCAAGATATTTCTCATCCAATCTTATCTTAAAGAGTTCGAGCTTACCGAATTATCAACAAAAAGACTTATCTCATTCAAGTTCATACTTGTAGCAGATTTTATGAAAAAAAAAAAAAAAGGTATCACCAAAAACGTATAGATTATTGAAGTTTATCATCAACTTCAAATAAAGCTTATCTAGCGAGTTTGAGATACATCAAGAATTAGCCATTACATTTCAAATTTACAAAAGACGAATTTGAAGACTCTAGTAAATGCAACAATAGTAACAATTATCAACAAGCTTTCAAGAAATAGAAATACTTTAACTACAATTCTAATCTAATTATTATTCATTCCATTGTATTCAAGCATACGAGAAAAACTTAGGAAACTCTATTTATATTTTCCACTTTGTTTTTCACTTAAGTTGTTGTAGTTCAGTAGTGAAGAGTAAACCATAGTAGATTTACTTTAGCTTATTGAAGTAAGGAGGCAATTGACTTTATTTTGTACTCTTCATTGATTTTGAAAATAGTGGAATGATTAGATCCCCAACATGTGGCGCTAGAAGAGAAGACTGGCACATAAGGCAAAACCTCTATAAATCTTTTATTTGATCTTCTTAACTCTCTTCTATTTAGTTATTGTTATAAACTTATTTGTACATACTTTAACTAAACTTTAAGCCACACGGACAAGTAATCAAAAGGGGACTTAGCTTTTGAGAAAAATAAATAAATAAAAAGTTTTATTTAAGCAAGCAATTCACCTACTTCTTGATTGCTTTAGAGAGACCAACATATGGCTACTTTGTTCAAGACTAATTTCTATTCTAAGGAGGCAAGATGTACATATTGACCTATTCATTGAGGGAGTTACTAGTGAGAGAAGCTTATGAAAGAGTACTATCAGGTGAAAAGAAAACATATGAGCTTTTAAAGGTATGTTCTTTTGGCTTAAGATGCAAAGGGATGTGTACTGAGCTATTGAGAGGTGCATAACTTACAAGAGAGATAAGAGTAGAGCTAAACAAAGAAAAAACATGCCCTTGCCGGTCCTAACCATGCCCTAAACAAAGTTGAGTATGGACTTTGTCCTCGGATTACTTAGAATTACTTAAGGAAAAGACTCTATGATGGTCGTCAAGGATAAAATCAAACGGATAGTACACCTCGTGCCATGAGACAAACTAACAATGCTTTGTTTATTTCTTTTCTTTTCTTTTCTTTTCTTGTAGGAGATCATACTAGCCAGCGGAGATATGCTTACTAGAAAGATCTAACTAAGTCAAACATAATGAATTGGTATGCTTACTAAGTGATAAGATAGGAGCTCGACAATCCCATTCCTTTGGCAAAGGCCCTAACTACAGTTCTGCCTAGGATCATGGACCTTTCGTACATGGATTTTAAGGCATTTAGCTAGCTTATATCTCCGTCAAGCTACATGGAGTACCCTGAAGTATAGTCTCCAACCAAGACCTTAAGTTCCTTAGCTACTTTTGGAAGACCTTATAGCATAAGCTTAGGACTACGCTAATGTTCAACACATCATTCCATCTACAAATGAATGGACAGATAAAGGTCGTCAACTGTATCTTGGTTCTTTACTCGAGCTACAGTGGAAGTGAACTTAACAAACTAGGATATGTGCTTACCAATAGTGGAATTTGCCTATAATCAATTTATTCATAACACCATAGGCAAAATACCCTTTAAAGTTGTTTATATTTTAAACCTCAAGTTGCCTCTTGTTCATACACCAATGCTTGAGCCCAATTGAGGAAACCTTAATGTCAAAGACCAAGCCCAAGATTTATAAAAGATTCATTAAATAGTGATTGAGAACCTAATTTAAGTTGTAGAGAAGTTAGAATAGAGAACCCAAGGAAGAAAGGAAAAACAATTATAACCCAACAATCTTGTTTGGCTACACTTAGTAAGGATAGGTTCCTAAACAAGAGAAAGAATAAGTTATCCACCCAAGTTAAAAGATCGTTTAGAATATTTTAGAAGATTAATGATAATGGTTATTAACTGGAGCTACCAGAGGAGTACAGAGTTTCTAACACTTTCAATATTATTGACCTGAGTCCTTATGTGCTTAAAGATGAGGACTAACAAGGAAATAATTTAGATTTGATCCTAAATCCTAAACAACTTGGAGAGATGATAAGAATCAACCCAGATCTCCATTACATGTGCCTAAGCAAAGGGACTTGAAAACATGACACATTAAATCATTAGACTCTAACCAAGTCTAGAAGAGTCATCCATCCCACATCCACCCAACCCATTATAGCTTCTGAACTATAACCAATCTTTTACCATACTATTGGCTAAAGCCTTTACTCGACCAAAGTTGTCCAATAGTTCTGTCAATCTAACCAGTAGATCAATCATCCTTTTTTAAGCTGTTTGTGTATGGAGCTAACCTGTTTGGACAATTACTAACTGGTTCCTAAATAGTACAAAAGCCATTATGCACAACCAAATTTGCACCAAGTACCTAGTGAAACATGTTCCACTACTATTCCTTTTTGTTTCTTTCTAGATTTACCCATTTCATTGTAATATTGAGCATAGTATGTTCCTTTTTAGACCATTTGCCCCTTTTAGTAATTGCCCTTCTTGTAAGGTTGCCCTAAGTGGCTACATTTAAATGCATAACTTATACATAGCCATAGTCAACTTATCTTCCATATTAACTATACCCTATTTTCTTGTAACTTGTTTTCGTTACTTAAGTAAGTGCATTTTACATTTTGAAATCTTATTTATTCCCTTAAGTAAGGACTAATTGCAAGTAACCCATTTAGCTTAGCTATACGTCAGATCAACTTAGCTACTTAGTTCATGTGAGGTGGTTGTGGTGCCTCATATCCACATACTTATGCATGAGTTTCTTACCTTCAACTTTCATTTTATCTTCAAGTCGTAGCTTAGTTTCGACCTAATCCATAGTCCTCCTATAGTTGCTTAAGTAGTTACCATGGTAGTATATCAAAGGTGTTAAATAGGCTTTAAAGATCTTAAGAATTTTAATTATATTTTGCTTGGATCATTAGCATGGAAAATCATGCCAATTCCCAATCTATTATAGGTGAAAATTTTAAAAAGCATCTATTTTCCTAAATGTAACTTTTTGTAAAAAAAAAAAAAAAGTAGGACTTAATGGATTTAGAGTAGTATGTTGATTGGTAAAGAGGTGATTGAAAGTGATATGGCTTGGCACATAGGTATTGGAAGAAGTATATGGTGTTTTAAAGATCCATGGATCACCTCAAGATCTGTTGGAACTCCTCCTTATGATCCTAATGTACTAGGGAATCATGATTTTCAAGTAGTAAAGCTTATTGATCAAAGCAATAGATGTTTAAACTATAGACAAGTTGAAGCGATTGTTTGGAAACAAATGGGTAGAAGTGATATCTAAGATCTATTTGATTCATATAGGAAGTGAAGATAAATTAATTTAGCTACTTAAATCAGTAGAGATTACTCAGTTAGAAGTGACAAGAAGATCGATAGAAGTAAAGAGATTCAAGTGTTAATAGGCCTTCATCTTCTCATTACATTAGTACACAAGTATAGATTTTGGTGTGATCATTTAAATATGTACCCAAAATTAGACATTTTCAATGGAGATACTACAATAACTCACTTAGCATCAATGTTAACCTCTTCTACAGAAAACTGAGGAAAGGTAATTTGTGTAACTTATGTAATGAAGAACTTATTTTGATTTGAGATGTTTAGTAGGAAAATTAATAAGGAAGCAATCACTAGTTTTGATATTTTGTTTCAAGAATTATGGAAGTTCTTTCTATTAAAACACAACAATCCCTGAGTTTGCTAGGTCTCAACTATATGTTTGTTTACAATACACATGGAAGCAAAGAAACTCAAGTCTTTTTAATGAGTTGAAACTCGATCAGTGCAAGATGATTAAAGCCATTAAGTTAAATTATTCATAATAGGTTAATGCTTTTGTAATGTCCATCTTTGTTTCAAATCTATACAAAGAAGCCAATAATATCTTGTCATGAATCCCTCTTCTTGAACATGTAATCAAAGTTAATGTGGATGGAGCTTTTGGAAAAGACAATAAAGATCTTAGATTGGAAGTTGCAATCATCTAGTTCAATTAACAGTAAGCTCAAGCTTAAAATGTTTGGCTACATGTGTAGGAAGTGTAGAAGCTAGTGCAATCTTAGAAGGCATTAAGTAAGCGACAGGTAAAGGTTGAAGGAGTATCATTATTGAATTTTAGTATTATATTATCCTCTACTATCTATCGATAATGTATTGTTGGAAAATAAAGGCAAATGCTAATAATATACTTTTTTATCATTCTCATTTTAAATCATGCTTCTTTAACTTAGTAAATAAAAAAGCCAATGCTAGGGTTCATTGGTCAACATCCTAAGGCAGGAAAGGAATGAATGTATGTTACTAGGAAATAAATCCTCCATTCCCTTTACTTTCCTTATTAATGGTTGAATGTGATGATAAACTACTTAATCCTAACTTAGCTTGATTTGTCCTCCATCTTTATTAAATAAATTTCATTTGGTTAAAAAAAAAAACTGAAGTAAAAAACCTTAAATTTAGCTAAGAACTCTAAAAACTTAAGCATAAACCCTAAGTTTTTATCTTAATCCCTTACTAATCTAGCTTATTTATGGTGTCGTAACTAAGTGTTAAAGATCGAAAAAAAGTTTAAGGGCCTTTAAGGAAGTGGCATGAGGCTTGGTCTCCAGGGGCAAGTCATCTTAAATTTTCTTTAAAGTTTAGTTAGATGTTAAGTTTAATATTATACAAATGTTGATTTATGTTTTAAACTTTTATATTTACTTTGGGGTTGTAGAAAATTATCGTTAGGAGACCTCTTAATGGCATAAAAGCTAGTAGAAGGATGTAATTAAGAATCTGAAAAAGTTTTAAATCTTTAGATGAAAATGATATGTTATAATGATTTTGGGGCCTAAATAGGTAGCTAAGTAAGTTGATACACTTAAATGATATCTTAAAGTGCAAAATTGGAGTTTAAGACCTTAATAAGTGTCGCCACATATAAATAATAAAGATTAATTGATGACTATGTGATCTAAGTTGATTAAATGTGTTCATTATAATGTTAAGGAGATCTTAGATTCACTAATTTGAAGATTTGATGAAATAAAGTTGTGGATGTGTGTTTTCCTGAAGTAATTGTGACGCTCATGATCCTTCTAAGTGTACGTAACATAATTTTATATATTGATAAGTAATATGTATTGTTATACAATGTGTAAATGCATAGTTTCTATAAATGAGACTAAGCTAACATAAAGATAAATGTGGTAATACATGAAAAAGACTATCAAGACCTTAATACTTATATAATAATATTAGATATACAATAATACACACCCTTAATCTCATGATGTGAGAGTCAGCATGAGATTGGAGTAATGATCAAGAAATGCTAATGCAGACAGATTATTGATGAGAATGTTAGTGCGCTAATGTCATATAGGAATATAACAGACTAAAACTTAAACAGTAGCAACCATTTCTCTAACAAAGTGAGAATTAATGTGAACATGTTTAGTGCGATCATAATGAACGAGATTGGCAAACAAGTAAATTGCACTAAGATCATACAATGGAGAATGATGAGGCACCAAATGGGGACCCTAAGTTCACAAGCAAAATAGTGGATCTACATAGATTTGGCAACTCCATAAGTAAGAGCTCTGTGTTTGACTTCAATAAAACTCCTAAACACGATAGGTTACTTTTTGGATTGCCAAGAGATGAGATGTTCACCAAAAGAGATGACATAGCCTATGGTAGACCAACAGGTGTCAAGACATCCAGGCAATCAACATCAGCAAAGGTAGTAAAAGAGGTGCTAAATGTGCAAAAAAGAGAAGACCTAGTGTTGGTGTGCTCATAGATATCGAAGAACATGTTTGGTTGCCAACATATGATGTATGCTAAGATTGTGCATGTATTGACTTAGTTGATTCACTATAAAGTTGATATTCAGACAAGTGACTATAAGGTATTGAAGTGCACCAATAATCTCATAAAAGGCGATTAGGTTTTGCAAGGAGGGAGAGCAATGGGTACTAAGGTGACTCCGAAGCGAGAGAGGGGACTTAACCAGCTTAGACAAGTCATATGGCCATGTTTAAGGTCATAAATAAACCGAGATTAAGATAAGTGAAGACCCTATAGAGTGAAGCGATATGAATACTAAGGAAGAAATATAGAGGACCTATTTAAGGTCATATGGCCATGTTTAAGGTCATAGACTTGCGAAGAAGGATTGATATATATAGTGGTTGGGAAAGGGGGTTTTGTTGCCAGTAAAGATGATATCGCAACGTAGAGAATAAGAACCAAAGTGTCAAGACCCCTAGTAAAGATGAACATAGATGTATTAGCTTCACTTTGGTGAAATCCTAAGTAGAACAATAAATTACTGAATTGATGAAACTAGGCTCGAGGAGCTTATTTAGGCTATAGAGAAACTTTTGCAATTGATACACATGATGGGGATTATAGGGTAGACAAATCTAAGAGGTTGTTTCATGAAAATTGTCTCACTAAGATGATCATGAAAAAAAGGCATTCTTGATATCAAGTTGACAAACACCCCATTAAGAAGAGACATCATGAGATAAAATAAAGCAAATGGCGGTAGCTTTGATAACTGGGCTAAACATTTAAGTATAATCAATACCTTCTCACTATGTGAAGTGTTATGCAATTAGACGAGCTTTATGATGCTCAACCTGACCCTCGGCATTATAATTTAATCAAAATTTCTAAGTGTTGCGAACAACACTTTGATTTGAATGAGGAGGAACAAGGATCCAAGTTTTGTTTTTGAGAAGAGAGTTAACTTTTCTTACATTACTACAGTTTATGTGTGATCACAAAGGGTAGTCATATATTAATAAGACTCAGAGGTGGAGGAGTAAGTATAAAGATTGACGATAGGGCAAGGTTTTGTGATGTCAAACTTAAAATGTGGTTGCATGAATTGGGTGGATGAAGAGGAAGGAGGTAAAAAAGGAGACTAATTGATGAAGTTGGGGGATGATACGAATCGAAGAAACAACAGTAGATCTTGAGAAAGGCAGAATAGGTCGAATGGGTATGACATACAAAGAATGAGATGGTTAATTTTGACGATGAATGTGAATGGATATAACTTACCAGTACACAAACACAATTGGGGGGTTTGAGCTTGAAATAGGGTTCGATACAACTTACGAACACTAAATGTAGCTCGAGATTCAAATGAAGGTTATATGTAACTCACTAACCAATTCAAATGAAGGGGTTCGTCACAATCTCAAGGTCAAGATTAATAAGAACACGGGAGAGATTAAATAGCTTAATCTATACTCAATAATCCGTCGAATGCTAGCTCAAGAGCAGCCTTGCTCAAAAAGGGGAAAAGATTCCAATCGTAGGAATATACTTCTCTATCTATTTTCATGTATATATTGACATCTATCTTTTCTATGATGTTTACAGATGTTGCTATTTATAATAAGTCCCAAACCTTAGTGGCAAAATTGTAAATAATGTACAAGGCTTTAAACCCTAAAGAATTGAGCCCATAAATAAAATAAAGAAAAACATGTACAAGAATACAAAACTATACGTTTTACAGAGAAAGTTGACATGCAGTCACTCAACATGTCCTAAAAAGAGTAGTATTCGAACCAGACTAGGTCAGTAGTTGGATGTACAAGTTTAGGAAGGAGTCCCCTGAAGTCTTGCAGTATTTAGCCGAGACACTAGAAAGGTTGACCTACAATTGTTAAGTTTTAGAATTAGTCGACATGAGTCTCTTGGTACTGTGCCGAGTGGTTCTTTGGTCTCGAGTACTCGGTCTTGTGGTATCTTAGCACCTCAACTGACAATAGACTTGATGCCGAATGTTTTTCTTCCTACCTCTCGTCCTTCTGGCTTCAGTTCGGCCTCGACAAGCATTGATAGGCCTCGGCTTTGGGAAGGTCTGCCTCGGCTTGGATGTAGTCAAAGGCTGATTCCCATTAGGGGAGGGGTTGGTTTAGGATTGATTAAGAGGAAGAGGAGGGGCCACTAGTAGATTGAGTAGAAGATTATAGTTAGTTTATGGGGTTTAAAGTAACAATGCACATGTAAAGTTAGAGGCCAGGTATCAATTAGATATAGAGAAGAGGATGAGACAACTGATGCCTCTAAGAACAATGTTGTAGGTAAGATGAGGTCAAGGAGGGAGAGGAAGGATGGTGAAGAAGTGGAGGAAGTGATGAGTGTATTGTAGTCAAGATACGAGGCATTGGTTATTGTCAAGGTAAGAGTAAGGAATGAGGTAGAGTACTCTGTGGAAGGGATAGAGAATAAAATAAACTAATACTAGGGAAATGATATTTCTTGGAAGTTTACATCACAATTGATGTGAATCTGACTAATAGCTGGATTAAAATAGTGATAGCTTTTATGGTGAATGGGTAGCCAATGAAAATGCATGGAATGGACTAAGGTCAAAACTTGTAAGATGCCTAATAGGTCATGTTAGGAAAGCAAAGGCACCTAAATGTATGAAGGAAGTGATGGTTTGATTACATACTCTGAAGGAGTTTAAAAGGGGATTTATGGTTACACATGATAGGAGGAAGACGATTAATGGTGTATACAACTGTTAAAGAATGATGAACCTAAAAGTAAGGGAAAAGGTTAGCGTGCAAGCAATTAGTACAAGCTAAATATGGATGTGATGATGATTACATTCCATAACCCCATTCTATTAGGGAGTGTTTATGTAGGATAATTGAAGGTGTATGTTATTTTTATGCAAAAAGTTGGTAATGGCCTTGTTAACAATCGTTATAATGGAATTTAATACAATTATAGAAATAATTCTTGACTAAAGTTTTGAATGCTTAAAATGAGACAAAACTTCACCTTTATTATGTATTAGAAAGATTCATGAATATTAAGTACAATCATCAACAAAAAGCACATAATAACGAAAGCTTGTATTTGATTTAATTGAGGATTGACATACAACATAATAAATAAGATTTAATGGCTTTTGTGCTCAATGTGATGATGACTAGAAGGGAAGGCAAGTAAACTTTCTATTGCTGTAAGTGTAGTAAGGATTGGTAGATGTTGAAGATGACTAGATACAAATGGACTAACATAGAGCCAACATATTGAGAACTTTAGTATGTGGATGATACAGACAAGAATGCTATATTTCTCTAGGAATAGTTGATGCAAAGAATGATTAAGGCTTAAAATGATAGGATAGAGTAGATGCTTAGTTAGATGCTTAAGTAATATTTTGACTGTCTAAGAATCCATGATAGAAAAGTAAGAGTCATTAAAGCTAATAGTGCAATGATTGTCTTGACAAAAATTTAAGAACAAATAGAAGGTTATGAGTAAGAGATTGAACGTATAAGACATTTTTAAGGTATGGTTTATGGCCATCAATAGAAATGGTAAGATTACTTACGTAAGATGTTAGTAATGATGCACAATTACCTATAAGTTTGTTAGGACCAACATAAGCAACAAGGTCAATAGGCATGCTTACATTGATTATTATATGATGCATAGCACTAGAGTCAAGGTACCAAACAAATTCCTATGATTCTTCGATTGATAAGGTAGCAAATGACTAAGGCAAATTTGTAAATGCTTCATTATATTATGAAAGTATTGAAGAACTAAATGTCCTAACCTGTTACAGATTTAATAGATTAGTCAAAGTAAGGAATTAGAGCTAGAGCCTATATTAGATTAAGAGGATCTTCGTTGACTATAAGAGCCTCATTTGGATGAGATGTTATGTTTAGATGGACATGTTAAAGTACTTTAGATAGCTATAGTAGAGCGACCTTTCCTTAGGGTTCAAATGAACTATGACCATAACCTGATCTTGACTTCGAGGGGATAATTTGAGTGCTAACAGCTATAGGGACTGAAAGTGTTGTATCATCAGCACCATGGCATATAAGCCATTGTTCCCAACTAAGTAGCTTTTGCACGAACCTACTTAAAGGTGAGAGGAACTACTAAGTAAGAGTAGTGACAAAGGCATCATATTCCCAAGCAAATCGCAAAAAGCATGAATTATAAGATTTGTTAGGCTTAAAGGTTTGTTGATGGAGGTGGTTGATCAACTATGGCTTTGAGTTTATGTAGATAATCTACAATGTAAGTATCATTGAAGTGGAGGGCTAGGAACCACTATCTTAATTCCATTTCCCTAGCCATGGAATTTTTAAGGAGCCATTATCTTAGAGAATTACATATATCATAGATAGCAAATATATCATGAATCTCCATAAGTTTATCTTTAGAGATTGTGGTAAGTAAAGAAGCTTAAACCATGTAGACATTACACATAATGCATATTAGGTATGGGTAAAGCACTTAAGGGAAGAGAAATTTCGTGAAATGAGACAAGGTTATCTCATCAACATACTTAAAGAAGTCTATAGAAATTAAAGAGGATGTCATTAATGAAGACTAAAGTTGGTACTTATCTATAGTGAGATTGATGGTAATAATATTTGAAACACTAATTGGCATAAGATTATATGGAGGTAATGGAAGAGTGTTGTGTGAAAGGAGGAATGGGTGGTAGCCAAGAAGTTTAGGTAGAGTAATGGTGTCAAAAGAGAGAGTATGGAGAGTTGGTATGGATTGTATCAAGAGCATGGGTTGTTTGTGGTAGAGAGAATAGAGAGAGATATGATGATAAACGAGTGGTGTAGTAAGGTGAGATCGATATATTAAGGCTAGGGTTATGAAGCATATAAGAGATAGGAGCCAAAAGAGGATTGTGTTGTTGGGTAAATAGGGTTGCGTTAGGTATAAAATGGTTGATTGAGAGGAGGGAAGAGGTGTCGGTAGTGATGGTGATGTGAGAGGGATGGGCATCAGTGCTAGAGGATGAAGTAGAGGAGCCAATTGTATCAGGGTAGGAGGTTCTAGGTGATGCATTAGTGAAGGGATGGAGTAGATTGAGGATTATGAGATTAGTTAGGTAGTCCAAGATGGTTTGTGTAGGGGGTGACTAATTCGATGGGTAGTGGCAAAAGTAATCAATAGATAGGGGACGAATGAAATGTGGTAAATTTGGTAAAAGAAATTTATTGTAGGTGATGGATTTTCTACGATGAGTAAAAAGGAATTTCAAATCAAGGGCAATAATTCAGAAAACAACAATTAAATTACATTTGGAGATCCCAGTATGCTAATACCATATACATAACATAATTTTATGTATTGATAAGTAATATGTGTTGTTATATAATGTATAAATATATAATATTCGTACATAAGACTAAGCTAACATTAGGATAAATATGGTAATATATAAAAAATACTATAAAGACCTTAATACTTACACAATAATACTAAGGTCGAATTTGTTGATTAAAGGTATTATTGAGTTGTTAAATGGATTAACTAAGGGTTAAGACAAGGTTTAATAGGTTAAAAATCAAACTTAGGGCTTATTAAATTGATGTGATCTATGGTTGTTAAAATTGTGAGCCAAAAATACGATTTTACAAGTTTATGATTTTATAATATTTTTTTTTAGTTAAAATGAAAGTAAAATTATTTATGTATAGACTTTTAATAAAATTATAAACTTTCATATACAATTCTACAAATTTATGATTTTACTGGTTTTATACGATTCTACTGATTTTATACATTGAAATGAACAGTAGAATCGCGATTTTGACAACCATGATATAATCTACTCTCTTATGTATGTTACCACTTCTAGCTATGTTTCTTGTATGGTTTTTGTCTAATTTGTGTCAAAAGGATAATCTTGAGTTGAAATGATGATTATCTTACTAATTTTAGGTTTATGATATTATTTAGATGCTTAATGAACCATATATAACATCTAATATGCTTAATTACTTGATTTGGATTTTGTAATGTTTAAATTGAGTTCTTGAAGTATAATTATAAAAATTCCAGCCTTATAGCATGTTTGCATAGGCAATTTTTAACATTAATTATGTTTTTAATTTTTAATAATTTTAGACTTAAGATATGTTTGATTTGATATATAACATGCATATGTTAGTTTAGTCCCCTAAAGATGTAAGCCCAATGCATGCTCCAACATTTATAAAATTGATTTCAAGTGTAAATATGAAGTTCAATTAAACTCTTGATCAATGGTGTTAGTTTGAGTGAAATGATGTAGTGTTAGTTAGATTATAAACTAGTTTTTCAAAACCAAATGTGTATTTGCAATTTTCTAAAAATGATTTCGGACCTCAAAGTGTTCTTTCAATGTTCATGAATGTTAAAGATGCCCTTCATTAGAAACCCTTTTTTATCCATTTAGATTATTAAAGTTCGATAAAAATATATTTTTCATGAGATTTGAGGTAACCATGTTTTCATATAGATGCTTGGTCCTTAATTCTATTTGAATGATAACTAATATCACATTCAAAACACGCAAAACCCAATTTCAATAATTTCTAAATCAAAAGTTAGATCAATTGGTGTTTGATTTTGTTAGAAGTTAGGGTTTGAAGAAAAAGTGTTTACAAAATAAAACATTAATAAATAATGGAATTAAGTAGAGTTGAATAATATAAAAATAAATTAATAATTTTATGAATTTGACTAAGATCACATGGATCTTAAGCTGGTCAACCCAAACTGGTCTAAAAGTGAACTAGTTCACCCCTCCCCATGCTAGTTTACATTAGACCCCATGCATTTTGTAACTCGATTAATTTTACTTAATTTAACTAATTTGAATCAATCAATAATATGGCAAAATTAGTAAAATAATAAAAGTTGATTAATCAAATTAATGATATTATTAAGTAGGCTTAGGTCAAAGTATAACATTTCATTTATGTCTATTCCCCTTTTATGGGTCATTCTCTAAATAAACTCTAATCTTAGAAAATGTTTTGAAACTTATATATGGGTTAAGCCTTAAATGACTTAAATTAGACTTAGGGACTAAATAATAATTAATCGACAATGTTAAACCTTTATTAAATTAAATAATTATTTAACCTTTCTAATGGGCTTAACTTAACCTAATATTAATCAGGTCTATTTTCTCTTGATGGCTCATAATCTACATAGCCTTAGTTGAGAATAAAGCTTTTGGGCCCTGAATATGATAAGTGCCCAAAATAAGATAATGTTAACGTATTTAGATAATTGAGGATAGTAGTCGTGATTAAGTTGATTAATTAAGTTTGTGGGTCCAAATTAACCAAAAACTAATTGGCCCATTATCCCCTTAAGGCTTATGACTTAAATGGATTTAATATAAGCACCGAAATTAGACGGTCTAGATTCAATCCATAAAATTTAGGACAATTGTAAAAGTTGTCTAATCAAGTTCGAGTTTTATGAAAAAACTAGAAATATTAGTATAAGTGGTCTCGTAAGTTTGGATTTAAGAAAACAAAATAATAAAATGATTAACTAATTGATGATCTTGTTTGTACTTGTTGCATAGTCTTATGTTTTTACCCTTACTTATTGAGTGGTTGGTTGATTATATTCTTATAAATCTTTTTATAAGTGCTAACTAAAAATGCCATGTTATAATTACCCTGAAGTTAGTCACTTAAACTGGAGATTTTACTGGACTTTTTGAAGCTTCTACTTTTATCTTTTAGTCTTCCTTAGACAAACTATGTAAATTATTATCTCAGCTTAAGTTACTAGGTTATGCGAATATTTCCTAAACTATCAGAGCTTTAATGTATGTTTTAAGACTTCCGCTTATAAATCAATGGTATTTTCTTATAAATTGTTTACTTCAAATTGGTTAGTCGTGAACATTTTATATAAATCAGATTTATAATAACGACTATGAGGTCATCTTTTATCTTATATAAATCAGGTCTACTAGGATAACATGATAGTTTATGTGCTTAGGCCATTGATGTTTGCTCACTAAGTAGTTAAAAGAAGGGAATTGCACTAGTACAATGATTATAAAAAACAAAGAAAAGTCGTAATAGTGTTGTAAAGGGTTATGGGACATATGTAGGATATATTATGGATAGATCATGATCACTAGCATTTAGATAATAATAGTGAACTTTTTATGAGACTAATTTCTAATTTTGGTAACATCATGTAGCCTTTAGATGTTCCCATAACCCTCATAGCCTATTAAGATAAGACTGTTGTTCCATAGTTGTTAGTACTTTTGTGTTGGTTATGTTATATTACACTTGATAATATTATTAAGTAATACTTGCTTGTTGCATTAGAATTTAGGCCTACATGAATATATTGTATATGTTTACAATATCTATCGTAATAGGTTTCTTGGTGCTCATTTTTATCAAAATTTTTCATGTGAGGACAATTACTATGTAGATATTGCCTATAATTTAGATGGTTTCAGATCTATTGATGTATCAGAGGAGATAGTAAGGTTGGTTACAAGTTAGAAGATTGGTTGCATCATCATTGTTTCCATTATGGTTTATATTATTAGATTTCGTATTCCAATACTATTATATCTGTACTATCGCTAAACTTTTATACTAACTATCATAATAATCCATGAGTGGTTTCACATTTTGACCCTTTTTACTTATGGGTTAGGATTATCGATGACTTTTAGGTCTATAAGCCTAGTTATGTTTTAGAGCTTATTTGATGCTAAATTTTATGATGATTTCTAGTTTCGCATTATGACATTTCATGAGATGTTTTTAAAATTAATTAGCTTTCATATTTATCAATTCAATTGCATTTCATAATTTAGTTTTAAAAAAATAATTTAAGGATTTTCTAAATTTAAGATTCAATAAAAATCTGCCTTAATATTAAGGAAGTCTTAACATGCATTACTTAATTTCGATATGTGACAAATTGCCTTGCCTTTCTTATTTATAGGGTGACATGACAATTGTACTTTTAAGTTGATTAAAGTTAGAGTTCAGAGTTTCTCTTGAGAAAAAAATTGAAAGTATTTATCTGAGGTAAAATTAAAAACAAGTCTTGTAATAAGGGTCTTGCTAAGGTTTTTATTAAGATTCTTACTTGAAATTACCTTTCAACTCAAATTGGTAGAAAATTTTTTTGGCAAATATTCATAAATTTATAAGAGATGTTGAATTTCTAATAAGCCTATTTACTTGAAAGGCTCAACCCACTTTTTTTTTTTCTGGTAAAAATATGATTTTTTTTTATTTAAAACAAGATAGTTTCCTAATTTTTTCTTTTTGAGATGAGAATGATTTCCATAAAAAAATTTAAAAGAAATTCTTGAGTTTTATTAAAAATAATTGAATGATATTGTTACAATCCTATGCAAGCCATTTATATTCTTGACTAATATCTAATATGGAAATTAATATCTATTAAACTAATTAATTGTTATTAATATCAAGCTTATTATCAACTAATATTTAACTATATATATTAAAAGAAAACTAAACCATTAAACTATTATTTTTTTAATCTAATTTTGAATTATAATAATCTCTTATCGATTTAATGCGATTAGAATAATGATAAATAATGAAAAAAATTATTGAAAAACTTTGTTGAAAATTCAAAATAAACTAATAATATTTTCTAAATTTTATCAACCAAACAATGTAATGAGAATTCCTTCATCTTTATTAAGCATGTAACTCTTAACAAAATTTTGTTATAATTTTTTTCACCATTTATCATTTTATATACAAAAGAAGCTTTGCAGTGGACTTACCAATTTTCCTAGTTGATAAATAGAGCATCTTGAGTTGGAAAAAAGAGTATTCGAATATCTTGGATTAATTTTTAGATTCATAATCCTCCTTTTTGGGGACAAAATTTATGGAATTACAGTCATATGAGATTTTTTGGATTTGTTTAATTGTCTTATTGATTATGGAGATATGTTACTCCTAAATGTAATATCAGTTTTTTATCTCTCTTTTGTGCCCCCTGTATCATGTATAAATAAATTCTGATTATTATGATCAATTAAATTTAACTTTTGGTTCGAAACTTCTTCAAAAAGGTTCCTAGCTAATACTTGCTGAGTTGTTTGTGAGGGAAATTTTCCATTGAATTCGCTCTCAAATGAACAGGTGCGAATAGCGATTGAAGATGAACAAGTTAGTCGAAGAAAGTAGAAGCTAAGCTAAACCCTGATCGATTGAATTTCATGTGACAATGGCCATGGCAATGGCACTGGATCACCTTCCTCTCACTCTATGGAGGACCGATTGTATACCTCCTGCTCCATCTACATCCGGATCCACCAACACCACCATCGATTGGATACCAGAATTCGCCGGCCACGCCTGGGTCGCTTACGGTGCCTCCTCTCTCCTCATCATCTCTCACCTTCCTTCTCCTCTCTCCAAGGATGAATCCTCCACCGCCCCTCTCTTCCGCCAGGTCTTTGAGCTTCCCCATTCCGTCGCCGCCGTTTCGTGCTCTTCTGCCGGAGACGTCGCTGCGGCTTCTGCCGATTGTATTTTCCTCTTTTCTCCTCTCTCTGCTCCATCCCTCGGTAATCCTACTCGTATTTTTTATTCCCCGTAATTTTGAATCGTGCCTTCATATTCTAATTACTAAATGATTGAGTTGTTATTTATGTCTACCAACTATAAGTTTCTCTTCTTGGACTATTTATAGTATGGTAATTAATAAATGTTACATACGTGAAACGAAATAGGCAACAAACAAGAAGGAAAACCCAGACTTTACCAATCATATCCTAATCACTAAATAATCTGAGTTGTTATTTAATTATACATAATGCTCTTCTCTGACTATCTATACTACTGAATTTAACATAGTATTCGTACAATTCGCTATGAACATATGATATTTTATAATATGAGATATTCCTGTGACCTTACCATGTAGGCTTTGTTGAAGGCGATATGTTTCTTTGTTCGCTCATCAGGTTCTTTTTGTTGGAGCCAGAGTGCGGTGCTGCTTCACTCTTCTACAGTGGAGGCTCTCCACTGGACTGCCTCTAATGATGGAATACTCTCTGCTGGAGAAGAAGTTGTTCTCTGGAAACGTAGAGAAAACTCCTGGGAAGTTGCTTGCAAGTTTAAAATAAACCACTCTCATAATCTTGTCTCTGCATCCTGGTCCATTGATGGACCTTCTGCTACAGCATCCACTTCTTCAACGCCAGGGCATCCTGTTTATGTGTGGCAGGGCGATGGAAAAGTCGAATCTGCAATAGCTGAGCTCCGTCATCCCTCTCCAATCCTTAGTATCCAGTGGAGACCCTCAGCAGGAAAACCTCTCCAAAGAAAAAGGCATGTGCTCCTAACAAACGCACTAGATGGAGCTGCTAGGCTATGGGCCGAAATTGATCATGGACGGGGCAGGAAATCAGAGACCAAGGCCATGCCTCATTCCTTCTGCGTGGTTGCTGTAATAGACACAAACAAGAATCTTGTCAAGGATTTATCGGTGATGTGGGCAACTGAAATCACAGGCCTATTCAAGTATCCTGAAGGAGGTACAGAGATATTTGCCACTGATGATTACGAGCAGGAAGTAACTGGCCACTGTGAATGGATCATTGGATTTGGTACTGAAATGAAGATCACCTTCTGGGCCATCCACTGTCTTGATGAATATTCTCTGTTAAGGTACCCGCGGGTCACATTGTGGAAGATAAAGGAACTCCAGGGTCTTCAGTTGGAAGAAGATCAACTACCTTTAAGAAAAGTTTATATGTCCAGGAATAACTCTTCAGCTCCACCTGACTTGTGCTCATTTCTTCATTCTTCAGTTTGCAAATTGACTTGGTCATGCTTGTACGCTCAAACACTCAACAATAGTAGTACAATCCCAGCAGAAAGGTCTTTAACTGCTTCCATCAGTAGTGTTCTCAGTACAGTTGGGCATTCTGCTAAAATTTTGCACTTTGCCCTGCATCCATACCACCATGCATATGGATTGGCTGCTTCCTTGGATTCTGATGGTGTACTTCTATTCTGGCTATTTTCAACCACTTCAAATGCAATCTCTGGCCTCCCGATATTGAGTCCCATGTGGAAACTCTCTTCTAAGGTAGCAACTAGTGCTTCAGCCTACAGATATACAAGCTTAACTTGGGCACCTTATGCGATGGATGATGATTGGGTACTTATGTTGGGACATGTTGATGGTGTTGATTGCTTTGTCATCAAAAGATGTGAAGCAGAAAATCAAAATGTAGAATGTCAAAAACTTTGCACAATCCCCTTTTGTGACCAGGATTCACCAGGGCATGGACCCTCAAATATCTATACCATTCCTCTGTATTCTGGTTGCAATAACACCTTTAATTCTACCCGCTTCATGCTTTTGGGTGTGTGGACGACAGGGTTTCATGCTATAGCCTGGGAGATTGTGATGCATATTTGTGATTTATCTAGAAGCTGTGATGAAGATGAATCTGGAACCACATACAGTGCAAATAGCAGTTTATGGTGGTTTGAAAGTATTTTTGTTAGCAAAAGATACTATGTTTTTGCTAATCCTTGCTCCTCACAGTTTCCAGATCCTTACAACCATGATCAGGTTACAAGTTTTTCTGTTATTCAACCAGGTCAATTATTTCCGTTTATACCACAAGACCAGACTCATACTTCTGAAACGTGCAACAACTATCCTGCATATGTTCTGGCAACTGGCAGTGTTGATGGTACCTTGAAATTATGGAGAAGTGAGCGGGCTGAAGTATCCTCTAACCCCACAACATGGAAGCTTGTTGGTTTGCTCTCTACCAAGCAAGGCCCTATTGGTAAAATATCTGTGGCTGATTGTGGACAAAAGATTGCAACCATCTGCACATCAGGAAATAAGAATACTGAATCTACCCTTCAGATATGGGAAACTGTTAATGTTGTAGGAACAGGATGCTTTCTTCTAGAAGATGTAATATCTATCAAGGGAGATGTTGTTGCAGTAAGGTGGTTGTCTTTGGGGAATGGCCAACAATTACTTGGAGTTTGCATGAAAGATAAACTGCTTGTTTATGCTCAGACACGTTTTGGTGGACAGGCATTACCTGAACCTGGGAAGTCTGGGTCTGTTTGGTGTTGCATTGCATGTGCTCAAATCTCTGCTCCTGTATTTGACTTAATCTGGGGGCCTAGGGCTACAGCAATGGCTATTCATGAGGATTATATTGGCCTATATAGCCAGTTGTTGTTCCTTGCAGATGCTGGAAATCGGGATAGTATAGATGAGCAGAATTATCTGAACAGTTCGGGGAGGACAAGCGAGGACATTACTTATACTAGTTTGACTAAGCATATCTATACTACCAAAGAAGTCCACATTGGGGCCAATAACCAGCATATTTCTACAACCACTATATTTCTCAATATCTACTCTGATCTTGTTATCAATAATATGTTTGCAGAAAGGGCTCAGCTGAAAACGGGTTTGCCTATTGTACAGCGTTGTTGGGATATGATTGAAGTGGTAGAGGAGTTAGGTGGACCTCTGCCGGTGTACCATCCCAGGTCACTCCTTTCAAATATATATTTAGGTAATATATCCAAATACGTTAGTGTAGTTACTCTTACAAATTTTCCGCTAGCATGAAAGTACTTTCTGTTAAAAAGGTGAACAAATTACCTTCCCCCCCTGTTGCTTAAAGCTTCAAGCAAATATATCAATTTTGTTTTCTTATAGTAGATAAACCTCTGCTAATTTTCATTCTTATTTTACAATAATACTAGTGTTTCTACATTTTTGGGTAAAGAAAAAAACAAAACTTTTGGTAAAGAGTGTTTCTACACTTGGGACCTCATTAATTGCTGAATATCCTGAATTCTGGATATAGCCAAATCAATTCCTTTTTTTGATAATTCCAAAGCCAATACTCATGACTAGTTTGATATTTGTGGCTGTGTGCATGGTGGTCCAGTTCATGTTCCGGTTCTTTGCGTCTATGTTAGAACTTTTAGAAATCTATACTTCTTTTTTTTCTCATTGATAAGGTTTGCATTTAATTTTTGTATTTCCTAGCATGTCAATGTTTTGGTCTTCACTATTGTCTTGCACCAGTTTTAACAAAAAGGAGGGAGCTGGATCTTCTCATTGTTTTTTATGGAAAAAGATGATGCATCAAGCCCTGTTAATGCATATACAACGGTTTTGATGAGAAAACTCCTTTTACAGGCATGTTGCAAATAATTGTTTATCTTCTCCTTCTCTGGTCATTCCTCTGGATCATACTATCAAAACAATGATAATAATCTGATTGGTTCTTGGCTGCTGCTTGCACTCCTTGTATGAGTTGGTGCTGTAAAATCATATTTGCTGCAATCCATATAAATCAATTGAAACTTATGGAGGCACTCCGCCACATTGCTCATCATGCAACTTCTCTTCTGTCGATCCGTTCAGAGGCAATGAAGCTTGCTATTTATCCCTGCATTCCTGGTGGTCTTCCAAATTTTGCCCTATAAACCTGCCTTGCTGCTTTACTACCTTTGATTGTTACTATACCGTATTTATTCATTATCACCATATTCCATAAATTGTGCATGTCACATCTCCAAAGCTATTTACAAAGAAGTGCTTCATTGAAGAGGTCAAGCTTGTTGAAAGATGATATTAGGAACTGCATTATCTGATGTATGGAAGAGATTGATGATCGTGTTTTTAATGAGGTTCTCACATGTAGTTTTGGAATTTTACTGAGGTTGAATTCAAATTTGTTAACATAATATGTTTTTTATATAAATTATTTTGTGTTCAAGTGGCTATGGTTTGTTTCTGCAGCAAGTACTTTTAAGTTGGGAAATATTGCAAATACTACCTGAACTATGGTGGAAAGTTTGATTTGCTACATGAATTTTCAACTCATCAAATTCAGCACCCTATTGAAACTTTTTGTATTATCATTATTACTTACTGTATACACATGCAATACGTTTCCCAGTTTGATTGGCGATTGGAATAAAGAGGTAGTAACGATGGCGTGAAAAGTTTCAATTAGGTACCAAAAATTGAAAGTTTAGATAGTGTTAGCAATGAGGATGAGTATCATTCCCTCATGAAAGGTCAGGTTCCCTTTTAAGTGTGACTTGAATTCATCCTCCCTTTCCTCCCTCCCTTCCTCTTCCTTTAAAGAGGCTCTTATGGTTAGACCAAGTTGATACGTTGTTTATATAATCTACTTGAGTTCAAGTGAATCATAAAACAATTTTATAGTGCAACAAAGTCTAACTACCATTGTACCTACAAAGCTATATCCAACAAAGGCAACAATCCATATTTTAATACAAAAGTTCTCATCTAAATTATAAAATGTTCCTTGGTTGCTAAGGAAATGTTCTGTTTGTGTTTGTTTTCATGCCTTTGAGAAGGAAGATAGCAAGAGAGTATGTATCTTTACTATGGTTTTTCTTGCTTTAGCTTTTTATGTAATGTTCTGCAATCCCCCCTGCTCCCAAAACCCAAAAAAAAAAACCAAAGAAAATGCATGTATAATGCTTCTATCGAAGTTTTGTTTGACGCTTGTAAAATGTTCTGTGCTTATGCTTTCAGGTGATTGGAAACGTGCATATAGAGGTCTGCAGCATCTTGCTGCACACCTTTCTTTACTTGCTGATGGAGGCAGCAATCATCCCACAAAGAATCGGCCTGTTTTTCCACAGATGGACCTATCTAGTTACCTTGAAGGAGTTCAGTCACAAAATTCTGATGTCAAAGAATATGATTGGAATGGAAGTTCTAATTCAAATGAATCAGCTTTTCAGTTTCAAGTTGGCTTGACTCATTTACCTTGGGCATCTGAATCCAATTCTTTCAATAATCTATATGGTGCTCCATCATCTAAATCTGAACTTAAAAGCTTAGTTGATTTTCTGAAGAGGCCATGTGAGTTATCAGCTGTAGCAGATCAAGAGAAGAATGAAATTGTTGCAGTAATTGATCTCCTCCATGAAGTCAGTGATTCAAAATCTGCTTCTGTTTATGAGAGTCTTGACCTCCCTGGGAGAAGGTAACTGAATTTGTTACATATACAAGTTGTACTATTTGTTCACTGTTGTCGGGCGATTGATACTATAGCTTCCCCTAATGTTACTGATCTTACTCAAGTTTGGCCGATTCAAGAGTGTTGGGATTCAAAAGGTTGCTTGGACCTTTGAGGAAGATGTTAATTGGAGAAAGGGTTTTAGAAACTAATGTGAGGGAGAGCCAGAAATTTAACCTGACATGAAATTCTTGATGACACTATTCATCTGGCTCTGTGATCATGGAATTGCTTCTTCCTATTGTATTTATTTCAACCAGACCGTGACAAGATGGAATTAAAGTAGTTAACTGGACTTTGTGATACAAAATACCTAAACCAAGAATCAACAGAAAGATTTGTTAGTTGCATCTCCAGCAGAGTAAATAAAATGCTTAGATCTCCATTTACATGTTTTATCTGTGCAAAATAATTATTGACCTATATGTGTTTTGTATGCTCATGGAATGTGCCATATCAATACAATCCATAACGTAGCCCCTCAATAATCACTATAGCTTTCTAAACAGCACTTTGACTTGACAACTCTAACTTCCCACCCTATGAGCATTCCTTTCTCTCCAAATGTAATAACACACCGCCAATACTGTCTTTTTTAATGACACACTGAGATTCCCTGCAGCAGCCAGCATATTGATAGAGAGTTCAAAGCAGGACACCTTACAATCCAACCCAAACTACACTCCACCTTTTTCCATGGACCCTTGGAAAAGTCACATCTAATAAGCAAATGGTCATGAGATTCAGCATCCTTGCCTCATAAATAGCAGCAATGTGAAGAAACAACTCTCAATTCCATATGCTTCTTCATGTGTGTAGCCTATCATGTGCATTAAGCCAAAGACTTATTCGAAACAAGGTAAAAACCACCTGGCCTTTGGACATCTTTCCCTTGCGAGGTGATATGCTAATCTAATTGACAAAGGTTTTGGTGGATTAGATTTCTATAGTAATTTGTTGTCCAGTGCTTGGTTGGGCACCACAGCCCCTAGGCTATCGCTGATCCTCCTCCATATTTCCTCATCAGGCAACTCCCAGCTGTTACCACTAATAAAAGAGCAAACTCTCATCTCCTTTGGCCAACCAACACTTAAGGTGCTTCTTTTGCCAATCCAATTCACCAAAGGACCCCTAGGATGCCAAGGATCACACCATAGGGATATGGAATTTCCATTTCCAACCTGCCATGTCAGAAGTTGAAGTACGAGGGTTCTAGATTGTAATATGTTTCTCTAAGCCCATGAAGTGCGATTTGGAATCTTAATGTGCCAAAAATTCTATCCTTTAAGAATTTTCAGTCTGACCCAACTAGGCCACAAAGAATCTCCCAAATCTGATGCAAGGAACCAAATATGTAAGTCCATAATGTGCCAAAAATACACTGCAGGCGTTCTATTAAAGTGAAACTTGCCAAATCAAATTATGGTTTCCATATGTTAGATATCTTTCTTCAAAAGATATAATTGGCAAGTAAGAATATTTGATATGCTATTCAGGAATGACCAATTACCTGGCTTTTGACACTCACAATCTCTAGGATATTCTAATAATTATAATCAATCTTACCAATTAACTTCTAATACTACATAGAAACGCTGGATCTGAAAACATGAAGCATTCTTTTCTCTCTCTCTCTCTCTCTATATATATATGTGTGTGTTTGTGCATGCGTGCGTGTGTGTTTATGTGTATGTACATACATACATACATATATATATATATGTTCTAGCTTTTTAAATGATTTGGTTTTATTGTTCTGTTCAAAATTTTACTGGTTGTTGGAGCAACAAGTCTTTACATCTTGAGTTGAAGTCCCCAATTTGCAATACAACTCACGATATAATTAGTTGGCACAATAAACTTCAATCAATATGTTAATTTGGATGTGGGAACAGGTGTTAGAATTTAATGCAAGTATGAATCATATACATCTATAAGGTTAAACTTTTAGATGGGATAAATGTGTGATTCCTCCCTAGTTTGTCAGGAACATATAGCTATTTTCATGTTTACTAACTTTTATAAGCTAAAGTAACTGCAACCTCAGCAATCATTTTGCTTCGGGAGGTTGGTTGTATCTTCTTATTTTTGAGAGGTTTAAGTGGCTTTTTTTCCTCCTTCTGTTTGTCCTGAATATCTGAGCTTCCTAGATTTGATTTGTGTTGAAGTAAAATCTTGGTGTTGTGATACTTATGGAGCAATTACAGTTCACAACCATGTTACTTACATGAATGATTAGAATAACTCTCTCAACATTAGTACTCCTATGGCAAACATGATGACCATGCTGATACCTTTTTTCCCAAAATTTTAACATAATGCTAATAGCCTACACATGCAGCTGGACTTCTGCAGCTGTGCCCTAGATGTTGATTTATGTGCAACGCCTCCTCTAAGAAACTGGAACGTTATTATTTGGAAGCATGTGATGGCTATATTGACATCATTTCATCATATTATCAAAACACTCTTACTTAGGATACTCTTTGCTTGTCTCTATCATTCTTTGATGTTGGGATTTATTCGAGATAAATTCTGCCCATATACTTTCTGCAACTGCTGTGAACCCTATTCTGGATGAAGTTAGCATTATAGAATCTCTTTTAATTTCATTTTCACCATTTTACATAACCTTTTGTTTTCATCAAGATTCTGGGTGGCAGTGCGATATCAACAACTGCATTTCCTCCAAAGGTTTGGTCAGGTGGCTTCAGCAGAGGATTTGGCCATAGACTCTGCAGCTATATCCTGGGCGTTCCATTCTGATTGTCAGGAAATTCTTCTAAACTCTATTCTGCCCAATGAATCAAGCTGGCCAGAAATGCAGGCAATAGGAGTAGGATTTTGGTTCACAAATTCAACACAATTACGTTTCAGGGTGAGCTTGAGGTGCATATTTTTTTCATATGTTATTCCAACATGGTTCTCATTGAAGGATCATCAACATACATGTCTATTGGTGCTGCATTCACATAATATCTACTTTGAGCGTTCACCCTGGTGCACATAAGTGCCTACCAATTTGAGACAGGAAGAATCAGTTGGTTGCTTCAAATACTGTAGAAACAGATATCCTCCAGTTTTACAACAATGCAATGAACTTTATTCTTTCACCATTGTGATGCTTTATGAATATTTGGTTAGCAGTAAAAGTAATGAGCTTGAATTTTGGAATAGATTATTCAAATTGATCTTGTGTACTGTGTTCTGTGGCCTATTGCAATATTATTTTGTAACCACAATAGTGAATATAATGGAAATCTAGTGGTATCTTGATAATCGGCTAATGTCTGCATCACCATGCTAGTTGACTGGCATTAGCTTTACTTTAAAGATTGTTGTTTCTGGAGGACTCTACCAGGAGCAACTGCCCTTATTATATTGAGAACTTATTTGGTAACTTTTATGTTATGTCAGGTGATAATCTTCTTGCTAGCAACTATCAGCTATGGTGTCTCTTCTCTTTGATTAGTTTAATATGTTACTTGAGTTGTCAAAGACCTCATATTATTGCTTTGCTGTAGATGGAGAAGCTGGCAAGATTACAATATCTTAAAAAGAAAGACCCTAAAGACTGTGCTCTTCTATATATAGCATTACAAAGACTCCAAGTTTTGGCTGGCCTCTTCAAAATAAGCAAAGATGACAAAGACAAGCCCTTGGTGGGATTTCTCTCTCGCAATTTTCAGGTATTGTACGACAGAAGGGAGCTAAATTTCCTGAATTATGTGTTGTTCCTAAAAGATGATGCATAGAAAATTTGTCATTGGAGCTTTCTATTTTATCCTTCTGCTTGAAGGTTCTTGTCTTAGCCTTTTCTACTTGTGTATTTTGATATCATCAATCAATCAGTTAGGTAAAAGCATTGACTTCTGTGCAATAGTTATAGATGCTTGCTCTTTCATGCATTTACCTTGCATTTTACACTTTTGTTTGTTTAATTAAATATCATAAATGTTTATTTTGTGTTTTCAATTAATCTCAACTTCATTGGTAAAAGGAGGAGAAAAATAAGGCAGCTGCACTGAAAAACGCATATGTCTTATTGGGAAGACATCAGCTAGAGCTGGCAATTGCTTTCTTTCTTTTAGGAGGTGATGCCTCTTCCGCAATTAATGTTTGTGCTAAGAATCTCAAGGATGAACAGCTTGCTCTAGTAATTTGTAGACTAATCGAGGGGTCAGGGGGCCAGCTTGAGCATTGGCTGATTAAAAGGATCCTGCTTCCATCAGCAATTGAGAAGGGGGACTTCTGGCTCACAAGCCTTCTGGAGGTTTCTTGTATATTTTTGTTTGGCTATATGTTCAAGGATAATTCCATGGTAATGATCCTTAATCATGGTTTGCTGCTTTCTCTCACAGTGGCAACTGGGGCACTATGTGCAATCCTTCTTAAGCATGTTTGGTTTCCAAAGCAGTTCTGTCATGTGTGGGGGTAATCTTCAATCCAATCAGGTTCCCTTTTCAGACCCTAGTATAGGTCTTTACTGCCTAGCTCTATCAGCAAAAAATTCTTTGAGGAATGCTGTGGGAGAGTATGCTGCCTCAGTTTTTGGCCGCTGGGCGAGTCTGATTAGAGCTACTGCCTTGAGAAGGTGTGGGCTTCCTGTAAGTTCTTATGTTCTGTTAAATATGAGATTATTATGCAAGTAGCTCATATAAAAATTTATTTATATCACTATTGGTCAGTGCTTTATGAAATCTCCTTTTAGATATAGGATTTCTATGTTCAACTCCAACTTCATTGTTTATCTGTCCTCTTGCTGCTTTAAACTTTCATGTGCTGTCTTATGGTGAGACTAATGCTCAGATTCCTTACAAGTGGTACACATCTAATGTGCAAAATTTAGGGCCTAGATATTTTGCTGATGAAATAGAAACTAGAATGCATTTGCATGTCAATGACAAAGACGCAATATTCTTTTTGTCTAAAGTAAGGCATGTCTTACATCTTAATGGAGTTTTTTGAGTTAAATTCTTGGTTAAGTAATATAATGATCTCTAGATTCTTTGATAGATTGATGCTCTGGAATGCTGCTCTTCTTCTCTGAGTTCTACTGGGGGACCCTACCAAGAGACCCCAACAGCCAATGGACCATCTGAAGTTCTAAGCATACTCAAACCATCCCCAATCAAGTCATCTAATTGGCTGTCAGGTTCTGTGGCTGTTTGTCTGGAGTATCATAATAAATTGGATTTGGCACTTCAACATCTATCTCAAATGTGTAGGGAGCACCCTTGTTGGCCAGACTCAAGTATGGGATCTTGTGGAAATGCTTCCTTCACTGGCTTGTGTGGTAGTCATGAATATGATGAACAACTAGGAAAGCTTAGGAATAGGTTATATAATGGTTTGGCAATAGTTGAACAGAGGTTTTCATTGGAAGCTGAATCAATTTTCAGCATGGTGTGTAAGTCTAATGTCATTGCATGCTCAAATAATTTTCTTCTGGTTCTAACTTTAGTTGGCTCCTCGCATACTTATATCTTTCCTCTCACCTATCTCTGCAGATAATGGTCTTGCTTTCCAACTATGGTTGTCTGCACATAGGATACAATTTGCTAAAAGGATACAAGTTTCCAGAAAGGTCACCTGACAAGACTGATTTACTTGACAGATTCAATTTATATCTGTTGCTTCATAAGCTACCTGTGATGATGGAAGATATTGTCATTCTATTATCACGTTTTGTTGCTGTATGTAGTATGATGTGCTCTCCACAATGTTTAAGTAATGCTATGAATACAGAGCATAGTGAGGTCAGATTTAGATACACAATTGAGTGGAAGAATCACATTCACAATCTTGAACACTTGGTGGAGAAGGTAAGAGCTATTTTGAGGCTATCTTCAAACTCCTTTACAGAGCGCCTGCATACCAAACCTTTGGACATTCTCAATTTGTATGAGTATTGTACATGCTTTGCATCTCTTTGGTCTCAGAGGAACTCAAAAGCTCTCATTCTGATGTTGCAACCCTTAATAGTTTCTTTTTCAAGTGGTCATACACCTTATGAAGTTGATATGGCTGACTTGAAGAGATCCTTGCACCAAATCTGTATGTTGTCTTATGGGGCAGTTGCCAATGTTGTTGGAAGCAGTCAGGACCCCAATGGGAGAATGAACAGTGAAAATGAAGGAGATATGTTCTGCTTGATTTCAGAAGATGAAAGGTGGCAGATCTTAGGGACCTCTTTGTGGCAACATATTTTTAGACTCATTGATCATAAGCTGGATTTTATTTTTGGTCAGGCAGAGCAGAGTCACACATCTAGTGCTTCATTCAGTAGATTTTCTTCATCAGTAAATTCTGTAAATTTTGAAGCCATGGATGAGAATACAGAGGAACAAATTGCACTGCTCTCAGGCACTTTGGCCCAGTTACTGAAGAGCACTATTTCAAATGTTTCTTCTTATCATGTTAAACAGCTTGCAGAGCTAGTGCAGCAGAAGTTGAGTGATGGGTTGCCTGCAATGACTCTTGTATGGTTAGAGGAATATTCCAGGTCTCAACATGGAGCTCTCCATGATGACTGGACTAAAGGCAATGTTACTGTTGACATGATGAACAGATATGATAAATTAATGGTTGATGAAAAACTATGGGATGTATGGGCGGATCCTAAGATAGTATCAGAAAGCTTTGAACAGGAAAAAATAGATTGGTATTTGTACGTTAATAGAAAGCCATCCAGTGGATGGAAGGACATCTATAATATCATCTTGATGGAGGGGAAAAAAGACCAAAATAGTAATGAAAGCAATAATTCCATGGATTCAAGTGGTACTGAAGCTAGGCCTCCTTTGAGGGGTTTGTTTCCGAATACCCATACTTTTCTTAGCTCCTGGAGGAAAGAAGACACTTCCTTGAAAGAGGCCATGCTTTTTCGAAGTCCTAGGGATATATGTAAGAGAAATGGAGAGCTTCTGGAGGTAATCTTTCCTGATGCCTTTTTGACTGTTTCTCATGGTAGCAGAGCATACTTGTTGTCATGTTAATTCTATGCTGTTCTTTTAGTAGAGTCTATGTTGTAGCTAATCATCAAATATCTTAACAGGCATTATGTATCAACTCCACTGATGAGCAGCAATTTGTGGTGTCTAGCCACCGAAAGGTTTGTCTTCCTTTCTTTGAGAATAGAAGTATTATTTTAATGGCTGCCCCAGGGGCACCTGTCAAGTGTTGAATCAACAAACTTTTGGCCTCTCTATGCACTTGTTTGTTTACCCCGATAATGGGTCCCTCTTTCTGATAAATGCTTATCGGGTACTATGATTGGAAATTGCTCTGCACATGAATGTTTCTTCAGTTTTAAATTGTTCATTTGTCCACACAACACACATTATTTATGCTTTCTGGTCTTGAGGGAATACTTGTGAGTGGTAAGGAAGACGGTTGTGTGACATCTTGACACAAACCCTTAAAATGAGGAAAATAATCGTAACTTATCACTTCTGAGTGCCTCCATTATGTCTTGGAGCAGCTGAAGCTGACATTCAGTGACCCATTCTTTCTGTTGGATAAAATGTCAATATGCTGCCAGACACTGCAAAACAGTTCATTGATTTTTTAAAGAAAAGTTGTGTTAATTTGCCAAAGCGATGATGATCCTTTAGTTAGCCCATGTTGAAATATTTGAGCTGGCTGCACATGACATCAATTTTTTCCGCCTATTGGTTGCTGTTTAGTTCCCTTTTTCATACTCTGAGGATGGATGGTCACAAATTTTGAAGGTATCTCTCAAGGGATTGGTCTAGTGGATAAGGCCATGGTACCTTGTATACGGTCTTGAGTAGACACTTTTTCAAGTTACCTAATATAGCATAAGCTATAATTGACACGTGCATAATTCTTGTAGGATGGTTCATGTGTTTGGTGGCAGCTGGTCCAATTGCAGCCGTGCCCTTTTAATATATATATATATATAAAATTCTAAAAATGCCGCTGCAAGAGAAGATTAATAGTCATATTTTGTTTCTATTTGTGTTGTCGTATCTTCATGCTAACAGCTTTTGTGGTCATTTTTGTTTCTGTCTGATTTTAGGGTATGCTTTTCTTAAAGTGGGAAGAAGGATTACCTTCCAGGTCTAAAGCAGAATGCATATGGCCAGAAGCTGATTGGCCCATTAACAGTTGGACCGCATCAGAAACAGTTTCAGTTTTGTCATGTCTTGCTGATAATGTTGCCCTTGGGGGCAAGAAAGGAAGAAGCATTGCACTTGATGGATCTGCTACTGCCATGGCATCCTCAGCCACCCCAGGTAGAGACTTGACAGGTGGTGGAGCATTTGGAATTCCTGGTTATGCTGGTATTGGTGCCTCTGGCTTAGGTTGGGAGAATGAAGAGGCACTTGAAGAGTTTGTTGAACAGCCAGCTACCATTGAGAATATCAGAGCAAGAGCATTGTCTGGTCATCCATCTATGCCTTACTTTTTGGTTGGTTCAACCAATGCACACATTTACCTCTGGGAGGTATGTTGTACTTCTTACTGCAGGAACATTCATGCAGTTGCAACTAGAATCTTAGCTTGTATAAGATCTAACTTTTATTGTCTTGTGTATGGTTGCTTTATCATTGTGGCTTGGACGGTCATTAAATTATGGGAATATTTGAGGATGAAATGGATGAATACTTCATCGAGTGTTAACTTTTGCTTTTAGTTATAGGAGGTTTGGCTTTGCATGTAACAACTTCATTTTTTCAATAGGGTAAAATTTCAGACGGTGGTAAGTTCTGCTTTAAATACAGTATTTTTCTCACTTGGGATGTTATGGCACAGGTTAAATTACAATAAAATCTTATTTTAAGTATAGAAAGTTTAGAGTGGTCAAAATTTCCAATGGCTGAGCAGCATAACTCTTGTGAGGAAGTACACAGACAGAGGCATAAAATAATTTCTGGACTATTCTTGCAGTTGTAACATGATATGTCAAGAAATTTTCTCATGGTTTAACTTTTATGTAGTTCCTAACATGGATAGGTTAGTAGTTAAATCTGCTAACAAAAAAATTTTACGTCTGTAGTTTGGGAAGGATAAAGCTATTGCAACTTATGGAGTCTTGCCTGTTGCAAACATGCCTCCGCCCTATGCCCTTGCATCAGTATCAGCGTTGCAGTTTGACCATTGTGGACGCAGATTTGCGACCGCAGCATCAGATGGAATTATATCCACATGGCAGCTAGAAGTTGAAGGATGGGGCAATGTCCATCCAACTGAATCATCTCTCTGCTTTAACAACTATGCCTCGTATGTATTCCCTTTGTCTGACTCATTAACATGACTGCTTATTAGACTATTCCCTATGATCCAGCAATTAAGAATGGCTGGAGTACTTAGGGTATTTGCCAAATTGCTTTAAGGAGTGCATGAATGTTTTCACAAAGAGAGCAAGGTGGTTAAAGAGCTTTCAGTAAAAAAATAAATTAGGATTCTGTTTCAGGATAATGTGTATCAAGAATTTCTGCCTTGGGCAGTTGTTGATGTAAAGGAAGAAATAATATAGAAAAGAATGATATGGGCTAAAATTTTATAAGAGGATCTTGGAGAACAAGAGTCCATGTTGCATACTTCCCATCTTGAGTGAGCCATGATCCTTTCTTTATTAGTGATTATTGTGCTTAGAAAGGCTTTCCTGCACTGGAATAGATATACTATTTTTTAGCTTTGAAGATAGCTTTTGTGCATATATCAAAGAGCTTACTGCACATATTGAGGACTATACTATGTCTCCCATTCTGCACATTTATCAAAACTGGTATGAAACAAACTAGGTACAAGATTTGGACTTTAACACAACAAATTGCATGATGCATGAGAACTTGATTTATGTTCCATTGAGTCCACTTCTTATGACCACCTACACCATTGTAGTTGGACTTGGATAAAATATGGGCATTTTAATATGGCACATGTGTCTAAAGTTAGCCGATTCAATATGGCCATGCCTCTACTAAACCAAATAAAAAATGACCATAAAAGAATAACTCTGTTCATTTTATGGATATATTAAAATATCAATTCTGAAGCTGTATTCCTTGGACTTGGCATTTCCCGTGTCTTACTTCTCGGCGTGACATGATATGGATAAGAGTATAGGTATGTTGGATGTGTCAAATTGGAAGTGTAAATGGACACACGATTAGAAGACTAATAGAAGACAAACAACATTCAATATGAAGAGTGGGGACTGGTTAGGTTTTCATTTGTGTTATTGTTGAATATGAAGTGTTAGGTTTGCTTTAGTCATGGTTGGAATACTTAGATACTGTTTGGCTGGTTGTGGAGAGACTTAGCTGTTTAGAGAGACTATGATTTGGTAATTGCTGATTAATTTTCTAGAAAAATATTGAAAAAAAAATTAATACCAAACAATGGGATAGCCATGGAGAGGGAAGTAAGCTTGGTTTCAAGTGCAAATAGAGGATGTACATTTTTAAGTAGTGCAAACTAATTATAGATTTTACTTGCAACATGCGGTACATACAAAGGATATTGTGTACTTGTTATAACCGTGTTTGCTCTGTCATAATTACATTCTTTGTTTGTATTTGTAAGCAAACGAATGTTATCTGTATGTACCACGTCTCATAATGTTTATTTACTATATGAACATTATGGGTAAACATATTCTGTATACATTATATGTTGCATGTTCATTCTCAACTTGTATCACATAGAACATACATACTTTATGTTTGCATGAAGACAAACTTACATCCTGTCCATTATAATTATTCTAATAAACAATACCCGCATGTAAATAGAGAGGTGAAAAGGGCTAGAAGATTAATCTTAAAGCCACCTTGAAGTGCAAAGATTCTAATTTTCCTAGACATTCAACAAACGAATAACAAAATATCAACTGAATATTTTAGTGTATATATAAGATAGCCTCATCCTCGTGCTAATGTCTTAACGTTTAGATGTTTTCTGCTAAGCCATACTTGCACTAGAAACGAGAAAAAGGACGAATTTAGCATGTAGCTTTAAATAAAAAAATTAAAAACCTTTCTGGACAGATATAATTACCAGGGTAATTTGCCAAAACTGCATCTATATAATGATCTTTCATTATGGTGGGACCCACTCCATCTTTTGCAAGTGGAAGATGCATGTTCTTGCAGAAAAAGCAAGGCTACGTCTTTTTGTTCCTGAAGCATCCTGAAGGTGTGTTTTTTGTTTGTGCACTATAAACACGTCTTAAGTGTGTTTCCTTTGGCCATATCAGCATCCTGACTTGCAAAAGATATTGAACTTGTAGAGAGAAAGTGAGAGGAAGTAAAAGAGAGAAAAAGAGGGTTGAACAATAGCTTGACTTTTGATTGTTTAAGGAATGACATGCCACTAAATGTTGGTCCTTCATTTACAAATCTTACTCCTCCAATTACAAAGCTTATTCTGTCCAGCAGCTGAAGGAACAATAGCTGGATGCTGGATTCCTTACATTTGGTTTTTCCAGCACTATGTTCCAAAAAAGTGCAATGTTAAATGATAGCTTGGGGACAACTGATAATTTGAGCCCCAACATTATTAGAGGTAGACAGCAGGGCAGGTTTTGAAGAATCATTACTTAATTGCATGTACAAATTGTCAAGAGAAGTTATATAGACATTAGGGTGCATTTTATGGGGAAAAAACCGCAATTTAGGATTCTGTTTATATTGAACACAAATTCCATATGCATTTTGCCTTTTGTTACACATGCTAGATGGCTATGCATATACGATCAAATTGTGAAATTGGAGACGGGTTTCCCAAAAGCAAAAAATACATCTTCTAGATGAATTTTTGATAGGTTATTGTAAAGATTAACCTTGAAACTGTCTATCTATAAGTCTTAAGTTTGTAAATTTAGTGTGAGCCCAATGACAGGGTGTTTTTGATAACTTAATTAAATAGGGTTTGATTGAGTAGGGGTTAAATTGGACCCTTAACCTCTTGCCCTAATACCAAGTCAAAGTTACCACAATTAGTTGATTTGAAAGTTTAAACTTATAGATTTGGTATAAATTTTTATATTTACTGTATCTCGTTTATATTGATAATTATTTTTTCTATGGTATTTTCATTTCTTTTTAAACACATTTTCCAAATGAAGGTCAAATTGATACTTTCCTCACTAGATCCAATAATCAAGGTACTAGTAACATAGATTAGGATGTCATTCATGAGGCTACCCAATTTTATTTTCATGCTAAAAGGGTACATTTTTTTTTTAGTAAATGAGATATTAGTATTAATCAAAATGTACATAAGGGGTGTATAAAGAGCAAGAAAGAAAAAACTCTATCCTCTAGTCAAATCTAGTAGCAAAGATCAAAAGGAAACTAAAACTGAATAGAGATAAGCTAATCCCGTGAAATAATTGCAAGATAAAAGTGAGGGTAATTCTAGAGAGTATCTCAATACTTCTAGCGGTAGCAATCACCCTTCTTTCATTCCTTTTTTTTCAAATGTAGTAACAAATTGCAGTAATGGCTTTGCATTGAGTACTAGTGAAAGTAGAGCAGTTGTTTGGATTCAAGAAGTCTTGTATCTTATTAGCTTCAGAAGGTTTGTTCCACATCCAACTCAGGGCATTTTCAATAGCTATCCATAGGCTAGTAGCATACATACATACGAAAAAGAGATGATCGTGGTTTTCTTCTACCTCTTGGCACAAAAAACATTTGTTGACTGAGATTTAGACCCCATGTTGTTAGTTTATCTTGGGTGGATAATTTTAGTTGCACTATCATCCACAAAATGAAGGCATGTCTTGTCATGGAGTCTTTATTTCAAACTAAACATGTCCAAAACTTTCTTCCAGCATTGGCATGTATGAGAGAATAGGCATTTTTTATGGATAAATTCTTATTTCCTACTTCGCGCCATATAAATTGGTCTACAATTTCTGGATTAGGTCTAAGATTCAGTAAATCGGTATGGATATTATTCAATTGAAAGTTCTATGGCTAACTCCAGTTATTGTTTTGAATGAAGGAGCTAAGAAGGGTATCATTTGGGCATCTATACAGGATTTGACTCCGCGAATCAATCCAATTCACTAAGGGGCCTCGAGAGTGTCAATTGTCGTGCCAAAAGCTGATACAATTGCCATTCCCAACCTTCCACTTTAGTAGGTTTGCAGCGAGAGTGCATGATTAGAGGATTTTCCTCCATATCCAAGTAGCATCAATCAGGGTTTTGATGTACTAGAAACTTCTACCCTTGAGCAACTTGGTCCTCACTTACTCTAACCAAAGAGTATTCCTTTCATCTTCACATATGTTCCAAACATGCTTCAATTGTGTGACCTTATTCCAAAGTTTGATATCTATGAAGCCTAGACTGCTTTTAGATATTGGTTTGCATATGTCCTTCCATTTTACCTTAGCTTTATCTTTTGAATCATCTCTCCCATTCCAAAAAAGCCTTTTGAGCGTGCTTTTTATTTGATTTAAAACTAATGTGAGTAGAACAAAGATCATTGCCCAATATACCTAGAGAGAGAAAAGAACATTTTTGATGAACTGTGCTCCGCCAACATATGAGAGAAATTTGGAGGACTAATTTCTTATCCTCGCTAAGATCTTGTCAATGAGTGAGCAGCAATCTGATTTTTTCAAACGTGTGGGCGATAGAGGTACCCCTAGATATTTAATAGGAACCCCTAGATATCTAATAGGAACGGATCCTTCCTCGAAACCCATGAGAGAAGATTTGTTGTTTTTGCTCATGATTTAATCCACTAGCAAAGATATGACTCTTTTAAGTTATTTGCATGCAATTCGGACAACAAATGAAATTCTTAAAGAGCTTCTTTGATGAGCTGCATTATATGTAAGTCTCCTTTCACAAAAATTAAAATATCGTCAACAAAGCATAATTGCTTAAGCTTTGTCTTTTTGCATCTCCAGTGGAAGAGAAAGTCTTCTCTCTCTCTTATTTCCTTCATAATGCAAGAAAAATTTTCATAACAAGCACAAAGAGATATGGAGAGATGGGATCACTTTGCCTCAAGCCTTTCGAAGATTTCAAATGCCCTATTAGTTCTCCATCATTGTTGATAGAAAACTTTGGCGAGGTAATATAAGTCATTGTCCATTCTATTAATTTATTTGAGAACCTCATCACTTTGAGAACCTTCTCTATGAAGCACCATTTGATGTTATCATAGGTTTTAGTTAAGTCCACCTTTAGAGCATATTTAGTGCCTTTGTTTTCATTACGGTAACCCCTAACAAGTTCATGTGCTATCAAAACGTTGTTGACAATTCTTCTTCCTTTGATAAAAGCTAATCCTTTTTCACTAACAGGATAGTGTAAGTTGGACTTGAGTCTATCTGCCAACAACTTGGATATATATTAGTATAGTGTGTTACAACAAGCTATCGGACGAAAATCAGCAAAGGAAGATGGATTCTCTTTTTTCAATACTAAGGTCAAATAAGTTGAATTGAAATCACCAAGGAGCTTACTTGATGCAAAAAAGTTTTTTATAGCCAAGCACACTTCTTTCTCCAATATCTCCTAAGTCGCCCTAAAAAAATTTGCACTAAAGCCATCAGGATTGGGAATTTTATCTCTCGCCATAGCCTAAATAACCCCTTTGATTTCCTCATTGGAGAAAGGTTTTGTAAGCAAGTTCGCTAAGGTAGTAGAGAGCCTTCTAGAGATCAACGAGTTTAACCTTTCTTCGTCTACCATGTGCCTAGACTAATTAGATAGGAGGGAGGAGAAAAAGTCTACGATCATGGATTTGACTTCACCAATTGAATCTATACGTCTCCCATTGCTGTACTTAATGGAAGAAAGGCAATCTCTATAATGTTTTTGCTTGAGTTGGTTGAAGAAAAACTTGTTATTTCGATCTCTTAGTTTGATCCATATTACTCTAGATTTCTGATGAAGAAAGGATTCTTCTATAGAGCACCAATGATAAAACTCGCTCATACAAGTTTTTTTCTTGTTCCAATCTGCAATGTCAGGGTTTAGTCTATTGAAACATTGGATAGCATCAAGGTCGACTTTGGAGTTTTTTACTCAAGTTGAGATATCAGAGAAATCTCGAGTATTCAGTAGCTTCAATCTTGCCTTAAAGAGCTTTAATTTCTTGTACACACTAAACGTGGGGAACCAAATACTTGGGTGGACCAAACCTCTTTAACAATGTTTAAAACTTTGGATGATCTTTCCAAAAATCAAAAAATTTGAAGATTTCCTATTTTGAACATGGATACTAGGAAAGGGGACCAAGATAGGAGAATGATTAGAGATACCTAGAAGGTGTATTTGTGCGTGGACATGCTAAAAGGAATGTATCTATAATGCGTTCACAAATGCTCTATCAATCCTTCGAAAGATTGGATTTAAGGGGTAGCAATTAGACTAAGTATGAAGAGGGCCCATGCATCTCATGTCCTCCATCTCTAGATTGTAGCAATCTCATGGAATCTTTGCATAACATGAGTGGTAGTTTGCATTCCTCCTACTTTATCCTCCAAGCTTCTACATTCATTGAAATCATTGATGATAAGCTAAGGCTTATCAATGTGAGACTTTAGGCTGATTAAGTTGCGCCATAATTCTTCCCTTTCATTTTCACTATTCTTGGCATATACAAAAGAGATATATAGTGTGATGTTATGTTGTAAGTGATGACACTAGCAATGCAAAAGTTGTGGTGTTGTTGCTTCAACTCTCGTTGACCAAAAATCAGGTCTCCAAGCTACTCATATCCGTTCTTTGAATTGAGATTCCACATTCCAATTATAGAAAGTACGATTCTTAATCGAGGTGAAGTTTTGCTCTCTAACTTTTGTTTTCAAAATACCCAAAATAGAAATATTTTGTTCACTATACAATCTTTTGAAGGCTCTACTCTTTTTGGGGTCATTCAAACTCTGAATGTTCTAAGCACCAATCATAAAAACTATTTACAAAGAAAAGATCACCAAAAATTAGCACGAGTTTAAAGCCTAAGTGGCTTTCTAGTTTTTTCCTTCTTCTTGACCACCATCCAATCATCTAGATTTCCTTCATCCTCAGGTTCTGCTAATGTAGAAGAAGTGGCCTCAGACACAACCTCATTGGTATTGGCTGTGTTTGAACTCTCCATGTGGTTCTCTTGAGAGTCGGGAACCATTGATGGAGTACAAGAAAGATCTTCCTCTAAGCTTAGCTTTGGAACATTATCCTCATTCAAATGAACTTCTTTCATAGAAATTTTCTCCTCGTCATCCAAGCCTTTCAAAGAGACTATTTTGTCTAGCCTCTTGGATGAGGAACCTTTAGCTAGGTCATGTGAATTCCCAGCATCCATTTTGTCTTTGGACTTACCAGGAGAGGTGAAGACACGGGAGGGGCAAGGCTTTGCAAAGGGAAGCAAGGCAAGTGGAGAAGGCAGCTAAAAGACACGAAGGAGAGGGAGGGGGAAAGGAAGGATAGAGAGATAGAGGAGGATAGAGAGAGCGAAGAGGGAGACGGAAAGGAAGAAGAGGTTAGGAGGGCTCTAGAGAGAAGGGAGAGGATTTTCTCTCTCTAAGACTGGTCATTGTCAATTTATTCGTTTGCCAAAAGGGTACTTTATCTTTAGAAAAAAAAATTAAGTTATTTGCCTCTAATGGATAAATGGTTAATATCACCAAGGTTGAAGGGAAAGCTCTACATGAATCAAATAGATCATGTTCTGATATGGTGTTGGATGGTTTTTTTTTAAAGGAGTGGGAGGTGGGGTGGTGGGGGAGGGATTGTGTCTGTGGCAATGTGGTGGTGAGGGGTTGGAGGGAAAACAGCATGTTGATTGAGATCAATGAAGATACAAGGTCAAAAGGGTTAAATTTGATAGTATGGCATCATTTGAGGACAAAGTTGAGATAAACTCAGTTTTAGGAGGCTTGAATATGTGAAGTAACGAGATTCAAGTTTCATTAAAAGAGCTACTTTCCTGGCGAGGATCATGCTTGAAATAGGAGGCAGCTTAAAAAAAAAAAAGTGGGAACAAACTTCAATGACAGTGAGTGAATTTAGAAACTGGACATAACCTTACAATTATTCTGCTTTGTAATGTATAATAAACTTGACCTAATTCGTTGAAGATCCTGCATTTCATTAAATGATCTATAAACTAGCCTTCAATTTCTTGAAAAATTCTTAACTGCTACTTTTGCTAAGAAATCAACAGCAGAAACTTTTACTTATTTTTCACATTGTGGGTCTTCTTTAGAAGAAAAAAGTTTTATCAAAGTGTCCAGGAGATGACTTAAACATCTGTCTTTCTGAGAAACTTTTCTAATCTGTTGGGTTCAATTATGCATCACCTAAAGTGTGTAAGCTTATGAGTAAATTAGTTTTTTTTTTTCATGACATCTTTTCCACTATGTTTTACATGCATGCTTTGAATCTATTCTATATTAGGTAAGAATTGGTGGAATAGTGGCGAACACCTCAAAGTATTTCATTTTTTTATTACCTAGTTAATGATCTTAACACTCTTTGCAGGGATGTAAGATATGTTCCTTCAAGTGGATCCATTATTGTTGCAGCTGGATGTAGCTCCAACAATGTGAATGTGGTTATGTGGGATACATTGGCTCCAACTTCAACATCTCGAGCTTCCATTGTCTGTCATGAAGGTATGCTCAATGTCTAATTAGGACAGGTAAATTATATGTGACACACAACATTTATTCTTTTTGTCATTTGAATGTTTTGAGGTTATTGTAAACCTTTTACAGTTTGATGTAATGCAGATTCGATTCTAATCAATGAAGTTTATTACCGAAAAGATAAAACTACAGAGATAACCTTACTTTTGAAGCATGAAATGGGAGTCTTTAGCTATTTCGTTGAGACAGATATATTTAGGGTTAATTATAGTTGTATTCTGGGCCAGTACTGCTGTTTGCTAGGAAGGCAAGAAACCTAGAAGTACTTTAGCGTCAGTTTCTGTATTGTCTTACATTTTTTCCCTTGCTTTATGTGAGTTATATAATTCTAAGCTGACTCGCTGTAGGCAGCATCTTCAGAAAGCCAGGTCAAGGAAGAAAAGATAGCAAAAAGTAAAAGCAGTGACCTGCCTGCATGTGTAGACCTTTACTTATCCTCTACCCCTTAGAACCAGCTTGAGCTTACCTGGACAGTGATCAAGTTTGCAGCCACATGATGTATATTGTGTGGTAGCATAACATAGCATTTTGGCTACTGTTATGCAGAGGATTTTGAAGCACATTGGACTTTAATTAAGCATATGGTAAAAGACTAGAATCAATGGTTTTGCAATCATTATCAGGTTACCTAATATTGGTGATGCGGGTGTTCCCTTTAAAATCATCATCCTAGAGATGTGTCTATAAATTCATTGAGCTTCAATAGAAAAATTTGTATTATCTATCAGTTTCAGAAAATAATAACTTACTGTTGGACCATATGTAAGAGATTGGGGAAAATAGGAAAACAGAGTAGCCATAGTGAAGTAGTAACTACCAGGATTTTGTTTGTACTGGCAGAGATGCAGATGGCATGATTGTTTTTAAGTTTCCTTTCATGCAAGCTGTATTATTTCTTTTGGCATGGGATAACAATATGATGTTCTCTTTTGAAGGTGGAGCTCGATCTCTCTCGATGTTTGATAACGAGCTAGGGAGCAGTAATGCTTCTCCCCTTATTTTAACTGGTGGCAAAGGTGGTGATGTGGGTCTTCATGACTTCCGTTATATAGCTACTGGGAGAAGCAAAAGGCCCAAGAACTCTGATAATAGTGAACGAAGCCCCCGTGCAACTTCATCCACTGATAAGCAAGCAGGAAGTGGTACCAAAGTTGGTGTTGAGAATTTTAATGGGATGCTTTGGTATATACCGAAGGCCCATCTAGGTAATCTGAGACTAAAGCTAGTCTACAAATGCCTTCTCAGTCATTTTCTCTGATACTTTGATCTTCTTATAATATTAATGTAGGGAGTGTGACAAAAATATCTACTATCCCAAATACTAGTCTGTTCTTAACGGGAAGCAAAGATGGAGATGTGAAACTTTGGGATGCCAAGAATGCGAAGCTGGTATATCAGTGGCCCAGATTGCATGAAAGGCACACATTCCTGCAACCTAGCACTCGGGGTTATGGTGGAGTTATTAGGGTAATGTCCTGCTCTCTGTTCCTACTTTGGGACCTCAAATTTCAACCTTTCAATGTTCATTTGATTGAAAAATGTTTTTCCATTCAAACCTGCTCACATTAAGAAATGTTTAGGCTGGTGTTACGGATATACAAGTTGTTTCACATGGCTTTCTTACCTGTGGAGGAGATGGCTCGGCAAAGCTGCTTCAGTTTAGAGATTATAGGGGAGGGGTGTTCAGATTTTGAGCTTAAAGATGCACTTACTGAAATTTACAGGCTTCGCAAAATCTCAAGATTGGTTCCAGCTCGATGCCCACGTCCCTATTTATTATTCATGATATAAGTTGTATGGTGAACATCCCAATTGTCCAGCTCAATTTTCCATTTTCATCATCGTGTGTCCTATTAAATGTCTACGAATTGGAGTTCTCCATGAACTCTTTCATCATATCCTGAATGTTTTTTCCTCCCAAAACACCGTTGCAATCAAGAGTTTTTTTGATCTTGCAGCGGTTGATTTGAGTGTGTGGTCATTGCCACCACAACTCACCAAAAGATCTGGCCTTCCAGGGTTCGGAGTTTTGCACAAGCTTAGCTCTTCTGATCAAGTCAATTCCACCAGAGGTTGCTTGGCATTGGTATTTTTGGTAATTGGAGTACAATTTGTATATGGATGTGAACTCACTGTAAGATCTGGGCCATCAGAGTTCGGAGTTTTGCACAAGCTTAGCTTCTTCTGATGAAGTCAATTCCGCCAGAGGTTACTCAGCATTGGTTTTTTAGGTAATTGGAGATAACAGTGTGTATATGTACGCGCATACATTTTCTTTGTACATGTTTGTTAGCTGCTGTACGAGGGGCCTCATACTCCCAATACTGCACCTCCGTTTGCATGCGTCTGTAAGTTATTATTATTATTATTTTTTTTTTTGGGTAATGCCAAATATTTTTCATTTATAAATAAAAATGGAGGAAAGAAAACAGCTAGAATGTATGAGAATACGAACCAAGTTATCTATCCACAAATTACGAAACAAAAGTTTTGTGGATGTCTAACTTGGCACTCAGTATAAAGCTCACTATGACTACATAAAAAAAAAAAATGAAATGATCCTAGCTAAGAAAACTGTTGAGGTGGGGTGAGTCTCTACATGTCTCGAGTTCCTCTCTTTTCAAATGTGATAACTCACTATTGATGTTCTACTCTTCCATATAGAAGACGAAAAAAATATAAAATTTTCGACATAAGATGTCAACGTTGCTGATGAAAGGGAGATTGCTTGTAGAGGAACGTGGTATCTTTGAATCTCTATCCAAATGGCTTTAGCAAAATCACATGTCAAGAAAATAAGTTTGTGATCTTTCTCATGAGTGGAATAGAGGTAGCATTTGTTTTATTCAACAGTGCTCCATTTTAATAACTTGTCTTGAGTGAGAAGTCTCTCTCTTGTAGCTAGCCATAGAATGAAGGAATGTTGTGGGAGTTTTGCTTTGTTCTAAATGACTTTGCACAATGGGGAATTTTGATGCCTATGTCTCAAAAGATTGTAAGTGGACTTAATAGTATATCCCTTGGTAGGTTTCGCAACCAAAATAAAAGAGTGAGCCATGCCTTGTTTTGGCAACAAGTTTGGGGGGATATTCAATCCTATGAAATCCCGCACATCACCTATCGGTCATGCCCAATTGTTATAATCAATTATGTCCTTTAATTTTGCTTCTTTTGACCAATTCATTGAGTAAATTGTTCTCTCACTTATTTAGCTCGCAAGCTCTCTAGGATGCCAAGAATCATACCATAGGGAGATCCTATTTTCATTGCCAATGTCTTATGCAAACATTGCTTGTGCCTAGCTTCTCAATTGCAAAATTTTGCACCATGACTAGGAGCTTTGCAAGGGATTTGGGATAGCTTAAAGTTCTTACCCTTTAGGATCTCTCCCCTCACCCAACTTGACCATAAACCATTGGTATTTTCACACAAATGCCAAATATGCTTCAATTGTGCAACTTTGTTCCATAGAGAGATGTCCATTATGCCTAAACCCCCCTCTCTTGTAGGGAAACAAATCTTATCCCAAGATACTTTTACTTTTGCTTTGGCTTTAGCTTCATTCGAATTGTTCCAAAGAAATCGCTTCATCTTAGTATTCAATTCTTTGAGTATGCTCTTTGGGAGAAGGAAAATGGAAGCTCAATATACTTGAAGAGAGAAGAGGACACTTCAAATCAATTGCACTTGTCTTACATAAGAGAGGTACTTTGAAGTCCAATTGTTTATTTGAGAAGCAAATGTATCCATTAGGATGCGGTAATGTGCTTGTGATAATTTAATGGAGATTAGAGATACTCTAAGGTACTTAATCAATAATGTTCCTTCAGAAAATCTGATAATGGAAATGACCTAAGCTTTAACTTTTGTTGAAACACTACTGAAGAAAACTTAGCTCTTGATTGTACTCTCTTTTAAACCTGATAAGGTGAAGAATTCTTATAAACATTGGTTCATCAGTGCAACTGAGTGAGCCTCCCCCTTCGAGAAGATAAGTAGATTGTCTGCAAAACAAAGGTGGTTGATTTTCTCCTTTCTACAACGCTAATGATACTTAGAGCTTTGGTTAGTGCTCAATTTTCTTAGAAGACAAGATAAGATCTTCATCACCAAAAGAAAGAGATAAGGGGAGATAGGATCCCCTTGTCTCAACCCATGTGAGCTAAGGAAAAATCAAAACAATTTCATCATTTAAGCTTATGGAAAACTTTGGAGTGGATATGCACATCATTATCTAATGAATCAATGATGGAGTGACGTTAAGCGCTTTGAGAAGGTGCTCTAGAAAGGACCAATTAACATGATCATAGGCTTTCATGATATCGATCTTCATTATACATTTTGCACCATGTATATCTTTGTGGTAGTCACACATCAATTATTGGGTGACAAAGATGTTATCTATTATTCTTCTACTTGGAATAAAGGTAGTTTGCTCTTTCCTTACAAGCCTTGGTAAAACACTTTGGATGCGATTTGTAATAATTTTAGAAATACATTTGTAAATAGTATTACAGCATGCAATAGGCCTAAAATCCGCAAATGTTTTGAGAGTGCTTACCTTAAGGATTAAGGTAAGGTAGGTGGAGTTGATTGATTTCAAAAGATTCCTCGAAGCAAAAAAGTCTCTTATAGCCATCTAAACTTCATCCCTGACAATGTCTTAGGTTAGCCTAAAAAAATTAACATTATAGCCATTCGGGCCCAAGGCTTTATTCTTTGGTAAAGACCACAAAACTTTCTTAATTTCTTCATTATCCATTGGTTTAGTGAGCTGTGACCAATCCTCCAGTACTACTTTTCTTTCTACCAAAGAGGAAAGAATATTCAAGCTAAAGGTAGCTATCAAAGGGGTTGTCAAAAGACCTTGATAGTACCATATGGTTACCTCCTTTATACTCTGGCAATTTGTGGATTTGGAACCATCCTCAAGGATAATAGAGTGAATTCCATCTTGCAAGTGCTTTTGCTTCAATGAAAGAAATAGGAAGAGTTCAAATCTCCTAGCTTTAACCATGTTTGTTTGGAATTCTGCCTATATAAGGATTCCTCTACTGCAGCTAAGTAATAAAAATCCTTAAATCTCTTTTTCTCCAAAGTCTAATATGCTTTGGATGGGTAAGCTGAACTTGCTAAATGGATGCTCTCTAGCAAAGCTTAAGAAGTCACTACCCTCCTTGAAATATCATAATACTATGATTTATTTAATATTCTCAATTCCTTCTTGAGCAATTTGAGATTAGAGACGACATGGAGTTCCTTCAATACTTGTTTTCCAAACTCATTCCACTAAGGGAAGGAACTTAAGGTCCTTGCTCCAAAAATCAAAGAATTTAAAGGGATATTCCTCTTTGGTTGACCTTCTTGGAAGTCAACAATAAGTGGGCAATGATCCGAAACTCTAGGAGGACCAATAGTGACTTCAGAGCTTGAGAACGCTTGCATCCATTCTAAGTTTAACAAAATTCTATCTAAACTTCTCATGAAAAGATTAGAAGAACATTTGTCGGTCTAAGTATGGAGGGGGACCACTAGTTCTAGCATCCTCTACTTCTGCATTAATATAGAACTGGTTGAAATGATCCAATCCAGCAGTTACTATTTCATTTTCTCCAATTTTTTCTTCTATACGTCTACATTCATTAAAATCTCCTCCTAACAAACATGGGCCCTGAATGGATGTCTTAATCTACAACAAGTCGAACCACAAAGACAAATGTTCTGAATCTGTATTGGCGCCACAAACACAGGTAAACCAGAACCAAGAGTCCTTCCCTACACTATGGTAACGACAGTGGACAAACTGATTGCTAGAGAAGAGAATAATAACTTTTCATTTGGTGACACTCCATGTTCCAAGAGCTTGAGATTCTAGACTAGAAAGTATATGCTTTATTCATTTTAACCTTTATCTCCACCAAACCCAAAAAAGATACTTGCTTAGCATCACAAAATTTTCTCATTGCTTTGGATTTTAATATAGCCAACATTATTCAAAAAAAGATAAAAAGGAGAAAACCGAGGGTAGAAGCCCATCTTAAGAAGATTTTTTGCTAGAGCTGTCCCCAACATCATCCTTCCTTTTCTTCGTTGTTTTCTTCTTCTTGACAGGAATCCATGAGGAGTTAGCCTTAGTAGGCTCAATTAAAAGATCATCTTCGGTCTCTAGAACGATAGAACAAGAGGATTCGGCCGAAGCTTGATCTCTGTCATTCGTGTCATTATCCTTTGTAAAAACCAGATTTGCTGTATTGAAGGAAACAAGGGTAGCATGGGAGCAATCACCTACTCTCTCAAGTAATTTAGAAGAAGAGCTGATGGAGATCGAGTCAGCTACTGCTGCATGTTTATCTTTCAATCTATTGGGAGTTTTTGGTTTAGGAGCAAGGCCTTCAACACCTTCCTTAATAATGACTCCCTTTCTTTAAGGTTCCAAATTAGAATTGTTAGTCTCTTGATTAATGATAACGTTCTCCTCAACGTTCTCCTTAGCTCTCGTCCTGTTAGGTTCCACTAGCTTGTTCTAGTCTGAATGTTCACTAGACTTCCGTTCCTCGCAAAATTCTGTTGTGTGACCAAACAATTTGCAAGACAGGCAGCGAGGTGGAACACGTTGGTACTCAACATCTATCATAGCTAGTTTACCATTTGCTCTCTTCACCACAAAAGAAAATGGTAGCTTTGCATTGGCTTCCACTTCCACAGATGCTCTTGTGTACTTGATTCTCTAATTTTTAGCCGAGACCAAATCCACTTGGCAAGGACGACTAATGGCACTAGCCATATGTCCAATGCCATCTCTATAAAGGAACTCCATTGGAACTTCCCATAATTTGATCCATATGGGAAGCTTTTTGGGAAACACTTTGTCATAAGCTGCTGATAAAGACCGTCGTTCTAAGATGATAGGTTGGTTAGAAAAAGACCAAGGCTGTCCTAGGATTCTAGACAGAGAAAACTCATCTTTAAACTTGAAAAAGATGAGACCACGTCCATTTGATAGGATCTCTACCAAACCTTCGTCTTTCTAATAGTTTCTAGCAATCTTCTGCATGGAAAGAAAGGATAAACCTCGGTCGAGAAAGAAGCCGACCAAAGTGGACCTCCAAATCTTTTCCCATAAAGGGAAACTGATTGAGGGGGTTTCACACAAATGAGATCCCTATTTTTGGAATGAGGATAATAATCCAAGGAAACATCTATCAGAGGAATAGATGGTGGAGAGAAGTTATGGGAAGTTACTTGTGCAAAATATCTTTGTTCAGGGGACTCCGATTTTTCACAAATGTCAATCTCTTTTTTGCTTTGGATAGTCAAATTTCTATTTCCTCTGCTATTTTGGTCATGGTCTTAAAGTGAAATCACCGGTGGAGCTTTGACCATCATCTAAAGGGGAAATCTTTTCAGAATGCTTTTTCTCCTTGGAGGTTAGTCCCAAAGCTAGGAATGGAAATAAGGTTTAGGTTTCTAGCTGTATTGATTGTCGCCCATTCAGTTTGCTCATGACTTGTAACATTAAGGGACTTTTTCTCTGCACTGGAAACCACCTTGGGTTTTTTCTCTTATAACCATGAAACCAATCCACTATTTTCACTAGAAGAACCTCTAAATGAAGACTGAGAAGAAACCTTCTTCTTAGTTTTACCTTGACGAGGAGCTGCCATAGAACTCATCACTAGGGTTATCGAAGTAGAAACGCTAAAAGAAACTTTCTTGTTTCTACGGACGAAAGTCCTCATAAGGCACAATAGCTCCAAACAAAAAAAAAAAAAAGCAAGAGTAAAAACAAAAACTAAAACTAAAATGAACTAATTCTGACAAAAGAGGGATCTAAGGCAACTGGGAAAAGCAATATGGAAAAACTACGGGGACCAAACAACAAAGGGATGGAGGATGGAGAAGGGAGGAAAGTGGATGACGATAGACACAACGGATGTAAGGAGAGGGGGAGAGGAAGGGGGCCGAAGAGAAGAGAGGTCAAAGAAAAGAGGGAAAGAAAGGGGAGGGTAAGAGAGGGTTTTCAGAGAGAGAGAACACCGACTAGTATCTTTGTACATTTGTAAATTATTAATAAATTGAGTTATAAAGATACTTAGACATGTTTTATGCATGTCTCGGTTTGTTTTACGTCTTTTAATTCTAGTTATTGAATATATGAGACTAATGAATAAGTAATTGATTTTTCTTTGTTTTAGTTATTCTTTTCCTCTTCTCTAGTTGATTAATAACAATTCAAGCTTCTGTATCTGAGGTGTCGGGCTGCATCAAGGATACCAAAGCGTATCGGCAACAGGGAGACGGAGGCAACCCCAATTCAATGCTTTTTTTTATATGGCGAGAAGTACTGGTTGCTCTAGCTTCCAGAAGGGTTGTTCTCATACAAATAGTCACATGACCAAAATCATTTTTTATGTAGTAGCTGCGAAATATACTGGTTTTAATGGTGATAGTAACCTGCAATGATGGTTTTTCTACAATCAGGTATTCTATGTGCGCTTACTATGTGTCTTGTGTAGATTAAAAAAGAAGTCTGTATTTCTAGGTGTGGTGGTACTTCAGCATTGGACGTAATCTGATTGCTTCAGTGTAGTGTGTGATTCTATCTAACCTTGTCTGCTTTTTCAAGCATTGGATCGGATCAGTACGGAAATTCCTGTTGTGGACGATCAAAGTATTTAGAATGGTGATATTACCATCTCATTTTAATTTTTATGTAATGAAGGGATGATTTTGAATCAATTTCTAGTGGTGGAGGTTGGCTGGTGTCCCAATCCTATTGGCTTTTAGGTTCACGTAATTATAGCATCCCACAGAATTGTGGGTGCAATACCAGGAAAAACTGTCTCGTTAACTGTGAAAACCTGACACTTGAAAGAAAAAAGTGGGAGTGACGTGGTTGGCTAAGAAATGAATATCCATTACTATGATTAAAATCGTCCCTCAGAATCAACTTTCTCGATATTAGTTGGTCTGTGTTGCCTGGTGCTTTGTTAATTTAACATTCGAGGATTATGCATCCCGGTCGTTAATATAAATAAAAACAACTCTATTTTTTTTTTTTTATTGTTATGTGCGCAGCTTTTGGGGTTGAAGGTGAGTTAATGTGGTTTTAGTACTGGGAAATCTTTTTTCGAGGTGATAATGTAAATACCGATATAAAGTGAAATTGGTCTAATGAGATTAAAAGAGTTGAGAGAGAACTGTAATATAATTTTCAGAAGAAATTATTTTAATTATATTTATCTATATTATTTACGTTCTTGTAATTGTTTTGTTTTGTTATATTATGAGTTATTTTATTCTCTTATTTTAACAAAATCCCTTACAACACAAATACTTAACACTCGAAGACAACCTATTATTTTAGGTAGCACTATTTAATTCCACATAATTATCCGCTATCTATTTTTTCTCTTTTATCATCAGCAATTTTTTTATTAAATGTGTTGAATTTTTTTTTAATATTATTTTTCTTCTAATTTTTGCTTTTGCACCGATAGTATGTGTATAATATTGTATTTTATTAAGTACATTCATGATGAGCGCATCATCTTGTAAGTTATATTAAAGGAAATGGGTGGGTCTAGTCCTCGAGAAGTATATGACAGGAACATAATACTTGAGATGATAATAGTTATAATTTAAAGAAGTGGAGGTGAAGTTATATTTAAAATGTTATCTTCTTCTATTATATTAAAGGGAATGAAATGATTTGATGTCTTTAGAAAAATACTATATACTATGACGATTGACAAGAAAATTATAATTTAGAGAAATGGACAAAAAGTTATATTTGGAATGTTATGATGACTAAGCATATTATGATTATACATATATATTTTATCTTTTATATACCCATAATGCCTCACACTAATTTATTTTTTATTAAAAGCTATTTTATGTTGTGGTCCTATCTTAATATTGTAAATTATTGGTGGTTGAAGCGTAAGCTCCATCTTATTTGAAGACAATGTTTATTTATTAATTGGTCCTGGTTAAATGAATATTTGTGAACTTACTACAAAGGAATTTATCAATGTTTTATCTTTTCTTCTGGTTCCTCGAACTTAATTAATTGTATATGAACTTGCTAAAAGTATGCAGACGTCCTAAGGTAATAAATTTTTTCTTCTTCTTTTTTTATTTTTATTTTTATTTTCATACTCATAGTAAGTTTAGGAAAGCATACAAAAAATTAGAAGCTTCCAAATTAATTATTCTCTAGAAGAATACCAGAACTAATTTCCAATAAAAAAAAAAAAAGAAACTATGCCCTGTGTTGTCAACAATCAATGAAGATAATTAAAAAAAAAAAAAAAAAAGAAGAACAAAAAAGGAAAGAAAAAATTAAAGAACATTTAATTGAGAAAGGGTAAAAAATTGAAAAGAAAAATCAACACTTATTTTGGTATTTTAACATTGCATTATTCAGATGGTGATTAAAAAATTTAAAATACGAACAACTTCTACAAACTGTTGTACGTGCTGTTGGTATCCCACCAACATATTCTCCTTACTTTTTCTCAAAGTCCTCCTATTATCCCGTTCACATAGCCCTTTGCAGAGAAAAGCATAAAATTTAATTCTATTGTCAATCATATTATTAGCTTTTTCCCCCTTATCGTATTATAATTATTAAAAAAAATTAAAATTAATTTATTATATTAAAAAATCAATATTTATATTACAACTTCAGTATATCTATATTATTATAATAAATGAAATTTTAAGTAACCGTTTTTTTTAAATTATATATTTATTTTCTATCTACTATTATTTAATAAAAAAATTAATAATAAAATAAACTATTAAAATTATAACTAATAAATAAATATATTTATTTATTTTTTTCTTTCTTCATTTCTTTACTTTCTCCGACTTTTTCTGCTTTCTTACTTTTTCATAATTTTTTACTAATTACACTTATATCTCTTTTTTCTCTCTTTCACTTCTTTCATATTTTTATACTTTCTCACCAGCTGCATCTATATATCTCTCTTCTTATTTTATATTTTTTACATATGTAATACGAGTATATTGATTGTTAATATATATTAATTTATATGTCATATATGTATAATTTACCGTACAAGACGCATATACTCCAACGACAAAGAATACGGAAAAAGAATAAAAAATAAGTAGAAAGAAAGCCAAGGTGTTAATGTAAAGGAGGTTACAGCATAAAAGAAGGAAAGAGAAAGAGAAAGAGAGGCATCACTCGATCGGATATACACAGATAAATCATAGCAATAATGATAAACTACTGAACCGCACTTTGCTTTTACGTTCCTCGGACAAGCATCCTTCTTGCTCTTCTTCTTCTTCATCTTCCATAGTACTTCTTATGAATTGAAGAGGACAGCTCTGAATCTGAATTTTGCCCCATTGATTTATTTCGCTCTTTTGGGTTTCCATCGTTTTCTCATGTTCGTCCTCTTTGTCTCTCATTAACTAATTCATCCCAATTTGGTAGTTTCACTTACTTGTGTTGCATGCTCTGGATTCGATGCTCGTTTGTTTGCAATCTATTATGGCACAACGTAATATCTTATCCTATGGTGTCTCCTGATTTGATTTGATTTGATTTGAGTTGGTTTCTATTTTCTCAGCTGTGAAACCCGTTTTTTACTTCTTCTTTTTCTTCTACTTTTGATGATTTAGCTCTTGATTGCAGTACTTTGATGATTTGTTAGTTTTCCATGAAAAGAAGAAGATAATTTCTTAGTTTGTTACTGTGACCAACATTTTGCGGCACAAAGTAATTTCCGATGTAAATGGTGAAATGATTTTAGATATGAGGTGATGGGGAGAATACCTACAAATAAATGTAGTTTGAGTTGGGCGGTTATGAGGTAGATATAACCATGAACATATCGTAAGCTAAACCCATGCTGATGAATAACTAACCTGCTATGAATAGAGAGGTTAGCGCTTTGGTTTTTTTTCAATGCTAGAGATGGATTTCTCTCTCTCTCTCTCATGCTTTTTCTGAACCACTATCCTTTGTTAACTCTTCACATTTGGATGGATATGATAGTTTGAGCAAGTCATCTCCATATACTATGCTTAAGCTTTCATAAAGTGTTGCTAGTGATGCAAATGATGTTGATCTGCTTTTTCACTCCTCTTTCCAATTTTTCACATTTGGTATGCTAGATTGACCTCTTTTTCCTTGATGACAATAATATAAACATTATCCTGTTTACCTGTATTCTCCACCATTTCACCTCTTGTTTGTGTCAAATTGTATGAAAATATCGGGCTGCCTGTGTTTTCATTTATGTCTCCGGAAGAGGATAGCATCTGTTGTATTTCGTATTGGTGGTTAATTTCCGTCTTTAATATAGGTGAATGCAGCGGAATTTGACATAGTGATGGCAGCAGCAGAAGTTCGAGCTGTGTGGCAGAGGACTGTCAATCGCTACTTCGTTCAAGAGGATGCAAAAAGAGCTCCCAAGATAGCTTGCTGCCAATCCTCATCTCCTATATCTAAACAGGTAGATGCAGAGACTACTGATGCAGGTGAAGGTGGAGATCGCCCTGCTGTAGATTTTTTGCCTTCTAATAGGAAGCCATCATTCTCCAATATACCCTCGGACACTATATGGTGGCTTCACCACCAACCTTGCTACGGTTTGCCTAAGGGTCTTACATGTGAACGATTGAACGCGTTGGACTCAGAGGAGGGAATTATGAAGGATGACTCCATGAAGTCAGATGATAACCTTTCCAGGGAGACACATGAAACCAGCCCATTTTCCAATAAGAAGAGATCTTGCAGGGTTTCGCCTGAAATGTATGACAGTATTCCGGTGAACCGTACTGGTCAACAAAGCTTGGGTGCGAGGCAAGAGATGAATTGCATGATTAATGAAGGTGCCAAAGCACCTAATAACATGGATATTGCAGAAAGCTACAAGTTCGTGGATATGGATTGTGCTGCCTCGTCAGGTTCCAAGGAACCTAATGAGCTTGGACTCGCTATTGATTCCCCATGGATTGAGAATAGTAAGCCTGAACCTTGGTGGCACACAGCAGATCAAGAGGAGTTAGCTTCATTTGTTGCTACAAAGTCACATGACCATATCATGAATTGTGATCTTCCTCCGCCTCGAAAGATGCATATCAGGACACATCCATACTTAACTGTCAGGTNAAAAAAAAAAAAAAAAAGAAGAACAAAAAAGGAAAGAAAAAATTAAAGAACATTTAATTGAGAAAGGGTAAAAAATTGAAAAGAAAAATCAACACTTATTTTGGTATTTTAACATTGCATTATTCAGATGGTGATTAAAAAATTTAAAATACGAACAACTTCTACAAACTGTTGTACGTGCTGTTGGTATCCCACCAACATATTCTCCTTACTTTTTCTCAAAGTCCTCCTATTATCCCGTTCACATAGCCCTTTGCAGAGAAAAGCATAAAATTTAATTCTATTGTCAATCATATTATTAGCTTTTTCCCCCTTATCGTATTATAATTATTAAAAAAAATTAAAATTAATTTATTATATTAAAAAATCAATATTTATATTACAACTTCAGTATATCTATATTATTATAATAAATGAAATTTTAAGTAACCGTTTTTTTTAAATTATATATTTATTTTCTATCTACTATTATTTAATAAAAAAATTAATAATAAAATAAACTATTAAAATTATAACTAATAAATAAATATATTTATTTATTTTTTTCTTTCTTCATTTCTTTACTTTCTCCGACTTTTTCTGCTTTCTTACTTTTTCATAATTTTTTACTAATTACACTTATATCTCTTTTTTCTCTCTTTCACTTCTTTCATATTTTTATACTTTCTCACCAGCTGCATCTATATATCTCTCTTCTTATTTTATATTTTTTACATATGTAATACGAGTATATTGATTGTTAATATATATTAATTTATATGTCATATATGTATAATTTACCGTACAAGACGCATATACTCCAACGACAAAGAATACGGAAAAAGAATAAAAAATAAGTAGAAAGAAAGCCAAGGTGTTAATGTAAAGGAGGTTACAGCATAAAAGAAGGAAAGAGAAAGAGAAAGAGAGGCATCACTCGATCGGATATACACAGATAAATCATAGCAATAATGATAAACTACTGAACCGCACTTTGCTTTTACGTTCCTCGGACAAGCATCCTTCTTGCTCTTCTTCTTCTTCATCTTCCATAGTACTTCTTATGAATTGAAGAGGACAGCTCTGAATCTGAATTTTGCCCCATTGATTTATTTCGCTCTTTTGGGTTTCCATCGTTTTCTCATGTTCGTCCTCTTTGTCTCTCATTAACTAATTCATCCCAATTTGGTAGTTTCACTTACTTGTGTTGCATGCTCTGGATTCGATGCTCGTTTGTTTGCAATCTATTATGGCACAACGTAATATCTTATCCTATGGTGTCTCCTGATTTGATTTGATTTGATTTGAGTTGGTTTCTATTTTCTCAGCTGTGAAACCCGTTTTTTACTTCTTCTTTTTCTTCTACTTTTGATGATTTAGCTCTTGATTGCAGTACTTTGATGATTTGTTAGTTTTCCATGAAAAGAAGAAGATAATTTCTTAGTTTGTTACTGTGACCAACATTTTGCGGCACAAAGTAATTTCCGATGTAAATGGTGAAATGATTTTAGATATGAGGTGATGGGGAGAATACCTACAAATAAATGTAGTTTGAGTTGGGCGGTTATGAGGTAGATATAACCATGAACATATCGTAAGCTAAACCCATGCTGATGAATAACTAACCTGCTATGAATAGAGAGGTTAGCGCTTTGGTTTTTTTTCAATGCTAGAGATGGATTTCTCTCTCTCTCTCTCATGCTTTTTCTGAACCACTATCCTTTGTTAACTCTTCACATTTGGATGGATATGATAGTTTGAGCAAGTCATCTCCATATACTATGCTTAAGCTTTCATAAAGTGTTGCTAGTGATGCAAATGATGTTGATCTGCTTTTTCACTCCTCTTTCCAATTTTTCACATTTGGTATGCTAGATTGACCTCTTTTTCCTTGATGACAATAATATAAACATTATCCTGTTTACCTGTATTCTCCACCATTTCACCTCTTGTTTGTGTCAAATTGTATGAAAATATCGGGCTGCCTGTGTTTTCATTTATGTCTCCGGAAGAGGATAGCATCTGTTGTATTTCGTATTGGTGGTTAATTTCCGTCTTTAATATAGGTGAATGCAGCGGAATTTGACATAGTGATGGCAGCAGCAGAAGTTCGAGCTGTGTGGCAGAGGACTGTCAATCGCTACTTCGTTCAAGAGGATGCAAAAAGAGCTCCCAAGATAGCTTGCTGCCAATCCTCATCTCCTATATCTAAACAGGTAGATGCAGAGACTACTGATGCAGGTGAAGGTGGAGATCGCCCTGCTGTAGATTTTTTGCCTTCTAATAGGAAGCCATCATTCTCCAATATACCCTCGGACACTATATGGTGGCTTCACCACCAACCTTGCTACGGTTTGCCTAAGGGTCTTACATGTGAACGATTGAACGCGTTGGACTCAGAGGAGGGAATTATGAAGGATGACTCCATGAAGTCAGATGATAACCTTTCCAGGGAGACACATGAAACCAGCCCATTTTCCAATAAGAAGAGATCTTGCAGGGTTTCGCCTGAAATGTATGACAGTATTCCGGTGAACCGTACTGGTCAACAAAGCTTGGGTGCGAGGCAAGAGATGAATTGCATGATTAATGAAGGTGCCAAAGCACCTAATAACATGGATATTGCAGAAAGCTACAAGTTCGTGGATATGGATTGTGCTGCCTCGTCAGGTTCCAAGGAACCTAATGAGCTTGGACTCGCTATTGATTCCCCATGGATTGAGAATAGTAAGCCTGAACCTTGGTGGCACACAGCAGATCAAGAGGAGTTAGCTTCATTTGTTGCTACAAAGTCACATGACCATATCATGAATTGTGATCTTCCTCCGCCTCGAAAGATGCATATCAGGACACATCCATACTTAACTGTCAGGTGCTTGCAAGATGAAGTTTCAACGTCTTGCGTGGACTGCAAGGTTTCACCTTGCAGTACTTTGAATCCAGATATTGTAGCACGGGCACAACCACTGGGATGTCCTGATTCTGGCCAAACATGCCAAAGACAGCATGAAGTAGTTGATGGATGCTTCCGATGTGGCTCTAACCAGGCATATGGGTAATTGATTCAAACTCAAAACTCTTTCAGCAGCGTCCAGCATATTACCTGTAAAGGGAAACACAAATATTTGAATAAACTAAAATAGAACTGATTGTAGCTTAAATTTCTAGTTAAATGTGCTTGCTGAAGATTGCTATAGTTGGATGAAACTTCCCCGTTCCCAGATACTGTCTCCATCAATCACCTATTGTTACATATAAAAGAAGAAATGCAAAGAGGTGCTTGCATAAAGCATTATTAATATGTGACAGCATATGATTGGAACAATACACAATAAAGTAGAGGGAAATTTTGTTCTGGAGAAAATAAATAGGGAATGATGAAAACCATTGTAATTTATTATATGTTGCCGATCCTTTCACATTTTTCTTCCAGTGCTCAACAATACAACTTTTATATTGTCAACATGAGAATCTGAATTCCATTGCTTACCAATACAACTTTTTTTTTTTTTTTTCCCCCTTCCTTCTTTAAATTGCAGCAGAAGCAGTTATAGCAGTAGCCGGAAGACTAGTGGAGAAGCACAAAATACTACAAATTCCGATCCTGCCAGGGCTCAGCTGCTTGAAGCACTGTGTCACTCTCAAACACGTGCGAGGGAAGCAGAAAAGGCAGCAGGGCAATTACATGCTGAGAAGGAGCATATCATTAAGCTTGTCTTTAGACAAGCTTATCAACTTTTTGCCTACAGGCAGTGGTTTCAGCTCCTCCAGCTTGAAACTCTCTACCTTCAGATAAAGAACAATGACCAGCCGATCTCAACTATATTCCCTGTAGGTGTGGTCCTTCCATGGAATCACCATAGAGGTAAAAGGTTGCGAAAGAACTGGCACAAGGCTCTGAAAGCTAGACAGGGAAAGCGAGGCCATCCTAAACATGACATTAAGAAATACTCTCTGGTGTTTGCCTTGGGACTGGGTCTGGTAGGTGCTGGGTTGCTTCTAGGATGGACTGTGGGTTGGATGCTACCTCTTTTCTAAATCTAAATCTAAATCTAAATCAAAATCAAAATCAAAATCAGGCAGGATCTGGGTGCAATCTTCTTCTTCATGTTGAGATTGCTTAATGCTGGAAAAAAATTTTTGCTCCTCCCTTGATTTGTTGTCTCTTGTACATAATTCTGTCTGTCATGTCGCATGCGCTTACATGACATGTATGATTTACAGACCATGTAGTGGGGTGTAAAGTGAAGTTTTCTGTTAATTTTGCACAGAAAATTCCTTTAACTAGTTTCGGGATCTGTTCCTCATGGATCCCTAGTATTCAAGGATTTGTGGTGTTCCAGATTGAAGTTGTTTGAAAATGTTAGCATAATTTGAGCAGAGGTTTTAGACTGTAGCACTGTTGAAGGACTAAATTGCCAGAAAAAAGAGATGTTGAAAATACAAAGTTTAAATTTATTAACAGGTGGGTTGAGGTATATGTTGTTGGTATGATGAATATTGCTAATTGTAGAAATGTGTACTGAACCCAATTTTTTAGATGATCTTTTGTTTTCACATAATGCAATCCTCACTTTAAACTTAACTTATAAGTATGCACATATTCAAATCCCTAGATTTTGTTGTGGATTTATTTATTTTACCAATAGAGATTAAGAAAAATAGTTCCCGTAGATATTATGTTATTACAGGGTCCACATGACTGGGGAAGGTGCTTCTGTTTAATGCACTCCTTTGTCAATAAGGATATATATACACACGCACACATATATGCATACATATTTGGATCTGAAACAACATCAAAGTGATTTTGGTTTTGGTTTTAGTAGACTGTTCTGGGTCCTGCTTTAAATAATATATACATATACACACACATATTATAGATACAAATATATATATCATTTTCTATTACATTGTAAGAATTTTTTTTCGTGACGAAGTATCTTCACACATAGGCTGTGGCGAGTCCTTACAATTTATTTGGCCACAAAAAAGTGCTTTGCTAAGAGGGCAACCCTATTGTATAGGGTACAATCGGATAGATTTTGATTTTTGAGTAATAATTTTTAATAATTTTTTAAAACCTATTTTTATAAGAATATATGTATAATGTTTAATAATGTGTACCCATCTTGTAACTCGTAGCTTATATCTTAAAGTGTATTATACCCTCTTTGAAATTTTTATTAAATAATATAATATAATATATATATTGATGAATGAAAATAATGTTACATCATCTTTAGTCAATATAACCATGATGTTTTTGTAAAATTATTTTATTAGTATATGATAAAAAATAAAAAAGAAAAACATGTCATTTCAATGGAAGTGACTAACCAATTAGTGGTTTGATAATGCACCTTGACTTTGATGATATTAATCGTAAAAATTGTTGGTACTGTAAATCATGTGCTTGTTAATATTTATTAATGTTTTATTAGGATAAGAGTTTGAGACAAACATTTGTATCATTGATAATATACATTGTTAGCTGTGAGTTATTAATAGATAAATTGCATATTAGAAGAATTTATTTAGCTAATTATAGTTTTTTAATTAATGAAGTTTAATGTTATTAGTTATAATTAGGAGTGAATGAATAACCCTTTTGTATAAAATACTCATTCGTACCCTATTCGACAAGATAGGTTTGGGTTAGATTTTTAAGGTCATAAAATAGATTTCAAGTAGTGATTTTTCAAAACTTGTATCCACAAAATAAGGTATAGACATGAAGTTAGAATACCCAATATCTACCTTAGAATTTATATTGTCAATTATATATGGTAGAGGTCATAAGGTATCCTATATTCATCCTATAATCATAATTAGATAAAATTAATTAATTAAAAATAATATCATTTCATTTGTATAGGCTTTAAAAGAATAATAAAACCCAACACATGAGATACCTTAAAATAAACCTGATGTCCACATATTAGTCTTTTTTTTATTGTGTTTTTTTTTTTTTTCATTCCATTTTCTTCATTTACAAAGTCCTAACTCTACTAAATTTTTTTTTTTTTAAAAAAGAATTTACATGGAGCCACTTAAATAAGGCATGCTATTAACTTACTTTCTTTTGATGCAATGATTTCTTTGTATTAAATTTAAAAAAGATCTAATAATAAATTTAAATAATGTTTTTCAAGTAAATATTTGGTCTAGATTAGAGTTTGTATCTTTTTCCCTTATCTATTATTAGGGTTTGTATTATGTTTGAAAAATAATTAGTCAAGAGATTATGATTTAGTAATTTTAATGCATAAATCATTATTAAGGATGCTAATTATAAGTTGAGGATTGCGATTTGTCATTTATGAATATCCTTACCACCAAAATGAGTCAATCCTTCAAATGAGTTAAATATATAACTATTTATTTAGTATTTAAAGTTAAGATCAAGATTTCACTATAATTGAAATGTCTTAATAATAATGATTAGCGAATAAGAGACCAAAAAGAAAAATGAATGAAAGAAATTGAAAGAAAGGAAAATAAATAGAAACTAGTTATATTGAAATTTAAAAAAAAAAATTATAAGTTCTACAAAACATAGAAGTATAGTAAGGTTCTAGTATGCTACTTGATAAGATACAAGTACCAAAGTTTAGTAAAACCTATTCCTATAGGTATGGGTACGTGTAAAGTCTTTTATTTCATCTATTTTGTATCCGTTTACCTCTAGTTATAATGAAAAAAAAAAGTAAATAAAAAAGAGAGAAAATAATAAATTATTTCAACTATCGTAATAGATTTCATAACCGTACAAACACCCTTAATTTTTAAAATTGACTATAAATTCCCCTAAAGTAAGCGTAGGGTAGGATTCATATTTTGTATGTATGTGATTGCTGACTATGTTGATGTAGACATACTTATAAAGAAAAGGATTGCTATTCATATCCCCCATTAAATTAAATAAATAAACTAACGCAACCCAACCTACTCAAATTCGTGACGCGAAATCTTTATGATCCAAAGCTCACAAACCTGAATATCCCTTTATAATATAACTGCAAATCATTAATAATGAAAAAGAAAAAAGAAAAAAAGAAAACAAATTTTAGAACTATGTAGGCCCAAATTTGAACCCTAGCCCTAAAGCACCCATTGAGTCTTGATATGGGTTCATTCGTAAAAATGATGGATGGATTAGCAACAAGTTCTACTAATTTAGCATGGATTGTCTTTTATTTCATCAATGCTATTTGGTTGGATCTAATTCAAAGGAAATCAAGAGAAATTGGTTGAAAAGAGAGGAAAATTTATATTTGGTAATTTAAGATAAAAGCACAAATATAAAGAAATAAATGGAAATGAGTGAAAAATTTTTCATTTTAAAGTCTTTATGTTTCCCTTTGAAATTGAAGAGAAAATGCTGAAAATAAGTGGAAATGGGTCAAAGGAAGTTATACGAATACTCATGGTATCTATGTTATAAGAATACCCATAATATTTAAGTTTACTATATAAAAATAAGGCAACATAGTCTACTAAATAAGTTATTTCCTTCCATTTCCTTTACATAATATAAATTAAGTATTTAAAACATAAAAGATTTTCTTCATTTCCTTCTATTTTCTTTTTATATATTTAATTATAAAATAGAAATCATGTTTTTTTTCCCCCTTATATTTTCATTTTTTTCAATTTCCACTCATATCCACTGGTTTCACTCTCGAAAACTTTATCAAAAACAGAGCAATCCTGCAATTTATATTGCGTATAAATATGGTAAAAGCTCAAGCACTAATAAGTTCTTTAGGTAACCGAAAGGAAAGCTAAGAAGATTAAAGATTCCCATCATTTTCGCTCCCAATTGCCGGGAACTCGAGCAAATGCTTTCTCGTTAGTTGTTATTATTATTGTTGTTGTAACTTTGTTAGTATCGTACGGCTGCATTATAGGGACATTCGGGTTTGTGGGTTTGGGGTCACACAGGTATTGAGTCATGGCTAAGACCAAGATGAGCCGACCTTCACTTCCAGGGTGTAAACATTCAATTTTAAAAGTTTAGATTCCATACGATTATGAATTAAGGATAGTTCATAAAATTTACCATAAGAAAATATCATTGAGCAGTATAAAAATAATTATAACTTGAAAAATGATGCACCAGGTATCTAAGCATTTAATTATGTCTTGCATATTATTAAGGGTTGGTCTAAGATATACATATAATATGTATCTTCTCTCTATTTTAATAAAAAAAAAAAATGTTTTAATAATAATTTTTTTTTTCTCAATCTTGGGCCATTAGCCCCTTCCGACTCTACTGTAGGCCTGTACCTGCACGTATATCATATATTTCGAGTTATATTTTATTTTGTACAGTGTATTCATTATATATATAGCAAAAATATTTTAGTGACTGTGTGTTAAAAAGTAATAGTAATTTGTCCAAGTGGCTGAAAAGTTGAAACAATTGGCATTAAATGTATTGTTCAGTATAAAATTTTGGTAAATAATATCTGTTTGTATATCTAAATGTAAAAAAGACCTCGATAAATAACTATTTACAATTACATGGATCATTTTTGCAAATTTTTCATAATTGCATGGTCACGGTAGACTTTTGAAGTTAAGCAAACCATTTTTTTTTTTTAAAAGAAATGAGAAGGATGAGTTGGCACTAAATAAAGAATATAAAACAAGAACAAAGGAAACGAGGTTTTGGTGGGGGGTGGGGTTTTGGTTTGTGGTGCAGGGCGCGTGTGTGGTTTGGTGGTGGGGGGAGGTTGGGAACGCAATAAAGTGAAAGATAAAGAAAATGAAACAAAATTGAGAAACAAAATGAAACGAATATGTAAGGACGTTTGTTCCACCATGGCTAAGACCAAGATGAGCACCAGCCGACAACTCCTCTAAACCTTATTGCCGCCATTACCACCATATCACTTGCCCCTCTACACGATCGCTTACAACAAAAATCAGAAGCAAACGCAATGATATGCCTTTAGCTACAGTTAAAAGACAAATTGAGTACAATACATATTTATCATCCTTAAAAAAAAATTATATAAATTTAAATTACATAAAATATCGTTGTTATACCTTCTTCCGCGGTATAGCTGTTGCTATCCCATCACTATCACCAGCATGTGCAATGAGAAAGTGAAGACGTGGGTGAAGGAAATGAGCCAAAAAGGGCGGCGCTGGCGGTGATGTGAACGAGCTCGTGGAAAATTAATGAAATGTGATTATCCGTGACCGTGCACGTTGTCAGTACTTTAGTATCAATACTAAAGTATGAGCTTGATTGAATATAGTTATTACTTCATATTTATTATTATAACTGGGAGTGTCCTTAATGCTTTTTGATTAAATTTTGGATAGACGTGAATGCAATTTAATCAATGCCCATGTCAACACATTAATAGATCTTTTGGAATATAATTATAGATGTATTCTTATAGATTCACACTCACTTAATTTTTCGTATAAATTGAATATCATTTGGATATAAATAAGTTAAATCTATTCATAAACTGTTTCTATTTTATTTTTACTACAATCGAATCGATCGTGAATTCGAGTTGTTTAAGTAACATACTGAATCAAATTTGAGTTCTATAATCTTTCACTTGAAACAAAATTTGAGTTGAATGAATTATATATTAAATTTGAGTAGAGTTAAGAAATCAAAGAAAAGCATATAATTCTTTAGAAATTAAATAAATCTAAACAAGTTTAATTAAGTAGAGCCTCACAAGCGACATCTTGAGTCAAGTTCATATCCAAACTCTAAACTTAATTTTCATATTATATTCAAATCTTGAACTTTGATCCTGTATTATCTCAATTTGTGATACTACTCTAAATGACTCCCATTATCTTATTTGTTACATGTTCTCTGAGTTTTCCTAAAACTAATTCAAAATGACAATAGAAACAACACGGTTTGATGCAGGACTAGATGTAAATTGAAGGATGATCATATTAAGTAGCACTAAAGTCATACAACAAATGAAAGAACTGCGATTAATTGGGACTTTCATACTCAAGACAAGATGTAAATTGAAGGATGACCACTACACACTACAAAGAGTACTGCTTTCCTAAAAAAATGCATGAATTTGTGAGGATAAAGTTACTGAAACGATCCAGACACATGAGAGAGCGAGACGGAAGTGAATATACCTGAAACTGAAATTGAGGTAAGAAAGAGAAACTAGAATATATACTTTAATATATATATATATATATATATATATGTATAAACTTTAATAATATTTTAAAAATGGGTTTACTTCTTGATGGATAATTTGTGGCTTTTACCAGTTCATGTTTTAAAATAATTGACATATACCTTATCACAGTAAAGAGAAAAAAAAATTTGTATACTTTAATTAATATATATATATATATATATATATGTTAATAAATATATTTTTTCTTAGCTAGCATTCCTCTATAGATAATCATTATTTGAAAGTGTTACATCATGCTATCAAGAGATTGGGTAGGTACAATTTAACTCGGTACGACTCGTACTTCCTTATCGAATCGAACCTAATATAATGGTTTTTTATTTTGAAAATCGAACCTAACTATACAGTACGGTTTGTAAATTTTTCAAGCCTAATTAAAACCGATTCGATCTATGGTTTAAATTGTTTATGTCAAATTTTTACTAAACATTTTTTTTTATCTCTAATAACGTATTTCTTTTTTATTAAACTTTTATATGTTTATAGTTAATTTTTCATACATTTAACATATATAACAATACTTGATAAAAAATTATATATGATCTTAACAAACTCATCTTAATTGGACGAATATAAGAGACTTATTCCAATAATAAGGAGAGGAAAGTAGAGTTACCCGTCCAAAAGCAATGCAAAGAAGATAAAACAGATACAACAAAAACTAAAAAAG